>LR991082.1:13350625-14597500 GCA_905163515.2 Lymantria monacha
CTGATAGCCATTTTGGGTAATACTCTGTAAGCTTTCTACGTATATTTCTTATACAAATACAAATTAAATTAGTGAGGAAATACATAAATACAACTTTATCATTAATTATATATTTATCAAACACGTGATACATTTAACAGAATCCGTTCGTTAAGAATTTATAATAGATTCTTATTTGCATTAGCTGATAGTAATAGGATGAAAATAACAGTAAAGTCTTGAAAGAAAAAGAATAAAATTTTAAAATGCTTTAAGCGAACAATATTATTAACACGGTACTGTTTTTATCGTGAATTGTCAGCTTCGAATCTTGGGTCAAAAAAAAAATTAATGACTTAAAATCATGTACGTGCACACACGATCTTCCTCATCCCTTGGCGGGTGCTAAAAGATCGCCTTTTGGGCATGTATCTTTAGAAGTAACTAGTAAGCCGAATTAGTGGCCACGTCTCAGATTAAGAATATCATTGTGGAAAGTGAAGATTCATATAGTCCTTGCGCGGTCTCTCTGGTCAGATAAACGCGTCCGCTTTTCGGTGAGACCTAGCTTACGCGCAAGGAGATTGGCAAAAAGATGAAATTAAATAATAGAATCTATGTATATAGCTGACGCATGGCGTGGTTATGAACTACTGGATTCGTTCTAAGGATATCGAACCAAAAAAATATTTCAAGATGTCACAACGTAAAATGTGTGGCGTCTTAAATGGTTGTGCGGTTTAAGTTGACATCGTAAAGAATGATAAAGCACGCACAAACGCTCATAAATGTGTTGGCACCATTACTACGCACACCCGAGTCTGTAGTTATCTCACGTCGTGTACTATAGACCTTCTTATATCATAGTCAGTACAAAACTAATAATTCATAACAGGTAACCTTCATACAATAGACGTAACCACCTTCACTAAAAACAAAATGTGTGTAACCTTTATGTACGATTGAAATAAAACTTCTTTATGTGGCGGGTAGAACTAAAAAGATTAAACACTAGTCGTTAAGCTCCCAGCGGGGCTGATCGATTTCAGGAGTATGTATTACGTCCTCGTCCTTCGATTTTAGCACATGGTCATTAGTCGTCAGTATTGAATGAGGAATTTTTTACATGTGATTTTGTTTAAGAGAATATGGTGATTTTATTTGATCGTATAACTATATATTTTGTTATGATAGCTGTTCACCGCCCGCTTTGCTTGGCATTAACAGGGCAGAAAAAATGTTCATACCAAAAATCAAGTCTGTAAGAGCTATATATTTAAAATATGAATTTTTCAGGTTAACAACCCCCGAACCCCTTTGCGGGTGAAATTTCATAAAATCCTTTCTTAGTTAACGTCTACTCGGCGACAAGAATATTCCTACCAAATTTAAAGTCTGTAGGACTAATGGGTTCAGAGATATCGTGATGAGTCAATACATAGGTGGAAATCTCTTATATATTTATTATGATATATGAATAATACATTTCCATTAGTGAAAGGGTTTATAAATTCTGATTGTTGTTATCCCTCTAATATAGTTTTTAGCTATGAAAAATTATTTATGTGTGGGAAAAAATAATCACGAGCAACAAAGGAATCGATGTAGATTGTCTGATAATATCTTACATATCGCTGGGTCACGAGCAATGACGACGCAAATTGAAAACGTACCTGCAGTCTCAGTCACATTTCAAGTAAACAGAAAGGGTTATCGATCGCGATGACGTCAATTTTTGTACCAGATGCATTCCAACGGTAGCTATTTAAAGCATTAAGCTTTTATGCGGTGAGAATAATTTAATCATGTACCCATTTTATGACGAACAAAATTGCAAAAAAAAAAAATCATAATAAGTATGTACGTGTAAATTAATATTAAAGTTATATTAGTCTTCAATGAGCCGTGTGGCAGCGGCTACGAATACTACCAATCCTTACTTTGCACGTGGATGTCGTAAAAGACGACTAAGAGCCTTATAACGACCTAGGCCAACTCCATCTGATGCCGTTTGGTCAACAATTACATTCCCAAGGAAGGTTGACGTCTGGCAGGCGGCCGGTCATAAAACTATTGCTAATAACTTCTACAACATGTACTATGAAAGAAGGTCGATACAGTATGTACTACCATATAATGTATCGACCCCAAGTAACTGGGACAAGAGTACGAAGAATAATGATATTACAGTCTACAATATTCATTAAATGACAAATTAATTAATTATCCGTGTGATGATGGAATAAGAATACAATTCACCACTTTCTTTCTTACTTGTGGGTTTCAAAAAAGAGGACCAAGAGCTATAATATGCATATACCATTCGTGCAAGAGAAGAAAAGCTCGAAATCAATCCCTATAGCAACATGTCTGACCAGCGTGTTTTAAGTAGGTCAATTTCTTTCCAACTGTGGAGTAGGCTTGATCCCCATAGTGAAAACCTAATACTAGCTGAGATGAATGAAAAATACAAATTAATATAAAATTAAAAATTGAAATTTTAGAAACGCACATTCTCTAGTGGTCCTAGAATATTTGGCTGACGGCTGTTTTCGCTAAATTACGTGACAGTTACAAATATCAGCCAATTGAGCCTCCATTTCTCTTAACAATTAACAAATCTTAAGATATACGAGTATAGGAGGGAAAACTATATATTAACGGGTGATAAGTAGTAATAATAGTTAAACCTGAAGCCACTAATAAAGAAGTACATACATACATATATACATATCATCACGCAATATCCCTTGCAGGGTAGGCAGAGAGAACAGAGTGCCAGAATAATTATATAATTGAATTGAATAATTATATAATAAGCCAGAATAATAAATAAAGAAGAAATTATATAATTACCCTTTTTTAATTGAGAATAGCTATCTATCTGTAATCTAAGATAGGTCAATACGCACAACCGTTAGCTATCTACATTGATATATAACTAGTCAGTCAGACGTGGCTAATATATAAGATGATTTATTCAAAATGTGGGCAATAAATTAGCATTTTATCATATAAAAACATCGTGTAAATTTCTACGGCACGTTTAACTTAACAAACAATTTGATTAGATATGTTGACGATTTCTCTTCGATGTTATTTTTTTTCATAAACGTTAAATAAATGTAAATACTGATGGTGGACTAGAAGCCAAGGTAATCTTTGGAGATAAAGAAAATGTTTTTACGTTAACATAATGACATTTTAACTAGGCAATGTTTATTTGTCTATTCCGTTTAATATTTTTAAACAGCCGGATTGACCGTAATCAATAATCGTAACTACGCTAAACGTGGATTTTCAATACAGTGAGTAAAGACATTTTATTAGTATTGGACTATAAGTCTAGAAGAGCAACAATTACCACCCAGTAAACTAATAATGCCTTTAAATCGATAAGTCTTAGATACAGAATCCGAAATATTATCTCATTACGTTGAGAAAGATAGTAGCTACGCGTCAATTTTTCTTAAATCGACAATGATATTTTTTCAAAGGATTTTTATTACTTTTGCATTTAGCAACATTGGTTTCAAAATAATACTTTCACGCATAGTGCTGAAAAATATTGTTATCATTTTAGTTTTCCAAAAGTTACAATTTACGTTAAACAAATTCTACATTGGTTACTCTTTGGGAGCACCTACTGCTAGAGTCGCCAGCAGACTCGTAATTTCATATTTTTTACTTACTTCACGTACTTATTGAATATTTATGGTCACTGCAGGATATAGGTACCGGGGGAGACCGAGACTAACCTACCTAGACCAGATCGGTCATGTACTGAAGGAAGGTGGAGTCAAGAGTCTCCGAAACCGGTGAGCGTGTATGAAGAGAATTATGAATGTTGAGGAAGCGAGTGAAATATGCAAGGATAGAGTTCTCTGGCACTCTGTTATCTCTGCCTACGCTGCAAGGGATATGGCGTGATGAGATATATATATATATATATATATGTATGTATGTATGGTTACTGTACTGCCTTTACGGTTTTATAGTGTATAACTTCTTTCGATAAACATGCTATGGAATACAAAAAAAAAAGAATTATAACTCATGCTTCATACATTTTAGCTTTACGATAGTAATATTATATACAACAACCGTTTTCCATTAAATATCTTTCTATCAGTAATCCGTCATTGGAAAACCAGAAAAAAGTAGCACTTCCATATATTCGCACAGACATTATTATATCAGTCCAAGCTAAAAGAGTTTCGTCATTTTCCAATAATGGACTGGTATAATTTGATTAATACAGCCAAGATGACGTAATCTTATTATAAAAATGCATATCATAGCGAACAATTTTTTAATAATTTTGGTTCGTGAAGTTTTTAAAATGCTTTACCATAAAACACAGTTACACATTTGTAGACAAAGAATGTAGACAAAGAATTGCCCAATACAAAGATTTATGTGGATCTTAAAATTTGTAATAGTATGGACTCGAATGTATTATATTGCAAACGAGAGTTCACTACTTAAAATTATAATGCCAACGGCGCAAACGAGTTATCTATTTGAGTTCTGGCGTTTACGCGAGTATTACACATATGAATTAAAAATATTTTAGTGAATTTACCGAATTTTCATTTAATTTCTACCATGAAAGTTCGTGATAGTAAAAACAAAATTAAATAAAACATGATAAAAGCGTAAAAATAGTTTAATTTATTATGTTAGTTGAATATAAGAATATTCTTTTTAGATATTTAGGTCCGTGACAGAAGTCATTAGTTGCAATGTGACTTCTTCGCTTTAACCAATCGATGGTTAATAGTACACACAAACAATGATAATTTATAATTGAAACGTAGAACTAACGTCGCATGCATGTATAATAAGAGGTCTGAGAAGCAATACATTGAATACAGATTAACTGATACAATAAAACAACTACAAACAAAGAAAAACTCGTTAATTCAACTGTATAATAGCAAACAAAGATACCCAGCATTGACCCAACTGCTCTTTCAAACCTTACTTCAAAGTAAAATTTATATTAAAAACTTCTTCCATAAATACTTAGCGGCCTGAAAGTTTGCATGCCTGAAGAGACGCAATAAAATAATACAAAACCATTTGGGTTATTATAAATCTACCAAAATATGCATTTTATTATTAAACATTTGTAACATCTCGAGAAAAATAAGATTATTGTTTCAGAATTTATTGTGTGAATTTTGTATGAAAAATAAATGTTTCGTTTCATACTCTTTTAAATTATTACAAATAACAATGTTTAACTATTTTCTTGTTAGTGGCTTTTGGTCAGATGTGCAGTACATGGACACATTGGTTGATAAGCCGAAACTAGAGTTTCCTTTTGAGTAGATCATCATTCCGTGGTTATTTAAATACAATTTCCTCCTTGATGACGAGTTAAAAATACAATACCTCTAACTTAGCAGTCGTAAAAATAGGCAAAGGGGTCAACAGGGAAAACGGCAACAGCACTCTTCTGAGATATGTATAACACTAGCTCTGAAAGCCAATCTGCCTGCCCGACGTGGCGATTATATTATTATTTCGCCTTGAGAGGCTATGTCCAATAGTGGACATTGATATGCGTATAGATGGCTGGATAGACAGATGGCCAAAAATGCTAAACAAATAGATATGCACGAAAATCGATATATTTGGAAGAAGATTCATATCTTTGGCTACATTGCATGCATAGAAAGAAAAAAACACGTGATAATCTTAAAACATTAAATATTAAAGAAAACATTTTATCCTAACCGCCATTCGGGTTGAGAGCCTTCGGGTTGAGAGCCCATAAGGCTCGCCCATAGTCCGGTTCAGCTGTAAAGCCCCAACGGCTAACAGCTCACAGTTGGTTTTTAGTGGGTATGCAGTGACCCCTTCAGGGCCTGTGAGTCCCACATACCCCGCCGGGCGGGCATGCGAAAAATTTATTTTTAGCCACTGCGTTCCCAAAAACAAAAAAAAAATCTAACCGCCATATTACAAAATAGATTATCATATGTAGGTACTCTTGAATATATTGATAGGGCGTACGTGACAAGGAACATTTTGTAACTAAATTATCGGACGTTTAGCACCGATAGCACTGAAACGTATATATTCGATTTGAATACTGATAAATACTTTTATAATTATATATACTTAGAAATTTATTAACGATATTTCAAGTAATCTTATTAATTTAAGTCTGGAGTGATTCAGATTGATTAGAATTAAACAAGTGAGAATGAATCACTCTCGATTAAAATAATTGTATTTAATTTTGAAGATTTAGACGAGCACAGTTTATCTTCATTGTACGCTCACTACATTAATTGTAATTGAGATGAATATTGCAAAAAAATATTCATACAGCGTTATATTTGTTTGTTAGTAGTTTTGGAATTTTGTATTACTATTACATAGTTTTGTTTGTCGTTATGCTACGAAGTTTATTTTAACGATCTAAAGTTAAACGGATTTTAATTTCAATTTGTTTCCAAGCCCTTGGCACGTAACAGTGACCATAAACGTCAACAAATATTGCAAAAGTTTAGACTACGAGATATTAATGTCCTTTTCATTATACCTATAGAATGTAAAACTTAACTTATATTTCTTTCTCGTCTCATACAATCCCAACGAATAAAGAAGGGCCGGTAACACATAATATTTTACCCACATTTATTCAACAGCATCTTGTTAGTTAAGCTCATAAAATGTTATTAAATTTGAAAACACCATTGCGCAGGTATAATATAAGTTTATTGAATTTAATTGACACGAATGATCATTGTGAGCCTTTTTTTAATGCTCCAATTTACTTTATTAACGACTGTGTATATATGTATAATAATTCATCATTCTCCTACTCTTAATATCCCAATTATTTGGGGTCGATATAATATGTACTCTTGTTTCATAGTACATATTGTACAAGTTATTGGCAATAGTTTTAATAACCGGCCGCTAGCCAGACGTCAACCGTCCTTGGGAATGTAATTGTTGACCAAATGGCATCAGATGGAGTTGGCCCAGTTCATCATAAGGCTCTTAGTCGTCGTTTACGACATCCATGAGCAAAGTAAGGGTTGGTAGTATTCGTAGCCGCTACCATACATATGTATAATAAGTATTTTTTTATAATCCCGCGCATCACATCTCATATTTCGCCACGATTAATACCCTAGGAATGTAAGGCTAATGTCGTCTATCGAGGTCTAGACTTATTGCTTGCTATTGTGAACTCCGTGATAGAAAAATCTTTTCTTACCACAAAAAATAATAATGTTTATATTTGACCAACTTGTTCGGTTCAAATATGAACCATTCAATCGCAAGCTAATGCCACTGGACCAACAAGGTATAATAATGAATGCATCATATACACAAAATTAATCATGATTGATCATCGAATGCTCTTGATTACAGATTAAGCGACAATTCATTATAATATTATAAAACTACAATAGATTAGGTAGATGGAGAATAAGTAGAATGTCTCGTTTAAATACAATAAATAAGTTTTACTAAGAATTTAATCTTGCAATATACCGCAGTAATATATTCGTATTCTTTTACTCGATTTTAATCTTCCAAATATTCGTCTCAAAATATAAGTGTTACCTATTACTCGTGTAATACATTTTAGCTGCATTGTTAATTTCCCAAGGGTTCCCTATGTAATAAAAGGGATGTAAGTAAATGGTGGAATAGTGTTATGTTTATGTATACCTCAAAATTGAAAAGTAATGTAGAAACCTAAAACGTTATTACCACATAGTATAAAGTGAAATGTTTCCAAGCATTAGGATTTTCACATAAAAAGAGAGTATACCTTAAGGAAAAGCATCATCATCATCATCATCATCATTCTCCTACTCTCATCCCAATACTTGGGGTCGATACAATATGTACTCTTATTTCATAGTACATATTGTAAAAGTTATTGGCAATAGTTTTATGACCGGCTGCCTGCCTGACGTCAACCTTCCTTGGGAATGTAAATGTTGACCAAACGGCATCAGATGGAGTCGGCACAGGTCGTTGTAAGTCTCTTAGTCGTCTTTTACGACATCCACGAGCAAAGTAAAGGTTGGTAATATACGTAGCCGCTACCACACAATATTATACCGTAAGGAAAAGCATGATTCTGTAATAGAATATATGGAAAATTTTACTTATTGAGCCTTGAAATTTAATATTTCCATGTAAAAATATCATTAGAGGGATGACGTTTAGTTATTATGTATTAGAAGTGTTAAATTTATTGTGTTGCTTGTGCGAAGCTCAGCCGGTTCGCAAGTGTGCTTATATTATTATGTAGTTTAGAGGTAACTGTTGAGAAATTTGCTAACACAGTAGTCAAACATTAGGCTATCACGCTTCTTTTAGGGTTCAATATTTTTACAATAAATGTGATACGAGACATAAAGAAATATGAAGACATTTTCGCCGTAATATAAAAGGATCTCATTTCTAGATGCAGACATTCGAGAAATTGCGTTACTTTTAAAGCATACACAAGAATTACACAATGTCTAAAGCTCTTGACCATGTTGCGAATAAAAATAAAACTTCAAACTTTTATTTAGCGTAATTAACAAAATCGTTCAAGTATTTCTTTAATTTTGCATAAATACTTATAATTTATTCGTACGAGCTGTGTGGTAGGGGCTACGAATACTACCAACTCACACTTTGCTCGTGGATGTAATAAAAGACGACTAAGAACCTTACAACAACCTGGGCCAACTCCATCTGATGCCATTTAGTCAACAATTATATTCCCAAGGAGGGTTGACGTCTAGCAGGCGGCTGGTCATAAAACTATTGCCAATACATACATACCATCACGCCATGTCCCTTGCAGGGTAGGCAGAGAGAACAGAGTGCCAGAGAACTCTATCCTTGCATACTTCACTCGCTTCCTCAACATTCATAATTCTCTTCATACACGCTCGCCGGTTTCGGAGACTCTTGACCTTAACCTTCCTTCAGTACATGACCGATCTGGTCTAGGTAGGTTAGTCTCGGTCTCCCCCGGTACCTACATCCTTTCACTTTCGCATTGTATATCTTCTTAACCAGACGTTCGTTCGGCATTCTTTCCACATGTCCGAACCATCGGAGCATTCCCTTTCGCATCTTTACACCAATACTCTCTTTCATACCTACTCGCTTTCTTACGTCGTCGTTACGAATGCGATCGATCAACCTAACTCCACAGATTTTCCGTAGAGATCGCATTTCGACCGCATTAATTTTACTTTCATACTCATTTCTGCATACCCAACTCTCGCTTCCATACAGTAATGTTGGGACAAGCACTGCATTATGTATTGCTACACGTGCCTTCTGGCTGAGGTGGTGGCTACCGAGAAGTTGCCCCAACGCTCCATTCACTCTATTTCCCGCATTCACTCTTCGCTCTATATCAGTGGTGTACCTTCCATCTCGGCTAAATCCACATCCAAGATTACAAATTCATCCACTTGCTCCAGTACATCATTACTTATTGTTACTCTTACATCTGTTCTGGCTTCATCTCTTTCAATCATCATCATCTATTGCCAATAACTTTTACAAAGAAGAGTACATATTGTATCGATCCCAAGTAATTGGGATAAGAGTAGGAGAATGATGACTTATAATTTATACGTTGAAAATACAAATTAAATAATTATTTTACAAAAATGTGAACATTGAGATAATTATTATAACATTCACAATTTATGTATAGGTATATATATAATAAGTAATGATACGGTTCGGTGCAGATTTCTTAGATGGCAAAGATTGAAATAATAAATAAAAAAACTTACTGATTTTATTTATCGTTTATATACTTAAAATTTTCTTTTTGTATACGTAATAGTAAAATACAACAAAATAATCTTAAGGAAAGAAATTAAAGCATTGAAATCATTGCTGTTTTTTTTTCTAAAGAATAGGCGAATTTTAGTAATTAATCCTTGTCGTGGAGGACTACGAGTAAAGAAATAATGGATACAAATAAATCATTAATGGATGTATCATACAAAGAATAAATTTGCGTGGGCATAAACCCACGAAATAGGTGGTCCGTACGTCGACCACTCCGCATTTTGTGCTGTTAAATACGCAGTACAATACTCATGTTACGTCTATTGCTGAGAAAAATGTAGGTCGTGTCCGATTTCAAATCGCAGCGGGACTTGCACAAGTGGCAATGGCAAATCTACGACGAACTTTCAATATTTAACGCCAAGTGATTACTTATATACACACATACACATGAAACATTTTATTGCACTTACATAGGCGATTGCATTAAAACACTTGCAAGTATTTTCAATTTAATAATGCATGATTTATCGTCTTTAGATCGAAAACGGATTTCATGGTCAAGTGAGGAACTTATATCAAGAACATCCGGACTTAGGTGAATATGGCAACTGGTATTAAATCTATATGCGGAAACTGTAAGGTTTATAAACTGTACAGGCGTAATAATGGCTTAAGTAGTGTCCTTCCGTGTTCAGTGAAAGTAGATTTGATGTCCGTTAAGATTTTTTTTTATTTTAGATTCCCCACATATATGGATGGCACTGATATTTTTTTGTGTAGTCCCCACAACATAATCACCATTCCATTAGGCGTATTAATGTATAAAATAACAATGGCATTGTAAACAAAAAAATATTATCACTTTTATATCTTTTTTCACAAGAATTTAACTGCCACCTCCTCAACAATGGAAGATCAATTGGTCCTAATGTACCACGCATTTGTGTGGTAGCAGGTTATGGGGCACTCACGGGCAGTGCAACCCCATAACTTGCCGTAGGCGTGCCTCTATGGCGAGCTACAGGTCCTTGTTATCATTGAATAATATAGCACGCTATGGAGATTGGCATATGTTTGTTACACTTTTTTTGCAGTGATATTATTATGGTTATCCCTTGTCTGTTATAACACCCGTGCAAAGGAGAAGATGATAACCAAAACCTATCCATCATTATTAAAAATATTATGCTCGACTTAAGCGCAAAAGTATAACCGTTACGTTTAAAAATTGTGTAATGAATATAAAAAGCTTTTTATCTCAAAAATCACAAGATTTTAGCACGAATATTTTTATGTATCACTCTTAGCAAATAAAAACATTTTCAATGTCTAATTCAATCAATGATCATGAAACTTTTTTGTAACATTTAAACAACAAGATGGCACTGATACCAAACAATTAAATAACATTAAAAAATATATATATTGTACATATATATTAAGAAATATTTGAGCAATAGAGTAGTGGAAATGTAATTGGTAATATAATTGAGCAAGCGTCTATAACTGAACGTATAAGTTTTATGAAAGCATGGTTAATGTGAGCAAGGCGCCTGGGGTCACGGGCGAACATTGAGCTATACATTCTTTCTTAGTTTCACTTAACAGAGCAATTGTAGGGAGCAAACTATGGCCTCACTACAGTTCAAAACTCCCAACTCCCAATTCTCAAGCCAATTGTAACTACACATGCCGAAAACTGCCTAAACATACCGTAATATATAAATTATTATTAATTTCTACAAATTTTATAAACTACTATTAGTAGATGCGTAATAATTAAATAAGCTTTCCAAATGCACATCGCGTTACCCTCGTTGATGTCTTCGTTAAACACGTACATAACAAAATGTAAATTTATGATAAATTAAAATATTACGAATTGCATGGTCATTTGGGATAAATTTATAAAATATAAATAGATTCATCCAAATTAATATTTAGTAGCTTTTAAAGAATATATTGTAAACAAAAATTTTGGGTATGATAATAAATATTGTAATGTCACACGAATTTAAGGATCGATTTGAACCTTTAATATCACAAATCACGGCAGTCTTGCGGGCTTCCGACAAGCACCGACCTCCTTTCCCCGTTGCACTGGCGCAACGAACAAACAGAGTAACTAGACGAAGATGTCGACGTACGAAATCGTAGCGGAACTTGTGCGCGCGACTTTCACTACCGAACGAATGCGCGTGCGCTTATTCGGCGTGCGGTTCACACGCCGTTAGCTTTGCTACTGATGATGACAAACACCGCCCGCTGCAGGTACAAGCCGCCTGTAGTGGGGCCGCTACGACAATATCGTCATCATTTGATAACCGCTCTGAAACCTACCCCCTATTTCCACTAGCCTTATCTGTTACCGAAGCCTAGATATATTTCTCAACTGCGCCAATTGTTTTATCTACAATATCTCATACGTTCTACATTTCAAATCATCAAAAGAAATGGTGTCGAGTAAACAGTCGATTTTTTTTATTAAACACTTTACATAAATAATATATTATACGTAATCTAAGGGATTTATTGTTTAAGTACATTTTATATAACATATACCAACCGCGATATTAAACCATTAAGAATAACAATTAGTTTATTTTTTTTTAAAAATCAAAAGCAACATTTTATCAGTAGCTACTGCTGGACGTAGGCCTCTCCATAAATGAGAATTTAGTGTCATAATTGCCACGCTTGGCAGGCGAATTGGCTCGTTTTAATGTTACACATGTCTCAGGAAATAGGTGCTGAACCACCATAGGGCGGCGACAATAGTATTTTTATTCCATCTTCACAACTTCCTGTAAAATTTAAATCTATACTGCTAATTTATATATCAATTCCCAAGGAGGCATTAGGCAGGTCATAAAACTATTGCCAATTACTTTTGCAATATTTGCGATGAAAGAGGAGTACATATTGCGTCCACCCTAAGTAATTGAGAATGATAAATGATAACTGCTAATTTATACGAGTATATCACTAAACGCAAGACTAGTCTAAGATGGGCATCACACTGGAGCTATTTCTTTCATGTACCATTCTTTTTATATATATAAAAAAATGAAGAGAAATAATAATAGACAAACCCGCTGAGTTTCTTGCCGGATCTTCTCAGTAGTGGTTTAGTTTCGATCCGGTGGTAGTTTATTAGATTAAAATTAAAATGTTAATAATAGTTATATATAATTAAAATTAAAATGTTATACATAATAAATGAATTTGAATTTGAAAATTTGATGCGACAGCGACTCGCCTTTACATACTGTATCAATGCAACAAACATTGATTATTACTTTTTCGTTCACATACACTCATTATTTTCCACTACAACTTAACCCAATATTATATGTGGTTAATATTATTTAAAGTGTAGTAGTGACAAAGATCAAAAAGAGTATGCTGAGGTGGTTTGGACATTTAGAAAGAATGAGTAACGAGAGGTTGACGAAGCAAATATATAAAGCAAGCGTGAATGGGACGAATACAAGGGGAAGACCACGTCATACTTTTCTGCACCAAGTTGGAGATGTGTTGACGAGAGGTCTTATTAAGAGTATGCGTAATCGTAGAGCATGCATGAAGACTATTATGAGTGTGAATGAAGCGATGGAAGTATGCCAGGATCGTGGTTAGTGGCAATCCGTAGTCTCTGCCTACCCCTCTGGGAAACAGGCGTGAGGCTATGTATGTATGTAATATTATTTAAATCATAATGGAGTTCGACTAGCATTTTTGACCGCATAGCATTAATATTTAACCGGGATCTATGCAGGTGTACGTGCATTCTAAAACGTTACATAAGGATATGCAGTAACTGTATACATATGACATATATTAATAATTCCGTAGCTTGCACGAGTGAACATAATATGAGTCATATACTGTGCCCTACATTTGTATTATTAAATCAAATAGCACATAAATCGATCGGTTTTAAAGTAGCATCATAACCTATAACCGTGTTATCGATTTTATAACATAAAAATTAAATGTGAAGCGCAATAACTGCGACATTTCTTTTGATATTGTATATGTAAGTTATATGATACATTTACTAGGCGATTCTTAAGTAAACACAATCACAATAACGCAGTTAAGCTTAGATTTCAATTATTAAGAACACGCTTTATTTATTGCTTATTAAAGATATTATGTTGGTATAACGGCGGACGGCTTTAATGCAGACCCTTTAATTGAGGAATATTTATTCTGTAATCTTTTATAACATTGCCAAAGTTTCTACCTTTTTTTTTCAATTCATATATCTATGTATCACTATTAGGTAAGGGGACATCCATTAATCACGTGATCTTTTTTTTTAGCATTTTTTAACCCCCCTCCCCCCTAGGTGATACGTGGTGATGTTTAAGACTATGAAGGTTTAGGACTTCGCGATTTTTGTCAAACCCCCTTTCAAACCTCACGTGATTAATAGACGTCCCCTAAGTGGTTCTTCCATGATGGATAAGAAAGTATTTTATTAGCCCACGCTGAACTGACAGGTGCCGAGTAAAAAGAGTAACAGTTATAAAGTTTAGTTTTTAAAAACATTTTATTTTACATCAACAAATTTTTTAATATTTTTGGGTTGAAATTGTTGCTTATGCATTTGCATCGAAACTGTAGACATGAAATTTATGATAACCAAGACAAACTTAAATTACTGATTTTTCAAAATGAGTATGCCTGGTGGCGCCATCATTCCTCATCTCTAGCATTCTTCATTCTTCCTGTTTCGGTTCCACTTGTGTCGTCTGTTCTTAAGCAATAGTGTTCCAAAAACTGATATACTAATTAAGGTGCTGTGGTATAGCAACCAATTTTCCGTTCATATTCTTATCTAACAAAATCAATTAGATACTATAAAAAATAATTGAGCAAAAAATTAAGCCTGACAGTCGATTTTCAATAATCAGATAAGTCCATCGAATATAAATAAATATTTTAATTGTTTCAATCGGATTATAATTTATAATCTGATTGAAACAATTAAAATATTTTAATCATAAGCTTAATTTTCGGTTTGTATACAAATATATTGTATCTGACCATTAAAAATATTCCTTTCTATCTTTAATAACAATTCTAAATATTGCTCTTTAACTTTTTTTACCTTGATACCTTAAATATAGGGTAAGTGTAGGTCGAACTTGATCATGAATTATTCTATATACTTATTAAAAAGTGCTTTATAACAGCAATCCAGAGGCAATGGACCACCATTTTTTGGCAGGCTATGGGGTGAACACAAGCCATCCGTTACGTCCAGGGCGACGAATGGGCGGCGAGTGGCATATATAACTCACCATATTCCCTCCACATCGCCATTGGAACGGCCACTAGTACCGAATACCACCATAAAAACATCTTTCTTGTATAGACAATTTGATCTTTGATTTCATTTATTTTTGTTGTTAAAGCGACAATAGAAATATACACTGAAAGCTTGAAACCCATAAGTCTATCATTATAGTTTACAAGAAAAATTATCCTATAGTAGGTTGACGGGCGGTTGATCAGGCAGTTGAGGCTTTAGTATTTCTTTAGAAAAATGTAAATTTGAAATACTAAAAAAGAGAAGTAAATGAAAGTGGATATGGCAATTTTAAATAAACCGACCAATAGTGGTTGAACCACGCTGTGGATAGTTCTCTGTCTACAGCCGCAGGCGGGTCCGTCCGGGGTAGTACCACACTCTCGCAGAAGAACGACGTCTGAGTAATGGCAATGTGCTATTGCGCTTCGTTCGGTGAGCGAGAAAGCCGAGAGCCCAACTGGGTGGGTTTGGGGTTTGTATTGGTAGGTAGCGGCCTAGTTATACCCTTGGTATCGCAAAGGTCCATGGGCGGTAGTGACACTTATTATTAGGTGTGCTGTGTGCTCGTTTCGTTCGCCACCATAAGCAATTTTTTTTTTAAATCTTGTATTTTTAGGTTCTATATTTTACACCTAATTAAATTGTCGTAAGTCAGGTCATAATGTGAATTTAAATTTCTAACTTCTAAATTGGAATTTCTAATAGCGTAACCTAATAGTAAAAGTGCAATGACAATCAAAAACCTTATCAGTACGTAGAGCCTCTTATAGAGGTCGCTTACGAAACTTGCCCTTTCTTGCGACTTTGACATATTATAGTGATGCAAAACCTTCCACATGTTTTATGAACGCCAAGACATATTTGAGAATTCGACAGATTTCGAACGTAATTTATTGCAATTCGTAGACTCTTTAATTTAATATCAGCCAGGGTTGACAAAATTTGTTCACAATTTATTTATAAAAAACGATAGATGTATCTTAATTTCTTACAAAATTATATGACGCCAGTAAAATATCAAAAAAATTGAGTTACTATATCACGCTGGTTAGAGGTTCGTATAGGGTTTTATTTCTAGTTTTCCTTCTGCTGCATAGATTTTATTTACATATTTTATCCCTTAATTGTCTTTTACGATATCCACGGCACTTTCAGTAGGCATACTATATTTAATATGCGCATTAGCATCACTGGCATCTCATTATTAAAAAGAATGTTCAATGAGATATTTGGGATATTTGACCATATAAGCTGCGTGCCAATATTAAAAAACCATATATTTCATACCTATATATGGAATAAATTTAGATTTAATCTATTAAGTTATATGTTTTCGAGTATCGATTTGAATAGCTTCTAACACACAAGGATGACGTTATTTAGGGGGGACAAAAACTATTTTAAGCAATAGAGATCAGTCCGTTCCGGACGAATAATCGGTCATCGGTGATCAGCATTGATTCATCCATTGAAAGTGCTCGCAACGGTAATTCGTATTGTAACAAAACTAATGAGGCTGTCATGGACCATAGCGTTCGTTGTCAATATAACACATATTATAGTATATATTATAACTAACTCATCCGACCTGACTTTGAACAGGTGAACATTAAGAATAGCAAAATTAAGTTTGATTTATCAAAAATCCTAAATCACATCAAAATTATAATGCTACAGTATCTTACTTTACTGACCTAAATAAAGCTATCGAAATTAAATTCAACACGAAACAATAATACAAATTACAAATTAATTACCATACCCACTTGGTCTTATTGATAAAGCGTTTGAAATGAATTTTCAATAGATGTGCGTTCAAGCCCCACGTGGGATCCCATTTTGCACTAATTAATAAGTTTTTTTTTTGTAAATTGAACTGGTTTATATTAGTGCCTAGCTGAGACCGTTGGTTTGCACGAATTAAAATCTCTGCTAGATATCTCGATTGCACTTTAAAAACAGCGAAATTTCACAATATTATGTCGATTTGTTTTTTTACCACTATTCGGTACTTATCAAAATAGCGGTACCACTGCACTGTTATTTTTTTTAAGACCTATAAACTTTGTCAATAAACAATATATTTTTTTTTTAGTAATTAGTTTTTAAATAGGAATGGTAGTTTATGAGATAAGTGCATTCACACGAACTCGATTGTAGCAATAAGAGATGATGATTAACGAGACAATACAAATACTCATAAAGTTATGGTTAACGTGACTTATATCATGTACTTTACTTACAAGTATCCGATATTTCGGCACTGTTGCAAGCGCCATGATCACGGGCAAAATCAATACTTCTATGATCATAATTTTGTGGATATTAGTTAATACAATTTTTCATCCTTATCATCATCATCTCACCTAATGTACGTCGCATGTTGTGGAGAAGACCCGATCACAGTAATATCGCGCCTCTAATAATACGAAGGAAATTGACTTACTATAACGCTTCAGGTTAAAATTGTTTTCGAGTCGGCCACGGATGTTAAAGAATCAGTGCCAATGGTTGGCCTAATGAGAAAGGGAGGAAACACAATGGATTAATGGAGTGCACAACGTCGCAACAACTTTTCGTCGCCCCAGACGAAACGAACAACGCGTGTCCAGCCCCAAGCTTGTCAAGAAAAAAAAGGTGTAAAATTGCTTCCTCAAATTTTACATACATACATATCATCACGCCATATCCTTTGCAGGGTAGGCAGAGAGAACAGAGTGCCAGAGAACTCTATCTTTGCATACTTCACTCGATTCCTCAACATTCATAATTCTCTTCATACACACTCGCCGGTTTCGGAGACTCTTGACTCCACCTTCCTTCAGTACATGATCAAATTTTCCTCCTAAAAATATGTCACGTGATTACATATTAGACATGGATTCTTCTAGACAATGTCTGTGACAAATATAGAAATTTACGAAGACAAATAAAGATAGATATTGCAATTATGCATAAACATATTTTACAGCAGTAAACGCTAAAGATATATCTTTTGAATGCTAATGAATGATTGGAATGAAATTACTGTAGTATATATTGGTTGCTGAAGCATCAGATGTAATTGTGTTAAAATTTTTAGTTTATTTGTTATAATGACACATCCCTTTCTTGATGTGATATGATTGATTCAATATTATTAGAGTATTGAATCGGAACAATATTCGTTTCTACAATAGATGATGTGTGGAACGTCTCCATATAGTCGAAGATATAGGCGAAAAATTTGATTGTTATACGTGGGCCCACGCTGATCAAGTTAGTAAGACGATTTGGATGGATTTTTCAGTAGATGTGGGTTCCGATACCACGTGTGGCAATCATTTTTAACTTATAAAACAAGTATTTATAAAAAAGGCTGACCGACCGCATTTGCAACGACGACGTAAGAGAGCGAGTAGGTATGAAAGAGAGTATTGGTGTAAAGATGCGAAAGGGAATGCTCCGATGGTTCGGACATGTGAAAAGAATGCCGAACGAACGTCTGGTTAAGAAGATATACAATGCGAAAGTGGAAGGATGTAGGTACCGGGGGAGGCCGAGACTCACCTACCTAGACCAGATTGGTCACGTATTGAAAGAAGGTGGAGTCAAGAGTCTCCGAAACCGGCGAGCGTGTATGAAGAGAATTATGAATGTTGAAGAAGCGAGTGAAGTATGCAAGGATATAGTTCTCTGGCACTCTGTTCTCTCTGCCTACCCTGCAAGGGATATGGCGTGATGATATGTATGTATGTATTTATAAAAAAAATAGCATTCTCAATACTTAAACTCAATATTTTTAGAAAAATGAATTTTAAATTGAATGTATAGAGATGGTCACACAATCTATGCTATATTTCAAATTATACCTAACAGTCAGTAAAATAATTAAGAATGCAGTTATATGCTTCATATAATCGTATTCTTGGGATAGCAGATTGTAGATAAATGTAGTTTTATAATAGCTTTAAATTAAGCGGCCATTTTTTTTTTATTTTTAAAGACATATGACACAGCACCTATACTATGGAAATAAGCAGTGTATTGTGACCAACATTATAGACATAATTATAGGACACGAATTACACCCAGACTCAAAACGATCATTTGTGAATCGAACAAACTATAGCTAAGTGGGAATCGAACCTGCGATACCTAACACATTAGTCCATTATATTTTAAATTGCCAAACATTATTTTATCAATAATATTTTTCTTGTATTTAAATAGGAATGCGAAATACGTCTTTGGAATAAGAAAGTGTGTTCGGTACTCGACTATTTCACATTCAGCCAATAACAATTGAATAAATTAGATTAAATAAAAGTATTTTTGTAACATGTTATGTAAAAATCTAATTCATCATCATCATCATCATCTCAGCTCGTATATATCCCACATTTGGGCTCGAGCGTCCTCCATAATGGTAGTGAAATTGACTTACTATATCAAGCTGGTCAAACGTGTTGGTATAGGGTTTGGTTTCGAGTTTACCTTCTCCTGCTTAGATATATGCGTTCTATATCCCTTAGGCATCTTTTACGATCAACCATAGGTAAGAGTTCAATAGGGGGTGGTCAATTGTATTATTACTCAGTCACCACACGGAAAAATCTAATTGAACGTTTCAATATTTAATCAGAAGACATACAAGAGTCTATTAATCGTATAGAGAGTGCTTCAAGTCATTTAATGGTGTACGGCTTCACCGCAATGTCAGCGACATTGGATACTTTAAACTTATGTAGTTTTCTACAGCATGCGGATACATCGGCATTCTACTTAATAAGCATGGTGAACTATAGTCAACATAACTTCTCAAATAAATTTAAGATAAGAAGTATCTATTTGTTATAGCAAACAGATTCATGACCGTTTATTAAGTAGATGTAGAGAAAAGCTATATTTTGTTTTTTTTTTTTTTACCAAATATACATAAACTTTAAGTAACATCTAAGGCAATCTTTACGACAAATAATATAGTTTAAGCATCGTAATAGATGTAATTTTCATATTAAATTGACTTCAATTTTACCTAAAATGATAGAATCGATGAAAACGGTCGTAAAACATGATTACTCACAATCTTTTACAAATCAAAACATGTAATATTTTTTTATAATACATACATACATACATATCATCACGCCATATCCCTTGCAGGGTAGGCAGAGAGAACAGAGTGCCAGAGAACTCTATTCTTGCATACTTCACTCGCTGCCTCAACATTCATAATTCTCTTCATACACGCTCGCCAGTTTCGGAGACTCTTGACTCCGCCTTCTTTTAGTACGTGACCAATATGGTCTAGGTAAGTTAGTCTCTGTCTCCCCCGGTACCTACATCCTTCCACTTTCGCATTGTATATCTTATTAACCAGACGTTCGATCGGCATTCTTTCCACATGTCCGAGCCATTGGAGCATTCCCTTTCGCATCTTTACACCAATACTCTCTTTCATACCTACTCGCTCTCTTACGTCGTCGTTACGAATGCGATCGGTCAGCCTAACTTTTTTTACAATCTTGTGTATTAATGGAATAAACATTTCACCGTCTCTTTAGTGTCAGCAGCGATCTTATTGCCCGTAATTATTAACATAGATCCATTATCGGTAGTTTCAACGCTTACCATCCACCACCTCTTATCACTTATCTGTCTGGCTGTTCTTCATTCACCATATGCGATTAAAAAATAATAACAAAACTGTTAGGTGAAATTTCAATGAATATTTTACCCACGTATTGTTCTAATTGCGCAGATGTTTATTTGTAATACGATTCATATGATATATAAGCGGACAAAGGTTTATCCTACTGGAGTAGGGTTTCTCACGTGTATGTGTGTTTACTATTCTTTGTACGTAAGGTTTCCTCAAATTAATACTTTCGTATCGACTAATATAAGTAAACAAAACACTAAACCTGTCAAACCCTCTATCTAATTTTAAATCAGTTCTTTACTTTAATTGTTTTGATATCGCAATGAATATTTTCAATTAAATAATATATAATCTATTATGATAACACCTAAAAAATTCTATAGCAGGCGATTTCCAAATTACTATACACAATATTAAATAACGGGGGACTTTTTTATATCAAAAGTAAAATATCAGAGATGTGATGTAAAATCAGATAAATAAAAAAAAAACATTTTAATAATTTTCCAATTCATACTAAGTGATAATACATATTTAATTAAGCTATCTATTCTTCATTATAGTCAGAAAAGATACGCAAATCTAACCTTCACACGCCTCATATTGTATGTGTGCTTTACAGTCGAGATTCTGCCGTAGTGGCATTTTTAAATAGAAAACCGCTTCTATTTTATATACCACCGGAAGAATTCCTAACAGCTTTTCCTTTCCAATATATGCATAAGCATAGCAAATTTTTATTATATCATGGTCAACATCCCGCTCTTATCCCAATCAGTTTGTGTAGACCAAATATGTGCCTATTCTGCTTTCATCGTACATGTTGCAAGCTTTAGTTTAAGACAGGCTGCCTGCATGGCATCAACCCTTCCTGGGGAATGTAATTGTTGACTAAACATCAGGTCAATATAAAGCTCTTAATCGATATTTACAACACCCACGAGCAAATGTTGGTAGTATTCGTAGCCCCTACCACACAGCATTTTTTATTATTATATAAGAGTAGAATATTAATTAATAGGATTTTATATATTTCATTTATAAACACGAAACATATCTATGTGTATGTACATACAGATGAGGCCCATTAGTAACATGTGCCATTGAATTTATAAATAAAAATGTCAGGTTTGAATTTCATATACGAAATGAAACAGATTTAATCGTTTTACCGCGATTTAATTTTGTTTTTTCTATGCCTACGTTTTGAATACTTTTCAGCATTCAAGGCTTAGAGAAATCATAATCCTTTTGCGTAATTAACTAAAAGAATAAAAGCTTTTATCTTATAGGTATACAAAGTTTTGAAACATTAAATCTTATTAAACTTTTTGGTAATCTAAAAGAACCAAAATGTACCTAATTGAATTTTAGTCACAGGTACTCATTGGACCTGTTCAATCAATCCCAAAACGACTTTTAGTTTTATTTATTAATACATAGCTAACATATAAAAAGCAATGAAATCAAAACCTAAAAAGAATCAATCATCAAATGAATTATCTGCGTTTATAATCTACGACAATGAATATTTCAAGGAAAGGTTGCATGGTTATTCTTTTTAAATTTGATTGATGATCCAAACGGGGTCCCACCAATATATGCATTGGTATCATATTTTATAAAAGCTGTCCGTACAAATATTGGTCAAGGTTTGGATACATTAATTTTTATATAAAGACAACATGAGGACATAGTGATCATCGTATTTCCTTCTTTCATTCATACCAGGATGATTCATTTCCTGAATAATTTGATGGAATCCTCATTATCGTCATCTCAGCTCATATACATCCCATTGTAAGGCTAGTTACGGCTACAATAGGAGGGAAATTGACCTATTATACCACGCTGATTAGACGGGTTGGTATAGGGTTTTATTTCGAGTTTTTCTTCTCTTATCTATCGAAATCCTATCTATAACATAAAATAAAGCAGCAATTTTTTTGGTATTTTACTACTGTTTCAATTCAGTGAAACTTATTTATTACTCTATTGCCACTTTATTTGTATGGGTTTAAGAGTCTACTCTATTTTTTATTGTCTGAGGCCTAACTAAACGGGGTAATTGTTTGAAAATAGTAATAAATATTATGGCACTTGGAAAAACATTCAAATAGAAAGGTCAATCCGGGATCGAGTAAAATGCAAACTGTTGCAAATGGCATCATAGTAAAATGATCGCTTTTAGGTGATACGAATGAACCCCTCAACATATCACCGCATAGTCAAAAACTCCAAGCGAATGTCGTAAAAGCATAACCTCCATTAAGATAGCATTTATAATGCTATCTTAATGGAGTCAATAGATTCCAATAAAGACACGCGTATATTCAAATATAATGTTCTATACGCAGCACTGGATAAACACCTGCCTATAATTTGCTGCCGATCTCTGATCTATATTCAAGATTGTGAAGGCGACGCCTCAACCAGAAGGCAATTCTAATCAAGATATACCCCAATTCAGACAACACCTTGCGGTATCTGTGTATGGCCCTGCATCTCAGGAAATTCTATTTCATTGCCTATTATGCAAGAATTCAGATTAACTATCTTTACGACGCCAGCAGAACGAGTTCAGGTTCTCTTCTGACCGGCAGAGGGCTTTGTTCTCTCTAGTCAGCCTACCTGACATTTAAATATATAAGTAGTAAAATTAATTACATTCGAAAGAGAAATAATTATTTATGTGAATGAACCAACGAACGACTTTAGTTTGCAGCAATAACCCTAACATTGCTACAGATTAATTGATTACACACATTCAATTCGGTATAATCATTAAGGGCTTCTATATATTGAGTAAATGGACGTCGGGCTATAAAGAAATGTACCTACTTATGTATATATACGTACGTACGTATGTATATAAATTATGCTGTGTGGTAGCGGCTACGAATACTACCAACCCTTACTATGCTCGTGGATGTCATAAAAGACGACTAAGAGCCTTATAACGACCTGGACCAACACCATCTGATGCCGTTTGGTCAACAATTACATTCCCAAGGAGGCTCGACGTCTGGCAGGCGGCCGGTCATGAAACTATTGCCAATAACTTTTACAATATGTAATATGAAAAAGTACATATTGTATCGACCCCAAGCAATTGGGATAAGAATAGGCGAATGATAATGATGATATATATGTATATAAATTGAATTATTTATACCTAGACAGTTCTAAGAACGGCTTGTAAGATTATCCATATCGCTAACAGATATGTATAACGAAAAGAAGGAGCCGTAGTTTATCAAAACTCTACAGGCGAAATATAAAATTATGCTATCTTAATGCATGTTACCTTCTAAAGTAGCAGGTGTAATTTTAAATTCGTTAGACATTACTTCGGCGAGCGCCTAAATGAAAACGAATAATTCTAAGGAACAATTTCTCACAATCCAACAAGTTCTAAGTGTGGTAACGGATAAAACATAAAAAAAAAAAAATTTCACCCCTAACTTGGCCATGGGTATCATAAATGACGACTAAAGGATAAAATAATATGCAACATCTACACAAGAGAAGGAAAATTCAAAATAAAAACCTATACTAAACCGTTTTATCCGTGTGCTTAACCTACAATATGTATGTAGGTAAAATTTCCTCTTATAGTGAGGGAGGCTTGAGCCCAGCAGTGGGACGTATATGAGCTAAGATGATATATTACATAACTGTTCTACACATATATTTTTATCGCTATTTATGACAATTCACTGTCAATTTTTTCATAGGCAAACAGTACCACCATTTACGTGCCTTTAAATTTCTTTAATCTCTATTATAAAAATAAATCAAACTCATGTTCAGACAAAATGTTAACTGCACTAATGCGAATCCAAATGCCGGCCACGTTGTTCATCAAACTTGATGTTTTGGCTAAGACCCAAAAACTTTAATCAGTGATGTTGCTTTTATAATTAAAGGAAAATTTTCTGAGTAGAATGCACGAACTGTATTTTTATCGCAAATTAAATTTAACTAGAGTTATTTTTATGGATTCTATCGTATTTGTGTTTTATTTTTAATTTCCCGAGTTTCGAACACTTTAAAGTGTAACCACATTTACTTGCCCTTTTTTTTTGGGGGCGGGTTACGGTCGGCACACTTCTCGCACCACTCCGTCCGGGGTGACAGAGGGGCGTAAGCACGCACACCCGTAACCCAACCGTGACGTCGCCTTCGTCGTTGGGCCAACCACCGAAGCAGAGTGACTTGACGTCAGTGGTTGGCCCGACGGAATACCCCCTGAGGAGTACCCTCTCCTCGACCGACGTCCCCCCCTCGGGTAGGATGTCGGTCTTTCCTCACGCGGTCGGCCTCTCGGCGTGTGACGGACTAATTCCCCGATCCAGTCACCCGCGGCCTCGGATAGAGCGGCATCAGGCGCAGGTAATCGCGCCTACGCCGCCCCAGTCGCGCATTTACTTGCCCTGTAAAATGTTCGAAATGTCAGGCAATTAAAAGGCAGAAACGCAATAAAAGCCGTAAAATTAGATTTATTTCAATTGTGTAATACTCGCGTAAACATCAGAAATCATTAAATTTAACTGATAAAGATTAAATTGGAGATTTATCATTATGCTTCATATTTCATCTGCTAAAATATAACAACTTCAAGTATAAATGAATGAATGAAAATAAAATTAATGAAAAATGTGTGACGATAATTCAATAAATACTGGTAGTATTTATTGAATTATCGTCACACATTTTCAATGGGAAAGTCCTGGGCAGATGTCATATTTTGCCACGTAACTTTTCAGGGGGGTCAACTGTTTGAGCTTATTTATTTTTATCGAGCTTGAGCATGGCGGAGGAATACGCAAAATTATGGTCAGCAATCGCGTACTAATTCCAATGGACTTAAGAGGCGGTATTAAGGCATGATTTACGAATAATAATATAAGGTCACAGCGTTGGACGCGAAATCCTCATGATGTATTAAAGTAAATACAGGACCTTTTCTTGAATGAAACTTGGTTTCTGTAACGAATGTACTCTTAGATTATTTTTGTGCCAGTGACCATATACGTATCTCTAACCTTTATCACGCAGAATATATTAATAAAGTCGTATTGGCCATTATCAAGATTAATAACAGTCAAACAGACAGATAAAAAAAGAGTTGTTTGATAGTGCAACTAACGACGTAGTTTTTATTAAATCACAGAGACATATGTTTTGTATTGATAAATAAACATGCAAATAAAATTGTTTTTATGATGACGAAGCGTGACATTTTCTACGTTTTTGCAAATTGTAATCTATAGAGGTATCATAAACGCTTATAATACTAATACGCCAATAATGTTACGCCACTGTTCGAGTATTGTAGATAGCCATTATCGTCTAATCTATTACTTTACTTGGTACCAAGTATATCAACATAGTACTCGAAGAGGATTACAATTTGAAGTGTTTATAAAATATTAAGAAATATGCAAAATATCGGCGCACGAAATGATAGAAAGATAAAAAAAAGTTAGGGAGAAAACCTAAATTCAATACTTAATGTGCAAAATATCGATGATTTAACAGATAGAAAGATAAAGAAAGTTAGGGAGAAAACCTAAATTTTAATATATATAAATTACGCGTCACGTTGTTTGTCCGCGATGGACTCCTAAACTACTAAATCGATTTTAATCAAATTTGCACAGCATGTGTAGTTTGATCCAACTTAAAAGATAGGATAGCTTCCATCTCAATTTATAGTCGCAATATTATTTTATTGCAAATTATTTGTTTATTATTTGACAGTCACAATTATGTTATCTACAAACGATTCTAACAGCTGGCGATATCTGTTGACTGGATCGAGTAAGTATTTAATATTATATACATTTAGATGGCGTTATGTTAAATGTACAAACGTTTCATATAAGCTGCAATTTATTAGCATAACCACCACTTGTTACTGAGGCTACCTTAGCCACAGCAACGCGTGGCCGAGTCTGCTAGTATTACTATATGTTAGATCTAAATCATCTGATAAATTTAGGTACTAATCGTACTTCAATAAATTTAGTCCTAAAAACATTGTTTTATTGCTCTTTTTGGCAGATAACCCCACCTAACGCTAAATGGTAACTGCCGCCTATGAACCTGAGCATTACCAGGGGTATAGCCAAGTCGCTGCCTGCCATGAGAGTTCTTCTTAAACCTCGTTTGAAGATGGACATATCAAAGCACACGGGTAACATTGCAGCAGGCAGTTCTATTCAAAGTCTACACACGTATAGGAGAAATAAACGCTAAAAATGTACAATCAAGGACAAAAACGACATCGTTTCCAGGTGGTAAATCGTATATCGGCATCGAGTAGTACGATGATAAAAAGGAGAATTTGGTACCGAATCGATCAGCTCCTCAGACCACTTCGCAATCATCATTCTCCTATTCTTATTCTAATTACTTGGAGTCAATACAATATGTACTCTTTTTTGATAGTACATATTGTCCTTCGGGGACATAGGCCTCGTTAGCATTGGTCTGCAGTCTATCTAGGAGAAGGAAAACTCCAAAATATAATCCGAGGAGATAGGCCTCGTTAGCATTGGGCTGCAACCTATCTAGGAGAAGGAAAACTCCAAAATATAACCCGGGGAGATGAGCATCGTTAGCATTGTGCTGCAACTCATCTAGGAGAAGGAAAACACCGAAATATAACCCGGGGAGATAGGCCTCGTTAGCACTGATCTGCAATCTATCTAGGAGAAGGAAAACTCAGGAATATAACCCCTGATCCAAGGTGTAAACCGACCCGTGCTGAGGGATTCGCAGCCAGAGGGTAAGCTGATCGAAAACGGAGGGTGCATGTGTTGGTAGTCACAGGGCACAGCAAAAATTCCATCTTACTTCCACACAAGTGCACTGTGGGGGTGGACCGTTTAATACCCTAATACTCGTGGGAATGCTATGAAATGTACTAAAAATTTTAAAATTTCAAATGACGGCGATGCGGCTCGCAGCCCTTCACGTCTCGTTCCCAATGAGGGCGAAAAGCGGTCTACGGAGTGCCGCTTTGCCACGCTAAATGTAGGAGGAGGAATGAAAGAAAAATGAAATGAGGTATGTCAAATGATGGATGATAAAAAGATTGATATTCTCTGTGTGCATGAGACGAAGCGAAAGGGATGTGACATTACTAGTCATGGACCTTACACGGCATACTGGTCCGGGGTACCAATGACTATTAGAGCCTGTCAGGGAGTTGGTCTCCTTCTTTCTGCTCGAATGGCTCAATGTGTGAAAGAGTATGATTGTGTGAATGCTAGATTAGTATGGATAAGGATGAAAGTAGGTCTGACTCGTATTTTTGTTGTAGGAGTATATGCTCCTGTGAACGTGGGATTACATAACAAGAAATGTGAACAGGATGCAAGAGAGAAATTTTGGGAGGAACTGCGGGATGTTTTGAGATTATGTAATTTGAATGAAAGGTTGATTTTGCTATGGGATTTTAATGGATGGGTAGGGGTAAGCAGAAAAAGATTTGAAAAGTTTTAGGAAGGTTTGGTGATGAAAGCGTGAATGAAAATGGTCTAAGTCTACTAGAGGTGTGCTTGGAATGGAATCTTTGTGTTACAAACACTATGTTTGAACACAAAAAGATATACCATATGTATACACGTGAAGCAAAGAATGTAAAGAAAGAGTATAATTGATTTTGTAATATTAAATGAAAGGCTCAGAAAGAAAGTACTAGACACTAGGGTATATCGCGGTATTGGTATTCATAAAAACCACTTTCTAGTAATGACTAGAATAGGATACATAAACCGAAAAGTGTGCTAGAAATAATAAAAGTAGAAAATTTGCAAGATGAGTATATTAGAGATAAATACAAAAGTAAACTAAAGGAAAAGTTTTTTCATTCGGCTGATATTTGTAATATGGAAGAATTATGGAAGACTTTTAAAGAACAGGTGGTAAATGTTGCTACAGAAATCTGTGGCGTGATTAGAAGAATGAAGGTAAATAAGGTGAAGAATATATGGTGGGATAAAGATGTGCAGAGTGCAGTTCGTAAGAAGAAGAAAGCCTGGTTAGATTGGCTTGCTGTCAGAGCCAATGAGAGAATGGAGAAAGCAACGAATGATGACATAGATATAGCCAAAGAACAATATAAGAGAAAAAAAAGAGAAGTGAAAGAAATTGTTAGAAGAAAGAAAGAAGATCAAAAAGACGAGTACGATAGAAGATTGTCGAAGGATTTCCAAACTAACTCGAAGATTGTCTGGAAGTCCATAAGATCGGCTCGAGGCAAAGCAAAATACAGAGCTAGTCTCGATCAGCGATAAATATGGAAGGACAGTGTATGGAGAAGAATGTATGCTAGAGCGATGGAAGGAATACTTTGAAAGCTTATTTGAAAGAGAGCCACAAAAATTATCATTTGTGAATGAAAGAGATCTCGAGGAAGGAGAAGGCATAAGTATGATAGAAATTACAAATGCATTGAAAGGTATGAGAGCGGGTAAGTCTGCAGGATACGACAGGATTACAGTTGAAATGCTGACGGCTGGAGAAGATATTACAACTAACATCCTATACCAGCCCTTTAATCTTTGCTGGACTAATGGCCGAGTACCTATAGACTGGTGTCAGGCGGTAATCGTACCTCTCTACAAAGGGAAAAGTTCACGGCAAGATTGTAGAAACTACAGAGGCATAAGCCTCCTTAGCATTGTCGACAAACTGTATGCGAAAGTGTTGATTGAAAGAGTAGTGAAAGTGACCGAAAAGAAAATATGGGAAGCACAAGCGGGTTTTTGAAATAGTATGGGTTGCACGGATCAAGTTTTCTCTTTACGATGCATGGCGCAAAATTTGTTGGCTAAAGTTCAGAAAGTCTTTTGCGCTTTCATTGATTTGGAGAAGGCTTATGACAAAGTGAGGAGGAATGAACTGTGGTCGGTACTATCTATCTATGTATGGGGTAAATGGCCATCTTATTCAGGCGCTGAAATCCATTTATAAGGATTCCAGAGCCTGCGTAAGGATAAACGGGTCCCACACTCAATGGTTTAACATTGATAAAGTTGTTAGACAGGTATGTGTAGCGTCACCGTGGCTGTTTAACCTATTTATGGATAGCTGTTTGCAAGATTTGAAAAATAATGAATGTGGTTTAAGCATGAATGAGTTACTCGTCAAATGTCTTCTTTATACCGATGATCAGGTTTTACTTGCGTCGTCAGCTGAAGACTTACAGGCGTTGGTAACTATTATGCATGATGCTTTTGAAAGAAAAAGTATGAAAGTAAATGTAAGTAAGACGAAAGTAATGGTCATTGAAAAGGATAAATGTATGACGGAATGTAATATTTTTATAAATGGTGAGGGATTGGAACAGGTGAAAGAATTTGTATACTTGGGTGTACTGTTTACTAGTGAAGGTAAAAATGATGAAGATGTTGAAAGACGAGTTAATGCTGGTAATAAAGTGAATGGGGCACTGTACGCTTTTATGAAGAGTAGGAATGTCTCTAAAAAGGCACGCCTAACTGTAGATAAGGGAGTATTAGTGCCCACTCTCATGTATGGCAGTGAAAGTTGGATTTGGCAGAGAAAACATGAAAATAGAATAAATGCTGTAGAGATGAGAGCTCTTCGTAGTATGTGTGGTGTAAGTCTGAAAGATAAAATTAGGAATAGTGTTATAAGAGAGCGCTGTGGTGTGGTGGAATGAGTGAAGGTTGTCTAAAGAAGTATACAAAGGGAGTGTGAGTGGGACGATTACAAGGGGAAGACCACGTCGTACTTGCCTGGATCAAATTAAAGATGTGTTAGTGAAAGGTCAGATTAAGAGTACGCGTAATCGTAGAGCATGCATGAAGACTGTGAGGAGTGTGAATGAAGAGATGGAGGTATGTCAGGATCGTGGTTTGTGGCAATCCGTAGTCTCTGCCTACCCCTCTGGGAAACAAACAGGCGTGAGGCTATGTATGTATGTACATATTGTCATATTGTAAAAGTTATTTAGGCAATAGTTTTATGACCTACCGCCTGCCAGACGTCAACCTTTCTTGGGAATGTAATTGTTGACCAAACGGCATCAGATGGAATTGGCCCAGGTCGTTATAAGCCTCTTAGTCGTCTTTTACGACACGAGCAAAGTAAGGGTTGGCAGTATTCGTAACCGCTACTACACAGCTTAGACCACTTCACAATTATATGTCGATAAATCTCTCCGCCTAATAAATAGTACTTAATTCTACAACAACATATCCCAACTAAAAATTCTGTTAGTTTCGTAAGTACGAAAAAGATCAAAAATGTATCTTTATACTATTTCTCAAACAATATTAATTTCGAGCACGTCACACTCAAAACAAGTACTTTATTAATGTTTATATATCCACACGCTATGAATTAAATATTAAGGTCGCATAATTGTTGAATTATTAAGTAACATACTGTTTAAGCGCTATGAAATGTTGTGTAGCTTAGGGCAAGTCAACAAACTTCCACTACCAAGGGATTTACATCTTGACATTGGCATGCTTTTAACGGTTTACAATCAGCCAATAATACTAAGAAATGTATAATTTAGAAAAAGACAAAATTGATATTAAATACATCGCCGTGTTCTTATTGATCTAACAATAAAAAATCCGTGACATTACGAATTAAGAATATACATCACAAATTAATTTACCGCGGATGCTGTAAGAGAAGATTAGGGATGTAAACACATACTCGAAATAACGACACATCCTAAACTATTTAAACATAGTAGCCGTTTTTCTGTTTCGAGTGGATATGACATACGGCTGTAGGTAACAAACTGATTCTCTAACCATGCCTCCTATGACGACATCGAGCGTCACTTTCCTTCCTGTTTTGAAAAAGCTTCATGTCCAAAAGTGAAATTTGTATTGACTAAAGAAATAAAGATTAAATTTAGTTGTATATAATTTGCATTAAATTGGCGGCAATTAAAGTACAAATCAAATGTTAGTTGTATTAAATTTTATTATTTTCATAACATAAATTAAATATTTATTTCATTTACTATTTGGCATGGAAAGAATACAATCTTAAAAGAGTAAAGACGAGATAAATGTATACTAAAATAAGGTTAATCACAAAATCACGTCTATGTACAATATACAAGGGTTAACATAGGATTTTAAGCAGTATATAGAGCAGTATTAGTGAATATCCTTTACTTTATATGTAGAAATGAAATCTGGATATGGCAGCGAATACATTAAAGCAAAATAAATGTGTGTGATATATTTGAAAGATAATATTAGATTTATGCGTAATCGTAGAGTATGCATGAAGACTGTTATGAGTGTGAATGAAGCGATGGAAGTATGCCAGGATCGTGGTTTGTGGCAATCCGTAGTCTCTGCCTACCCCTCTGGGAAACAGGCGTGAAGCTATGTATGTATGTATGTATTAGATTTAGTGCTATAAGAGTGCTCTATGGAGATATTAATTAGTGACAAATATTTACAAGGCAAGCAAAAATGGCTTGGTGCCTTAAATGGCGATGGGCCGGTCACTTAGCTAGAACTACGGACAATAGATGGGGCGAAAGAACATTGCAACAACCCGCGACGCGAGCCAGACCACCAGGACGCCCTCGCCGCCGATGGGTGAATGATATCATAGCGATTGCGGGGGTCACCTGGCCACGTTTAGCGCACGATAGAAAGAAATGGGCTGAGATGTAGGAGGTCTTTGTCCAAAAATGGATATCCTAAGAATAATTTAGCGATTTGTAATTGAATATTATTAGAATTATTATTTTTAAATAACAAATTATTAGTTAAAATAATTAGTGATTTGCAAAAAGAATATTATTAGAATTACAATTTTTTTTTTTAAATAACATTAAATGTAATGAATATGAATTAAAATGCATAAGTTTAAAAAAAAAAATAATGTTGAGGATACTGAATATTGTAAATATAGGCAATAAAAAACTATTATCATTATTATTATTTACAAGGCAGGGTAAGATCTGAGACTTGGACACGTACCTGAGTAAAAGAAAGATTGACGAAGCAAATGCTCTCTATTTGCTTCATCAATCTTTCTTCAGCAAACAGGTCGTATGATTTCATTTTTGGATCAAATTGATGACATATCGGTGAAAAGTCAAATTAAAATTACCCGTAACCGAGATGCATATATGTCCTCATGCATTGCTCGTCTTGCTTAAAAGAATATGAGATTTTACGACTTAAAAGAAAGCGAGGATATTACGAGCAAAATTGCAAATCAATCAATTTATATACTCGAGATATTTCTATAATAAAATTATAATCGTCGATGAGTCATACAATGTATTTAGTCAACACAACACATAATCTATTTCATCTTAGTGAGACAAGTGCCAAGTTGTGGGAAAGTTGACTCAAGTCATTGTTACACATTAGCTATTTGATTGTTTTCCTTATACTCCTACTGCGCACTACTTCTAGATAATGTCTTATGTCGACAGTTTGCAACATTCATATCTCATGACTGCTTTCGTCAGATATGAAGGGTGTGTAAATAATGGATTATAACTGTTACAGTCAGCAGGATGAACGATTGAATTGTTTATTAAACAACTGGCTCATCTGCGCGGTCTGTATATTTGTTTACGTTCAGATACTGTAAGCTAACCTTGAATATATCCTATTCAATAATATACTTAATATGTTCAGGCACATCGATAATTGAGATAACAGTTTCAACTTAAGACTGGACTGATTCATAGTTAATTTTTTGACGCTGTTACCATTTTGTCTACGTATTTGAATTAATATGTATTGTTTGAGATCATCGTTGGGTGGAGGGGTAAAATCAGTGACCTTAATTAGGTCATAAGGGTAACGGACCTAAAAAGGTTAAAACCACTTGTTTAGGGCAGGGGGTGTGTTCAGACACACCCGATCCATACCGTCTGAAGTTAAGGAAGCGCGATGGGCGGCCCTATACCTACCTCCCCAACCTACCGTGTTCCCTACCATCGCCATTGAGTCGACCACTGGTACCAATGCTTTGACATTCGTGGCCGTCCTTTGAGTACCCACCCTGAGGCGGAAACTCAAAATCCATCCATCTATCAGCCTCTAGAACGTCCACTGTCGTATATAGAACTCCCCTAGGTGAGACGGGGATAGTGATATAATCGCCGCACTTCAGGAGAAGATTTCATATGTGGTGTTATAAGATTGCCAGGAGAGAGCTGCTGTCCACTCTCTCAGTGATCTCTGGGTTAATGTTTCTGCCGGATTTTACGGCTCTAATTGGTTATACATTACAACCTGTCACCATACAAGCAACGCGTATACGAATCGAAATAAATCTATGTTTTTGTATATAATATATAGAATAACAAGCACCAATAGAAATGATATTACGATAATTGCTGTAGGAATAATAGATTCTCGTTTTGATAGCATAAGGTTAAAAAACCGGAGGTGTCAAGGGACACCCGGATGGAACGAAGTTCTATTTTAATTATATAATTTTTTTCTGCCTTAAGCGATTTTTATCGTTATATTTTAGCCAATTTGCAAAATATCTTTATAAATTATAGCCTATGTGTTATTCTGATGTGCAAGCTATATTACTATAAATTTCATCAAAATCCATTCAGTAGTTTTTACGTGAAAGAGCAACAAACATGTTCACATCCATACATTATTACAAACTTTCACGTTTATAATATTAATAATAGGATATACAATTCCACTAGACTACCAAAACTTTTCGGCCCCGAGCTCGAACGCGAGCCGGCCACGCGGCCCGGTCACGGGCGAAAATAATTTCGTTGCGCATTATTTTGATTTTGCTATATCTCTTAAGGTATTGATTTAATTTGCATGGTCTGAAGGAAAAAAAATATCTTCATGAAATGCTCAAGCCAACTAATGTATTTAAAATGATAAGGATTAATACAGTATTTGTGTAAATAGCTTTTCAATTACCGTTTTATAATAGAACATTTTTTAAAGTATTAAAATGGATATAGTATGTTATCCTTAAGAGATAGATATATATATACCATCGCGGACTTTTTTGTAGGCCTTTTTAAGCTGTATAATACTGTAGTACTTTATTTTGATCTATTTCGTAGGGTTCAGCCAGCGTTTGCAATGTAAGCGCAAAATAATGTGTTTATTTACGACATCACATTAGAAACCTCTAAAATTATCAGTGTTTCTCTAGTACATTATGCATATATTATATATATAAACCTTCCTCTTGAATCACTCTATCTATAAAAAAAATCGTCGCGACACCACACTGTTCAATGCGAAATAGAAATGCAAATATCTGGCTTGCTTTCTATAAGAGAGCCGACGAGCGACGCCGCACAGCTTACAATAGCTTACTATAGCAAAAAGTGTCGTGACAACTTTTCGTAAGAATTTTTGCCGTCTAGCCCCCTTTCACAACGCGCGATAAGGAACTTCGTTCCAATATTAAAAATGTAGTGAAAAGTTTGCCTTAATCGAAATTTCATATGTTTTAGTTCTTATAAAAAGCGAGTTAAAGAACCGTTTAACTCGCAGGGCGGACCTTTGGTTGTCAAGAAATCGGATCTAGTAGACAACTCCATAGGTGGAGACGAGTAGCACTGCATGTTATGTTACATAAGAAAAAAATGTTAAGGGTGCTCTATGTCACCCTTCCGTCACTCCAGATGGTTAGAAGAGGTGTGGTCAGAAAAAATACGACCCAAAAAAAGGGGTTTCTTATCACTACTTTGTACTTGACATACTATATTACTTTAAATAGCATGTATCATGCGATTGGAGATAAAGTAATTCAGTTTTAGGTTGGAATCATTTCCGTGAGTTAAATTTTCAAGAAAGATAAATATTTGTTTTATTCATGATATAAAATTAGCCGCAACCGGATAAGTGTTCGAGCACACTGACATTGATGATATGAATATTCATGATAATGTGGCATCAAAGGAAACGTACGCTATGCTAGATGAGCGACGGAGCCATGCCGGTGACGGTTGAGGCGTTGATGGCGGCGACATAGTAACGCTGAAATTATAACAAACTTAGATTTCAGTAAGTTCTTTCATGCCCGCTGACTTCCAAGAAACAGATAAACAAATCGATTAAATCAAACTGACACGAACTACATCAAAAATTATCATGAAGTAAACATTATCTGTGTACAAAGAAATGAGTCCCCCGTATCTCGTCTGATGGAAGTGTTCCGGTAAACATATGCATATCAGCGAAACACGTGAGTGATAAATCCACAAGCCACCATAATTTCTTATAAAGATTTAATAGAAAGAAGTAATAAGCCAAGCAAAGATCATAGACCTTAAACATTTCATTCCACATTAATACCGAATCTACTGCGTTTTGCTAGCTACTAGTAGTTTAAACAATACGCCAACAACGAAACGTTGCTGAGAATAAATTAATAACATATTCTGACAATTATTAACATTTACATAACTTCAGCTGTTTAACAATAAAAAAAAAACTATTATGTTAATCATATTTTCTTTGGAGATGTTCGTGGCATGGATAAAATGGAAATGCGGTACGTAGTACCTAACTCCCCAACAATAGCAAAGCGGTATGTACAAACATATTTATCTTGACAGGTTTACTTACTTCAATGTGTGGTGTGATAAATAATGTTCTAAGAAACAGGTCGCTGTATTATATTATCAAAATTCAACAGTAACGTCAGTAATTATATTGTTATGATCTGAATAAAGTCTAATAGAAATATTTCCACAACGAGAAGAATAAAGACATTACAAAGATTTAACGATCGAGTACTCACTCGATATTGGTACTCCATATATCGTCGTCATCCTCTTCGATTAGCATAACTAACAATTTAAGCAGAACTATTTTATGTATCAGGTTATCTTCTCACTTTAATAGATGATATATCTGAAAATACGGCGATGCTAGCTTTATTTTTTTTTTTTTCACTAAAATGATTTTTAATATTACAGTGTAAACTCTTTATAACGTTGTTCGTTATAACGAAAAACTTTCTATAACGTAGTAATTAGTATAATTTGTTTGATTTATCGCAAAACCCATACCTACATTAATTCACTCTTTATAACGCAATAGCCATTCTCTATTACGAAGAAAAATTTTCATATGTAGTCATCAATAATATATGATAGTATTTAATAAGGTAATTGTTTTTATAATCAGCTTACAAAACTAATCTTTTTAGGTGTCGAATTTTCTAAGAAAGATACCCTGAGGTCATAAACAGCCGTCTCGCATTTATTGTTATTAATTGCCTTACAGTTTATTTTTCTTATTATTATTGTTTCATGAAGATAGTTCCACCACATACCAAGACAAGTACAAAACACTTGAACACAGAATATATGTGTTTAGAATAATATCTCTATTGATAGTAATAAAATTAGAAATTATTGTAATTGGTTTAATTAGTTTATTTTCTCTTCCCTCCGTAAAACAAAAACTCTTTATAACGAAACAAAATGCTTGGTCCCATGAAATTCGTTATAAAGAGTTTATTAACACTGTAATTAACTTTCTAAGTCCAGCTTACCTGTTATTTGTAGCAAATTTTGAATGCAATTTCCTTTATACTATTTTTAAATATTATTTTCAATCTGATGCTAAAGTATTTAGGAAACCACGGCTATAACTATAAAATAAAGAATCTTGTTTCATTTCACACGCATTATGGTGTTTGATACTAGCGCTCATAGACCTTTGCAATGCCAAGGGCACAGTCAGGGCGCTGCCAAAGTATCAATTTATCTTTTAATTACAGCAAAATTATAAAATACCGTTATCTATTAAAACAACTGTTGCACTTGCATATGATGACGCAATCAATTGTACTCGCGTAGAAAATACAAAATGTACGTATGACTCTTGTATTCTACGAACAAAATCTCATAATAAATAGATTACTAACAGTTTTTTTTTTTTCACATAAATACATATCATAATCAACAATAGATGATTTAATTGGTTAAATAAATCATATTTTCAATGGTGGCGAGTTAAATATGTCCCTCGTTAACAACAGACAGCGCAATTTATTTCAAGACTTTTGTGACTAAGCCTCTAAATCTAAATTAAGGTCTTGTTACATAATGCGACGTAATTTCTCGCTGAATACTGATTAATAACGATATTTTTCAGATAATACCTTTAATAAATTACATAATAGATAATAATAATGTAAAATGTAACACTTGTAATATAGCAGTGTAGTTTTTTCAATCAAACATAAACATCAAAAGTTTGTGGATAAGGTACCGACGGGACAATGGTACCTCGAGCTCGTGTCTAGTTTTCCACGAGGCAATAATATTTAACAATAATTCATACCATCAAAATTATAAAGAAATACATACGTAAATATATATATACATACCCAGTAAAAAACGCCAAAAAACTCATTGAGAAATCCAAAGCTTTACAAATATTAATAAAAACACTACCGTTTGTTAAGTTAATCACAATTAAAATATATATATAATTATTATTTCAAACCAGCATTGTGAGCGACAGCCAAAATATCACTAAGGAAATAGCACTTATCTTAAATACATTACCAATATGAAATTACGATAATGACTTATTGATACGATAAATACATTTTCCAAAGGTTTCATTAAAATGGCAACATTTTAACCTACTGCCACACTTGTATCGTTATTACAAATGAAAAATAGATGTTTATTATCGAATAGTTATTAATCTATATCTATTTAAAGTGTTAACTAAATGTAAAAAGTCGGTAGATAAGTAATATAACAAAGGTTTAGAATTAAAAACAATTATTAATTATTGTTTCTGTATGTACAAATGGCGTTATTATTTCCGTTTAGTAATAGAATTCATTCATCTATCGTTCTAATTAGTAGATTGGTACACCTAGTTTTGAACACCACATGGGATAATGGCTGACCATCAAACTGACTCTTTAGTTCGTCTGGTCAGCCACCAAATGCAAAACTACTTAGCAATTTAATACAAAAGGATTACTAGAAACTTAATACTTGTTACTGTAATACTGTCCCTGTGCGGTGACTGACGGGTTAGTAATATATCACCACGCCTTACCAAGAGGGGCAGCACTAATCTCTTTGGACACTTATAACCCTAATCACGATCACCAATCCACCTAAAAAGCTTAATCAATATAACATTATTCTCTTTAAGGAAGACATATCTCCAACAATGGATATGAATAGGCTCTTTGATAGATGGACTATGATACTGTACGATATTCCTCTAAATTCAAGCATTTTTAAAATATAAATCAACCAAAGCGTGTTACTAATGTGCTATACCTACAAGAAAACTGCAATCAATCATTGAAGTCCTTACATAAGTTAAGTTAAACGGGATGTACTCGACAAACGTTAAACAATTCGATGCATTACAGTATTTACCGTAAGATGCATGCCTGTACAGCATCACGTCGGGAGAAGTATCTAACTGGCGCCACCGTCAATCAAATGCATCCACTCCATGATACAGTACGTGCTCGATTCAATTGCAATATATCCTCAACAACGTAATCTTAATAACATTTGAATGCAAAAGTTTACGTGTGTGGGTGCATATTTGTTTATTTTTATGAATATATTATTTTACATAAATACATATCATCACGCCATATCCCTTGCAGGGTAGGCAGAGAGAACAGAGTGCCAGAGAACTCTATCCTTGCATACTTCACTCGCTTCCTCAACATTCATAATTCTCTTCATACACGCTCGCCGGTTTCGGAGACTCTTGACTCCACCTTCTTTCAGTACATGACCGATCTGGTCTAGGTAGGTTAGTGTCGGTCTCCCCCGGTACCTACATCCTTCCACTTTCGCATTGTATATCTTCTTAACCAGACGTTCGTTCGGCATTCTTTCCACATGTCCGAACCATTGGAGCATTCCCTTTCGCATCTTTACACCAATACTCTCTTTCATACCTACTCGCTCTCTTACGTCGTCGTTACGAATGCGAACGATCAGCCTAACTCCACAGATTTTCCGTAGAGATCGCATTTCGACCGCATTAATTTTACTTTCATACTCTTTTCTGCATATCCAAATCTCGCTTCCATACAGTAATGTTGGGACAAGCACTGCGTTATGTATTGCTACACGTGCCTTCTGGTTGAGGTGGTGGCTACCGAGAAGTTGCCCCAACGCATATATATTATTTTAAGGACTATAAAATAAATCCTTATGTTGTTTAGAGACTTTACGAACTAACGAAACCATATAACACAAAGACAACTATAATTTGTGATCAGCACAAAGAAGTAGGTAACCCTGCGTGTGGGAACTCACGATTTGGCATGGAAGATCGATATTAAGACCAGCTAGTTTATATGTTGAATCCTATTGTACTAATGCATTAACATCGATTTTCGTGTGGTGACGGAGTAAGAATACAATTCACCACCCCCTATTTTAGAGGACGTCCATTAATCACGTGATTAATTTTTAGGAATTTTTACACATACATACATATAATCACGCCATATCCCTTGCAGGGTAGGCAGAGAGAACAGAGTGCCAGAGAACTCTATCTCTGCATACTTCACTCGCTTCCTCAACATTCATAATTCTCTTCATACACGCTCGCCGGTTTCGGAGACTCTTGACTCCACCTTCCTTCAGTACATGACCGATCTGGTCTAGGTAGGTTAGTCTCGGTCTCCCTCGGTACCTACATCCTTCCAATTTTTACTAGGAATTTTTTCATCATGTTATTAATAGACGGTCCTTTACCTGTCGGTGATCGCAAGAGACGACTAAGGGATATAATACGAATATTATATCCATGCAAGAGAAGGAAAAATCGTAAAAAAAACCTTATACCAACACGTCTGACCAGCATGGTATAGTACTATAGTAGGTTAATTACCCTCCCATTACGGAGGTGGCTCGAGCCAAACAGTAGGACATACATGAGCTGAGATGATAATGGTGATTAACATGGATAAAAGAAAGAAACTTTTACAGCATTATCTTTGAACGGATTAGTTTCATGGAGTTTAAGAATCCTGAAAAACACCAAGTTTTTAAAATAAGCGAGTCTACATCAAATAGCTAGTTATTTATGAAATATGTAACCAATAAAACGTAGCCATGTCATTATAAAATATTTGCATAATTTACCTCAAAATAAAAAAAAAAGATAATTATGTCAGTATGGAATTAGGAAGGCGTTGATTGTTCAAACAACAAACATATCTTTTTTTACTTGAAATGACCAAACAAACGGTGATGATGGAACAAACAACATCAGGGGCTCGACTGTTTATTAACTTACTGCCAAAATCTCTGTTTACCGTTTATCACATCTATTTATATGTTACTTTATGTGCCTATATATTTTTGGAAGGGAGTTTATAATACAAGACAAGTGTATAGTATTGCATATCGTTTGTTTTGTTTGTTTGTTTGTATGACACATATGAAATTGGTCAAATAGTAGATATACATCTTATTATTTCATAAAAAAATTTTTGTCTAAAACAAATTTTGAGCAGTTCAAAAAAAATATCCGTCAATAGCCGAAGTAGAAATAATGATTTCTGATGTTTACGCGAAATACTCGCGTTTACACATTTGAAATAACATTGTTTTTACGGATTCTATCGCTTTTGAAGTTCCTGACGTTTCGAACACTTTACAATGTTCATGGTCACGCTCCTCCCGTATTTTTTTCCATCGTTTATGGTGGCAAACAGCACACCTGATGGTAAGTGGTACTGCCGTCCATAGACCTTTGCAATACCAAGGGTATAGCTAGGCCGCTGCCTACCAATACAAACCCCAAACCCACCCAGTTAGGCTTCTGGCTCTCTCGCTCACCGAACGAAGCGCCATGGCACATTGCCATTACTCAGACGTCGACTTCCTGGGAGAGAGTGGTACTAACCCCGGCGGACCGGCCCGCGGCTGTAGACAGAAAACTGTCAACAGCGTGGTCCTTCCACTAATTGAATACAACAGTTATAATTTTATTTCAAAAGCCAAAATAGCAAGCTAAAAATATTTGAAAACATTTTGAAAATCTCAAAAATACCCAATTGAATTGTTTCTTATAACCAGATTCAATCAATTTCATAAGGTTTTTTAAAATATACTAATACATAAAATAAGGAAATTTAACGTCTTTTCTCTTACGCTAATATGTAGGTAGGATATTTGTTCGATCTTCAGTAACCCGACGAGATTGTAAGCGTTACAATACGTTATTTACTAAGAACCAGAGAAACAATGAAAAATAATGCTATTAGTAGAAATATCGGTGTTACATAAATTGTCAATACCATATACATATGTATACAAATTTCATCATCAGTGAATATTTATTTTATTAAAATGTATTTAAAATAAATGCTGTAGAGATGAGAGCTCTTCGTAGTATGTGTGGTGTAAGTCTGAAAGACAAAATTAGGAATAGTGTTATAAGAGAGCGCTGTGTTGTGAATGAAGAAGTAGTGACAAAGATAAAAAAGGGTATGCTGAGGTGGTTTGGACACGTGGAAAGAATGAGTGAAGAAAGGTTGACTAAACAAGTATACAAAGCGAGTGTGAGTGGGACGATTACAAGGGGAAGACCACGTCGTACTTTCCTGGATCAAATTGAAGATTTGTTAGTGAAAGGTCAGATTAAGAGTACGCGTAATCGTAGAGCATGCATGAAGACTGTGATGAGCGTGAATGAAGCGATGGATGTATGTCAGGATCGTGGTTTGTGGCAATTCGTAGTCTCTGCCTACCGCTCTGGGAAACAGGCGCGAGGCTATGTATGTATTTAAAAAACTGCTTTACAAATACTTATTCCTTTTTTTCCATCGTTTAATGTAACATTACATTAAAACTGCTTCTACAACGAAAGATCACATCACGGGCAACTAATAGATATCAAATTTCAAATATTCTCTCATCTCATCATCATCTCAGCTTATACCACACGTTGGGGCTCGAACCTTCTCCGTAAGGGGAGAGAAATTAAGCTTACTATACCAGCTGTCTCTTGCATAGATGTTATATGTGTTTTATATCCCTAAGTCCTCTCTTACGATCACACTATAAGATAGGGGGCGGTGAATATTATCCTCTCATTAGACTTTTAACTTCCACGGTCGTACCAGCGTTCGTACAAAACTATATCAGCTGTCATGTCAGACCTACATTCCGTCGTCCAAGAGCGAACCATTTTTTTTTTCTTTTTTTTTCTATTACTTATGGTGGCAAACGTGCTAGCAGCACACCTGATTGTAAGTGTCACTGCCGCCCATGGACCTTTGCTATAACCAAGGCTATAGCTAGGCCGCTGCCTACCATTACAAACCCCAAACTCACCCAGTTGGGCTTCCGGCTCCATCGCTCACCGAACGAAGCGCAATAGCACATTGCCATTACTCAGCCGTCGATCTTCTGCGAGAGTGTGGTACTACCCGGGACGGACCGGCCCACGGCTGTAAACAGAGAACTGTCAACCGCGTGGTCCTACCACTATTGATTCACACCATTCTTGCTCTTGTTTGTTCATCGAATGATACAATCAGCTTATTATCAATACAATACGAGTATAAGTAATTTACAGAAATTTGTTTAACCATTAAAACTGGAGCAAGTAGTTTTAATCTATAAGAAATAATAATACATACTATCCAATAAACCCACCCACATTGAGATGACTATAAGAAAAAGGAAAATAGATACATTTGTATCAAACAAACGTTCGACTATGAAATCAATTCGTATGGTATAATACATTGACAAAGCAATGCGTGACACACGGCCGGCAAACAATATGTTACGACCTCGTGTACCTTAACTCCGTCACGTCTAGTCCTTAACTCTACTACAATCACTACTATACTGAAACTAAATATATTATGATCATAATACCCATTGAACCATTGAAATAGAAACAAAACCGATAACTACATGGTTCAAATTTTGTGTTAATAAAAAATGTAGGCCTAGATTTTAGCGATGTATGATGATTATATGAAACCAAACAATGAATTTTAATTTAATTATATATTCCATAGGTTCCAAAATCACCTGGACCAAGACCGTCTGATGCCGTTTGGTCGACAATTACATACCTAAGAAGGGTTGGCGTCAGGCAGACGGCCGTTCATAAAACTGTTATCAATAAATTTCGCAATATGTAGGAGGAGAAGTACATACAGCGTCGACTCTAAGTGATTGGGACAAGAGCAGGAGAATGAAGAATGATGATGAGGTTCCAAAACCGACTGGTTGATTATTAGATTATATATAGTGTGCTGAATATGAACATAATTAATAACTTGATATCCGTAGTAAAAGAGTAAGAATATAAGTAGTTAACAATTACCAATCCTTCCTGAAAGACAACTAATGTTGCATACATTATCACTGCAAGAGCAGACAATATCACTGCAAGAGAGGAAAAACTCAATACAAGGTAAACTTGAAACAAAAGCTGTGCCAAACCTTTTGGCTTGTGTAAAGATCAGGCCAGGCCTAGAAGAGAAGTGCCTTTTTTTGGGTAGGCCATGGACCGGACTCACGTTGCCCGTTCCGTCCGGGGCGACGGAAGGGCAGCGCGTGTCCCCATAACCCACCGTATTCCCTCCCCATCGCCATTGGGCCGGCCACTGGTACCGCTTCCTTACCATGCGTGACCAGCCCGGCGGGTTACCTTTTCGGGTACCATCCCCCGTCAACGCCCCAGCTAACTGCCGGGGCGTCTCCCTCACGCGGTCAGCCTCTCTGCGGGTGACGGACTATTCCCCAGTCTAGTCACCCGCGGCCTCGCCTACGCCGCCCCAGGAGCCGGCGGCGGAGCGTGTCACCGAAGAGGATTTCCTCTCGGAGCCACAACGCCGCCTCCTTCCGCGAGACGACTGTCTCGCAGAAGGCGGCCAGAAGAAAAGTGCCTAAAGAACAGTGAATCCATATAACATGAGGAGAATTGATTCGTGTTGGTTATATTAGTAATTTCGTTTATTATTTATTTCGGCATAAGAAAATATATTATGAAACTTCGTTGAATTAAATTGTAATTTCCTTTCCTTATTCTCAAAAGCTTAGGCGTAGTGTAAAACAACCACATTCCTACTTCTTTACCCCCACGTTATAGTAGCGATTATAATTTTCTGACGGAAACAAACGAACACATTTTATTTGTTACCTTAAAAATCAAGTACAAAAAATGACTTCAACACTCCAATCTTGTACAGATTCGCCTTTTTTAGGTAGTAACCACGCCTAGGTTCCGCTATCATAAGCCACGCTGCGGACATAGCTAGTGTTGATATGAAATGTTCCATAATACTTCACGTGTCATAATTATATTATCATTTCATCATACACGTTTTTAAGTTGATAACGTATACCCAAATATACTAATGATTATCACTAATCAGATAGCTGAATGAACTTGTACAAAGTGATATCAATTGGAGGACAAGAAAGTACTTATATCGCTTGCTTCAGAATCGATGATCAATATGTTAACACTCTCTAATTATCATAAGAACACTCACGATAATGTTCCCCATTATTTAGTTTCCTTATTCAACAGATTATTTATTTATTTTATAACTACCTGTTTTTATGATATTTGGTGATAAACAATCCTACAAGTGGTAGGAGAGTGTGGACTGTTGACAGTTTGCCGCGGGCCGCTCCGTCCGTGGTAGTACCACACTCACGTAGAAAATCGACGCCTGAGCAGTAGCAATGTGCTGCTGTGCTTCGTTTAATGAACGAGAGAGCCGGAAGTCAAACTTTCTATTCGGTTTGGGACTTGTAGGCAGCGGCCTAGCTATACCCTTGGCATTGCAAAGGTCCATGAGCGGCAGTAACATTTACCATCAGGTGTGCTGCTTGCTCGTTTGCCACCAAGCTCATTAGAAAAAAACGAGCAAATAGCACAGAGTACCGTCAGTAATTGGTTAGTGCCGCTCATATCTATAACACTAGAGGTACCTACTACAGCCCACAGTGCGGTTGTGTTTGGGCCTCTGGCTCTGTCACTCAATTATCACAGAGTAGAAGAAAAATATTATTATCCACTTCATTTATAAGTGACACAAAAAAATGTATAATATTATTATCCGCTCCATTTATAAATGACACAAAAAATTGTACGCAGTATGGTCCTTAGACTAGATACGGTTGCTCGAATTTCTTATAAATACGCATTTAACTAAAGCCGATCGGTAATTTCTTTTATTTTCGTTAATTTCAGCAGCAGCATAATAAACACCACAGACTGTAGACAATAATAAAACTTACTCCTTTTTATATCAGACTAGGCTATATTAGGTGAATTGCCCTGCTATTGTGGAGGAGGCTCGAGCCCAGTACTGAGATGAATATGAGCCGATATAAAATCAAAAATAAAGAAATACATAAAAAAAAATCTCTATAATGTAATCATCAAGTAATAGCACTCTTGGCAATTCTGATTCATCATTTCTATAGTTGCCAAGAATAGAGTACTTAACCTGCCAAAAGCTATATTAAGTGTAGCTACAAAAACCACTTCAGCATTGCTAGATCAATACAAAGTTCCAACGTGCATATACATATATTCCAAACGTATACCGAATTCTGAGATGTAATCTAAATCAGAGTTTTCGACGTAACGGATTTGCCATCGAAGCACTGTAACATACCCATATCTAACCACAAACACGGTTCACCGGTGGTTAAGAATAGATAGCACAAAAGGAAACAAAGACGGGTCGCACCACCCTACGCCCCTAACCCCACACTTCGTTCTGCAACGATGTTGTCTGTCACCTAAACGTTTTATATCGGCCAAGGACGGCTCGTGCATAATGGAATGGTGTACTGCAACGCTACTGAACTCCAACAAATATACGAAACTGACACGAATGAATTAAGCCCACGAAATTGGGTCGTTGAAACCTCTCGTGGTGGGCTATACAACTTCCCATTTACATCGGTATAATTAAATTATTGTTTGTTTCAAGTGTGACGTGACGGAGTCTCTATAATGCTTCATAAAATGTTTACGTCTATTGTTTTAATTGATTCTTTATGGGCCTGCAATCTGCGTATTTGTAATACATATACATTAGGTAACATGAATATATATGTATATATAATAAAGTTTAAACGCATTAGAGTCTCCGAAACCGGCGAGCGTGTATGAAGAGAATTATGAATGTTGAGGAAGCGAGTGAAGTATGCAAGGATAGAGTTCTCTGGCACTCTGTTCTCTCTGCCTACCCTGCAAGGGATATGGCGTGATGATATGTATGTATGTTTAAACGCATTTGTGGCATATGGCTATCGACCGAGTCTCGAGGTTGACGCTCGAGTAAAACATTAATGAGAAAATACAGAGATAACAAAACTATTACTTAAATGAGTCCATTAAAATACGTAAAAAGCATTCGTAATACACACGTAACGTATATGTATTACATACATACATACATATCATCACGCCATATCCCTTGCAGGGTAGGCAGAGAGAACAGAGTGCCAGAGAACTCTATCTCTGCATACTTCACTCGCTTCCTCAACATTCATAATTCTCTTCATACACGCTCGCCGGTTTCGGAGACTCTTGACTCCACCTTCCTTCAGTACATGACCGATCTGGTCTAGGTAGGTTAGTCTCGGTCTCCCTCGGTACCTACATCCTTCCACTTTCGCATTGTATATCTTCTTAACCAGGCGTTCGTTCGGCATTCTTTCCACATGTCCGAACCATCGGAGCATTCCCTTTCGCATCTTTACACCAATACTCTCTTTCATACCTACTCGCTCTCTTACGTCGTCGTTACGAATGCGGTCGGTCAGCCTAACTCCACAGATTTTCCGCAGAGATCGCATTTCGACCGCATTAATTTTACTATCATACTCTTTTCTGCATACCCAACTCTCGCTTCCATACAGTAATGTTGGGACAAGCACTGCGTTATGTATTGCTACACGTGCCTTCTGACTGAGGTGGTGGCTGCCGAGAAGTTGCCCCAACGCTCCGTTCACTCTATTTCCCGCATTCACTCTTCGCTCTATATCAGTGGTGTACCTTCCATCTCGGCTAAATCCACATCCAAGATATACAAATTCATCCACTTGCTCTAGTACATCATTACCTATTGTTACTCTTACATCTGTTCTGGTTTTATCTCTTTCAAAGACCATTATTTTGGTTTTGCTCACATTCACGCGTAGACCCCTTTTCTTACAATCTTCTGTCATTGTGTCGACTAGGGTCTGCAGGTCAATCGCTGACTGTGCCAGCAGGACTGCATCATCTGCATAAAGCAGAGCAGTGACCACTGAGTCGCCCATCTGGACTCCCACATTCATATCGTTCAACCTTTGGAGACATTTATCCAGATATATGATAAACAGCCTGGCTGACAGAACGCACCCCTGCTTAACGCCGATATTGACGTCAAACCAAGGCGACATTCCATCATCCAGCCGCACACAGGCTCTACAGCCCATGTAACTGGACTGCACAGCCTGTAGCAGTTTACCGTTAATACCATACTCCGGTAAAATGTCCCAAAGTTCCTTTCGTACAACCGTGTCAAATGCTCTCTCCAGATCCACAAAACTGCAGAAAACCCTCTGACCTAGAGCCAGATGCTTCTCCACAATGTTGCGCAGAGAGAACACTTGATCCATGCATCCCCTTCCACTCCTGAAACCTCCTTGTGTCTCACACAGTAAACCATCGGACACCATCCTCATTCTCCTTTCAATAATTTTTCCATACACTTTTGCTGCCAAACTGGTCAAGCTTATGGCTCTGTAATTTGCGCAGTCATAACGTGAACCCTTGTTTTTAAACAAAGGCACGATGACTGCGCTATTCCAGTCCCTGGGAACCATTCCCGAGCTCCAACATAAATTGAGGAGCAACAGGAACGCCTCCCAGACACAAGAGCCACCAAGCTTGATCATCTCGGCAGACACCATATCGATGCCCGCTGCCTTACCATTTTTCAAACTTCTTATCGCCCATTCAACTTCATCCATACTGATGCCATCGGAGGACGCCGTTGTCGAATGTTGATCTACTAAACCACATCCAACACCGGCGCCAACCGTAGCATCCGCATACATATCGCCAAAATATTCACTCCATCGGCTTAACACGTCTTGTGTTTGTGTAAGAATGTCTCCACCTTTAGACCTTATTTTATTCATTCTGAAGGCTGACCAACCACCCCGAGACTTCTTCACCTCCCTCCAAAAGAGTTTGGTGTTACCCTCGAAGTTTTTAGTCAGCCTATCTTCTGCACTCATACTTGCTCTATCACGTTTCTCTTTCACTAAGGCCTTGGTGTCATTCTTACATTGCCGATATATTTCTTTCTTCTGTTCAGTCATACTGTCATTCAGATTCAAAGAAGAGACATAGTCCAGCCACGCTTTCTTCTTTTGCTCTACGGAAGCTGCCACTTCCGCATCCCACCATGCATCACCATTTGTTTTTCTATGCTTCTTTGAACTTCCACATACTTCTTTCGCTGTATCTACCATACTCTCTTTCAATACTCTCCAGCATTCTTCAATGTCCGATTGCGGCTGGCTTGCCATCGGCAGCCGTTCTCGGACACCCTCTGCATACTTTTCTCTTACACACTCTTCTTGCAACCTTTCAACCTTTATTCTTTCAAGCCCTCCGAAGTGGACACGCTCTCGCCAGTGCCTCCACTTTCTGAACAGACCACTAAATCTCGCAATAACGAGATAGTGGTCCGTGTCGACTGTGGGGCCCCTGTAGGCTCTTGCGTCCAATATTTTGCTTCGGAGGCGACTGTCTACCAAAATTAAATCTATTATGCTTTTCTGTTCATTCCTTCTCCATGTATACATATGGATGTCCTTATGTTGGAAAAATGTGTTTGACACAATAAGGTTTTTCTCCATGCATACATCCGCTATGAGCCTACCTGCGTCGTTCACTCTCTTATCACCAAATGGACCAAGTACGTCCTCATAGTCGGGACGCTTGGTCCCCACCCATCCGTTCAAATCTCCGCATACAATCACGCGTTCACTGGTTTCTGCCATATCCAGAACTTCCCTAACATTGTCCCAAAACTTCTCTAGGTCTGATGCCACCGAGGATCCTACGGGAGCATATGCTACAACCATGAATACCTTGGTGACACCTAGTTTTATACGGACCCAGAGAAGTCTGGGATCATACATTCCGTAATCCTTCACACCTGAGGCCAAGCGAGAGGACAACAGCACTCCTACCCCCATGCTGGCTCGATCGCTCTGTGGTACACCAGACCACAGAGCCATCCCGCCACCAGGAAGATCGCAGGCGTCGCTGCCCCTTCGCTTGGTCTCTGTTACACAGAGCACGTCTAGCTGTTTGTCCGCCATGACGGATATCAGCTCGTGCAACTTACCTTCCACACAACCTCTTACATTCCACGTGCCCACCCGGCACTCCGTTCTCCTCGACTCGCCTAACTGGGCAAGGCGTGATGGGTGGCGGCCCCCATCGCCGCAACTGCCGATGTTCGTACCGACGGGGGCGGGTCGGTACGCGTCGCCTCCGGGGGACGCCCTAACCCGCATTGCGGTACGCATTTCGAGCCGGATTAGCAGTCTAATTAGACTGGCAGGGGACGCGAACGAGCACGCTCCGGACTATGCCCCCCATATGTATTACATTAGCAATATATTCCCGATTTTAAGAATCTATATTCAATATCTAAAACTCTGTGTATTGGCGGTTACGAACACTGTCAACATTGCTCGTGGGTGTATTAAAAAACGACTAAGAGCTCCAAGATCTAATGCAACTCCATCTGATGTCGTGTGATTAACAATTACATTCCCAAGGAGGGTTGACGTCAAGCAGGCGACCGGTCATTAAACTATTGCTAAAAACTATTAGCAATATGTAGGATAGAAGAAGAGTACATATTACTTCGACTCTAAGTGATTGAGATAAGAGCAGAATGATGATGATAATATCCAACATCTACAAAACAGAGGCTTGGAGTACATTTTTATGAAGAAAATCATATCATCAATCATGATGTCAAAGTGGATACAGCCATTTTTATGAACTTATTAATATGTTATTCTATTAACATACTTTTGGTTTTCTAGCATCAGAATATTTCAATGCTTCTCATTTCATGTCATTTTCATCTGAAGTAAATATAAGCAAAGTAACCTCATGCTTTTTATCTCATATACAATCTCTGATAGTTTTCTTTTCCCTTCTCTGGCAATGATGTCTTCTGCTTATGCCATATAGTCAGTCATCTTTTACAAAACCCAAAAGTGTGAAGAGAATAATTATATATTGTATTCTTAGTCCGCCATCACACGGATTAACAACTACGTCAAAATATTAATACGAGGGCGTCATTAACTTCCAAGAAGCTTTTTAATTAAATTTCAACATAAATGACGCATTAAACAAGACTTAGTTCGGAAGGTCGCGACGATGTCTGAGGTTGTGCGAGAGTAGATAAGGAGTTAGTGGGTGGAGGCAGTGTACACACAGAGATAGCGAATGTTGCACAAGATAAATATTTGAGTGGTTGGTCGCGCACAACTTGCTCAGAGCACTAACATGTCATTAATTATTAAAATATATTTTTTAATTTGGCATGATGGGAATATCCCGGCCAGTTGCATATATCAAACGCTAGTCGATTGACACTCAAATGATTTGCAATCCAATCTGAACAGATTAGAATGTACCCCATTTAAAACCCCCAATACTGCTGGTGATAAATGGATTAGGAGAAGGATTGTAAAATCTTTGTGTAAACAACTTTACTCATATAAAACACGTAATTATTATATCCCCAAAAGTACATATATACATCGTTGCTGTGTGGTAGCGTCTACAAATACTACCACCCTTTACTTTGCTCGTGGATGTCGTAAAATACGATTAGAGCTTTATGTAGACCTGCGCCAATCTCCATCTGATGACGTTTGGTCAACAATTACATTCCCAAGGAGGGTTGACGTCTGGCAGGCGGCCGGTCACAAAACTATTGCCAGTAACTTTTGTAATATGTACTCGTACGTATTGGGTCGACCTCAAATAATTGGGATAAGAGCAGGAGAATAATGAATGATAATGATGAAATACATACATACATCGAACTTTTTCTTTGCTTAAATAACTTATGATTTAATACGAATATATGCCTACCATTCCTAAGCCAATTAGTTGAGCTATTACATCGTAAAGAAACAGACATATATGTATACTCAAAAGTATTCGCATGAAATAATATTGGCATGGAATATATTTTCAATGTGAAAGAATGATATTGAGCTTGGTTTGAGCTGCAAATCAACGGCTGAGATGCAACTGCAGTCCCGGCCACAAGTTGAGACCAATACCATTTTGTTTTTACTTTTATTTACTTTTTTAATTCATATGTGTTTTTTTTTTGTAAAAACAAATAAACATTTCTCTTTCATGCTTTTTCTTTCTTTCTAAACCGACCGACAATACAACTTAATACGCAGATCTACCTCTATAAAATTCTAAATGGAATAAGGAAAAAAATTTTGTTATATAAGACAACAAACACTATGTCGTGATGCATTCGTTCAAAATGCGCTTACCGCTGCTAACAAATTGGATTGCCGGCATTTCCCAGTGACGAGACAACATTGAAGGAACGACAGGAACTCTATCTTTTGCACAAATTGAAAAATGCAGTGCCTTCCGATTGTTTAATAGTGTTTATCCTTCGTTATAAAGCATTACATAGTTTTAAAAAATACGTCGTATATTGTGTAATTTTTATCTCGCACTAAGAAGTCAATATTTAAAACGCTAGGGATTTTACAGACATATAATTAATAAAAACAAATCACAATAAGACTCAGAATAATAATTAGTAAATGGCAAAAACTGGCTTACGTGGGAATAAAATCTGACAGGCAAGTCAGTCAGTCATTCCAGAATTAACGAGCTGCATCCGTAACTTTCTTTTCATGGAGTAACTATTAGAATTATTGGTTAGATTTCCCAAAAATATCTAGGTGATTCCATATGATCGAAAATTTATTACAGTATAACTTTTCATAACTATTTAATAATCCTGATTAATAATCCAACTGCAATTCCAATAAAAACTTAGTAATATCTGGATTTTCGGTAGTTAGTTTGGGAATTTCATAATTTTAACACGTTCACTGTGAGCTATGATGAGAGAGACTATCCCATAAGTGCAAACGCAAATTATAGATCATTTTAAATAGTTTTTTTTTTAATTATAGATAAGTTCGTCCGGTTTTCACGTAATATTTTTTTTTTATTTATTGTTCATACGTGTGAACCAAAAAAAAATGACTAAACTCGCACGCGTTTGAGGTTATGGTCAGACGTCTTGGTATAGGGCTTTTTTTTTTCGAGTTTTCCTTCTCTCGCATAGATGTTATATGCGTTTTATATCCCTTAGTCGTCTCTTACGATCACCCACGGGTAAAATAGGGGGGTGGTGAATTGTATTCTTACTCCGTCACCACACGGAAAGATATTTTATAAGCTCTGATATGTTATACGCTATAAGAATTTTCCTCTCAATTTATAACTGCACAAGATCTTTGTTTACGTGAATCTCCTACTTAATTAATGCTGTTTTTACATTAAACTTTACGACTCTCTTTATGTCATCCTACAATCTGCTATAACCACTAAAACATCAAATCAACAAAGACCGCTATTTTACACTCCATTTAATACTGCAGAAGGGTCTAGCCTTATCTACGAATATAATCTATTTTAACATTTCGAATCTAGGAAACCGATTGACATGATTCAATCTCAGATTAATATCTACTTTAGTTATATTAATAATTGTGAGATATTAAGCTTGTGAACTGTTTTAAGAGCGTGTCATAACGATGGCTCGCCCAAATAATGATGGAGGTAGCGTACGGCAGTTTATGGGGTTACACGTCGTCCCTTCCGCTGCCGCGGGCAGCTTGGGCGAGGTGTGATCGAACCATAGGCCGTCACCAAAAAAAAGTGTGTAATAAATAACAAATACAATTTTATTAGTTTTACTATACATATGTATATGTATTATAAAATGGAGGAGAGGAAGGAAAACCCACCACTTTCCCACGGTTAATCAATATACCGTACACCTCAAAAAAGGAAGGAATACGGGATGGTATCAAGGTGGAATAGGATATAAGTAAATCTTACTCCTGTGATGAGCACCGCCTTGTGCCTATGGCGCATTTGAAGCCGAACCGTCCTGAGGATGCCTCGTTTAGAGGCGAAACACGTGTCGAATCTTTATTCGAAGTTCTGCGGAAAATTGCAAGTAGAAGTTCTGGAGGCGGTGCTCATCACAGGAGTAAGATTTCCTTATATCCTATTCCACCTTGATCCCATCCCTTATTCCTTCCTTTTTTGAGGTGTACGGCATATTGATTAACCGTGGGAAAGTGGTGGGTTTTCCTTCCTCTCCTCCATTTTATAATAATAATGGATTTCCGCCATGTGTCGCCTGATTCAATCAATTACATATGTATATGTATAAATATATGTATAAAGATATCTGTGTGGTAGCGGCTAAGAATACTACGGACCCTTACTTTGCTCGTGGATGTCGTAAAAGACGACTAAGAGCTTTGTAACGACCTGGACCAACTCCATCTGATGCCGGTTGGTCAACAATTACATTCCCAAGGAGGGTTGACGTCTGACAGGCGGCCGGTCATAAAACTATTGCCAATAACTTTTACAATATGTACTATGTAATAAGAGTACATACTGTATCAACCCCAATAGTTGGTATAAGAGTAGGAGAATGAATGATGTATAATGATAAGACTTCTTTATTTCCATTTAGAGATGAAATAAGAATATAATTCACTATTCTGTATCTTGCCTGTGGGTGTTGTAAATAACGACTAACGGATATCATATGTGTATAATATCTTTGCAAGAGAAGGAAAATTCGAAATAAAACTTTATACTAATCCGTAAGATCAGCGTGACATAGAAGTTCGATTTCCCTTCTATTGCGGAGGAGGATCGCGCCCAGTGTGTATATAATGAAAGTTTCTTTCTGGCTTTACCTGAACAATTACACGAAGATTATAACACGTACAATTTTTCATCACCATATAAATATTAATCCCACATTAGTGGGCCGATAGGCCCAGATTTTATTATTTATTAGACTGATCTTTAATATTCGTGCGCTTCTTATTCAGTTTGTCTTTTAAAGAAAGACCAATCATACTTTTTGAGCAAACTAGGACCATTTCAAACAGAAATCTCGCGATCCACGGAAGCTTATGCCACTAAGCCATCGAAGTATTTAAAGGAGTTTTAATAAACTAACTTTATTACAAACTATCAATTATAATAACGATTTTTCTGAATATGTAATTTATTAACAAAAGATATTTCTTGAAAATATATTACACAGTATATTTCAGTTCATGACGATCTATGGAATAGCTGCATATGGAACACACAGAAATTAATTTGGATAAAATATCTAAATATTTTTTTTTTCTATTATTTCATATTTTAGCTGTGGTTATCGTGAAAGATGAATCAGGGATATAATATACATAGCAAGAGAAGGAAAATTCGAAATAAAACCCTCCCTATACAAACCCAGCAGGCGAGTTATAGTAGAACAATTTCTCCCCTGTAGTGGAGGAAACTCGAGATCAGCGTATATGATCTCAGAAATATCTAAATGAGAGCACACAGAAACACAACTTTATAATTGATCTAAAAGATTACATACTTACATAATAATTTACGTAGTTCCTTAACATAAAATTATTACTTGAAAAAAAAAAACAACACATAAATCCAATGTACGTGTCACAAACAAATCAAACACAACCTCACTCTCTGCTTGACTATTTAATTAATGAGCGTTTTATCTAAAATTACAGAATTCCCATGTTACACACAGTTGAGCTTGCGTTTCTAATATAATTTACTACAACACATTCAAAATAAGTTACATTGTGTTAATAATATACAAATTTATGCTGCAATATAATGTTGCATTCTGTAGAGACCAAGTTATCTAAATGTAAAGATTGTGACGACCAACGTAAATTAACTGCCTTAAGTTTTATACTTAACTCTTCTGTTTTATCTTATGTACATGCCACTAAGGGGAATGAGACGCCTTTAGAATGAAAGCAAAATAACTCAATAAACGGTTTGGTGGTTTTGTTTCGAAGTTTACTTCTTTTCTTTTCTTTGCAGTGATGTTGTCTGCTATTATATTCCTTAGCCGTCTTCTACAACAACCGCACGAAACTCAGTCATCGTTATCATCATCTATTAAGCTTATATACCTTTCACTGACGGTTTTAAACCTCCTCCACTATAGGAGGGAAATTGTGCTACTACCACGGTGGTCAAGCGGGTTTGTGACAGATTTTACTATGAGTTTTTCTTGTCTTGCACCTTAGTCATACTAAACCAGTTGGCAAAATAGGAGATAAGGTGGTTGAATTGTATTCTTAATCCGTCGCGACACGAAAAAAGGAAACGTAGTAATGATGAATTACTTTCTTCTGATGAAATTTTAGCATTATATAATTCAAATGCATAGCCCAAAAGAAAAGTAGTAATGATGAATTACTTTCTTCTGATGAAATTTTAGCATTATATAATTCAAATGCATAGCCCACTATGAAATTAAATAATTAACTGTTTTAAATTTTATATTCTTTAATCAATAGTAATAACCAAACCGTAAGAAACCTTAGTGGATCTACCGTTAGATATAATCATAATAGTATGACTCTAGGTCTATTTGCCACAATTTCGCGCCTGATCACTTAAGTATATTTTAAAATCCAATATTCGAATATTTGAAATTCCTAATGCACAAAAAATAATACCAGTAACCTACACTATCTAGCGCTTTAAATGCAAAAAATCAAATCAAATATATTTAAAAAAGTTACGTTTGAAATATTAATTCAATATATATATATTACAGCATCACTATGGCAACTCAAAAAGATACATCAAACAAGTTCCCCTGATGATTAAGAAAGTTATGGTGAAAACTTTATATAGGTATACTAGCAGACCGGGCCACGCGTTGCTGTGGCTTGGGTTAGCCTCAGTAACACTTTTTGTTTATTCTAACAAATTTTAGCTTATATGAAGTGTTTGTACATTTAACATAGCGCCATCTATTAAATACTTACTGAATCCAGTCAACAGATTCCGCCATCTTTTAAAATCCTTTTGATATAACATATGATTTAGACTGTCAAATATTAGACAAATAATTTGTAATAAAATAATATTACTATAAGTTGAGATTTAAGCTATTCTATCTTTTAAGTTGGATCAAACTACACTTGCTGTGCAAATTTGGTTAAAATCGGTTAAGTACTTTATGAGTCCATCGCGGACAAACAACGTGACACGTAATTTATATATATTAAGATATTTATCGCGTGAACGTTAAGGTGGCAAACTAATATTGAGTACTGTAAATATACAATAACTGGACCTCGATAAAATAAATTATCATTTATTTTGCTTCTGTCCGCGTGAAGAGTTACTATTACAAAGTTGAACTATTATGCCAAGGGAATAATACTATACATTATCGAGATAAAAAGTATCCTATGTGTTAATCCAAGAATTATTAAATATCTATGTGCCAATTTTTATTAAAATTTGTTCGGTACGGTCATCAAACATCCAAACATCGTCACAAACTTTCGCATTTATAATATTACTAGCTTCTGCCCGCGGCTTCACCCGCGTAAAAGGTTACTTTCCTAAAGTTTTTCATCCCCTATTTTTATTTTACCGCTTAAGGGTAAGTTTTTTACGAAATTTTAATGTCGATATTTATTTATATCTAATCTATTGATTAGATATAAATAAATATCGACATTAAAATTTAAATATAAGCCTAAATATAAGTTTCAAGCTTCTGGCTTTAAAATTGACGATAATTCTTTACAAGTTTTCATCCCCCTTTAAAACCTTTTTTTGCATTAAAAAGTAGCCTATGTCCTTTATCAGGCTCTAGACTATCTGCATACCAAATTTCATTTAGATCGGTTCAGTAGATTTGGCGTGAAAGAGTGACAGACAGAGTTACTTTCACATTTATAATATTAGTAAGGATTAGGAAGTAGGGTGTTAAACTAGTGGACCTAACCTCGCTTCGTTTCAGTTTCGGCCGCTTTGACCACACGTTTGCATTCTGTAACACCTTAGAATTTTCTTTTAGATATTTTTAAGATGTACAATTTCGTATTATATAATTTCGGTCTATTTTGTAAATTTTAGCCAGTATACATATTTTTGTACACATTGCAAATGTGCACAAAAATATGTTTTTTACGACACCACATATTTTTTTTAATTCTTGTCTTTTCTCTCTATAATATGAATGTATTATAGGTACATATAAACATTCCTTTGAAACTCCGTATACTAACGAAAACCGCATGAAAATCTGTTAAGAAGTTTAATAGATCTAAGCGTACAGACGCGAGAAGCGACTTTGTTTTATGCTCTGTATAGGTAATATTAATATAAAGAAGGATTATATCAGTTTCATTAAGTACATAGGTACAGAAGTTATTAACTAAACCTTGCAAATCTTTTTTATTTTTGTATTTAAGATACCTATAGGTAGATAAGTTTCATGATTATCATTATCCTTTCAGCCCATATATATCCCACTCTCGGGCTCGGGCCTCCTCCACAATGGGAGGGCAATTGACCTATTTTACCACGCTGGTCAGATGTGTTGGTAAAGGGTTTATTTCGAGTTTTCCTTCTCTTGCACAAATGCTATATGCATATTATATACCTTAATAGTCTTTCACGATACCCACGGGCAAGAGAGGGGATGGTGAATTATATTTTTAATGGAAATTGATAGGTTTAGGTAACGGTTACTATGGTTTGTACAATGCCAATAACAACATGGTTTGGCAGCTGACCGTAAAACTTAATCAAAACTATTGTATTCTATTTTTTTTTACACCTATATATAAAGATGGTTGTGTGATTGGTGTAAAGATGCGAAAGGGAATGCTCCGATGGTTCGGACATGTGGAAAGAATGCCGAACGAACGTCTGGTTAAGAGGATATACAATGCGAAAGTGGAAGGATGTAGGTACCGGGGGAGACCGAGACTCACCTACCTAGACTAGATTGGTCACGTGCTGAAAGAAGGTGGAGTCAAGAGTCTCCGAAACCGGCGAGCGTGTACGAAGAGAATTATGAATGTTGAAGAAGCGAGTGAAGTATGCAAGGATAGAGTTCTGTGGCACTCTGTTCTCTCTGCCTACCCTGCAAGGGATATGGCGTGATAATATGTATGTATGTATATAAAGAAAAAAAGAATAGAACATTAACCGATACAATGGAATAAGGGCAGTATGTTAAAACTTATAAGATAAAAATTCTACATTTTAAATTTGATATTTTCTCATTCCACAATAGAAAAAATTTAAAAAGAAATCGAACATGGCTAAGTGAGTTAACAACGGGTTCACATGCCAGGACGTTATCTGTTTACTTCTTGATCATATATTGCGATAGCAATGGTCAAAACAAAGTAGTAAGACGCAATATCCTTAATTTAGAAAGATCATCATCATCCCAGCTCATATATGTCCCACTGTTGGGCTCGAACCTCCTCCGTAATGGGAGGGAAAATTGACCCGCTATACCACGCTGGTCGGACGTGTTGGTATAGTATTTCGTTTCGAGTTTTCTTTCTCTTGCATAGATATTGTATGCGTTTCCTATCCCTTAGTCGTCTCTTACGATCACCCACAGGTAAGATAGGGGGTGGTGAATTGTATTCTTACTCCGTCACCACACAGATCATAATTCAGGAAGATACTTATATGAATTTCAAGTTTAAATAATCTGTTCTATCATTTGATCACCATCGAATACGATATACCTATATGACAACATTTAGTAGAACTAACTAGGTTAATGAAGCCAGGAGTTACAAAGTCAAACTAACATAACTGCCGTCAAATATTGAGATACGGAGGAGGCGTTGTGTGTATTCTCTTGTCACATTTCACACGCAAACAATTCACTTAGTTACATACCGACACTAATTGTTCAGCGAAATAATATAATGCAACACAAAAAAAAAATCTCATGATAAAAAAATCGTTATTCTTGCATTTATAGCAATTAATAAAGATGTCCGCACACAAAATGTATAATATTACTTACATATAAAACATGCTACATGCAAAATTATACATATTTTACTAATATTTACGACATATCATAGTTGACCTGTGATGGATACGTAAAACATTTAAGACCTAAAATATATTCTTAGGCGATAACTTGACCTTGAGAGAAGACACGAACTTCTCCTGAAAAGTTCAAAGTTCAAAATATTTAAATGAACTCACTGCCAGTGGAAGGGTCCTGTTATTCCTTCTCTCAGTCGGTCCTTCAGTGAGCGCTGTCGCGATGGGCCGGGGCCGGGGGGTAACATCCCCGCACCAGCCGGCACTGTAGGCGGGGGTGCGCGTGCCGGTGACGACATCACTACCTTCGCGGACGGCAACTACCAGCTTCGTGTCAACATCACACCACTGCACTATAAACGCGAGCTGCAACACAACAGAAACAACCAAAGCCACGTAAATAAAGCAAAGCAATACGTCAAATGCAAATTAAGTTGCAAAATTATTATATCAAATAAAAATATATACGTGTATATTGCAAGTATAATAGAATAGATAGCATATACAAGCACGTCAAAAATAAAAGTATGGTAAGAGATAAGTGCGGGAATGTTGCCATTATTTTTACACATAATTAAATACATTGTAAGTGCATTCAGCCTATTACAACAAATATTATCATGTCAATCACAGAGTCTCAACATGAACGATAACGCCTCTTTATGGAAGTATTTAAGCCATAGGACTTTAGGGAGGGGACGGCAATTGTGGACACAGGAAATCAGTAAGCAACGCGATTTCGCAACATTCTCAAAAAAATCGGCTATAGAAAAAATATGTTCGTTAAAAAAATCGGAAAGGGACAACACTAACGATTGAACGAGTCCAATATATTAAAACAATCGAAACACAAACAATCGCTGCAAAATTATCTCGTTTGCCATCTGAATTTTGATTGTTCCACCAGAAAGATGTTTTGTGATTGTACCGAGTTGATCAACTCGATGTCCGTTAACTTCTTTCGTTCGTAACTTTGTGTCCGTGATCCGTGAATTAAGTTATAACTTGATGTCGTTCGAACCCTGTCGGCGGGGCTCACGAATTTGGTATTCAGGACATTTCATAACACAAATTTACCTACGCGCTTTGGATTGTAATAAAATGTATTTATTTTATACCAGTTGTTGCCCGTGACTTCATCCGCGTGAAATTCAATCTTATTACGAACCTCTGTTCAAGAATTATATTTAAAAATGATAAATGTATATTTTAAACTAATAAACAGCTAGAGAAGTCTTATAATAGAATTTCGTTGGCATATTCTAGATAATGAAGCCCAAAAACGTTATATTGCACCTTACACTTTTATGACAGCAATAAAGAGATGCGTTTCATAATATTTATTACTATCAGGCGCTTCGTAATAGTGAAGTTTGAAAACGATGAATTACATACATAACATAATTATATTCTCTTTTACACGTGCATAAATGTAGTACCATTTACGCCACTCTTGTGTAAAATCTATCTCTAATCTAACATTTTTATCAAAAAAGTTACTATGATTACTGATGTTTACACGAATATTAAAAAAATCTAATAAAACCATTTTAAGATGTTGTACTTGATTTTTAATTGCCCGTAATTTCGAACACTTCACAGCGTTCATGGTCACGGGAAGACTGGAGAACAGAACGTGTTAAAATCCGTAACAATTTGTACTTCAAATAATTATTAAATTTTACACAAATTCAACGATTTCTTGTAGAGTGAATAAAATAATAAAATATACGCTATGTATGTAATGTAGGTAAATCTTTTATTTTAATTGATTTTGGTAGCAGACAAGCACGCGGGCCGTCTCGCCGTTCCCAGAGGATAAAAGAACAAAAACGAAAGTTTTCAGGATAAATAAAATGTGTTTTTGTCGATTCCTCCATTTTTTTTTTTTTTTTTTTTTTTGTATTTTTTTTTTTTTGGTGGACTATGGATTAGTCTCGCCCCGCCAAATCGGTCCGGGGTGACGGAGAAGGCGGCGCGTGACCCCATAGACCCACCGTAAAAACTCCTCTCTCGTCGCCGTGCGAGCGGGTCACCGGGACCCGATTTTTAACTTCGGTGGCCCGCCCGGCGGTTCACCCTCGCGGGTTCCTCTCGTCGACGCCCCGACAGATTTCGCCGTCGGGGCGTCGCCCTCACGCGGTGGCCTCACGTCGGGTGACCGGACAATTCCCCGGTCCGATCACCCGAAGCCTCGGTTAGGGCGGCATCAGGCGCAGGTATTCGCGCCTGCGTCGCCCCGGCCGCTGGCGGCGGCCCGGGGCGCGGGAATCCTCCCTTGCCCGTTCCGCCGCTTCCTTCTGCGAGATGACAGCCTCGCAGAAGGCGGCGACCGCGTCCCAGTTCCTGATGCTGTCGACCATCGCTCTCGCGACGGCCGGCAGCGTCAGGTCGGCACCGATGACAGCGACGAGGTCACGGCGCTGCCGCTCCCATCCCGGACACACCTCCAGCGTGTGTTGCGCCGTGTCCTCGTCACTCCTGCAGTGGTGGCAGGCCGGAGTCCACTCCCTATACACGACCCTGTGCAGGTACAACCCGAAACACCCGTGCCCCGTCAATACCTGCACCAGCCGAAAGGTGAGGACCCCGTGCCGCCGCTCCATCCACTCTATCAATACGGGCCGGAGGGCCTCAACGGTCTCCACACCGTGCCTAGGCCTCTCCAGCCGCGTAGCCCAACGGGCGATGACGTCTCGGCGGGCATCCACGCGCCAGGTGGCTATCTCGCTCAACGATGGGGAGCCACCTTCCTCGCGCGCTGTGATAACCCGCCGGTAGAGGTCGGAAAGCATCTCCGCCTCTAGGTCCCACGGGGGTGTCCCGGCCAACAGGCACGCCGCCTCTGTCGACACCGTGCGGTACCCGCGAATGGCTCTGACCGCCATGGCTCTCTGTGGCCTCCACAGAACCGCCCTGAGCTGGGCGTTCAGAGCCCTCGCCCACACGGGTGCGCCGTACATGGCCATCGAGCGGATGACCCCCGCATACAGCCGTCGGGCCTCAAAACTGGGTCCACCCACATTCGGCATGAGTCGAGAAAGGGCGGACGCCGCGCCGACAAGCCGGGGAGCAATCTGTCGGAAATGCTCCCGGAACCACCATCGCCCGTCTAGCACCAGACCCAAGTACCTCATATGGGCCTGGATGCTGATGTGGATGGAGTTTACCACTATCGAGGCGCCGATGGGCAGCCTCACACGGGGCCCATGGAAAAATAGGGCCTCCGTCTTGTTTAGGGCCACCCTGAGCCCCAGCGCCTCGATCCGCCTGACCATCTCCTCGGTGCCGAGAGTGGCCAGGCTCGCCGCCTCTTCGAGTGTCCTGCCCCGGGCTGTGACGAGCGTGTCGTCAGCGTAGCACACCAAGCTCAGCCCGGGGGGGAGACTCCCTCTCAACGCCCAGTCGTACCCGATGTCCCACAGAGTCGGCCCCAGAACCGACCCCTGTGGAACGCCGCACGACATTTTGTCGATTCCTCCATAAATACGACGTAAATTTATAATTGTTAGCTTTAAAAAAAAATTTATTTTATATGTTCGAAATGTTTTAGTTAAACTATATACTTAAACGTATTAAAATTGAGTTAGATAAATCAATCATTGTCTAAATTCTATGTAGATAAATAATCAATTTATTCTCCGTATAGACTTATCAACATCAAATACTGCACTCTTTATTTATCATTTTATTTTAGTGTGCAAGCTACTCGTATGATGATAATAGTTTAATAAAGTCTTACCCGCGAAAATGCTATAATACTTTTTTCTGGTAAAGCCCTTGAATTTGATGTCATAATGAAAGATATATATCTATGATTGTTTCTCATACCAACAAGTAGGAATACATTTTGATAATATTATATTACATTTATTCTTTTAATTCCTCTATTAAATTTTCAAAGAGTATTCAAATACTATATTGCCTGTATTAATTATTATTACGTCCTATATTAAATCTTTGAATACGTGTTTAAAATTTTGTTCCATCATTAAATAACTGGATAAAAATTACGAAAATATTGAGCATATGTACCTACATATGCTCAATTTTTTCGTAATTTTATTTTCTTATTACTACCCACAGATTCCAAAAAAAAAAAAACATAATACTAACACTAAGACAATAGCAGTTATCATTTTATTCGCCGTAAACAGTGATCTGATGGTATATGGTAACTGCCGCTCATAAACCGCCGCTATGGTTGAGTTCTAGATCGCTGCCAACCATAAAGTATTAGGACTCCGGCTCTCTCACTCAAAGGAAGCACAGTAGTAAATATACGACTATTTAGGAGTAAATGTTCTGCTAGAGATACTACACCAGACAGGCCCGATTATTTATGACTGCAAGCAGATAAATGACAGCAGCGTAGTCTCACCACTTTTTTTTTTGCATTATAGTTTGATTATGATGACTCTTAATTAGAGGGATTTAAGTATCTATCTTCATGTCAAAAAGGACATCACCATCGTCATAATTTCAGATTACATACAATCCACTGCTTAACTGGAGCCTTCAGAACAATAGAAGGGAAATTGGCCGTCTATACCTAGTAATCAGAATCAGAATAACGTGGTCAGAAAAGTTAGTATAAAATTTCACTTGGAGTTTTCCTTCTCTTGTACATGTATCATATGCATGTTATATCTCTTAGTCGTATTCCAAAACACGCGGGTAAGATATAAGTTGGTAAATATAATTCTTACTCTATAAAAACCCAAGTACTTACTTTATTCTTACTCTTTCATCACATCATACTCTAGGTGAAATTCTCATAGTGATCTTAAAATAAAACACTTAAAATATTTTTGTGGTAGATCCTTAAGGTTATCGATTAGTAGTCATAAAAATATAGAGTATGAGATCACCAGGTACATGGGCAACAGTACTATCTTGGGTAGCTCTTACAACACCAACTGCTATCGCCAACCCAAAAAAAGTTCAACATTACACAACATAGGTACATATAAAGAAATATATATCTAATGAAAGTTAAAATTTATATAGAAATAGTATTTAGATTATTTTCAAATATAAACTCGTAATGTTGAACTTATGAAATAGCCAGACACTACGCACAATACAAACTATTGAGAATCTAAGAAAAAAGCAGCGCAAGGTCAGTTTTATAAAATATCCAAAATTCCTGTCTCTTTCAATCACACCTAAAGTACGACATACCGTGAGCGACTCTACATATGTATGTATATTGTAGCAAGGATATGTGTGAACCTCTATTGCTTTGAGAACATCCATATCACATCATGTCGTGCGGTGTTCCGCAGGGATCGGTTCTGGGGCCGACTCTGTGGGACATCGGGTACGACTGGGCGTTGCGAGGGAGTCTCAGGGCTGAGCTTGATAAGCTATGCTGACGATATGCTCGTCACAGCCTGGGGCAGGACACTCGAAGAGGCGGCGAGGAAATGGTCAGGCGAATCGAGGCGTTGAGCCTCCTCCTCGCGTTGAACGCCTCGATTCAAAAAACAAGACGGAGGCCCTCTTATTCCATGGGCCCCGTGTAAGGCCGCCTATCGGCGCCTTGATAGTCGTCAACTCCTTCCACAACAGTATCCAGGCCCATATGAAGTACTTGGGCCTGGTGCTGGACGGGCGATGGGCGTTCTGAGAGCATTTCCTCCGAATTCCTCCCCGGCTGGTCGGCGCGGCGTCCGCCCTATCACGGCTCATGCCGAACACGGGCGGACCCAGCTTTGAGGGCCGACGGCTGTATGCGGGGGTGATCCACTCGATGGCCATGTACGGCGCACCCGTGTGGGCGAGGTCTCTGACCCTCCGGCTGAGGGCCTTTCTGTGGCGCCCTCAGAGAATCATGACGGTCAGAGCCATCCGCGGATACCGCACGGTGTCGACCGAGACGGCATGCGTGTTGGCCAGGACACCCCCGTGGGACATAGAGGCAGAAATGCTCGCCGACCTCTACCGGTGAGTGACCTCAGTGTGCGACGAGGGTGGCTCCCCATCGCTTAGTGAGATAGCCACCTGGCGCGAGGTCGCCCGCCGAGACGTTATCGCTCGCTGGGCTACGCGGCTGGAGAGGCCTAGGCACGGTGATCTTACCGTAGAGGCTCTCCGGCCCGTATTGACGGAGTGGATGGAGCGGCGGCACGGAGGCTCTTTCCGGCTGGTGCAGGTGTTGTCGGGGCACGGGTGCTTCGGCAAATACCTGCACAGGATCGCACGTAAGGAGTCGACTCCGTCCTGCCACCCGTGCGGCAGTGACGAGGACACGGCGCAACACACGCTGGAGGTCTGCGTGACTTGGGCCCGGCAACGCTGTGACCTCGTCGCTGTCATCAGTGCCGACCTGACGCTGCCGGCCGTCGCGAAAGCGATGGTCGACAGCATCAGGAACTGGGACGCGGTCGCCGCCTTCTGCGAGGCTGTCATCCGGGTGGATTCCCGTGACCCGGGCCGCCGCCAGCGGCCTGATGCCGCCCTAACCGAGGCTTCGGGTGATCGGACCGGGGAATTGTCCGGTCACCCGAAGTGAGGCCACCGCGTGAGGGCGACGCCCCGACAGCGAAAGCTGTCGGGGCATCGACATGAGAGGAACCCGCAAGGGTAAACCGCCGCACTATGGTCAAGCCCCATACAAAGCCGTCTCCATACAAAACCATTTCATGTGAAAGGCGTTGTAATAGAATAAAATTAATAAATTAATATAGTCTAATAAATAAGCTTTCTTTTCGCAATTTTTTAGTTTTTTTTAGTTAATCATAATGTATATAAATAGGCATCAAAGCTAACTCATGTTTAATAACGTAATTTTGACGCAATACGTTACTACAATTCAACGCCACATTACTCAGAAGTTTTTCATATAAATATACAAGTATTATACATTTTTGGAATGCTTATGATCTCCTCATAACGTTTCATAATTAATATTATAAATATTGGTTTAATAAAATACAATTAACCAACATAGTTTAAGATGGTATATTTTTAGTGTTCATTTTTTTTTAACGAGACTTTTACCCTTTACCGCTGCTTGCCGCTGTCGAGATATTTATTGTTTTAAGATCTTTATACATTAGTAAATGCAAGGCGAAAAAAAAATTTTGCTCATACTTGCTCCTTTTTACACACGGGGCCAAAACATATCGCGTAATAAAAAAAAAATATCAATTTTGTTTTATCTTTCATAAAATTATTGTGTATCTATTAAGGTCGAATTGATTACAGTGCAGTTTTTGTGGTTTTGATACAGTTTTGACCACTTTACTTGATAATTTATGGTCACTTATTATCTATTAAGGTCAAATTGAAAACAGGTTATGGGAAGAGTGCAAGTTAGTAGTTTTTGCACATATCACTATTTCATTGGCCTATAAAAGGAAGGCGAACCTTGAAACATTCTGAGTTGTTGGTTAGACATTCAGTTGCCCTAAAAAGCAGAAGCACTTATTTTCAAATATTGGCAGAAGTTGACTGATTTGAAAAATGTGTGAATTTGTTTGTAGCAAACGAGAGTTGTGCAATTTATTGATAAATGGTCATAACATAGAAGACGACATACAAGAAAATTTCAATCTGTCACCAGAGGATATGGCTACTGTGGTCTCCTACATTCAAAGAAACTTGTTATCTAAATGTAACGAACGCTGAAGAAATGCATCTCGAATAAAAGAACGCTTTGAAAGTAAGAACGCCAACTGGTTAGATGGTCAATTTCGTGTTCCACTAGAGTGTCGAGTCACAGTTACTGACCCTAAAACGCCTGGAAGTGGTGGTGGTGGCAGACCTTCGAAACCATACGAAGCATCTTCAGAAAAAACAAAGAAACGAAAAAACATGGAATTGATACAAGAATACGGACTGGACTGTGTGCTCAATGCATATGCTCAAGAGTTACGGTCTATGGGTGAGACGGAGGAGGCCACAATCGTTAATATTATACGAACTTCATCAAGAAATGATAAGAACAAATTTCTTAAATATATAACTGAGAACCCTGAAGACGTTACACCTTTTACAAAGGAAGAAGCACTACGGACATTTATTGACTTAGACCTTAACAAAGAACAGTATGGGAAACTTCGACTTTGTTTGAAGGACAAAAACTGCTCAGTGTTTCCTTCTTATCCAACTTTACGCGAAGCGAAGAAGATGTATTACCCACCAGATTCGAGCATAACCATTACTAACATAAGTGCAAAAGTGAATCTGCAAGACTTGTTAGATCATACTGTGGCACGTATATTACAAATTGGTTCAGTTTATAAAAACGGTTTAAGAAAGTTGAAACTATTCTGTAAATGGGGTTGTGACGGGTCATCAGGGCAGAGTGAATACAAGCAAGTTTTGCCCGAAGAAAGCGATTTTATATCAGATACAAACCTTTTTATTGCTTCACTTGTACCCATTAGACTCATAGATGAGACAACTAATACTGTTGTTTGGAAGAATGAAACCTGCTCATCTGTTAGATATTGCAGACCTATATTGTTAGAGTTTGCCAAAGAAACTCCTGAAAAAACCACGTCTGTTGTGGCTGATATCAACGATAAAAAAAAAACCTGTCTCCTTCCTTGATAAATAAGAATGGTGAGGTAATCGAAATTACGCATGGCCTATTTTTAACCATGATTGATGGTAAAGTGGCACAAGTTTTAACTGAAACTCGTTCGAGCGCTTCTTGTACAGTTTGTGGAGCTACTCCTCGGCAAATGAATAACTTAGAGGCAGTTAGGACACGAGATGTTAACGAAAGTTCATTTCAATACGGACTGTCAACACTACATGCTTGGATTAGGAGTATGGAGATGATCTTACACATTTCCCATAACTTGTCTTTTGAAAAGTGGTCAGCTACTACACCTGAAAATAAAAAAATCAAAGACGAAAAGAAAAAACTGGTGCAAAAGCGGTTTAGGGAAGAAATGGGACTGCTTGTCGATAAACCTCGTCAAGGCACTGGAAATAGTAATGACGGAAACACCGCTCGGACATTTTTTCAGAATTACTCGTGCTCTGCAAACATTACAGGTGTAGACGTAGAACTTATAAAACGAATGTACATAATACTACAAACTAGGTCATCTGGTACGGCTATTGATTCAAAAAACTTCGGTGAATTCGCATATAGTACAGCCCAACTATACGTAAATAATTATAATTGGTATTATATGCCTTCTTCCATACATAAAATACTTATTCACGGAGAAAAAATCATTGAGTATTATGCTATTTTACCTATCGGTCAATTGTCCGAAGACGCGCAAGAATCCCGAAATAAGGATTACAAAAAGTTTAGACTGCATCATTCTAGAAAGTGTTCAAGAGCGGCTACCAATGAAGACGTGTTCCATACCTTATTGTACACTTCTGATCCATATATATCAAGTTTGAGAAATACCTCAGAAACAATATCGAAAGAACTATTAGATGAAGCCAAGGCCCTTCTTGCTGTCAATAAAAATCTGTAGGAGCTTGCTGAATTGTGTATATAATTTTTTTTTCTAGTTTGGTACTATGTTCTACCATTTTATCTAAATTAAACAAGCATATTTTGTATTTTTTTCTTATATAATGCATGTCTTTTTTATTTTATTTTTTTAAATTAATTTATAAACAGAATTTTTAAAATCAAAGTTATTTCATTTAAACCTTAAACATTCAAGTATATGTGTGCAAAATTACAGCTCATTTAGTTTTCAAACAACTGAGATACGGAGTTTTCAGACGAAACATAAGCGATTTTCCCACTGTGCGCCGGGCGGGCCACCGAAGACAAAGATCGGCTACTGGTGGCCCGTTCGCACGGCAAAGAGAGGTGTTTGCAGGGTGGGTCCATAGGGTTGCGTGCCGCCTTTTCTGTCACCCCGGATGATTTGACGGGGCGCGACCACATCCATGGTCCACCTTGCGGGGAAAAAAAAAATTACTTTGAGAACATGTATAATCCACCTATAAACATTTTTCCGTGGAGCTGTTCCGTTTAGCCTATAAACGTGCTTTCTTGTGGTATGGTGACGGAGTAGGAATACAATTCACCACCTTATTACTTATATGGCGTGATGATATGTATGTATGTATGTATTACTTTTTTTTTTTTTTTTTTTTTTGGTGGGCTATGGGTGCGTCTCGCCCCGCTGAATCGGTCCGGGGTGACGGAAAGGCGGCGCGTGACCCCATAGACCCACCGTAAAACCTTCTCTCTTCGCCGTGCGAGCGGACCACCGGTACTCGATTTTAACTTCGGTGGCCCGCCCGGCGGTTTACCCTCGCGGGTTCCTCTCGTCGACGCCCCGACAGATTTCGCCGTCGGGGCGTCGCCCTCACGCGGTGGCCTCACGTCGGGTGACCGGACAATTCCCCGGTCCGATCACCCGAGGCCTCGGTTAGGGCGGCATCAGGCGCAGGTATTCGCGCCTGCGCCGCCCCGGCCGCTGACGGCGGCCCGGGTCGCGGGACTCCTCCCGGACTCGTTCCGCCGCCTCCTTCTGCGAGATGACAGCCTCGCAGAAGGCGGCGACCGCGTCCCAATTCCTGACGCTGTCGACCATCGCTCTCGCGACAGCCGGCAGTGCCAGGTCGGCACCGATAACAGCGACGAGGTCACGGCGCTGCCGGTCAAAGCCCGGACACGCCTCCAGCGTGTGTTGCGCTGTGTCCTCGTCACTGCTGCAATGGTGGCAGAACGAAGTCCACTCCCTTTGCGCGACCGTGTGCAGGTAAAAGCCGAAGCATCCGTGCCCCGACAACACCTGCACCAGTCGAAAGGAGAGGACTCCGTGCCGCCGCTCCATCCACTCCATCAGTACGGGCCGGAGAGCCTCGACGGTGACGACACCGTGTCTAGGCCTCTCCAGCCGCGTAGCCCAACGGGCGATGACGTCTCGGCGGGCGTCCTCGCGCCAGGTGGCTATCTCGCTCAGCGATGGGGAGCCACCTTCGTCGCGCAGTGAGGTCACCCGCCGGTAGAGGTCTGAGAGCATCTCCGCCTCTAGGTCCCACGGGGGTGTCCCGGCCAGTAGGCATGCCGCCTCGGTCGATACCGTGCGGTACCCGCGAAGTATGTATGTATTACTTGCCCGTGTTGTAAAAGGTGACTAAGGCGTATATTATGAAAGGGCATAAGAAGGGAAACTCCAAATAAAACCCTGTACCAAACCGCCATAGCATGGTATAAGTAGGTAAATTTCTCTCCTATTCCGGATGAAATTCGAGCCTAGGACGTATATGTACTAATATGATTAAACGTCTACAGTTAGGCATTGTATTCTTCACTAGAATATTATTAAAATGGCGCTTGAGAGCCTTTATTCCCCAACGGCCGTAGATTCAACGAGCAACGTAGCCTGTCCTTTGCCAATTCAGCGTATTAATTCTTAGGGCTATTTACACACGTTCTTTTCCAAATTTCCGTTTTCGGGATTTTATCACGTAGAGACATCCTGAACATAGCAGGCTTAAGCACATTTTAGTATAGTTATGAGGCCAATATTTAGAGACAACGTTTCATTGCCATGACGGTTAGGAATTAACTATTCATATACCTTTGTTTTCAGACACTGCACGATATTGGACGAGAAGAAACTCTTAAATTACGATTGTCTAATTAATAATTACTATATATCAATTCAAATAACACGACAAAGGAAGATCAAAGATTAACAATACGAATGAAATATTTGGCAATATTACAGTAACAATAGAGCGACGCGAACTAAATAAATATATTCTTAAAAAGACCCAACAATATTTGCAAAGCTAAGTAAATACAGCGACAATACGTACTTCTATCTACGCAATACATACATGTACATACAAATGACTGTTTTTGTTTTTATAAAGAGTTATCAAACAAAGTTGACGAAGAGGAATTACTAGGTATACCTAATAACTTTAAAACTGATTATAATTGACTCATTATTAAAGTTTTGAATGTAATCAATAAAACACGTACGTAAAGAAATTTCTCGATAACCATAGCTTAGTATCTTGAAAATTATTTCGGTATTAGCAATCAGAATTCTATTTGCCAATCGGAATTAAATAGATAACATATATTTGTTAATAAAGAGAAAGTTTAACAACTAGTTACAATCTTTGAACAATAAAGTTTTGTTGAGAATACACTGAAACGGACAGGGCGAAAGCGGGTATCGATCGTCCCTAACATCCTCGCCCCGCGTGCCTCAATCCCCACCTTTGTCCCAGCTCACCTTACGTAAGTCCAGCTGATCGCACCCACCCTGTAACCTTGGCAACTGGCACCATGCACGCATTTCTTTACGCTATACAAACTAACATTGCAACGATACGAATAGAGCTCTATAAAACATTTAAAAACTTCACAGTATTTCAATATACCAAATCGGGGCTCTAAGAAATAAATTTACTTTAGTTGCAATGCCATTTTATTTAACTATTTTGTTAATATTTTAAGCTGCGATACTTTGACAAAATTTTCACTATATTCCAAGGAATGTGGGAGACGTTTCTAATTTCCTGCTTGTGACAGACCGACCCTCGCACTCATGTGAGTGCGAGGGTTGCGTACATTATTGTACATATTGGCATGTGCCAATATGTACAATAATGTTGACCTTATGTGTAGACAGACATTTAATTTGCATTCTGATCATTTTCAATCCATCAAATTAAAAAAAAATACATAAATTATATATTATAAACCTACTATAATTTAATAATTCGTTCAAAATATTAAATTATGTGAAGCTGAAATCAAAATTATTAAATATGTATATCAAACGTTTAATACATTCAATGTGCGCAACTAAGTCACGCGTAGGTACCTACCTCTAATATTACCAGACTAAATAAAAAAGCGAAAATAAAACCAGTCTTAAAAACTTTTTTAATAAATCCCTCTCATAAAGTAAAACGGCTCAACCTGTTCTACGTAATGTGCAAAACACACGTATATACTTGTCGACTATAATTATAAAACATATTTTTCTTCTCACACATACAAAAAAGATCAGCTAATCTACTTAAGACGTTGATTATAATCACGAATGAAAAGAGCTACCGTCTGGGAGCATGTTGCAAAGGAATGGTTTGTAAAACCAAATCGAAGACCAAAATGTCACTTCAAAATATATTTACGCCCAAGATGCTAATAAGCTTCATTAAAAATAATGCAATCAGCATAAAAAGATTTTACCTACTCTCGTTTGCTAACTTTTATGTCCCCTTAATGTTTCTTTTGAGTAGAGTGACGCAGAACGCGGAGTTTTTATTAATCAAAGCAATCACAGTACCAGGAAGTGCGCAGCGGACACGGCGGAAACGTTATAGAAATGAGAGAATTTCAACAAAAGACCGTCTCTACAGTTTTAAATTTTTCAGCTCGAATATATCTGTTGCCTACATAAAAAAGTATAGATATTTTATAATAAAGGTATTTACAATATAAATATTTTTATAGATATTCTTTTAGACACTTGACATGTTAAATTTTCTATTAAACTAAATTGTAAGATAGAGCATTAATATGTACATAAAAGTACTGTAATAGGGGTTCTGTAAATTGCTCTGTCAATTTGTACGAAAGGAAATGATGGCCCTAAATTGCACAGTTCGTTAAATATTTGACCGGTGCCGCTCAATACAAACGACCTTGCGACCGCGACGAGATGCGCCTGCTCGCTACCTACTACGTAAATTATCGTGGAAACAACAATCAGCTGATATCCACCAACGCGCTTGAGCTAACTTACAACACCTAAAATTTATTTCAAAACAACATCACGAATACAATTATCACACTAAAAAAAGTGCGATTTATAATACGTAAACGCGTAAGTTAAACACGTATACTTAACAATTAGCTCTAAATAGCTTAGGATATTATAAAATTGAAATAGCAAAATATGTATTGATTTATAATTTCTCTAATAAATGTAAACTTTCTCTCAGACAATATCCACTTAAAAAAGAAACTACACCTACACGTCAATTTAGCAAAATAAATGTTGTGCTACTATTTTGTAACTATAATGGCACACGCACAGTCAATTATAACCCAAATCAAATTCAACACGATAACATTTACATATGTAATCCTAGACAAGAACTAGAAAATAAAACAAAAAAAAAAACGATGATGATGATTTTGCTGAATACGACAAATTAATGAATGAACAGTGCAATTAAGCATCTAAGTGTTGGTCCATGCATGTATGCAACGAACCGGGGAAGAAGAACAATATTCATGTGGAGGAGCGCTGACGGAAGGTTACATAGCATAACGCGCACGCGAGTTACTTCGAAGCCTGAAAACGTGCAACTGATCGAGCGCTAGGCGATGCCAGGGGCATGAGTAGCCCGTGCGAGGGGTGTGGGCGGTGAACTGAGGTGGGGCCCAACAGGGGCTTGGCGCACCCCTACAACACCTCCTTCATATAATCACAAGAACATTTCTCTAAACCTCTCATAGTGATATATTTGAAACCTCCATTGTAACAATTACACGTGTGAGAAATTAAAGTGCTAACAAATTGATCCAATCATTTCAATGATTGTGTATTCAAATTGTATAATTATCGAATAACGAGGGCTGATATCTATTCTAAAACAATAAAAAATATTATAGTAACTTCGAACATTCTGTATTTTACATCTGGAAATAAAATTAATTTTTCGACCGAGAGAGCGAGATTATTGTTATTAGTCGAGATACCCTTAGTGCAACACATATAATACACACATGCATCATCACAAAAATAGAATGTGTCTTAAGCATAAAATTGTGCAACATTTTAAGGCAAAAGATATAACTACCATAGCACATTTTACTTGACAACGATTCCAATAAATGCCTTAATTTTTTTGTGCTCACAATTACTACTGTATCAAAATATAGGTCAAAATTTAACAACTTAAGCTGCAATGTGTAGATGTAAAACTTTAACAAAAAACAAGTTAGTAGTCACAGACCTTGTCCTCAAGACAATTAATACTGAACAATATTGGAACATAGACCAGGGTAGAAGCCTTAAAAAATGTTAAATAGTGGAAGAAAATTATAGTAGGATGAAACCGATTGGAAACGCAAGATAATATGATAAAAATTAAAGGAAAAATAAATTATAATTAATTAAAATTAATATATATTTATTTTTTCCACCTAATTTTGACTAAATATCGAAAAGTCACCCTAATTTTCAATCGAAAAATTTCACGTCCAAATTTCGACTTTTTCAAAAAAGTTGTTGGGCTTTTTTGCGATGAAATGTCCACTTCACATGGTGTAAAAAAATATACACTACCGTGGTAAATTTTCTTAGGAAATGCAAAAAACCAATGTACAATTTTGAGCTATTTATTAAATTTTATACTTTAATTACTTAAAAAATGTTCTTAAATTAATTTATATACCTGAGTGACCTATGGAAAATTTAGTAGTAGTAATTTACTTTAAGCTCTAAAAATAGAAAGAATCTATTTTTCACCTCTAATATTTTCAAACATGGGTCTATGAAAAATACTGTTGCATTTGTGCATTGCTTTTCTGATTGCGATACAACATCTGGATTTGCTGAAAAAGGAAAGAAAAGTGTCATAAATTCATTATTAGACAATAAAAATGCAAAAATGATAATATAACACTGAATCAATTAAGATTTCAAAAATATCAATTGACAAAAATTAAATCATTTTTCATATTGGCAAATCTCTCACCCACAAGATGCAGCAAAACAACATTATTACAGGGATAAATAAATAGATCTTTTACATTTGTAGAGCCTAAATTAAATTACTACAACTAATATTAATTTTCTATAGGTCACTCAAGTATAAATACAAATTATTTTAAGTATCCTACATTTTTCAAGTAATTAAAGTATAAAATGTAATAAATAGCTCAAAGTTGTACATTCATTTTTTGGATTTCCTAAGAAAATTTACCACGGTAGTGTATATTTTTTTACACCATCGAAAAGTGGACATTTCATCAAAAAAAAAGGCCACCAACTTTTTTGAAAAGTGGAAATTTTGACGTGATATTTTTCGATTGAAAAATAGGGTGACTTTTCGATATTTAGTCAAAATTAAGTGAAAAAAATAAATATATAAATTTAAAAAAATTACCGTATATTTGGAATATAAAAAGGTAAGTTTCCACCAAATTTCATGAAAAAAAAGAATGCTTATGTAAAAGATAAAAATAAAAAACCAAAAACTTGGTTATTTGAATTTTTCACATAAATTTTGAGGTTATGTGAAAAAGTGTGAATACAAAAGATGTAGATCTTTTTATTACCTACATACAACTTTGCCATTTAACTTTTTTCCATAGGACTTGTCGTTTTGCCGACAATTCAGTTAAACCGAATTTTACCCTTAAACACTTACCCCCTCCTACTTCCCGAACTCAGATCGCCTGTAATTTATTTTTCCTTTAATTTTTATCATATTATCTTCCGTTTCCAATTGGTTTCATTCTACTATATTTTTTCCATTTCAAAAATTATCTACCCTTTTTTTTTTTTTTTTGGTAGGCTATGGCCTGGTCACACGTCGCCCGTACCGTCCGGGGCAACGGAAGGGGAGCGCGTGGCCCCATAACCCACCTTATTCCCTCCCCATCGCCATTGGGCCGGCCACTGGTACCGCTTCCTTGCCTTCCGTGGTCAGCCCGGCGGGTTACCCTTTCGGGTACCATCCCCCGTCGACGCCCCAGCTAACTGCCCGAGCGTCGCCCTCACGCGGTCGGCCTCTCTGCGGGTGAAGGACTATTCCCCGGTCCAGTCACCCGCGGCCTCGGCTAGGGCGGCATTAGGCGCAAATACTCGCGCCTACGCCGCCCCAGGCGCCGGCGGTGGAGCGTCTCACCGAAGAGGATTTCCTCTCGGAGTCGCCCCGCCGCCTCCTTCCGCGAGACAACTGTCTCGCAGAAGGCGGCGACCGCGTCCCAGTTCCTGACGCTGTCGAGCATCGCCTTAGCGATGGTCGGCAGCGCCAGGTCGGCACCGATGATCGCGACGAGTTTACGGCGCTGCTCTGCCCAGGCCACACAGACCTCGAGCGTGTGCTGCGCCGTGTCCTCGTCGCAATCGCAGTGGTGGCAGGACGGTGTCCTCTCCCTCCTCACGACCGTGTGCAAGTACTTGCCGAAGCAACCATGCCCCGTCAAGACCTGCACCAGTCGGAAGGAAAGGACCCCGTGCTGTCGACCCAACCACTCCATCAGCACTGGCCGGAAGGCCTCGATGGTCCGAACACCGAACCGAGGCCTTTCCAGCCGGATTGAAAAATTATCTACCCTAGACTAACAGTCATAATAATAAAAACAAAATTAAATCGCGTTGAAATTCAAAAAGTAGTATGTATTATTTCAAATATTTCTCTAATCCTTATGAAACATAAAACTACAGATTTCTAACTTTTCTAAATTATTCATCAATCTTTATTCACACAGATATAATTTTTTTTTAAATTATCCATCATCATTCACATTCTCATCGAGAAGTAAACCAAAGTGCCACCTTTCCTCGCCTTTGAGGCGTACCACTGGCGGCGCGGATTTCTGACTTCAGTGGCCCACACCCGGCGATTTTCAGCAGACAGTCACAGTCCCGGCGTACTGCGATTTTTTTCAATTTCAAAATATCTTTAATGTTAAAATAATACAAACTAGTATTATTTGTTATATCCTAATAGTACAATAATTATTTTCATTAAAACTAATATCAGTAATACTCATAAACTTTCATATGTGATAAATTAGCTATTTTTTTTAAATAAACTCTTATACTTGCGTAAGGTTTAGAATGAGCGTTATGTTAAAAAAAGGAGTATACAAGGAAAGAGTATAATACAAAAGAGTATACGGCGAGTACGCCATAGTAACATGTGCAGTAGCAACTATGCAACTATGCAATTGTTCTTATCTCAGCCAGTCCACCCACAGACTATTATCACGCCAATATATGATCTCTCTTAAATACAATTGAAGATTAGTCATTATACATATACTGCAGAAAGCCTTACGATTTATCAGCACTATACAAATACAGCAGTGCAATGTAAATTTATCTTCTTGAATAATAAAATATAAAACTCTATATCTGTACAATAGTGAGTTTTCTAGTAGCTGCAACGCCGTGCCGTTCAAATTACATTCAACATTGATCCAGTCAGTTAATCAACGATCGGTGAGCATTCCATCCAAATAATAGCAGTCTATATACTATAGTACATCAGTATGTACTGTTGACGTTAGCGTATCGTACATGAAATATACCTAAACAACATTTCAGCATCGCAATCAAAACTTCAATATTAATTGGAATAATATCGAATATAACCAGAGCCGCCGGACTGTCGAATTAACTTTATATCCGAGTCGTGAACACATCCTCGAGGACTTGTTTGTAGAACTTTCAGACACGCACGTGCCTTTTAGCATTATATATCTAGCAAATAATTAATAACGTAGAGATTATTACACACATTATCACAATTCCGAGATGCGGCTGAAAGTCTATAAAGAATCTTTCCACTAGCTGCTATTTTCTTTTTTTATTTCTTATGGTGGCAAACGAGCAAGCAGCACACCTGATGGCAAGTGTCACTGACACCCATGGACTTTTGCAATACCAAGGGTATAGCTTAGGCCGCTGCCTACCAATAAAATCCCCAAACCCACCCAGTTGGACTTCCGGCTTTCGCGCTCACCGAACGAAGCGCAATAGCATATTGCCATTACTCAGACGTCGATCTTCTGCGAGTGTGTGGTACTACCACGGACGGACCAGCCCGCGTCTGTAGACAAAAAACTGTCAACAGCACTAACCCTACCTATTACTATTCGAATTTACAGTATTTAGAATAAATTATCAGTTGTTTATTCTTTAGCTGTTTTTCCAGACCCTTTTAGATGTAAAAGGACATTATTGAAAATACAGAAGCCATTAGGGTTCATCATGCTGTTCTTGTCCCAATTAATTGGAATTGACCCGATATCTACTGTTCTTCCGTCGTACATATTCCAAATGTTTTGGCAATAGTTTTATGACCGGTGGCTTGCCTGACGTCAACCCTCCTTGGGAACGTAACTATTGACCGAACAATATTTCATGGAGTTGGCCCAGGTCAATACAAAGTTCTCAGTCGTCTTTTATGACACCCACGAGCAATGTAAGTGCTGGTAGTATTCGTAGCCACTGTACAGTGAGGGTTCAACAAGCAAGTCACAATCCAAAATACTTGTTAGAAAAAAAGGTTTGTAGGTTAAATTTATCCGCTCGAAAGGGTAAAGGAAATACAATACAACCCATACAGACATGACCATTATTTTTCCTTCGTAAAATGTTACATATTATTTTCTTTGAGACGTTCAAGTTTAGGTACCTCTAATATCAAGATACATTTTCTTTGAGGATTTGCTTCGCATTATTCAGATATCAAGGTCAGATTTTTAGATGGAAATCAAGTCATATTAATATTAAGACATTACTAGCCGAAATACAAGTATATTATTATACTTTATTGTGGTAGGACCACGCTGTGGACAGTTCTCTGTCTACAGCCGCGGGCCGGTCCGTCCGGGGTACCACACTCTCGCAGAAGATCGACGTCTGAGTAATAGCAATGTGCTATTGCGCTTCGTTCGGTGAGCGAGAGAGCCGGAAGCCTAACTGGGGTGGGTTCAGGGTTGTATTGGTAGGCAGCGGCCTAGCTATACCATTGGCAAAGGTCCATGGGCGGCAGTGACACTTACCATCAGGTGTGCTGTCTGCTCGTTTGCCGCCATAAGCAAAAAAAAAAAAAAATATACATATGCTATTTGTTATATTACTTGCTAAGCCAAACTTAAAACAATGGCTATTTTTATTTAAAATCTTACATTAAATGTTCTTAATTTAAACAATTATGATCTTTTTTTTTTGTTTTCTCTTAGGATCTTTGACGCGGTGAATAAAGCTTCAATCAAGACCCAAAAAAATATTTTAAATTCTGTAATAAAATCTTGTTAATATTTGTTATTTCACGTATAAAAAATAATGATACTCTTAAACCTCCCGACCATGACTATTATTGTAGCCACTAATATGTAAATGTCCAAGCTATATGAAAAAAAAATATCACAAATAATTAGTATCGCATTATAAAACTATCCTCAATTTAGAATTTGTACAAAATCCACGGTACATATACATAATTGTATTGTCACCAGAACTAAAGGCGTATATCAAATTTCAATCGGTTTTCAGGAAGAGGGTAAAATTTTAATTGCTAAATAAATTTGACCCAAGAAAGAAAAAAAAAAACAAACGGAGTAAGCTAAATAAAACCGTTTAATAAAAAGTTGCCCCTTTCTGCTTGCATCTAGTTGAGGTTCGTTGATATTTGTTATTTTCTAGTGATATTGTAACAAACATACAGACAGATTATTATTATCATCCTGCTCTTCAATTACTTGTGGTTGATTCAGTTTGTACTCTACTTCCATCATACATATATACCGCCTACCTGACATCAACCCTCCTTGTGAATATAATTGTTGATCAGATGATATTACGTGAAGTTGGACCAGATCCATATAAAGCCCTTAGTCGTCTTTTACGACACCCATGAGCAATGTGAGGGTTGAAAATATTCACAGCCCTCACGACGCATCATACATAGAGATAAATTAACAAATTTAAAAAACAGTCGATTGAATTGCGAAGACAAACCAAAGCGTAGACTCATCATTATCATCATCACGACGAGGTCGACGCAATATGTACTCCTCTTCCTACATATTGCAAAAGTTATTGGCAATAATTTTGTGACCGGCCGCCTGCCTGACATCAACTCTCCTTGGGAATGTAATTGACTAAGCGGCATCAGGAGGTGTTGTCCCAAGTCGAAATAAGGCTCTTAGTCGTCTTTTATGACATCCTCGAGCAAAGTAAGTGTTGTTACGTCAGTATTTGTAACCGCTACCACACAGCTACAAAGCGTAGACTATTCGACCCTTCTGAAGTTTAAGAATACTTTGATTTTGTTATTTGTAGTAATTCTATTGTGTAATTGAATTGCCGTCTCACCCGGCAAAGGCCCCGGCGCTCATAGAACCAGAAGAACGATTTTTCTAAATTACAAACAGCCTATAGAAATTAGTTCACCCTTTAGAATTAATTGGTTAGTTTTCAAACACAGATATTCAGTTTAAACGCAGCTCTGAATACAAAGAAATTGAATTAATTTATTATATTTAAAAATCGATAAATAACTTGCATGTACTTGAAATATGGATAATAACAGCATACTGTATGTTGTTTGTTTTCCCTATATATTTTTACAATAATATTGTAATCACAGATGTGTGAACAGTGATAAAATGATAATAATTAAGTGCAAAGTGCAAATTTATAAAATTATATAAAAAGAATATTTTGACGCTTGATGACGGAATAAGAAAACAACTTATATCTTTAATACGCTATGCCTTATCTTGGATAGTTAAGGTATTGCGAGAAAATTACACTTTATTTTTCCTTTAAATTTACTCGTTTTAGTTTACTTTTCCCCAGTGTGTTGCGTTTCACCCGTAGAGAGGCTGACCGCGTGAGGGCGACGCCCCGGCAGTAGGCCAGGATGTCGACGGGAAATGTTAACCGAAAGAGTAACCCGCCGGGCTGGCCACGCATGTCATGGAAGCGGTACCAGTGGCTGCGCCGCCCTTCCGTCGCCCCGGACGGAATGGTCGGCGTGTGCCCAAACCATAGTCTGCCAGAAAAAAAAATAAAAATGTGATTTGTGTTATATTCCAGACATGGTGTCGCTTGCATTTTATAATAAAACAGACTTTTTGCATCTCTTGCTCGACTCAAGAATCGAATATGAATAGCTAATTGCTAACTTATGCCACTGGTCCCATGGCACGGGCTATTTTACAAATATATAAGTGAGATAATCTACATAAAACGTGTCACAATGTTATTATGATTAATGGGATTATGATAAATGCCGAAACTACTTTAGTAATATTGAAGAAATATACACACCGTGATTTGGTCCAACGAAAAGAGGATATCTTTTATATCAATAATCATTGGTTTCTCTATAGGAAGAAATATGGTTAAGAAAACGTTATCCGTGGTTAAAACAGCCACTGCCTGAAGCCAGGTCGGGCAGCTATTATTTGTATAAATCCCGTGACTATGAACGCTGTAAATTGTTCGAAATGTCGGCAAATTAAAAATCAAATAGAAACGCTATAGAATCCGACAAAATAGTTTTATTTCAAATATTAATTAAAAACTTTGCCCCACCAATTCTAAAAAAAAACAAAATATCGTGAAGTAAGAAATAAGTCTTGTAATCAAAAGCCGAAAATTATTACATATGTGTAAATCAGGCATTGTGTATAATTATATAGTTTTTTTCATGCTTATGGCAACAAATATGTAAATAACAATTATCCGGCAAGTTAATTTAATTGTGGGATTAAAGCCGTTTTCCTACATATTGTTGAGGAGTCGCGAACTTAATAATTGGATGCAAATGGGATGAAAATTAAAAAAAAATCTGATTTGTAATGCGATGCATGGAGCGCAAATGCCCCAGGTGAGCCTTACTTTCAACGCGAGACGAGCTTAAATTAATAAACATAACAAAACTTTTGCAAGGAAAGTTTAAAAATCAGCGAATAATAAGAAGAATTGCGTAAAGCATAACATAGGTGGAAGGTGTGGTGAATATAGACATGGAGCTGACTTTACGTCAATCCTTAATTATTGCGATGAGAATAATATAACAAGAGAAATAGTAACATTTCAGTAATAATTTAATTACATAATTCTATAATGAAACCAATCAAACACATTAATTTACCATTTCAATATTGACTTTGTGACGCCAATAATCCTTACGAATATTATAAATGCGAAAGTAACTCTGTCTGTCTGTCGCTCTTTCAAGCCAAAACTACTGAATCGATCTAAATAAAATTTGGTACACAGATAGTTTAAAGCCTGGTAAAGGACATAGGCTACTTTTTAATGCAAAAAAGGGTTGTAAAGGGGGATGAAACGTTGTAAGAAATTATTGTCATTTTTAAAGCCAGAAGCTTGAAACTTATTTTTAGGCTATTCATTAGATATAAATAAATATGACATTGAAATTTCGTAAAAATATTACCCTTAAGGGGCTAAATAAAAATAGGGGATGAAAAAGTTTAGGATAGTAACCTTTTACGCGGGCGAAGCCGCGGGCAGAAGCTAGTTTCTATATAAAACGAAGAGTAAGAAATGATCGTACAGGTACAAGAGGATCAACAAGTTCCGTTTACTACTAATTTAAAGTTATCTATATATCCACTAATTGTAATTATCCATTGTTAAACTATTTTTTATGTCACAATTATCATATAGACGATTCATCATCATCATCTCAAGCCCATATATGTCCCACTGTTGGGCTCGGACCTCCTCCATAATGGGAGGGTAATTGACCTACTATACCACGCTGGTCAGACGTGTTGGTATAGGGTTTTGTTTCGAGTTTTCCTTCCCTTGCATAGATGTTATATGCGTTTTTATATCCATTGGTCATCACGAATGATCACCCACGGATAAGGTAGAGGGTGGTGAATTGTATTCTTACTCCGGCACTACACGGAAATATAGACGATTATTCATATATCATCATCATTCTCTTGCTCTTATCCCAACTACTTGGGATCGACGCAATATGTCCTCTTTTTCCATACAGCCATATCGGACGTCATCTCTGTAGTCACTCCCTGTTTACACATATAATGCTTCACGTAGTCCATCCATCTTTTCTTTGGTCTCCCTTTACCCCTAAAGCCTTCAACATTCATACTCAAAACCTTCCTCGCAACATTACTTTCATCCCGTCTCATCACATGTCCATACCAGCTCAAACGTTCACTCCTTAACTGATCCGTCACTGGCGCTACTTTCAAACATTCTCTTATACGCTCATTCCTCCCTTTAATTTAAGGGGTACTCTGTTATCACGATTATTCATATTTATATGTAGATATATTATAAAGGTGGCAAGTGCTTTAAAATCGAAGATAATGGATACTATTAAATTATTTGTAAGCCGCAGGTACGTGGAATATCTCAAATATTTTAAAGGAAGTTCTTTAAAATATATGGTATATGTAGTGGACTATCTGAATTTTATTTTCATTCAAGACAGATTCAAGAATTTCGACGTTGGTTTTATAAATAGATAAAGAAAACAGATAATTCACCGATATTAGCACATTTAGCACTGCTAATGATTATGTGAATACGTTATGTATTTTTCTAGATTCAAGATAATAGATGCCAGTTTTTAATCAAATAAATATGGATATCGATTTTAATATTGATATGTGATAATTATACATTTATAGATTCAAAATATATATTTTTAGATTCAAAACAATGGACGATTTACTAAAATCTACATGGATATTGTAAGCTAGGTTTACCGATATGTAAAATACAATTTGCACATAAACTAAGCTATAGGAGTTTAAAGAATAAATACGACTTCTTGAAACCTTGCCAATGGTTTCAAAAGTCTGTTTAGTCGAGTGTCTCAATGTGTATTATTTTTCTAAATTTTTTATAAGAATTTAAAGACGAATACAAACTAAACGTTGTGAATCTAATTTATGCTAGATAATTAATGGAATTGTAAAGAAAATAAGCCAATTAGGTAATATTGTTCGATATATCAAACTAACTCCTTAACCATGTGACATACGAGTAGACCATGATACAAAACATAAATTCACATTATATTGTTTAATATAAACACGGCCATTTAATAGTTTTAACTATATCGGATACGCTTTTAAAATATGAAATATTGTGACGGAGAGATTACGGTGAAGGATTGCACAGAATAAGAATTAGATATTCTTAATCTGCGTATTTTGTCCGTATGGTATAACAATATTTCTTCCTTGTGAATCTCGTAAAAATTACTAAGAACTGTTAGCATGAAACATTAGTACAAACAAAGGTAACTAGACATAAAGTTTTATACCAATCAGTCAAGGTAATTTAGCATAATAGTAGGACAGTTTCTCATCTATTGATGGGCGCTTGTTACCAAACTGAAGGTGAAATCAGGCAGGCCTTTTAATTGGGACATAGTATGCGGAGAGTATGTATAGTAAGTGCAATGACCTCTCAAACTATATAACGACATATATCAGTTGTGACTATAGTTTCCGTTCTGTACTTATAGGATGTTACATTCCAGTATCAAAAAGACACCTACTAACGCATAGTCAAATATTTAAAGCAATGGAAGAATTTCAATAATACTATGGTAGTATGGTTTCATTGTAATTTTTTTAAATAACAAAAGAACGAAAAACTTTACAAAAGACGCCAAAGTGTAGATAAAAAAATAAATTCAATAAAAATTAATTATATCCATCCATCAACTACAAGCTGCCAAGTCAGTCTTTATTCCTTTATTTGAAAACGATCCAACTAGGAACAATGCCTTAATCGCCACGTTTGACAAGCGGGCGGATGCTCTCAATTGGTCTGATGCTCTCAATTGGTCTTTTCGTAGAAGAGTACGGCTACCTATTCTTCGAGTTATCTCTTATACGGATTTTAAGGTACGTACCCATATACTCCCTGACCCATTTTTTTACAATATTAACCCACTTGGTGACTATTTACAGTATACGGCAAGACTCAACTTTGTTATAGCATAGTTCTTTATGACCCTAGACTTTAAGGGAATACTGAGACTTTTAAATAGATATGACTTCCGACAACATAAACCTGCTGGAACAGGGACAAAATCCCTCACTCCCAATAACAAACAGCTGAAAGAAATACGTAAAGTTTTTATTAGTTGGCTTGCACCCAAAATTCAGCCTATTCTCTCCATCATTCTAAAGGTTCATAGTTCACTAGACTAGCAGTTCATAGTAATAGTTCACTAGACTAAACAGGCAATCTTTAAAATCTCTAAATTCTTTACTTTAATCGTTCAACGGTAACCAAGCTTTAATTAACAATTTAATTATAACAGCAGCTAATTCATTTTAGTTCATAATCACGAAGAACTTGTTGTACACAATATTAGAGGCGGTGCTATGTACGACGACGGAATAGTAATTGCTTTCGTAGCGTGTAGCGTGGCTTATTAAAGCTTACGCGATACACCACCGAGCTATAAACTAAATACCGTTATTGATTTACCTAACATTTACGTTTCTTATCATAATAGCCGACAAATATATGACCCAGTTCAATAAATCACAATTCAGGCTTCAAATTTGGCACAGAAAGGATATAGGTGACTAATCGAAACAAAACTAATGGAAATTGAAGATAGCTATTAAAAAGATGGTGAAACGCCCTTAATGATCACGTGCATGTAGTACATAAATACAAAAATAATACTTTAAGTAACATACAAATGGTACATTACATATTTTAAGCATTTAGGTAAATATTATGATTCAGTTAACAGTCTCACAGGGTCACATTCGTAAGCAGTATACACCGTGGAATCTAATTGGCTGTTTTCCCGAAACGTATATACCCAGTTAATGATATAGAACCATAATATAGCATTCATTCAATAAAATAAAAAAATAAATTCTAGTCATTTGCAATCCCGGACGTTTCCTTAAAATATCATTTTTGCATAACTGTAACATGTTTTGTCTAATAATTTTGTTATACCTACGGTCGTTTGAGAGCATCGACCGTAGCTATCAACCTACGGTCAATGCTCTTACCTTGGTTACCTACTTTCTTTAATTACTTTAAAACCATGCCTCCATTTTCTCAAGAATTTCTTCTTCTAATCGAGCAGAATGTCGGCGATACCTACCTCTAGCCTGAGCACGTGTAAGCACTCAAAACTGCCTGTGGGTTAGTAGGCGTTATGTGGCTGATAAAATTATCGCTGTTATAGGCACAGGCGGATTTATAATGCTACATCTGCGTAACGAATCCAGGTGTTCTGGCTGAGCGTACAGGCATCTAGCCTTCGCCAAGTTGTCTCCAGCAATCGCATAAAAACGAACCATGTCTAACCACTCTACGTCAGAATACTGGTAATGACTTGTCATTTTTTCGCACTTACTAGCACTCGCGTTCGGGATTTGTTATAAACATATGATATACGTCTAAGCCGTTTGGCAAAAAATTGCAAACTGACCTATTAAAACATAGACCAAGGTCGCGCGGCTCGGGCGCATCAAAAGCAAGGGGTGCGTGCGGGACGCGGGCGGGCTACGAGCTACAATGCCTAAATATTTGTTTACCTATTATTGCGATTTAATTCGAATGCTATGTCGTAGGCATGTTGGGAACAATACCGTTGCATATCAGACAAACTTAAGAACGTCTATTTATCAGACTTTTTTTTCAATGTATTATGTTTTTAGTTATGTGGGGATATTAAGAATGATTAACTGAGTACATACGTTTCAGGAAAACAGCCAATTAGATTCCACGGTGTATATGTCGAATACTGTACTAGAGAAATATATAGAGCTTTACCATAAGCAAATTAGGCAAATTTAGATGAAATAAACGCGCAGTCAAAACTTTCTATTTTTTATAGCTCGTGGTGGCAAACGAGCAAGCAGCGCACCTGATGCTAAATGTTACTGCCGCACATGGAGCTTAGCAATACCAGGCGTAGAGCTAGGCTGCTGTCTACCAATGAAAACTTCGAAATCATCCAGACTGCCGGCTCTCCCGCTCACCGAACGAAGCATAGCAGCATATTGCCACTGCTCAGACGTCGATTTTCTGCGAGAGTGTGATGCTACCCCGGACGGACTAGCCCGCGACTGCAGGCAGAAAACTGTCAACGTGGTCCTACCACTATCAAATTTATGTCTGAATAATTCTTAATGACTCGACAATCAAAATCACTAGCCGTGTTATTTCATCATCATATTAACAATGGCCTTATTGTTTATGTAATTAGACAATTATATCATAATAGCATATCTTGTTTTTTTTTAGGCATGAGTGAAAAAACCAGCAGAAATTACTAGAAACAATATTGTATAAGTCAGCTGATTCTTATGAATATCAAAATTGATAGAAAAGTCATCACCTAAAGAATTACGCTATTGCCTCAGTATGAGATTGTGTGATAAGGTCAACCCATAGATTCAAATTATAGCATAATAGTTAGTATAAAACCCAACTAACCAGCTTTATGATTTTTATACAAAAAATCATTAATATTAATGACTGCTGTATCTCTCTATGTATACACAAATATTTATATATATATATACAATTTCAAAGAACGGGAACTCCATATTGAAACAGTCAAAGAAGTCTCAAAGAAACAAAATGTAATAGACTTTTGTATAAGCAAACATAATTTAGTTTTTTTATAAGAAAAATATTCACAAGAGCCGAGTTTGTAAAGTAGAGCATCGTATTCTGCAAAACGGCCTTGACCCGGCTACTCTTTGAGTAGCCTTCAAGTTCCTTAGTACATACAGCCCATGGATAATATTGGTGACTATAAACTTGTTGTGACTATAAGTGATAAGAAGGGAAACAGAATTATGTTTGTGAGTTTTTTCCAATGCAACATGCATTGGAAAATACTCACAAACACAATATGATCTGTATATTTTTGAACTTACTACGTCTTGTAGCTTTGTTAAATATAACAATTTGGGTCTCCTAAAATTTTAATCGATATTCTTTCACATAAATACAATAGCTGTGTGGTAGCGGCTACGAATACTACAGACCCTTACTTTGCTCGTGGATGTCGTAAAAGACGACTAAGAGCCTTATAACGACCTAGGCCAACTCCATCTGATGCCGTTTGGTCAACAATTACATTGAGGGTTGACGTCTGGCAGGCGGCCGGTCATAAAACTATTGCCAATAACTTCCACAATATGTACTATGAAAATTGTATCGAACCCAAGTAATTGGGATAAGAGTAGGAGAATGATGATGATGAAATACAAGACCTGTACATAAATACCTGTATGTAAATAACTCTAAAACTGCCTTTTTTTGGCAGTCTGTGGTTTGGACACACCCCATCCATTCCGTCCGGGGCGACAAAAAGCCGAAGCTAAGAATCACCGCCACACACTATATTTTTTTGGGTCATGTCTTTGAGCTGTTAACATCTGCTGGCTTTCACAGCTTAACTCGGACTACGGTGAGCGCTGAGGGCTGAGCACCTGAGCAATTATCACTTTTGTACTCTCAGATTAGTCATGCCGTTCGGCTACATTGTATGGACAAAGAAGTGTAAGCACTAACGAACAAATGACATCAAATAATAACAATTGCAAGCAATTCAATAGTAAACTTGCAATAGCAACTCCGATCTGCTGAGTGTCTTGGACTCAATTCCCACGCAATGAGAACATTTATGCGACCCACAAATGTTTGTGCCCAATCCAGGTGTTATTCGCTTTCGACAGTTGTATGTTTGTAAACTCTTCTGTAATACAAGCATTTATTGCGTTTTTTTTCATCATTTGCTTGACTATTAGTTAACAGTGACCAACAAACCAACAACGTATAGAATTTTTATTTAAATTCTGGGCGTGGTCAGTCTCGGGGCGGATGTCTACTCAAGTGTTATTAAATATTGGGTATGATGGTGGCACCACACTTCGCTATGTGTTATTCGTTATGCGCCTAATTGGCCGCATGCGACGAAGTGTGGAGGTCTCATTCGTCTATATTTGCTTTACGCGCACACAAACGCATAAGCACGAATAGCAAATACGCGTATCCATCCAATTGTCGGTTTTTGCACACTTCAAAGGACACAAATAAGCCGAATATGTGTGTCGAGTGCCCACACTTCGTTCGTTCATTCATTCCATATGTGTCGGCGTGCCAAATATTGGGCATCATGGCACGAAGTGTGGAGTAGCATGTTCGTCATAAAGTGTTTGTCAAATATTTGGGCAAATAAATAGTAGCCGCATAACGAATAACGCATAGCGAAGTGTGGTGCCATCATGAGAGATCCACATAAAACGGAGTGTCAAATTTTACATGGTGAACGATATTTTTTGACGCTTATACACTAGTCACAAAAATTAAGGGATATAAAAAAAAATCCAAATTTTTGGGTTATTTTCAACGAGTTGTAACTCCGAGGAAAATGGTTGTACAGAAAAAATAAAAAAAGTAAATTGTAGCTCCAAGTGTCTAGTTTTCAGATATGACTATAAAAAATTTTTGTCATGTCCAGGTCTGGAAAAATCCTAAGAAAACTACCAAAAAAAAATTTTTCAAATTTATTCTCGTCTAAAAAAAGGTCCACGGGCTTCAAAAAAATTTTTTTGATTGTTTCGTTCAAAAACTCTTTTAGAGAATTTAATTTTCTTTAATTTGACGTATTCAAAAAGCCTGTACAACGATTTGCCGCGGAGTTATCGTCAATTAAAGCAAAAAAGATCTTTTTAACTTTGATAATCAATATCTCTTGAAATAATGACTGATTTTTTTTTTCAAACTTCTTAAGCAGTTAATCTTTTTAATCAAAAAAATAAAGATTTTAGAGAGAAAAAAATTTTTTCATTGAAAAAATGAATAAAAATCACAAAATTGCTCATAATGGTGATTTTTGCAAAAACAAAGAATTTGAAGCTTCGGGGCACAATGAAAAAAAAATCGCAGCGCTTTGAATTTTTGAGGGATTTTAGGGGACACTTTGAGGTTAAAAAATTACCGACGATATCCTTCGTTCCATTTTATCCAAAGTTATACCAAGTTATCCAAATATCCTTAATTATGCGAATTTTTGTCTTTTTTTCAGTCCGAGTTTTCAATTCAAAAAATTTTTTTTCTAAAAGATGTTTACATTTTCTTATAGAGAATATTGTGTAGTTTTCAAAACCCTCCTTCAATTTTCTATACAATCTTTATTTCCGGAGTTATTGATTATCAAAGTTTAAAAGATTTTTTTTGCTTTGATTGACGATAACTCCGCGGCAAATCATTGTACAGGCTTTTTGAATACGTCAAATTAAAGAATATTAAATTCTCTAAAAGAGCTTTTGAACGAAACAAGCAAAAGAATTTTTTTGAAGCCCATGGACCTTTTTTGGGACGAGAAAAAAATTTAAAATTTTTTTATTGGTAGTTTTCTTAGGATTTCTCCAGACCTGGACATGATAAAAAAAATTTATAGTCATATCTGAAAACTAGACACTTAGAGCTACAATTTGCTTTTTTTATTTCTTCTGTACGACCATTTTCCTCGGAGTTACAGCTCGTTGAAAATCACCCAAAAATTTGGATTTTTTTTTATATCCCTTAATTTTTGTGACTAGTATAGTTAATAAATTATGGGTTTAGACGAAAATAAATATAAAATTATTATCGCTTCATTTGTTCACAAGAATAAACACACTATTTTCGAACCTCATACAATATTCTATAAAAAAATCTCAATACCAAAAATGCAGTCTACAAATTTGCCCTGCTACAAATAGTGTTTCGTTTAAACTTTAAAGCCTCTTAAAATAGATTACGCTTTAAAAATACATTGTCATATTTGGACCGCCCATCCGTGTGGTGACGGAGTATGAATACAATTCACCACTACATTCTATTTGAATAGTATTTGCATTGCAGAATAGACAATTGAAATATTACGACCAAACAGTCTTGAATTAAACTCTGAACTAAGAGCTGTGAACGTTCCTTTTAGCGCAAGTAAGATTCAGGCTAACATTCGCTGAAGACATAATAATGTGAAGCCATCGCAAGCATCCTTGATCAAGCGGAATGGCATACAGAAAACTACACGTGAAACATCAACAAACATGAAGACATAAGTAAGAACTCTCCTAACATTCTGTTACTAAAGTTACCTACAAAATCTCGAAGAGAATTTGCATTATTAGCCTTTTGATTGAATATGGATGGAAATCTAGATTACTACATACATAGAAGACTTAGATTTTTGACGTAAATGGGATATTTTCTCTATCCGGGATGGGAGCGGCAACGCCGTGACCTCGTCGCTGTCATCGGTGCCGACCTGACGCTGCCGGCCGTCGCGAGGGCGATGGTCGACAGCATCAGGAACTGGGACGCGGTCGCCACCTTCTGCGAGGCTGTCATCTCGCAGAAGGAAGCGGCGGAACGGGCCAGGGAGGATTCCCGCGCCCCGGACCGCCGCCAGCGGCCGGGGCGGCGCAGGCGCGAATACCTGCGCCTGATGCCGCCCTAACCGAGGCTTCGGGTGATCGGACCGTGGAATTGTCTGGTCACCCGACGTGAGGCCACCGCGTGAGGGCGACGCCCCGACGGCGAAATCTGTCGGGGCGTCGACGAGAGGAACCCGCGAGGGTGAACCGCCGGGCGGGCCACCGAAGTTAAAAATCGGGTCCCGGTGACCCGCTCGCACGGCGAAGAGAGAGGAGTTTTACGGTGGGTCTATGGGGTCACGCAGCGCCTTCTCCGTCACACCGGACCGATTTGGCGGGGCGAGACTAATCCATACTCCACCAAAAAAAAAATATATTTTCTCTATGCTTATGAAATATTACACATATAGACAAAAATATAAGTGGCCTATCGATATTTTATTACCGCATCATTGATTTTATAGCTTCCAATAGGCAAATGCACTTAAAAATGAATATATAGATTCCATACTAGATTAAGAACACAATCAAAGTATAGAGAACAGTTGTTTAAGAAATATTTCAAGTATTTTTCCTACAAAAACAATTAACTTCTTTGTCATTGAGTCAGAGTATAACAATTTACTTACAATTTCAAAAATGATTGAAAATTCACAGATAGTGTAAATATAAATAAAGAAATTAGTGTATTATCATACATAAATTATTCTTATTGTTTAAATTGTAAATAAATGTACATACGCGACATCCGATCAATAACATTTTATCAAAACATACGAGCGGCCGGACTGTCTATATCTGGTAATGCTTCATATGGAAAAAAAATGATAATTTAGTGTTAGTTTGGTAATACATCTCGATAATAAGATTTAAAACAACATTTAAACTATTTTAAAGTTAACAAATACATGAAATTCATAACCCTATCAGACAAAAGAATGATCTATTTGATAAATATGTTATTGCTTTATTATACGCTAAAACTCACCAAAGTTCGGGCTAACTTATATTCAAAGGTTCTTTAATTGCACTAGTTGTTAATCACTTCATATATAAACCAAATTTAAACATTTAAGTTGACAGGTGACACCTTAAAATATCATCAACTTATTTACAGTAGCTATTGGTCTGTCAATGACGAAGTGAAAACATATACTGATAAACGTCGAAAGAGATAACCTTTATTTATGTTGAGATATGTACAAAATCTGTGCAGCTCAATGATTTCGTATAAACATACATAGCCTTAGATAGAACGAGACACGGAAATAACTACTAGTTGAATTCAAATAATTAATTATGTATAATAATGCCTGCGAGGACTCTTACATATCATCAATTTTGTCTGAAATACTTAATCCAATATTTTACTACTACCAAAGTTGGTGACATTGTCTTATTGTCCAAATTACTTATTATGTACCCAACATGATTAGTAAGTAAACAGTAGGATGCCCTCCGAATCAGGATATATTTCTTTCAAAATATAATACAAAGGATTATGGCTGGACTTGCTGCCCTCTTATCGTGTAAGTTAATGGACTTCGGCACGTTCTGTCCAATGGCACATAAAATTGTAACTGTCAAATGACATCATAATATAAATAAAACATGTACATATATCAACACTTTCACATAGAATGGTAAAATTCCTGATTAGCACATAATTCATGGGTCAATGACAATTCACTCTGAAATTAATTTCTTACACATTATGCCAGATCCCACAAGGAGCACCCATCACGTCGGGGTGGCCACTATAAACAATAGAACTAGAGTGCGTACTTTTATACATATTATAAAAGTACCACTATAGTAATCATATGTTGATACCGTGTGACTTAGTGAGACGAATTATATTATTAATACATAAGAATATGAAGTAAAAGAAAATATTCATTACAAAATATTTATTTTCTGAAAACATGCCTAGAATAGGTAGGTAATCGAGAGCTACTATGTATATATTTTCCTATGTATTGTAAAGGATGTAGGTACCGGGGGAGACCAAGACTAACCTACCTAGACCAGATCGGTCATGTACTGAAGGAAGGTGGAGACAAGAGTCTCCGAAACCGGCGACCGTGTATGAAGAGAATTATGAATGTTGAGGAAGCGAGTGAAGTATGCAAGGATAGAGTTCTCTGGCACTCTGTTCTCTCTGCCTACCCTCCAAGTAGAGGATTCGATCCCGGGATCCCGGATCTCGGGATCCCGGTCATATTTTAATCCCGAAATTTTCGGGATCAAATTTAATGAATTCCGGGATTTTCGGGATTGATACATTTTTTTAAATTAGTCAATAAAAATTTGCCTGAGATGAAACGCACTTACCTTAATTGATGTTTTAACAGCCACCTTGTTTACATGGCTGATCTCACTTAGAATACACATATTATTAATTGATTCATACTAAGTAATTTCATTTGTTTTTGTTAACGACCGGATTATGCGTAAAAGTGTGTAAAAATTTCCGCTTCACTTAGTGTAAATATTAATATTTTTTTTTGTTAATTGGTGATAATCAATTTATTAAAAAGCAATTAATTTTCGTGGTTTAAATAAGTAATCTATAACGTTTCTGGTCAATTTAATTTAAAATATAAGTATCCATAAACATAAATAGAAAGAAGTTGATCTTTTAAGTTTATTGTTGGTTTCATAAATTATTTACAGAAGTGCCTAGTTTGTTTATTTTATAAGAAAGTTTATAAAAAAAAAGTATAATTTTGTTTAACCGCCTTTTCGGCGATTTAAAACATAAATATTCTATGTCCTCAAAAATTGATTTTGATATGTTTACTGACATTTTGTTACCATTTTCCATTACCAATACATTCCCGGGACTATCTCGGGATCCCGGGATTAACTGTAGCTAATCCCGGGATTAGAAAATTCTACCGGGATCGAATCCTCTACCTGCAAGGGACATGGCGTGCTGGTATGTATGTATGTATTGTATATAATATAGCAATACGGCTAACTCGTTTAATATCAGTTTTATATTTGTACTTAATAGAAAAAAAAAAATCGCATAGATTACAATAGGGAAGACCACGTCATACTTTTCTGGATCAAAATAATGATGTGTTGGCGAAAGATCAGATTAAGAGTACGCATAACCGTCGAGCATGCATGAAGACTATGATGATTGTAAATGAAGCGATGAAGGTATGTCAGGATCGTGGTTTTAAACAATGCGTAGTCTCTGTCTAGCCCTCTAGAAAATAGGCGTGAAGCTATGTATGTATATATGTACTTAATTAAAATTTTTATTATTGTTTTTTTTTACATTACAGATTCTACGTTATCATCCTGCTCTCACCCCAATTAATTGTGGTCGCTGCACAATATGTACTCTCTGCATGTAGCGGAGATGCGAATGTTGAGATGGATGTGTGGTGTGACAAGAATGGATAAAGTAAGAAATGAACACATTATAGGAAGTTTCAAATTTGCGCCAGTGACGGAAAAGTTAAGGAGTGAACGGCTGACATGGTATGTACAAGTGAAGAGGCGGGATGAAAGCAATGTTGTGAGAAAAGTTTTAGGTATGAATGTTGAAGGCTTAAGGGGTAAAGGAAGACCAAAGAAAAGATGGATGGACTGCGTGAGGCATGATATGGATAGTCTAGGAGTGACTGCAGAGATGACGTATGATAGGATCGTATGAAAAAATATTTCATATTGCGTCGACCCCAAGTAATTGGGATAAGGGCAAGATGATGATGATGCATAATATGTACTCTTCTTCTATCGCACACATTGCAAATTTTGCCAATGTTATTATGAATGGCCACCTGCCGTCAACGCACCTTGAGCACATGAGTAAATAAACGTACAGAGACCAAGCTTCTAAAGAGCAAAATTGTTACTTATTCAGATAGGGTTGGCACATGAGGATGAAAATAAATATACAAAAAGTTTGTCAGCTTTTTTTATGTATGAATATTTTTTTACAAATTGCTTACTCTAAATAGGTTTTTTTGTAATTTTTGATTTTTAATAATTTGTTATATCTCTTAATCGAATGATAAATAAAGATAGATAAAAATCTAATATAAAGTTTTTTTTAAATAATCAATGGGAAAGCACTTGCATGGCATATCAAATTTACAATCTTGTATACGTTTTAGTATATCACTACCAATATTAACAATATTTATTTCTAGATCGAAATATTCTCGAAATTTCTTCTCAAGCAATTCAACAAATGCGATGAAATTGTCAGGAGGTATTATTAAAAAAAATATTGTATACTGCTTTCGTTAAAGTCTTTGTAATGGCTGAAAAAAGAGTCTTTCCGCATATTTATAGGTTGTTCAGATCTATTAACATACAATGACATTTTCAAAAAAATATATGTTTTTTACTTTTTCGATTGTTGTTCATGCACACAGTACAATAAACCATATTTACACTCTTTCTAATTAATTTAAATTTCAAATTTAAACAAACACGCACGACGCGATGCACAGGGAGCGGTGAGTGAGCCCTTTGTTTGAGCACTAGCCGAACCAGCCTAAACAGGTTTCGTTCCGTACGTGACGAGCCACCAGTGCTCACGCACACACGCGCATCATACTTGTAGTGATGTACCTACCGTGGCGCGGTTGTTTGAATGTTTGTCTCTGTACGTTTATTTACTCATATGCCTTGAGCACGTAATTGTTGACTAGGCGTCTTTTACAATACCCATGAGCAATGTAAAGGTTGGTAGTACTCGTAGCTGCCAACCTCACAATGATTACAGATTCTAATTATTGTGTAAATTGTAATGAACTCGGCAACGTAACACAATAAAAATGGAATTTATCAATTGCACTCTTTCTCTATCATTATGAAATTATCAAAAGGTAGAAAGTTAGATTTTAAAATTAGATTTAAAAAGTATAAAACCTCAACTTTATACTTAGATTTATAATCTCTATGAAACACCGATGATAACAGTATTGATTAAAAATAAAAAAAATCCGCAATTAATCGTGTTCAAGCAATTTCTGAACGACTGTGATAAAGAAATTAATATGGCAGTGTTATCAGATTAAAAGATCATATGCAATTTAATTTTTCACACTTTACATTATTTAAGTAAAAACCTAATAATTTAAACAATGAAGATCATTGTATACAAAGAAGCAAATCGTACTATAGGGGACATGCACAAGAATGGTGCTGCCAACTGGTGCTTTAGAGCTGAATCCTGTACTCAATGGAAGCTAATCATAACGCATTGTTGTCTTTCTCGATGTACCGATATAAAAAAAGAAACAAATAAAATGGCGCAAAATTTTATTACTATCCAAAGAATAGTAAACATGATATGATTATGTGGAAACGTCAAACCCGCACTAAAGAAACGTATGTAATTATGATTTTTCAGCATTTAGAAATAATTATTAATAATATTTTTACTGAAAATAACTAGCATGTAAATAGAAACATTTACAAAAATAAATAGAATGACTAAATAGAATATATATATATATATATATATATATACATATATATATATATACATGGGTGTCCCAAAATTCAACGATAAGCTGGCACCAGCAGGTGGACCTACATATGACTGCTCGAGAACAGAAAAGAAAAAAATTCTACCTTGATTTTTTTTTTCATTACGACAAAAAAACCAAAATCTTTAAAAATGGACATCCTTTATTATATTATTAAGTGCTATTGCTACAGTTTTACAAGTAATTCTGTGATTTTTTTTGTAATGGCAAGGTAAGTAGCACTACTATCGATCACAACCATTAAAAATTCCAGAATATCTATAGTTTTTACACAAAAATCAATCAAAACTATGTTTTTTTCATAAATTATGTAAGATTTTGACTTTCAGCTCACTTTCACTCATCATAGTGAAAAAAAAAAGTATGGACGCTACTGTGGCAAATAGTATTAAAAATTGGCGCATCTAACTACAATTCTAAAATGGTATAACATTCTAGACAAACTAGCCACAAAAATATACTTAAGTGTACTATTTCAAAATAACAACCATATTTCGAAAATTGTTAGTGTTGATAGTAATCACTTTTACTATGTAGCCAAAATGTTTTTGTAGCAAGTTCTCAGAATTTTAATGAGACATGTGCGTAGTCCATAAATCCATAAAATAAGTTAGACAGAGATAGAGAGATTATACGTTAGAGGGAGATAGATAGATGCTAATTGTTTAGTAACATTAATGCAGGTGGAGAAGTAATTAATGTCCTCAGCAGCACAGCAAGTCAGTATGCTCTACTTCTTTGTTTACTGCACACCGTTCTGTTTTAATTAAAGTGGCTCTGATACTGACGACTTTTGGATTGAATTAAGTGACCTGGAAATTGACCTGACTTGGCATTATTTTAGACTGTGATTTTGTGTTTTTTTTAAACAAGTTTTGCCTTATTTTCAAGTGTTTAGCATTCATCATGCCGCTACCATACACAGCGTTAGGATACGCTAATATGCACCTAATTTATGGAGAATGCCGATGCAATGCCAACGCTGCTAGCAGATTATATCGAGCAAGGTACCCTAATCTTCAAAGGTATCCGGATTATCGCGTATTTATTAACGTGTATCAAGCTTTTTCGGAGGGTCGTATACCATCTGACAGGCGAAACGCTGGAAAACCTAGATCGGAACACGATGAAGAAGTTCTCAATGAAATAGAAAACGATTCAACTACCTCTGTACGTGCTGTACAAGCAGCAACGGGAATCCCAAAAAGTACTGCACATAGAATTTTAAAACGTCACGTCGTCGTGATGAAACAACATGCAAGAAAGATGGATATTTAAATCTTCACAATCTTCATAGCTGGAACAATGAAAATCTGCACCTGGTGAGAGAAGACAATCCCAATACCAATTTAAGGTTAACCTATGGACTGGCATAATAAATGGCAAAGTGATAGGGCCCTTTGAGTTACAAGGAAACATAGATGGCAATAGTTATTTAAACTTCTTACAAAATGAGTTGCCAGGATTATTAGAAGATGTGCCCTTAAGTGATTTGCAAACCATGTGGTTTCAAAACGATGGTTGCCCAGCTCACTATGCCCGTCCTGTGCGAGAGTACTTAGACCAAGAGTACCCAGGGCGTTGGATCGGGCGACTTGGTCCTATCTTGTGGCCACCCCGTTCACCCGATCTAAATCCCCTGGACTTTTTCTATTGGGGTTGTCTAAAGGACAGAGTCTGCACAAAACCGATTGCAACCTTGGACGAGCTTCGCCATAAAATAATTCAGACTGTGGATCTACGGACTACGCACATGTCTCATTCAAATTCTGGGAACTTGCTACAAAAACATTTTGGCTACTTAGTAAAAGTGATTACTATCAACACTAACAATTTTCGAAATATGGTTGTTATTTTGAAGTAGTACACCTAAGTATATTTTTGTGGCTAGTTTGCCTTGAATGTTATACCATTTTAGAATTGTAGTTAGTTGCGCCAATTTTTAATACTATTTGCCACAGTAGTGTCCATACTTTTTTTTTTCACTATGATGAGTGAAAGTGAGCTGAAAGTCAAAATCTTACATAATTTATGAAAAAAACATAGTTTTGATTGATTTTTGTGTAAAAACTATAGATATTCTGGAATTTTTAATGGTTGTGATCGATAGTAGTGCTACTTACCTTGCCAATACAAAAAAAATCACAGAATTACTTGTAAAACTGTAGCAATAGCACTTAATAATATAATAAAGGATGTCCATTTTTAAAGATTTTGGTTTTTTTGTCGTAATGAAAAAAAAAATCAAGGTAGAATTTTTTTCTTTTCTGTTCTCGAGTAGTCATATGTAGGTCCACCTGCTGGTGCCAGCTTATCGTTGAATTTTGGGACACCCTATATATATATATATATATATATATATATATATATATATATATATATATATATATATATGATTTATGTACATACACATCATCACGCCATATCCCTTTGCAGGGTAGGCAGAGAGAACAGAGTGCCAGAGAACTCTATCCCACTCGCCGGTTTCGGAGACTCTTGAATCCACCTTCCTTCAGTACGTAACCAATCTGGTCTAGGTAAGTTAGTCTCGGTCTCCCCCGGTATCTACATCCTTCCACTTTCGCATTGTATATGTTCTTAACCAGACGTTCGTTCGGTATTCTTTCCACATGTCCGAACCATCGGAGCATTCCCTTTCGCATCTTTACACCAATACCTTCTTTCATACCTACTCGCTCTTATATATTTTTTACCATAATAAAAAAATAATATAATTATAAAAAGATTTAAACTATTGACAGCCCGATGGCAAGTTTTATAAGTTTCTCTCTTTTGTATTACTAACTATAGTTCCTACACGTTCCCTATAACAACGATTGATGGTGCGTGTTGAGAACTCCCAATCCAAAATGAATCTTGAAACAAGTATCTATTATACCTATATATTATTATTATTATTTACTTAAGTAATATTATTTGGATATTTGTATGATTCATCGCCTGTTTGAATATTTATCATTCAATCACGTCGCAACGGATTAACAAGTTCAATTAATTATATTGACAGATTATGAATTCGAAGCGGTCGTATTATATTCTACAAACACGTTATTAATACAGGGACCGAAAACACTGTGTATATGTTTTTTTTTTGTTGTCTTCTAGTTCTATAATAAGATTATTTTATACAGTTTGTGGGTTTTTATAGTTATAAATTAATACATCGAATATGTTTATCGTCAGTCCTGAGACTGTTTAATCCATTATTTTGGTTATTTTGATTTTATTTGAGTTTATATTTATAATAATAATACGTATAAATAATAATTAAAAGTAACAATAAACTACGAGCATTCCTGAATAATGAAATCAGTGTGAATAGAATGAAAAAGGATCGTCAGAAGTTTCCACTTCCCTTGCGGAGTTGCGGCTCGATCCTGACACCCATAGTATCATGCCCATTTACACCAACGACCCGTAAATTTTAGGAGAACTTTAAATTCTAGAATGTAATTAAATTTTCTAAAATGTTCAATAAAATTTCCATTTTATGAAACTAGCTATTTATATCAAAATGACAATGTTATGTTATATTCATATTAGTTTAACTGTCACTTAAACTTTAGATGTCGTTGGTGAAAATTGCAGTCTCTACTTAACCTATTGGGGGACAGTTGAACCTTTAAATAATTACGTTAAATAATTATGTGAAAGTTTGCAATATTAAAACCTTTTGCACGTCATAAGACCTTAATAAATGTGAAGTGTCATGGATTCAATTCCCAATGAAGATATTTTTTGAAAGATCCACAAACAGTTGTTTGGTATCTGGGTGTAATATCATTTAAATTAAAAAAAAACTTATTTGCGAGCAAAAAATTATTATCTAACGTGGAGTCCCCTTCCGGTAGCACCCATAAACTCTTTAACTAACTATCATAAAAATAATAAGAATCATCATTCTCCTACTCTTATCCCAATTGCTTGGGGTCGATACAATATGTACTCTTCTTTCATAGCACATATTGTAAAAGTTATTAGCAATAGTTTTATAACCGGCCGCCAGCCAGACATCAACCCTTGGGAATGTAATTGTTGACCAAACGGCATCAGATGGAGTTGGCCCAGGCCTTGGTCGTTATAAGGCTCTTAGTCGTCTTTTACGACATCCACGAGCAAAGTAAGGGTTGGTAGTATTCGTAACCGCTACCACACAGCACAGATATAAAGATAATAAGAATATAAACAGATAAATAATAATATACATAACCAACTACCATATATTATTATCTGTAAACATTGATGCAATACATTTATATACATAAGCAGGTGCTGTTTTCCTTCAACAATGTTGCAAGTCCACACACTTATAGCTAAGTACGTATGTATATAGCGAGAGTAAGCCCGATCAATCGAACATGACGGACGTGCGTGGCATTATCAAGTGTGCCGCAGAGTACCGACGAATAAACTTCTTTTCACACTCATAATAGCAAATATAAATTCCGAAATTGTGTCCCGTAAAAGGCTTATAACATGTGAATGAAAATTAACTAGCAAAATATGCATTTTCTTATATCTGTACCAACATATACATGTATACTATACCTATAGTAATATAGGTGTAATTCTGTGATAAAAATGAAACCATTGCATCATATACAATATTTTGTAATATTTTTTTTCATTTTAGGCGTTAGAGACAACACCTTAGTCGTGATCGTTTCCCTAGCCGAGGTCGCGGGTGAATAGGCCGGGGCTTAGTCGGACACAAAGAGGAAACTCCACAACATGAGGGTTACATGCGACCCTTTGTAGCTGGAGAGTATGAGGGGGTAATTTCCAAAGAGTAAACTGCCGGACGGACCACCCATGTCAAATATCGGTACCAGTGGTCTGTACAAGAGGCAATAGGTAGGTAATGCCGTAATACGGCAGGTTATAAAGCTGCACGCTGCCCTTCCATCGCCCCAGATGGTATGGGTGGTATGTGTCCAGATCAAAAACCTGTTAAAAACAGAAAATTTTCTACCCAACTGTCTGCTCGAGAGAGACACAAGATTGCTCACTTTTAGTCCTTTTAATTGTTTAAATTTCATGTAATCAAAATTGTTTGAAAGCGGCAATAATACTATAATTGATTCAAAAAGAAATATATATAATTATAGATCAATGACGTAATTTGGTAGGAATAAGAAAAATGTTTAATAACAGCAGCCAAGCACCTAAACAACTGACCAAGGCTAGCTTGTTGTTTATCTTACAATAGTGTATTATAGACATTTATCTTCATATTATATAGTTGATAGGTAACTTGATATTAAAAATTAGTAGAAATGACTATGAGGGAGAGTAACAAGTATCATTTTAGAATAACAAGTTAGAAGCAGCTGATGATGAGCAGTGACCCACCTACAAGCTGATATTAACACCTGGTTCATTAATACTTAGGTATCAAAGAACACAGACAATAGAATCTTTGCACTTTATATTATCCCTGCGGTGAGGGAGTAAGAATACAATTCCCCATCACCTATCTTAACCGTGGGTGATTATAAGGGACGTTTAAGGGATATTAAATGCATATAACATCTATGCAAAAGATGAAAAAACTCGTAACAAAACCCTTTTTATCACTCCCATGGGAAAGTATGGGATAATGGTATTCTTACACCATTTGTCACATAGGTAATATATACCTTTTAATTTTATTAAAAAAAAAGTATCTTTAAAGTACTGTATATTTTTATTACCTTACTATATTTTGTTACCCTTTTCTTAAATAACTTCAGATATCCATGTGGCGACACAGTGAGAATACAATTCACCACCCCTTTTTTACCGGTGGTGGGTGTCATAAAAGATTAATATGGGATAAAATGTAAAATATCTTTGCAAGACAAGGAAATCTAGAAATTAATCTATATAACAAAATATCTGTGCTGCGAGATATAATAAATCAATTGTCATTTTGTTGTGGCAAAGGCTCAAACTCAGCAGTGGGACATATGTGAACTAAGATGCTGATGAAATGAGCCTAAGATAATTTGAAATTTAAATCATTAACTTGGAGTATATTGTTTGGACTATGAAAAAAACAATATTATCAGTAAAAACGAGATGATAGACGAAATATTGTGTTTTTTTGTTACTAATTATCATTTTAAACCCATCACTTAAATAAAGATTTATATTGTATCCTATTTTATGAATTTCATGTATATAATATTAAAGAAAGATTATTTTCTTTTTCATAGAAAAATTGTTAAATGACAAATGGTTAAATTTATATCGGTAACAATTGTCACAACTTAATTGAACTTAGCAATAAAAATAGAAGTCACTATTTATAAATAAATTTAAAATTATTTAAACAACACAAAACATGGTATTTCTATAACGTTATTTAATATACAAAACAATAAATACTCACATGTTTGATATACTTAGCGCCTTAAACTTGTGTGCAGTAAGCCGGATTTATTATAAAATGTACTTAGTCAATAAAGTCAATAAATCAATTTACGCCGCTGTCACCAACACTATATTCCTATCATGTAACATTATACGATAACGCACTGAAGGTTCTGTTCTAAGATTTAAATCAGTCTACGATAACTAGATATTGTGATATCCCAAATAAAATTTTCAATCAATAATAATCTTATCTTATAAACAGTGCTGATAATATCTTAGTAATCACTTCTCCAGTACAGCTGTTTGTCATGTTAATTAAACAATTTACACTTTATTTATGAAAAATATAGACGAAGTTATTGTTAGTATAGTTTGGGCAAAAAATGTACTTTTATTTTTATTGAAAAACTAATAAATGATCATAAAGAGCAAAATCGTTTTATGTTTTACTGAACGCGCAACTCTCATGTCAACGTTTTCTTTCTCATTCTGCGCTTTAATTCAAATCAAATAAAAACAATACCAATAGCACCATCTAGTGAACAATAAAAAATCATTTAGTTCTTATACTTCAAAAGAGAGATCGCTGTTCTACAAATTCAGGATAAAATAATGTTAAACAAAATAATGAATAATATGGAGTTGTCAAAATAAATGGGATTGGCAATGACACGTTTTACAGCGTCTGAAAGCAACTATACTTCACCGCTGACAAAATGAAAATGGAGCATACTTTGTTGACATTTATTTTATTAACAAAGCCAATACATGGGGGACTTTTGACGGGAATTTGAAAACGTGATGTGGTGCACTTGTATTATATTCGATATCTTAGTGTTTTAATGTGTTATATTAGATTATATTGATGGCATTTTATGTAATGTGATGCGCCAGAACTACTGGGATGTAGTGAATATCATATAAAAGTGCTTTACAATGTTTTCGTTTTCCATCAAAATTCCCACAAGATACCATTAACAGTGTGACCATAGCACTGTTGATGGTGACAATTTGACTTAGACAATGACTGACCTGAAAGACTAAAAACGTGAAAATATTTATACCTTGATACTGGCACCAATAGCCCGTATAAGTAGCTGATTGCAAATATATAAGAAGAAGAAGCCAATACATGGCCTATACCAGTACCAACTAACATGAAGATATGATCACACCCAAAGAGTAAAGTTATATCAAATGCAGATCACACCTTACCCTATGTACAGTATGAACTGCCTAATAAAATTTAATAATATAACGTGTTATAAATTTACTTAGATGAGTTTATAATGTAATTTTTAGAATATCCTCTATTAGTTCATACTACTTCGTTATCAGTGCATTAATTATTCTAAGTTATTTAATTTTTGCTCAAAAGTAAGGGATGTTTATACGCATTTCGTGACAGTATGCACATATATGACTGTAAGAAGAGTGCTGGGAGCTTACCACGAAGTATAGATACAAGAAGTCCGAACGGTATTCTATATATAGGCTTTTCTATAGTATTCATGGACACAATAAACCCAGATCTTACCTCTCGTTTCTGCCACTGGATGCGGTAGGCTTAGCTTATGCTAGGAGGTTTTCTGCTTTTTGTTGCTGAGGAGTACCGATCTAAGTTGAACTATTTAATATTAAAATTGTTTAACTCAAGAAAAGCTTAGGTTATTTTATGTAAGGTCAGTGGGGCATGTATTAGTCGTCGCGCCTAAATAAATTAGACTTCTAAATAATATATACTTAGCGAGGATTTAAACATTGCTTTGTACTGTATAATATTAACTAATTTTAAAAGAAAGATTAATATATTATTAGTATATTATTAGAATTTTTCACTCCGTAATCGGGTTTTTATAAATAATTAAGCATATTAAATGCTAAATTTCAGTAATTTGAATAACAAGGTTGTGTCATCGTTTAATACAATTCTAACAGCAAAGTTAGAAGTATTAAGCCTACAATGTGTAAACATTGTCGGGTAGATGGCGCACGTCACCTTAAAGACGTAAATATGATACGAAGCGAGAATTGAACGTCCTACAATAGTTCACGGTGGTGTAGTGGCAGCACGATTGGGCCGGACTCCCAATAGGTGCGGGTTCGAAACTCGCTTGTGACATCATTTTTCACTTCGTAATCGGGTTTTTATAAATAATTAAGCATATTAAATGCTAAATTTCAGTAATTTGAATAACAAGGTTGTGTCATCGTTTAATACAATTCTAACTGCAAAGTTTGAAGTATTAAGCCTACAATGTGTAAACATTGTCGGGTAGATGGCGCACGTCACCTTAAAGACTTAAATATGATACGAAGCGAGATTTGAACGTCCTACAATAGTTGACGGTGGTGTAGTGGAAGCACGATTGGGCTGGACTCCCAATAAGTGCGGGTTCGAAACCCGCTTGTAACATCATTTTTCACTTCGTAATCGGGTTTTTATAAATAATTAAGCATATTAAATGCCATATTTCAGTAATTTTAATTTTAAAAGAATTAGTTAAATTTTGGCAGATCAAACCATATCATATTACTTTTTATGAATATCTAAACATATATTGATAGATACTGTTAGGTAAACCCCATGTGCTGTTCATAATATAGCACGAGGAAAATCGTCGTCGAAAAGTGTGAGCAATACCAAAATAATGGTCTTTGAAAGAGATGAAGCCAGAACAGAAGTAAGAGTAACAATAGGTAATGATGTACTAGAGCAAGTGGATGAATTTGTATATCTTGGATGTGGATTTAGCCGAGATGGAAGGTACACCACTGGTATAGAGCGAAGAGTGAATGCAGGAAATAGAGTGAACGGAGCGTTGGGGCAACTTCTTGGTAGCCACCACCTCAGCCAGAAGGCACGTGTAGCAATACATAACGCAGTGCTTGTCCCAACATTACTGTATGGCAGCGAGAGTTGGGTATGCAGAAAAGAGTATGAAAATAAAATTAATGCGGTCGAAATGCGATCTCTGCGGAAAATCTGTGGAGTTAGGCTGACCGACCGCATTCGCAACGACGACGTAAAAATATATAAGAGCGAGTAGGTATAAAAGAGAGTATTGGTGTAAAGATGCGAAAGGGAATGCTCCGATGGTTCGGACATGTGGAAAGAATGCCGAACGAACGTCTGGTTAAAAAGATATACAATGCGAAAGTGGAAGGACGTAGGTACCGGGGGAGACCGAGACTAACCTACCTAGACCAGATTGGTCATGTACTGAAGGAAGGTGAAGTCAAGAGTCTCCGAAACCGGCGAGCGTGTAAGAAGAGAATTATGAATGTAGAGGAAGCGAGTGAAGTATGCAAAGATAGAGTTCTCTGGCACTCTGTTCTCTCGGCCTACCCTGCAAGGGATATGGCGTGATGGTATGTATGTATGTAATCTTTATATATTGGGCTTAGAATAGTAGTACCGTGAATCGTACCGGTCCGTCAATATAGCTATTTTAGTTTATACTTACTCTGTCTCTCTTTGATATGTATGTATGTATTAAGCAATTATTACTAATTTGTAAGTTTGCTAGTTGAAATTTCACGCAATAATTTCACCAAACCACCAAAACAACGATTTAAATTATTATAATCTTTATATATGATATGGTGTCTGCCGAGATGATCAAGCTTGATGGCTCCTGTGTCTGGGATGCGTTCCTGTTTCCTCAATTTATGTTGGAGCTCGGGAATGGTTCCCGGGGACTGGAATAGCGCAGTCATCGTGCCTTTGTTTAAAGACAAGGGTTCACGTTATGACTGCGTAAATTACAGAGCCATAAGCTTGACCAGTTTGCCAGCAAAAGTGTATGGTAAAATTATTGAAAGGAGAATGAGGATGGTGTCCGATGGTTTACTGTGTGAGACACAAGGAGGTTTCAGGAGTGGAAGGGGATGCATGGATCAAGTGTTCTCTCTGCGCAACATTGTGGAGAAGCATCTGGCTCTAGGTCAGAGGGTTTTCTGCAGTTTTGCGGATCTGAAGACAGCATTTGACACGGTTGTACGAAAGGAACTTTGGGACATTTTACCGGAGTATGGTATTAGCGGTAAACTGCTACGAGCTGTGCAGTCCAGTTACATGGGCTGTAGAGCCTGTGTCCGGCTGGATGATGGAATGTCGCCTTGGTTTGACGTCAATATCGGCGTTAAGCAGGGGTGCGTTCTGTCAGCCAGGCTGTTTATCATATATCTGGATAAATGTCTCCAAAGGTTGAACGATATGAATGTGGGAGTCCAGATGGGCGACTCAGTGGTCACTGCTATATGCAGATGATGCAGTCCTGCTGGCACAGTCAGCGACTGACCTGCAAACCCTAGTCGACACAATGGCAAACGATTGTTAGAAAAGGGGCCTACGCGTGAGTGTGAGCAATACCAAAATAATGGTGTTTGGAAGAGATGAAGCCAGAACAGATGTAAGAGTAATAATAGGTAATGATGTACTGGAGCGAGTGGATGAATTTGTATATCTTGGATGTGGATTTAGCCGAGATAGAAGGTACACTACTGATATAGAGCGAAAAGTGAATGCGGGAAATAGAATGAACGGACTCGGAGCGTTGGGGTGACTTCTCGGTAGCCACCACCTCAGCCAGAAGGCACGTGTAGCAATACATAATGCAGTGCTTGTCCCAACATTACTGTATGGAAGCGAGAGTTGGCTATGCAGAAAAGAGTATGAAAGTAAAATTAATGCGGTCAAAATGCGATCTCTACGGAAAATCTGTGGAGTTAAGCTGATCGATCGCATTTGTAACGACGACGTAAGAAAGCGAGTAGGTATGAAAGAGAGTATTGGTGTAAAGATGCGAAAGGGAATGCTCCGATGGTTCGGACATGTGGAAAGAATGGCGAACGAACGTCTGGTTAAGAAGATATACAATGCGTAAGTGAAAGGATGTAGGTACCGGGGGAGACCGAGACTAATCTACCTAGACCAGATCGGTCATTTACTGAAGGAAGGTGGAGTCAAGAGTCTCCGAAACCAGCGAGTGTGTATGAGGAGAATTATGAATGTTGAGGAAGCGAGTGAAGTATGCAAGGATAGAGTACTCTGGCACTCTGTTCTCTCTGCCTACCCTGCATGGGACATGGCGTGATGGTATGTATGTATGTAATCTTTATATATTGGGTTTAGAATCGTAGTACCGTGAATCGTACCGGTCCGTCAATATAGCTATTTTAGTTTATACTTACTCTGTCATCGGCCGTATAGTATCGATATCTATATTATATTGGCCACTCCTACCTACTTGATCTTTTCTTTTTTTATCAGTGCTAATAAAGGCATTGCCTGAACTTTTGGCGGGAATCTAAAACGTCATGTGATGCTCTTGTATTATGTTCGATATCTTAGTGTTTTAACGTGTTATATTAGATAATTTTGATGGCATTTTGTGTAATGTGAAGTGACGGCAGTGCTGAGATGTAGTGAATGTCATAGAAAAGTGCTTTACAACGTTTTCGTTTTCCTTCAAAATTCCCACAAGATACCATTAACAGTGTGGCCAAAGCAGTATTGATGGCGACAATTTTGATAAAAACTTTAAGATAATTATAACTTGACACTGGCAACATTGGCTCGTATTAGTAGCTGAAGACTCTAGGGGGTTTTGGCGCGAATGTGGAAATGTCATGTCACGCTCTTGTATTATATTAATTTCTTTAGTGTTTTGTGGTGTTATATTGAATAATTTTGCTGGTATTTTATGCAATATGGTACAGTTAAAGTGCTGAAGTGTAGTGAATATGGTTTAATAGTGGTTTACGTGTATTTTCATATTTGCCCAAAATTCCCAAAGAAAATCATTGATTAGGTTATCAGCGCCCGATTAATGGTAACGACTTGACTTACTGACAGACAATGACTATTAAGGCTACATAATATGAAGAAATGATAAACAATATATGAAAAATAATTAAATAAGACTTGGCTGTATGGGCTTTGATCCCTTTGCCTGTCCGAATGGACGAACAGAACCAAAAAAAAAAAATTAGTAGCTGAATGCCAATACCAAAGAGTAAAGTTATTAAACTGAAAAAGAGTGGCAACTCCATGATAAAATATGCATGTAAGGAAGGTGCTGCCACCCAGAGTTTACGCGGTGAACTAAAGTTGAAGTGATATATATACATATCTACATGTGTATGTGTAATTATATAGAATTTTCTTTTACTATGAAAGCTACCCTGAAATATAAAAAAAACATATCATCTGATAACGAAGCAATAATAATATCAGCTTAACAATGAAAATTGAGATAATTTTCAGAAAGTACATCAATAACCGTAAATAGATTGATGACAATAAGTACCTACGCTAGGAACAAAAAATAATAATTCTCAGTTGTCAAACGTTTGACATACAGGACAAAATGGCAGCCGTTAAGTTTGTACAAACAACCTGTAGGCGGCGCGACGGTCAGTAAAAATAAGTAATGTTTTAAGTGTGCCCCCCCAGGCCAATACATAAAAAGAAGAAAAAGTTTTTTTTTTTTGCGTGCCTTAGTTGTTAGCTGGGGGGGCACACTTAAATCATTACTTATTTTTACTGACCGTCGCGCCGCCTACAGATTGTTTGTACAAACTTATCTGCTGCCATTTTGTCCTGTATGTCAAACGTTTGACAACTGAGAATTGTTATTTTTTGTTCCTAGCGTAGGTACTTATTGTCATCAATCTATTTACGGTTATTGATGTACTTTTTGAAAATTATCTCAATTTTCATTGTTAAGCTGATATTATTAGTGCTTCGTTATCAGCTGATATGTTATTTTTATATTTCAGGGTAGCTTTCATAGTAAAAGAAAATTCTATATAATTACACATACAAATGTAGATATGTAGATATATCACTTCAACTTTAGTTCACCGCGTAAACTCTGGGTAGCAGCACCTTCCATACTTGCATATTTTATCATGGAGTTGCCACTCTTTTTCAGTTTAATAACTTTACTCTTTGGTTGTTAGCCTCAGATGGCTATCATGGCTATGACAACTGTACCCGGACTGTGGGTGAGCTCTGAGGGCTCTCAACCCGTAGAAGAAAAAGAAAGACATTGCCGCCTTTTATTTTGAGCGCTCTCTAGTTGGCAGTGTACTATAGTTGTCACAAAATAAAAGGTCAGTTTTGACATTTGTCTTATTGATGGATATAGTGATATAACCATACGACTCGGTACTCGATACTCACGATATATCGATTCAAGTTTGCGTGAGTATATAATCGATTTGAATATGTATTGTAAAGTGCATTGGATTAAAGTTCTGATTTGATAATTTAAGTTAAAACTTTGATATTATAGGTATTTTGAAATGACACAATGTTATGAAAGGTCAATTTTCTATCATTTAATATTTGTGTTACAATAACATTCACTCAATCACAAAATAAAAAATCGAGAGAAAGTGAATCTTCAATTTCTTCATTTAATTTCTTCATTTTCTTCAAATGATGAGCCAAAATTGTCAGTTGAGCTATCGTCACCCGCATCTATAATTATTTCTTTTTCAATTATATTATCAATATTGACGTCTCTATCATAATTTGGACGACAAAAGCGACGGATGAGAGACGACTGCATGTAGCGGAGATGAGAATGTTGAGATGGATGTGTGGTGTGACAAGAATGGATAAAGTAAGAAATGAATACATTAGAGGAAGTTTGAAAGTTGCGCCAGTGACGGCAAAGTTAAGGAGTGAACGGCAGACATGGTATGGACATGTGAAGAAGCGGGATGAAAGTAATGTTGTGAGAAAAGTTTTAGGTATGAATGTTGAAGGCTTAAGGGGTAAAGGAAGACCAAAGAAAAGATGGATGGACTGCGTGAGGCATGACATGGATAGTCTAGGAGTAACGGCAGAGATGACGTCTGATAGGATCGTATGGAAAAGGATGACATATTGCGTCGACCCCAAATAATTGGGATAAGAGCAGGATGATGATGATTGGCGTCTCTATCATAGTCTTCCTTAATTATTTTTCGAGTTTTCTACCACTTTTGTCCAGTCTTCTTTATTAATTTTGGCACAAGCTTCATTCAACAATGTATATAATTTTCTTAGTGGAGAATGGTGGCTTTGTATTGTGGCGTGCTGCGTATCCTTTCATTTGAGCCCAGATCAAAGTATTGTACTGACAATTTGTATCCATGCTGAACCACTCTGTGAATTTATTTGCGTCCATTTCTTCGTGATATTTTTTTGTAATTTTAGACTCCATTGCAAGGCATCATTAAAAAAAAAACTTCCCCCAGCTGATTCAGCGTGGCAGATTATTAATCGTCCGCCTTTTCCCATTGGCCATTTTGAGCAAGATGCCTTCGTATCGTCCGTCCACGACTGTGGCACGGTATGATTCGAGTTCAGCCAAATCTCTTCGACAAATATGACATTGTCCCAATTTGTGACTTTGTTAGCTCCAACCTCATAACTTTCAGTAAAGATCAATACACAGCTGGTGAAATTCAGTAATTCTAAACACTAGTATTAAAATTAATAAAACCGGACAAGTGCGAGTCCACCTTAAAAGAAAATATTTTGATCGATTTATTTTTTCTTTAACCGATTATTAATAGTCTGTGGAGAATATGAAAAAAGTCGTTATGCACGGCACTTAGCCGAGTGGGCGGTACCCATCAATGAAAAATGTAATTACCTTAGAACATTTCGATCGGTAAAAAATAGAGAACTTCTTGGGTGTGAACTGTCAAAACGGGCCTTTTATTTTGTGATTAGTATAAGTCAGAAGCATGGAGACTAGAGTATAAGGAGAACAATGAACAAGGAGAAAAGTTGAACAAGTATCCAGCTGTATGCTATAAATAACAGTTCAAGAACCTTCTACAATCGCGCTGATGTAGCAAAAGTATGGTATGAACATAGCAATTCTAGATAAACTGAAGTATGCCGAGTTAAAAATTACCATTAATAATTATTACAAGAAAACGTACACCTAGAGTGATTTTATTTCGTCAACTGTGAATAGTAAGCTTATTGATTTATTAGTTTCTTTTTCTGCTTTCTTTCAAATTTACCTTGATGCTAATGTGGCGCCACCTTTATTTAATACATTTCGATTGACACTTTTCATATACACAGATGATTCTCCTTTTACTCTAGTCTCCATGGTCAGAAGTTAAAATAAACGTCTCTTTTAATAGGTAGGTACTTAATAATAATTACTATATTAGTTACCAACTACATTTTTGTATAATGACACTCGTTTTTGTACAATTTCAGTCTGACAGTATAAAATAAGTCGGCGCTGTGGCTGGCAGTCTTTTAGTCGATTTTATCCGTACCACACTTCGGTTATTCAGTATCGTTCGTTATACAATTCCAATACATTTAGCATTGTTTTACCTGACAATTCAAATCTCATCGATTTTTATAATAGCTATCTACTTACGTGTGAGTAAAAGTGACGACGACAGTTATTATGTATAAAATAAAGAAATATTTTTGTAATTGATTGACATGGAACAGAACCTAAAAACAATGATGTACAATTGGCCACATTAATCTTTAAAAAGAAAATTATTATTTTGTATGTTACATACAAGAAGAAATGTTTTTCCTAATATCCTTGTATTTTCATATTTAAATGTATTAAGAAACCAATTTCGTTAGCTAAACTTAGTCATGTTATGAAGTGCTTTTATTATCTCATTGATTAGATTGTAATCTGTTTTTTTTTTCATTCCAAGTTCCTAATAATTTATCACTGTAGTGATGATTTAGAAATTGTTAAGTGCGACATGTCTATATCTACGAGTGGTAGTGAAGAAGACGATGTATATCCGCTTCATGAATGTGTGTTTATTGGTGATGTCCGGAAACTATCATCGTTACTAAGAAACAACGATGTATCTCGTAAAGACAAACATGGCAATACAGCACTGCATCTGGCTGTTATGCTCGGCCGTAAAGAATGTGTGCAGCTGTTACTCGCGCATGGTGCACCAGTCAAAGTCAAAAATCTTGTCGGTTGGTCGCCTCTGGCGGAGGCTATCAGCTATGGAGATCGTCAAACCATTTCTTCATTAGTACGTAAACTGAAACAGCAAGCTCGTGAGCAGATGGAACGCAGAAGACCAGATCTTGTTCGAGCACTTACTCAGATTCAGGATTTCTATATGGAGCTCAAGTGGGACTTCCATTCATGGGTGCCTCTTGTTTCCAGAATATTACCTTCAGATGTATGTAAGATTTACAAATCAGGGTCTGGAATGAGGTTAGACACAACTTTAGTAGACTTTACTGATATGAAATGGGAACGAGGTGACATTTCTTTTATTTTTCAAGGAGAAAGACCTCCATGTCAATCACTTACTGTATTAGATAATAAAGCAAAGGTGTACCAGAGAGTCCGTTATGTAGAAACAGAAACTGAAATTGAAGATGAAGTAGATATCCTTATGTCCAGTGATATATTGGCTGCCCAGATGTCAACCAAAGGAATTGCTTTTACAAGAGCCCAGTCTGGGTGGATATTCCGTGAAGACCGTAAAGAAACTGTTGCTGGCCTTTATAGAAGTGATATTTATACAATAACAGGGCTTGTCTTGGAATCACGCAAGAGAAGAGAACATTTGTCAACAGATGACTTACAAAAAAACAAAGCAATCATTGAAAGCCTAACCAAAGGTAATACACAAAATTTAGATACCAATGGCGAACCAACAAGAAGAGCATCACTCAACCCTCCACCTGAGAGTGGTGTAGATTTTAATGTGTATATATCATCTCCACCAGGACAATATCCCGGTCTGGGGCGAGATCTTGTTTACAAAGAATCATCAAAAAATTTCCGAGCCACTATTGCCATGAGCGATGACTTTCCCCTTAGTGTGGAAATGCTATTAAATGTGTTAGAAGTAATTGCGCCATTCAAGCATTTTGCCAAACTTAGACAGTTTGTTGCAATGAAGTTACCTACAGGATTCCCTGTGAAAGTAGATATACCAATTTTACCTACCGTCACAGCTAAAATTACATTTCAAAGGTTCAATTTTCGTGATGACCTTGGACCAAATCTTTTTGTAATTCCAGATGACTATGTAGAGGATCCTCTGAGATTTCCTGACTTATGACGCTTTGATATTCTGACACTGTTTGAAATTAGTGAAATGCCTATATGGCATTGTGAAGTGAAACAAGATCAAGTTAAACATTTGTCCCTATGCAAGCCAATGGGGCATGTTCTACTTACAATTGAATTTCCTATGCTATTTGGTTTGGGCAGCTCCTATTCCAGCCATTGTGTCCTTCTTGTTGAATAACAATATTTTAATATAGGAATGTTAAATTTGTGATGAATGTATATGTAATGTGTATATATAGCATTTTAATCAAGTGTTAGAATGAAATAACTAATGACACTTAATTTGAATATTCCACTATATAAAATGTCTACTTTGATGTTTAAATTGTAAATGAATTCTAATATATTTTTGTCTTATTAATTTTATGAACCATCATTTTTATATTTTGTATAATACAATTTACTTGCAATTGTTGGTTGGCCATAATCTAATTCAGATTTGTTAATAAACACTAATATTGGTTTAAAATAATAAAGACTGAATAAGCGGGCTGGCCTTAACATTTGTTAGTCTTCTATTCAGCACCTTAGCTCTTAGCTAATGGCCCACACAAATTTAAGGCCTTGTAGCAATTCCACATTAGATTATTAGAAAGTCCTGTAGTAGAATTTAGGCACTAATTAATGCATTATTGTGGCAGACAGGGTTCTGCTGCCATTTGTTTTAGAAAATGACAAAGATTATACATATATATAATATATAGACGGCCTTCTGCCCAGACTCAAAGAAGATAGCTACAGAGCATTTTTTACATTGCATCATAACTTATGCACCATACATCATATAGTTTGGAATTGGGGCATGCTTCGGACGGAGACAGCTTGTTTCACATCCATATCAGCCGAGAACATATGACCTCGCAAACTGCTGTGTTGATCTCGTTCCAGCTAATAATTTTATTAAAATTATTATATTCACAGCAATTAATAATTTAATGTATGTGTTGGTTTTGATCTTGACCTTGTAGCTGAAGGCAACTAATGGGTATTTCTAAACAGTAATTATTAGTTATATGTGTGAGTATATATGTATGATATATATAGTATGTATGTATATACATGTATATGAATCACCAGACCATTATATCGCCAACATAGTGTCATATCTCTATATGTCAATTGTCAGTTATGTATGATTTTTAGAATAATAAATTATGATATATTTATATTCATGAAATGAACACAATGTACTTATTTAACTAAATAGCACATAGAATATAAAATAGAAATCAAATGCTTGTAGTAAACTTGCACAAGTTGTTTAAAATACACTTGTTTTATGACAATAACTTTGAAATGACAAATCCCACCAAAAATACCTATTATTTTAAATGTGTGAAAATCTTGTTTCTTGCCAGAAGTAGTGTCAGTAGTATAAAGACAAATGTGTGAAGTAATATCTATATAAAATACCAAGATATGATGAATAAAATGTTGTAATAAAATAATTCGTATTTTTTATTTCTAATGCAAATCCTAGATGATTATAATAACAAATCAATTTAAGGGGGTGTTCTAGTCTAGAGGCCCGAATTTTAGGTGATTTTTGAAATGCCGTAAAAAAAAGGCAATCAATATTTTTACTATCCATTCTTTTATGAGTTATAATAAATAACACTTTTTTGAGCCCCAAATTCATCAGCTGCTATTTTTTTTAATTTTCAACTTTTTCCTTTTTTCTGTATTCTTGTAATGTTAATAAATAACTCATAAAAAATGGATAGTAAAAATATTAATTGCCCCTTTTTTACGGAACTTCAAAAATCACCTAAAATTCGAGACTCTAGACTAGAGTACCTACCCCCTTGAGGTATTATTGAATAAAAACAATAAATATTTAGTTAATAGTTTATTAAATATTTCACAGAACAAGGTGAAAATAACATATGTATAATTAATTTAGATAAACATTTTTACAATGTATTTATTTGTATAATATGGTAATTTGATCGCCAACCTCGTAATGCTAAAGATTGATCATAATCCCAGAACTTTGTTCAGTTAAGGTAGGTACAATGACTGAATTTATATAAATATTTTATATACCCCCTATAAGTAAATAAAATATCTTCCTTCCTGCTGGATTTATAGGATAAGCCCGCTGGAAGAGAACACCATATTCCGGGGTACCACACTGCCTGCATTCATATATTGTTAAAAATATGCTTTTAAAAATATACATAATTTATGCGAAATATATAATTAGTCACAAAAAAACGAAAATCAAAAATATATTTTTTTATGTAGCGCAATTATTGTAACGAAGATATTAATATTTAAAACAATTACATAATTATTATTAAATTATGCAAAAAAGAAGTAAATAGCCGTTACGAGCGTTAATGTTATTAAATAAGGAAGATACATTATATATGTAGGTACATATTTAGGGAATGCTATAAATATGTGCGCACAATTGTTATTTTTTCATATCATGTGTGTGTATTAACAACCGAAATAGGAAAATATTATGACTATAGTTCAAAACATTAGTTTATTCTATTACAATATATGAATTTACAATGATTTGTTCTATTACGTATATTATTGTTAACAATAATAAAATAAAAAAAACCATAGCAAATCCCTATCGGTTACGATTTATTTACATAACATAAATAAATGGTAACCAAAAGAAGTTATGGGGGGGCCATAGATGGTCATTATTAGCATAGGGGGCAAGGCCCATGGATCGTCAAAATAAAAGGTCACAAATACGACCGAGTGTAGAAAAATTGTTTGAAATGTTATTGTCTCAACTTCCACGCAAGAGTTAAATGAGTAACTTCCCATCCTCGTAATTCTCGTTCATAAAACATAAATTGACACATTAGTATAGTTAGATCAAAGACAAATTAGTCATGCATGTGGGTCCAATTTTAAAAACAAATTTATATCTGAAAGTCAAATTAGGTATTTTTTTGACAAAATTTAACTATTAAAAATATTATATTCATAATTAATTTGTAGTTTATTATTGAAAAGGGCTTATTTAAATAAGCATTTTAACTATATAATCATGCGAATAATCACCAATTTTCCTTTATGTATTTTTATTCAAAGCTCTGCGTGATTGGACCATACCCTTGGTCAATTCCATTGCGGCTACGTTCTCTTCTATGCCCAGAGTGATAACACGCAGTGACACCGTTGATCGACGAGCTAAATAAGGCATTCATCATTATTATTTTGCTCAACTCATTTAAGTCCCGCTGTTGAGTCTCAATCTTAGCGCTGTGTGGTAGCGGCTACGAATACTACCAACCCTTACTTTGCTCGTGAATGTCATAAAAGACGACGAAAGAGCCTTATAACAACCTGGACCAATTCCAACTGATGCCGTTTGGTCAACAATTACATTCCCGAGGAGGGTTGACGTCTGGCAGGCAGTCGGTCATAAAACTATTGCCAATAACTTTTACAATATGTACTATGAAAGAAGAGTACATATTGTATCGACCCCAAATAATTGGTATAAGAGTGAGAATGATGATTGAGTCTCAATCTTGTCCACAATAGGAGAGTAATGAGCCAACTTTTCCACGATAGATAGATTTTTATTAATTTCTTATTAACTATAAACTTAAATTCATATCATTTCAATTTGATTTTAAAAAAGTACACTTTTGAAATTCAATATCTCTGGTTAAATCATCGAGCATTTTAATCTTAAAACTATCATAATGTAAATGTTCTCCTCCTAACTGTAAATGTTAATAAACTAGAACTGGTATTTATTTCTCTTGAAATTTTGTCAGAATAAATATCAAGTCATCATCATCATCACAGCCCATAAATGTCCCACTGTTGGGCTCGGGCCTCCATAATGGGAGGGAAATTAACCTACTATAACGCGCTGGTCAGACGTGTTGGTATAGGGTTTTGTTTCGAGTTTTCCTTCTCTCGCATAGATGTTATATGCGTTTTATATCCCTTAGTCGTCTCTTACGATCACCCACGTGTAAGATAGGGGGTGGTGAATTGAATTCTTACTCCGTCACCACACGGAGATCTCTTGTTGTATGCATATTATACCCCTCAATAGGCTATTGCGAGATCCACGGTAATGTTATCATCATTATCCTTATCTTATCCCAATTACTTGTGCTTGACTCTAATGTGCTCTTCTTCCATCGTAATATCATAAATATCAAGTACTTTATAGATTTAGGTCATGATAATGCGATTACTAAAGTCTCGTAATCGATTCCTTGGTCGGGTATTATTAGGTTTTTATCTAGAGGTAGAATAATAGGAGGCAACGCCTTATACTAGCTACTTAACAGCACCCATCTGTTAGTTATAACTAATATAAATATGACCTACAGTACCACCCAGGTCAGACGGGTTAGGTTAGGTTAGTTAGTTAGGGTTTTAGTTCGAGTTTTCCTTCTTTTGTATGCATATTATGCCTTAAAAGGCTATAGCGCGACCCACGGTAATGTTATCACCATCATCCTTCTCGTATCCCAATTACTTATGGTTGACTTGAGACTTCAAATGTGCTCTTCTTCCAATGTACATATTGCAGATTTTGGCAATGATTTTATGATCGGTCGCCTGCCTAACATCAACCTTCCAGAGAAATGTAATTGTTGAGCAAACAGCAACAGATGTTGGCCCAAGTCGTTGTGAAATTCTTAGTAGGCTTTTACGACAACCATGAAGAATGTTTGTGTTGGTCGTATTCGTAGCCACACAACAGTGTTATGTATACACAAATTATGATTAAACAAGAAAAAATAATGTTATATATACCTTGTTCAGGAATGGCGTCGCCTAACTGCAACAATCAAATATTGAATTAATAAAAATTGAATCAAATAAAGTTTATAACTCATAGTGACTGATGGAGTAGTAGAAACTAACACACCATGCCAGTGTTATAGGTTTGATTACCACGTAAGACAATTTTTTCACGCAGTTCCGAGTCTGGGTGTAATATGCTATACAATGATTAGCGCCGGGTGTGGTCTTACAAAAATAGTCATTGAGAGTATTAAAATACGTAAAAAAAAAACTGCTTAAGAGCCTTGTACATCAAAGTTTGAACGAAATCAATTATTTTCTCATACTTTCCATTTTTTATCCTAAAAAATCAATTAAGTAATATAAGCAGATGATATGAAAGAGAAGGATAACTAAAAATAAGACTGTAAACTAAAAATAAGACTCTAAATGATATAAAGCATGAGGCAGTGGAAGGAGTATGAGTATTAGTCACTGCCGGAGCAATGAAAATAAATATAATATACATGGAGTCAAACTATTATTAATTTGGGTTAATATATTCATTCGACAAATAAGGTGTGTTTTTATTATGTCCATCACTAAATAAGTACATCAACTTGTCTGCTTAGCGTAGTATAGTAGACTCATTTTCCTCCTCTAGCAGTTGTACCGTTCCCAACAGTGAAACGTACATTGACCGAGAAGATAATGACGGTATGGTCACAACTAGCACACTCTGACACTTTTATACTAGTCATGTTTTTAATAATTTCTTAAAAATGTATTAGGTGTTGGCAGAATATCAGCTCTATTTTATAACATAAAATAGCCAAAGCTGAGCCAATAGCCTTTTTTGTTTCTCGTTAATGTCATTTTATACCAGAGGTTGTTTTCTTTAGTTATGTTTATTTTCATTAGTTTTTAACGAGAACAAAATAAATGTTTTTCTTTCTTCTTCTTTCTTTCTAACTAGCCTAAAGTGTCTGTCCTTATCAACCAATTGAGCGGAACCGATTTCTTAACTTCAGTGGTCCACAAAAATACACTCACAAGTTGAATAAAGATTTATGAGTTAGAGAATGTGCCTAAACTCCATAGTTTGAAGACCAGGACTCCATAATTTGAGACCTGCCCAGAAGGGACGGGTATTCAAAAATTCTTGGCATATATAACGGGTATTCACCATAGGGAAAGAGGAGTAACGTAATATATAAGGGGTATGTTGGCTTATTATTCCGTGTGGTGACAGAGTAAGAATACAATTCACCATCCCATATCTTACCCGTGGGTGATCGTAAGAGATGACTAAGGGATATAAAAAGCATACAACAAGCAAGAGAAGAAAAACTAGAAACAAAACCCTACACCAACACGTCTGACCAGCGATGTATAGTAGGTTCTTTTCCCTTCCATTATGGATGAGGCTTGGGCTCAACGCTGGGACATATGAGCTGGGATGAGCTGAGATGATAATATTGTTTTATTATAATAGAACAGAGAATTGTGAGTTATTAAAAGAAAATAAACATATATAGTACGACATAAAAATTAAATCTGAAATTTAAGAATTTAATAATTAAAATATTATCATATATTATAAAATATAGTGGGAAAAATACACCTATTAACATAATAATACTACACACAATCTGCCCGGATGTTTTTAATGATACGATTATGACGTAAATTTCAGTGTGCCGCTCTAATTATTACAATTAATTAATACAATCTTTATCAACATTATGGAATCGCTGATAAAAAAAGAACGTTAGTTCGACTATAGAGATGGTGTATTGTTTAGATAATACGACCGACGTAATACCAACCGTCGTGGATTAGATTCCTATGCAGGGATTTTTTTTTCAAACTACCACTAAGGAAATAATCCTTGTATTGCGGGGGACTTTACAAACATGCAACTAACGCAGACAAATTACTCTCAGACTCGGAACAACAGTTTGTGTATCGCACAAAGAATTTTACTGCGTGGGAATCGAATCCGCGGCATTGGCACGGAAGGTCGGTATCTTAACCGCTATGCCATCTCGGCAGTAAATTTTATGTGATTCACAAATTATTATAATTCTGGGTGTAATTTGTGTTATTTAATAACATGTTTGTGAAGTTTTTGGCAATACAAGGATTGTTTCTTTAGTGCATGGTTACAGTTACTTAATTCATATCCATCCATCCATCAGACCGTAAACGTCCACTGTTGGACATAGGCCTCCCCACAAGAATGCCATTTGCAACGGTCCTGTGCCACCTGCATCCAACGGTTTCCTGCGACCTTGATAATGTCATCAGTCTGCCGAGTGGGGGGTCGTCTTACGCTGCGTCGTCCGATTTGTGGTCGCTACTCGAGAACCTTTTTTCCCCAACGGTTGTCTTAATTCATATATAACCTTTCAGTCATCATTTTTTTTTATTGTTTATGGTGGCAAACGAGCAAGCAGCACACCTGATGGTAAGTGTTACTGTCACCCATGGACCTTTGCTATTATACCCAAGGGTATAGCTAGACCGCTGCCTACCAATATAGACCCCAAACCCACCCACTTGGGCTTCCGACTCTCTCGCTCACCAAACGAAGCGCAATAGCACGTTGCCATTCCTCAGACGTCGATCTTTTGTGAGAGTGTGGTATTACCCCGGACGGACCGGCCCGCGGCTGTAGATAGAGAACCGTCAACAGCGTGGTCCTACCACTTTTAAATATAATAATACTACTAAAAGACAACTTCCGAACTGTACTCTTATTGCGCAAGCTAACGTATCCGGAATGATATATCAAGTTCTATGAAATTGCTTGAATATGTCAAATCGTAACACTATTAGGATAAGAGTGCGTATATTTAATGGTTATGCGGTGTTCTATGTACTTAATGTTATCTGCTTGATAAAACAATAGCCATGTTGTAACGGAATAAAATTACAATATGTCAATAATCCTTATTTCCCGGTAAAAGTCATAAAAAACCAAAGTGAATATGGCATTTTTAATTTTATTTTAAATTTCGCGTGTGTTGACGGAATATGAATACAATTTACCAACCGCTATTTTGTAGGGTGTCGTACAGGACGTCTAAGTGATATTATATGTGTATATAATATCACTTAGACGTGCAAAAGAAGGAAAACTCGAAATAAAACTCTACACCAACCCGTCTGGCCAACATAAATTAGTAGGTCAATTTGCCTCCTATTGTCGAGGAGGTCCAAGCTCATTAGCTGGACTTCTATGAACTGAGATGAAATGATAAAAAAACTTATTATTTATTTAGTCTCTACCAGTTGGATCGATGATTTGGTGAAAGTTTCATTAGTGTTTAGATGCAGGGGTAAAAGAACTGTCATGTTTAGTATCGCTATGCTGAAGAAATACGTCCAACAAGGGACAGCAAAATGCTGAATAACATCACCAGCGATGACTTAAGTCATTGAATCGTGATCTCTAAATGTCGGCTTTATAAAAAGCCTCAACGTCGCTCAGTGTGCTATAAAGAGGGCTTGATATCTGCGCGTTAAAAACCGTAATACGGAAATATACAGAAACTATATAGCCCGCAGAATTAGCACGTTGAAGTGGCAATGGGCAGGCCACATCCCTCGTCGAATAAACAATCGCTGGGGAAGAAAGTTCTCGAGTGGCGACCGTGTATAGTACGACGTAGCGTTGGACAACCACCCACTAGGTGAACTTACATTATTTCAAAAGTTGTAGGAAGCCGTTGGATGCAAGTAGCACAAGATCATTCTGAGTGGCTGTCTCGTGGAGAAGTCTAAGTCTAACAGTAGATATCTACGGGTTGATGAATGGATGGACATATACACATAACTTACCGAACTTTCATGGACTTTAGACGCGACATCTCTTCGAAAGCCTGCGAGACGCTTGCTGAAGCCACTAGTGATACTCACACCACTCTTGACGGAGGACGAAGATGAAGAGAATACTGACTCTGTAGAAAATAATTCAGTTTAATCATTTGTTTATACGTGCCCTAATTTGCCGTCTAACATTCACATTTTTACAAGTTTCATTCATTCATTTCACAATTTTAATAATGGTAAGGCCACACAGTTTTCTGTCTACAGACGCGCGCCGGTACGTCCGGGATAGTACCACACTCTAACAGAAGATCGACGTCTGAGTAATGACAATGTGCTGTAGTGCTTTGTTCGGTGAGCGAGAGAACCGCCAGCCTAATTTCTGGGTGGGTTTTTGGAGTGTTCATTGGAAGGCAGCCTCGCTGTACCTCTGGTACTGCAAAGGTCCATGGGCGGCAGTAACACTTACCATCAGGTGTGCTGCTTGCTTGTCTGCCACCATAAGCAATAAAAAAAGTATTTTATCCAAATTCGAGTGCAAATATGTAACATAATATATATAAAATACTCAAAACAATTTATTATATTCAAGATGTTTATAGTCAACATCAATTAATTTATACAATAATATCTTCATAAGAACCTTTTTTGTATAACTCTAAAAAAAAATATATAAGAAATATAGATTAAAATAAAACTATTTTTACGGATTCTATCGCGTTGAGCGCTGTAAAATGTTGGAAACATCGGGCAATTAAAAATACAAACGTGATAGAATCTGTAAAAAGTAGGTTTATTTCAAATGTTTAATATACGCGTAAACAGCAACAATCAATATGTATTGAGGTAAATCTACAAATCTAGCACAGTCCCGCGGCCTTATCGTACAATGATCGTATCAGCCAATGGGACCATAATAACACATAAATCAATGCTGATAATATTACATACATACATATCATCACGCCATATCCCTTGCAGGGTAGGCAGAGAGAACAGAGTGCCAGACAAGGGCGTACCCAGGATTTCAGATAGGAGGGGGCAGCTCATATGATGGTCATGATGGTCGGTCGGGTATATTGAACACTTGCCAGGAAAATTGACGTTTATTTTATCTACTAGTTGCAGCTGTCCCCACCCCCTCCCCGCCCCTACCTGGGTACGCCCATGGTGCCAGAGAACTCTATCTCTGCATACTTCACTCGCTTCCTCAACATTCATAATTCTCTTCATACACGCTCGCCGGTTTCGGAGACTCTTGACTCCACCTTCCTTCAGTACATGACCGATCTGGTCTAGGTAGGTTAGTCTCGGTCTCCCCCGGTACCTACATCCTTCCACTTTCGCCTTGTATATCTTCTTAACCAGACGTTCGTTCGGCATTCTTTCCACATGTCCGAACCATCGGAGCATTCCCTTTCGCATCTTTACACCAATACTCTCTTTCATACCTACTCGCTCTCTTACGTCGTCGTTACGAATGCGGTCGGCCAGCCTAACTCCACAGATTTTCCGCAGAGATCGCATTTCGACCGCATTAATTTTACTTTCATACTCTTTTCTGCATACCCAACTCTCGCTTCCATGCAGTAATGTTGGGATAATAATAATAGTAATATTGAAATGTAAAAAATAATCACCTTCTATACCAAGGTCAGAATCCCTTTTGATTGTGCTCGATTTATCAGTTGTAATCCTAGAAAAAAACAAATTTTCATATATTTGATTATGAAGTGATATTTTTATAAGAGAACTTTAAAGTTTCGATTCGCAACTTATTTGTGTGATGAAAAAGTTTACGAGAAAAAGTACTTAAACTATTGCTATATCGCATACGCCATACAGTGGTAGCAATGTGAAGGCCACATCGCTCGACGAACCGATAACAGTTAGGGAATTAGGGAAGGTTCTCGAATGGCGACCGCGTGTCGGACGTCGCTGTGTTGGTCGCTCCACTACTAGGTGCACCGACGACTTCGTTTAAAGGTGTCCTGAGAGTCGTATTTTAGTGTAATGCTAAAGTTTCAATTATATCGACAACTCGTCAAGTTTTTTATTTCTTGTCGCTCTTGTATTTTTTAGACTAAGGGATATAATATCGATACAATCTATAAATCGATCTATGCAAGAGAAACTCTTAATAAAACTATACCAACCCGTCTGACCCTCAGTATATTATAGTAGGTCAATTGCACTCCTCACGTGGAGAAGGCTCGAGCCCAGCAGTGGGACGAATATGAGCTGAGTGAGATAATGAAAATAACCAAACATTATTCATTATGCAGGCAGGACCAGGTCTGTTGCTGGCAGCATCTAGCTTGATATTTAGCAAATTCTTAGTATATACAGGATGGAAGTGGACCGCTCCCGAAAACAAAGACAGGGGATCCTACTAGTCCTACTTGTGATGTTAGGCTAGAAAAAAAATTGATTCGTATGAAAAAAAATATTTTTTTTAACAACGAATTTTAACACATTCTATCGTATTAGGACAGTGCCATGTAATGATAATTTCATAAAAAATACGTAACTTTACTCAGATGAGAAAAGATGCAATCTATTCAAAATTCACGATCATATGTTCCAGAGTTGAACGACCTCGCGTGTAGAAAAAAAAATTTTTTTTCCATCCTAATCGGTTTTTTTCTAGCCTCTCATCACAAGTAGGATTAGTAGGATCCCCTGTCTTTGTTTTCGGGAGCAGTCCACTTCCACCCTGTATATTTGTTATTGGTTAAGTTATCCCTGATATGCTTAGTTGTATTGACTTAAATAGATGATTATTGAAAGGTCAGCGATGATATGAAAATTAAGGATGTAACAGTTCGTCAAACCGCATATGATTATAACAAATATGATATTACATTTAGGGAGTACAAAAATTCAATAAGTAAATATATGTCTGTTTACTGACTTGTTGATGAAGGAGAGCAAGCGCCGCTGATGCTGTGGTACATAACGTTGCAAATCTGTGGAGGCGAGCAGCGATGCGAGATAAACTCGCGTACCCTCCGCCCATCGGCAGGCCTCATACAGCGCCGTGAGTGCCGCCGATGCCGCCTCACCATAGTCACGGCACCATATTGACAACTATCAAACAATACGATCTTTATAAATATAATTATTTTGTACGTGTGTATGTAACAGGATTCCTCTTCAACGGCTGGATCGATTTTGATATTTTTTTTGTGTGTTCAGATGAATTAAAGAATGGTTTAGATTAACAATTAGACCTGGTAGGTATCGCTGTTATCGATTTCAAGGTGTTATATTTATATTACTTTTAGACTTGTACAGGGTTGCGTAAGTTGGGTCAACTAGTCGTTATTTCTAACTCAAAATATTTCCGTCAATACTAATTAATGGGGATAATATACTGCCACGCACTTTTTTTATTTTTTTATGGTAGCAAACGGGCAAGCAGCACACCTGATGGTAAATGTTACTGCTGCCAATGGACCTTTGCAATGCCGAGGGTATAGCTCGGCCGCTAGCTACCAATACAAACCCCAAACCCACCCAGTTAGGCTTCCGGCTCTCTCGTTCACTGAACGAAGCGTAACAGCAAATTGCCATTACTCAGACGTTGATCTGTTGCGAAAGTGTGGTACTACCCCGGACGGATCGGCCTGCAGCTGTAAACAGCGTGGTCCTACGATGACTTGTCGTCATCATTCCCTTGCTCTTCGACGCCATATGTACTCCTCTTCCATTGTACATATTGCGAAAGTTATTAACAATAGGTTTATTCTTTGCAAATATACAATTAAATAGAGCTGATGCTATGGCGCTCCTCGCAACTATTAACGAAACTATCGGATATCCGAAGTCAAAATTTTTATCCTAAACCAATATAAAAGTATATAATAATTTCGGACTGGGCCGGTCTCTGTATGAGACGTGTTATGTTTTCTTATAGTCCAATCGAACTAACAGCCTAAACATAAGCCTCTCCAAAGGGGAATAAACATAATAACCACCACACCTTGCATTTCCTTTTACAATTTGGTCAAAATCTAATATTTGTAACCAAAATTATCGATTACATACATACATATCATCACACCATATCCCTTGCAGAGTAGGAAGAGAAAACAGAGTGCCAGAGAACTCTATCTCTGCATACTTCACTCGCTTCCTCAACATTCATAATTCTCTTCATACACGCTCGCCGGTTTCGGAGACTCTTGACTCCACCTTCCTTCAGTACATGATCGATCTGGTCTAGGTAGGTTAGTCTCGGTCTCCCTCGGTACCTACATCCTTCCACTTTTGCATTGTATATCTTCTTAACCAGACGTTCGTTCGGCATTCTTTCCACAATTATCGATTAATTGTCGGATAATCCGAAATAATTTTATATCCGTAACCATGAAATTGAAATTGAGTTAAAATATGATACGGATGTATCCTGATTCTAAACTTCATATCCGCAACATACTATACTTTATTCCGTGCGGGCGAGCCACCGGAACCCAGTGTTTATCATGGGTGACCCGTTCAGCGAATTACCCTTTCGGGTATTATCTCGAGTCGACGCTCCGGCAGCATTCACTGTCGAGGTATCGCTTTCATGGGGTGAGCTTCACTGCGGGTGGCGATCTAATCCCTGGTCCAACCACCCACGGCTTCTGCTAGGGCGGCATCGGGCGCAGGTAGCATACGCCTTGGACCAAACTGCTCAATAATTATATTGCCGAGGAGTATTGAGGCAGACGGTCTATTAAAAAAAATATTACCAAAACTAAGCAATATATACGAAGGAAGAAGAGTACGACATCGACGCATCGTGAATAATTAATTGGAATAAGAGCAGAATGATGATAATCATTAATAAATAAAATTATTATTATTAATGTTATTGCTTTTATATTATATAGTTCCCAACACTTTTATGCATTCATGTTTACGAAAGAAACAATCTACAAAAGCGATAAAATCCGTCAAAAATAGTTTTATTTCAAATCTATATTCGCGTAAACACCAGCAATCAAATATAAAAACAGTTCCTTATACAAGCTACTTCCTTATGACCTCTGCAATACCAGGGCCAGAACCAAATCGGTGGGGTTTCAATCTCCATCTCTTTTATTAACCGAAACTAATCAGCAAATTGCTACTAATCACCGAATATTCGCGTAAACATAGACAACAATTATACAAAACTACTTCCTTATTCGACCGATTAGATTCGATATTAAAAGTTTGAAGCTAATTAAAAATTAATTATTTTTCACCTGAAATATTCGCCAATTATCGATTCCCTCCACGAATTTCTTAGCGCGCTTCGCATTATGCCTGACGATGTCGTGCGCGTTCTGCAAACGACCTTCTTGTCTCTGCATACGCTCACGGGAATTCTCTAACTCTTGCTCTGCTTCACACCTTAAATGTACACTAACTTTTAAATTTATACGGTACTATATTAAAGACGTACTCATACTACTTGATCTGTTTAGAGGGGGAAGGAGCAATGGCCGAGGGGGTCTTTAAAAATACTATGCTTGAACAACATTGGTACTTTTCTACACTATCTGTGGTCATGCAAAGGGAGGAAAGGTGAATGACTTACGTGGTACGCATAAGTTCCCTTATTGGCACATATTATATGGTACTTAAATCATACATATTAAAAAAATCATATATTAGTGTGATAACTGAGTAAGTAGATATACAGTTGCTTGCCTCTGGGTGTCGTAAATGCGGACAAACAGATACAATAGATAGATAACATGTATGCAAAAAAAGGAAAGTTTGAAGAGAAATGCTATACTAACCAGGTCTGACCAGCATCAGGTATAGTAAGTCAATTTCCCGCCTATCTATGGAGGAGACTCGAGCCCACAGTGGGCACCCACATATAGGAACTGAAATTATGATATTATTACATACAAACTGTATATAGAGGTAGAAAATATATAAAGCAAGAGTGAATGGGACGAATACAAGGGGAAGACCTCGTCATTATTTTCTGGATCAAATTAGCGATGTATTGACGAGAGGTCATATTAAGAGTATACGTAATCGTAGAGTATGCATGAAGATTATTATGAGTGTGAATGAAGCGATGGAAGTATGCCAGAATCGTGGTTTGTGGCAATCCGTAGTCTCTGCCTACCCTTCTGGGAAACCGGCGTGAAGCTATGTATGTATGTACAAACTGTATATTTATCACATACTGTTGGTGAAATACCAAGACAAGAAGAGTAGAATTTCAATAGTTTTTTTTTTTATTGAATTTGGTAGGGAACGAGTAAGCAGCTCATTAACCTAATGATAAAGTGGCTTTCGTATTTGGATCGCTATAATATCATGGGCAGAAAAAATCTTGACTACACAGAGTGCGAAGCGGTGAAGATACCGACTTGCCGTGCTAAGTGTTCCGGGTTCAATTCCCACAAATTGTTGTTCTGAGTCTAGTTCGTAAAGTCCTCCACAATACAAGGATTATTTACTTGGTACAGGGTATTGTCTTTTATAAAAAAAAAAATCGCTGCCTCATAGTAAGGGTAGGTTTGGACCTCCAGTTCTCTCCTTAACCGAAACAAAATGTAAAAGACATATTTCTACTATTATGTCATTCCACGTCCCACTGCTGGAGCCTTCTCCGCAATAGAAGGAACATTTACCAACAATATAACCAAGATAACTTCCCACAACTTCTGACTGACGACGACACCAGACAAACATTCCTAGACTATTGCAGAAAAGTCGCAAACATTGCCATCAAAAGAAACAAAACCATATAATACATCCATACATCGCCTCACTACTACACTATCACACTACCCCATTATGCAAAGACAAGTTAGGTTTTACATACAGATTGTTACTTATTTCTTTCTAGTACAAAAATAGTAGACTTTTCTATCATTTAGTTCCCTCTATTTCTATTTCATGTCTTTGTCTTTTATTTCCTTTCGCTCTTTTTACTTAACAAGAAACCCTCTATTTCCTCTAACTGTAAATTTAAGTTTATATGTTATGGATCTTTTCTTATTTATGAAATTTATGTTTTCTATGTATGTATGTATATATATATCTATATATATATATATATACAGGGTGTCCCAAAATTCAACGATAAGCCGGCACCAGCAGGTGGACCTACATATGACTACTCGAGAACAAAAAAGAAAAAAATTCTACCTTGATTTTTTTTTTCATTACGACAAAAAAACCGATTTCTTTAAAAATCGTCATCTTTTATTATATTATTAAGTGCCATTGCTACAATTTTACAAGTAATTCTGTGATTTTTTTTGTATTGGCAAGGTAAGTAGCACTACTATCGATCACAACCATTAAAAATTCCAGAATATCTATAGTTTTTACACAAAAATCAACCAAAACTATGTTTTTTCCATAAATTATGTAAGATTTTGACTTTCACCTCACTTTCACTCATCACAGTGAAAAAAAAAAGTATGGACACTACTGTGGCAAATAGTATTAAAAATTGGCGCAACTAACTACAATTCTAAAATGGTATAACATTCTAGGCAAACTAGCCACCAAAATATACTTAGGTGTACAATTTCAAAATAACAACCATATTTCGAAAATTGTTAGTGTTGATAGTAATCACTTTTACTATGTAGCCCAAATGTTTTTGTTGCAAGTTCTCAGAATTTGAATGAGACATGTGCGTAGTCCATAAGATAAGTTAGACAGAGATAGAGAGATTATACGTTAGAGGGAGATAGATAGATGCTAATTGTTTAGTAACATTAATGCAGGTAGAGAAGTAATTAATGTCCTCAGCAGCACAGAGCAAGTCAGTACGCTCTACTTCTTTGTTTACTGCACACCGTTCTGTTTTAATTAAAGTGGCTCTGGTACTAACGACTTTGGATTGAATTAAGTGACCTGGCAATTGACCTGACTTGGCATTATTTTAGACTGTGATTTTGTGTTTTTTTAAAGAAGTTTTGCCTTATTTTCAAGTGTTTAGCATTCATTATGCCGCTACCATATACAGCGTTAGAATACGCTAATATGCACCTAATTTATGGAGAATGCCGATGCAATGCCAACGCTGCTAGCAGATTATATCGAGCAAGGTACCCTACTCTTCAAAGGTATCCGGATTATCGCGTATTTATTAACGTGCATCAAGCATTTTCGGAGGTTCATATACCATCTGACAGGAGAAACGCTGGAAGACCTAGATCGGAACACGATGAACAAGTTCTCAATGAAATAGAAAGCGATACAACTACCTCTGTACGTGCCATACAAACAGCAACGGGAATTCCAAAAAGTACTGCACATAGAATTTTAAAACGTCACCAGCTTCATCCATATCATTACAGGCGCGTGCAGGCGTTATTACCGCGGGACTATCCACTGCGGGTCGCATTTTGCCGTGTAATGCTGCAAAAACACAGGGAAGATCCCCAATTCTTAGACAAAGTTTTATGGTCGGATGAAACAACCTGCAAGAAAGATGGCTATTTAAATCTTCACAATCTTCATAGCTGGAACAATGAAAATCCGCACCTGGTGAGAGAAGACAAATCCCAATATCAATTTAAGGTTAACCTATGGACGGGCATAATAAATGGAAAAGTGATAGGACCCTTTGAGTTACAAGGAAACATAGATGGCAATAGCTATTTGAACTTCTTACAAAATGAGTTACCAGGAGTATTAGAAGACGTGCCCTTAAGTGATTTCCAAAACATGTGGTTTCAAAACGATGGTTGCCCAGCTCACTATGCCCGCCCTGTGCGAGAGTACTTAGACCAAGAGTACCCAGGGCGTTGGATCGGGCGACTTGGTCCTATCTTATGGCCACCCCGTTCACCCGATCTAAATCCCCTGGACTTTTTCTATTGGGGTTGTCTAAAGGCAAGAGTCTACTCAAAACCCATTGCAACCTTGGACGAGCTTCGCCAAAAAATAATTCAGGCTGTGGATCACATGAACAGAATCAGATATGCAAGAAAAATAAAACGTTCATTTTTAAGGCGATGTCGTGCCTGCATTACTGTCAATGGCAAACAATTCGAACGTTTATTGTAATTTTAATAATATAGTAAATTCTAATCTCTCTATATCTATCTCTGTCTAACTTATGTTATCTTATGGACTACGCACATGTCTCATTCAAATTCTGAGAACTTGCAACAAAAACATTTTGGCTACATAGTAGAAGTGATTACTATCAACACTAACAATTTTCGAAATATGGTTGTTATTTTGAAATAGTACACCTAAGTATATTTTTGTGGCTAGTTTGCCTAGAATGTTATACCATTTTAGAATTGCAGTTAGTTGCGCCAATTTTTAATACTATTTGCCACAGAAGTGTCCATACTTTTTTTTTTCACTGTGATGAGTGAAAGTGAGCTGAAAGTCAAAATCTTACATAATTTATGAAAAAAACATAGTTTTGGTTGATTTTTGTGTAAAAACTATAGATATTCTGGAATTTTTAATGGTTGTGATCGATAGTAGTGCTACTTACCTTGCCAATACAAAAAAAATCACAGAATTACTTGTAAAGTTGTAGCAATGGCACTTAATAATATAATAAAAGATGACGATTTTTAAAGAAATCGGTTTTTTTGTCGTAATGAAAAAAAAAAACAAGGTAGAATTTTTTTCTTTTTTGTTCTCGAGTAGTCATATGTAGGTCCACCTGCTGGTGCCGGCTTATCGTTGAATTTTGGGACACCCTGTATATATATATAGATATATATATATATATATATATATATAGATATATATATATATATATATATATATAGATATATATATATATATATATATATATATAGGTATATACAAAAAAAAACAAAAAAAAGAAAGAAAAAAAAGCCAATAATAACAATTAATATTAGTCCTTCAGTGTCTAGTTTTAATTTCTTATATTATTTCTCTTTAACTCTTTTCTTACCATTTCTATTATTTATATTCTATAATTTAATATTTTACGTTTCTATGTATTTACACTTTATGTTCTGTCTTTCTCACTTCCTAATAATCTAATGTTTGAAATTAATAATTCTATAATTCAATATTAATCTAATAATAAATTATAGACTTTAATATTAATAATTTTAATTAAAAATAATCTGTAATTTAATATTAATCTAATATTTTATTTTCTTTATGTACTCAAATGTTTACACTTTATGTTTTTTCTTTCTAATAATCAATTCAAACATAAAAAAAAATATTTTATAAAAAAAACAAAAACCGACTTCAAAACTATACCTACGATAAACGATATCCAATAAACTTACACTAAAAAGTAGAAAATAATTCTTTTAATTAGTTTAATCTCAAAAGAATAACAAAACAATTTACGAAATTATAGTATACCTACCTATGTACAGGTAGGTATGTAAAAACTTATACTATGTCAAGAAAAATGGATAATTATATTATATTTTGTATTTCAAAGCAAGGAGCATTGAAATATAATAAACGAAATTATTAATATTTATTTACAAGTACTATTTTTTTGGAGTCGGTGCCAGCCAAGGACAGTTTTTCTATTTTGCGAACATCACGCAGCTCACGTAGTACCTACCTCACCTACGCAAAGATGGACGATCACTGCGAATAGGGCGGATAGCCGAAGCGAGGCAGGTGCGAGAAAGGAGGGGCGATGTCACTGAGTGAACTACCCGAACGAGGGCAGATTTCGTTGATGATTTAATGCGCTTAAAAGATTTATGCAAGGGAATTTAATTTTGATTTAGCTGGCACCGACTCCAAAAAAATAGTACTTGTAAATAAATATTAATAATTTCGTTTATTATATTTCAATGCTCCTTGCTTTGAAATACAAAATATAATATAATTATCCATTTTTCTTGACATAGTATAAGTTTTTACATACCTACCTGTACATAGGTAGGTATACTATAATTTCGTAAATTGTTTTGTTATTCTTTTGAGATTAAACTAATTAAAAGAATTATTTTCTACTTTTTAGTGTAAGTTTATTGGATATCGTTTATCGTAGGTATAGTTTTGAAGTCGGTTTTTGTTTTTTTTATAAAATATTTTTTTATTTGCCGGTTTTTAGTGGAAAATAAGTGAATTCAGATTTTTTTTAATAGGTAGACCTAGTAAACGGGCTGCTCAAATGAGACAGCACCGTTTGGAAGATACGAGTGACGAGAGAGAGAGACACTCGTTTAAAGAATAATGGGGTTAGGAAATGGGATAAATATTACAAATGAGAGTGACGAGCAGCGGGTCAATAGGCTTTCTCAGATGAGGGCATACACAAACTTATCTAGGCGTAATGAAACTACAGAAAGTCATTCTCAGCGACTCAGTTTGATTAACGAACGTTATCAAACCAAATCGAGGAGCAACGATCTCAACGTATTAGCTTAAAACACAAAAAGTTTAACAAAATTGAAAAATAAAATATAATATTTAAAAAAACAATTAATATTAATTAAAAAAATATATTTTATATTTTCACTTGTTTTTACCTATTTTATACTACTTATACTACCCCTTAGTAGTGAAATTTTGAAAAACGCTAACACACATTCTTTTATTTCTAAAAAGATGTAGGTGTGCGAAATTTCGTACTTCTAACTTTGAAAATGATAAACTTCCATATTCATCCCGTGACCCTTATTTTACCCCTTAGTAACATTGTTGTTTTACCATCAGCGATAATCTCCATACACAAATAATCAAACTATAGTCTGTCTAATCTAAGAAGTGCACTTTGACAGCTGTCCGAGTAAGTTGTCTAGGTATGTGAACCAAATAATCGCTATCGAAAATATCCGATTTTACTGAGAAATTGATATTAATTCTTTATAATTAATAATCGGTTTATTTTTTATTTTTCAAAATAGTGATAAATTAAGTGCTAAATTAGTACTAAACAAATTTAATTATTTCATCATAGAATCTATTCATCATATTTAGTAGTATTAGGTTAATTAAAAACAAAAACTGGATTTGAAAATGGCTATTTATTAAGAATTACTACTATTACTTGAATTATCAGCATCGTGAACATTAATAATTATTTCCTCGTCAATCAAGTGTCGAAATGTACATCTCTGTCAAAATCTTTATTCGATTAATTGTATTATTCTAATATTTTTACCGATTATTTGGATATTTGTGAATTGGAAGATGTCAAGCACTACTGTATAGAACGTGATGACGTGACATTGTTAGGTCGTGAATAACAATTACTATTTATCATGTTATTTTTAATTTAAATTATTTTTACGAGTTTCAACATTAGATTAATGGTCTTTGAAAGAGATGAAGCCAGGACAGATGTAAGAGTAACAATAGGTAATGATGTACTGGAGCAAGTGGATGAATTTGTATATCTTGGATGTGGATTTAGCCGAGATGGAAGGTACACCACTGACATAGAGCGAAGAGTGAATGCGGGAAATAGAGTGAACGGAGCGTTGTGACCACTTCTCGGTAGCCACCACCTCAGCCAGAAGGCACGTGTAGCAATACATAACGCAGTACTTGTGCCAATATTACTGTATGGAAGCGAGAGTTGGGTATGCAGAAAAGAGTATGAAAGTAAAATTAAAGCGGTCTAAATGCGATCTCTACGGGAGTTAGGCTGATCGATCGCATTCGTAACGACGACGTAAGAGAGCGAGTAGGCATGAAAGAGAGTATTGGTGTAAAGATGAGAAAGGGAATGCTCCGATGGTTCGGACATGTGGAAAGAATGCCGAACGAACGTCTGGTTAAGAAGATATACAATGCGAAAGTGGAAGGATGTAGGTACCGGGGGAGACCGAGAATAACCTACCTAGACCAGATCGGTCATGTACTGAAGGAAGGTGGAGTCAAGAGTCTCCGAAACCGGCGAGCGTGTATGAAGAGAATTATGAATGTTGAGGCAGCTAGTGAAGTATGCAAGGATAGAGTTCTCTGGCACTCTGTTCTCTCTGCCTACCCTGCAAGGGACATGGCGTGATGGTTTGTACGTATGTATTATTGTAAAAGAAAGTCATCCGCAATGTTAATTATGTAAATAACTTAATAGTTGTTTAAACTTTCAGATTTAGTGTTTACAATCATGTGTATACGTTTGACCGAGGTTATTGTGTATTAAAAAATGCAAAACGTCAAAATGCACTTCTTAGATTAGATGAACTATAAATAAATTATGTATAGATGCGTCAGAAACAGCATTTTTACCCTACATTTTAAGGAATTACTCTCGATTTAACCAGGATCCCAGCATCAGATCCTGATACCCTGCATATGGGACCACCCTTAGAGTATACTCTTTCGAATAAAGAAAGAATTATAAAAATCCATCCATAATTGGCGTTGCTATCGCGTAACAAACATACAAAAAAAAAAAAAAAAAAAAAAATAGCGTTCGAATTGAGAACCTCCTCCTTTTTGGAAGTCGGTTAAAAATAGAAGAGAAAGATAATTATAATAATTAATATTGTTTCTTCATTATCTAGTTTTAATTTTCCATCAATTGTCTACGTTCTGTATTTTACTTAATGTTAATCTAAAACGAAAAAAAAAAAAGAAATATCTATTTATATTAATTTCTACTATTACTCTACTAATATTAAGTTTCCTTATTTCTCATACTTATCCTTATAACCATATTTATACAATCTCATCTATACATAACTCAACTTACTAACTCTATTAACAACCCTAAACTATATTTCAATCTAATCTAATCTAACACGCTAAACAAAGTCCCTGATCATGTCAGACGACATAAGCCAGAGACATAAGCCCAAACATACGATAGTTTAAAAAAAAAAAAAACATTTACCAACAATACCACGCTAGTGAGACCGTTTGATATAGGGGTTTATTACGAGTTTTCCTTCTTTTGGATAGATTTTATATGCATACCATATCCCCTAGTAATCTTTTAATGTCATACTACTATAAAATTGTACAATAAATATCACAAAGAACTGACTGTCGTGATTGAAGTTGCTTATTCTTCTCTGTGAGTATGGTATTGCGCGATGCCACGTCATTGACGGCTTGCTGCAGCTCAGCTACCTTAGCGCTTAATTGTTTTAGCTCGTCACGCAGCTCGTAGTACTGTGCTGTTAGTGTGTTCAACTCCTCGATCTCAGGCGCTGTGTATATAGAGTAATATAGAGTTGGCTGCACAGTAGACATGCGCGAAACAGTACTTCGCGAAGTGATGTTATATGGCATTACATTTCGTGCCGAGTAATATTACATTTTACCATCACTTTAAACATCACACATGACATTTCATTTAATATAAGCCTTAATGTTCTAAAAATAGAGCTCAAAATAAGTATTTATCGACCACAGGCGCAGCGCGGTCCAGTCGTTCTATCCCTCTCACTCTCCCGAAAAGACACACGGCGCGTTTGAGAGATAGATAACCATTACCAAATTACCGAACATGGCAGAAATACAGAACAGTACACGAGTGTTCGGCGTCATGTTTAATGTGATGTGTGATGTTTAATGTGATGTGTGATGTTTAATGTCATGTCATGTTTAGTCGCGCAATGTGTAATATGACAGTACGCGGTCGGGTAATATTACGTGTGATGCATCACTCGCATTACTTACACATGTCTACTGCACAGATAGTGTAGTGGTTATGATACAGACCTACAGTGCCAAGGGTCATGCTTTCTATTCTCACGTAGTACAATACAATCACTGTTGGCGACGCTCATGTTATCTTTTAATAATATATGTAGTTCAATAAATATCCGCGGTTGAAACGTTTGGCTTGACGCGATAGATGTCACTATACTTATTTTCTGTGTCGCACTCTTTATTTTAATTATTTACAGAACCCTTATTTTTATTGTATTTAATCTGTAGTCCGCACCGTGCCTTCAGCGCAACTGCACGTAATGTTGATACATGTTTGTAAATATAACTTGTGTTCGTATAATAAAGGATATACTAAAATATAATGTCACTCTTGCTCAAGAACCTTCCCATCAGTAACAATCACGTAGTACAATATTTTGTGCGATCAACAAATTGTTATTCCGACTTGCGTCCGTTACTTGTTGTATATTTATCCGTATGGTGACGGAGTAAGAATACAGTTCACCACCCCCTATCTTACCCGTGGGTGATCGTAAGAGAGGGAAGGGATATGAAACGCATATAACATCTATGCAAGAGATAGAAAACTCGAAACAAAACCCTATGCCAACACGTCATTTTTTTTTTGGGGTGGGTTATGGTCGGCGTACTCCTCGCACCACTCCATCCGAGGCGACAGAGGGGCGTACGCACGCATACCCGTAACCCACCCGTGAACCTCGCCTTCGTCGTTGGACCGGCCACCGGAGCAGCGTTAACTTGTCGTCAGTGGTCGGCCCGAATGCTAACACGTCTGACCAGCGCGGTGTAGTAGGTTAATTTCTCTCCTATTATGATGGAGGCCCAAGCCCAACAGTGGGACATATATGGGCTGTGATGATGATGATGATGATGAATTGCATATTTGTTAACTCACCCGCATTACAAGAATTATTTCCTCAGTTCAAAAAAATACTAAATAAAAGAGTACAATAAAATATTAATTATATTTTATTACAAAAATAGATGTGTATATAAAATTGTGTCATTGTCTATCAACCTATCGATGCCCACTGTGGGACATAGAGTCAGACGAGTCAGTCAGACAATCTTGGGATTATGCCATTATCGCTGGGCAAGCTAGTTCATAATCACTGTTAATTATATTTTTTAGCAAGTGCTGCGGCAATTTTCCTTTGATTCGGATTATAGGACTCCTAAGTCTACGGGCAAGTAAGTAGTTACTTTTATTTAGTAGTGTAGTTATTTTAGTGCAGGTAGTTATTTTAAGTAGTATTCTCCACCACACGAGGAGAATATGATGGGATGTGATTCAGCAACGAAGAGCGGTCACCTTTATCTATTTTTCCATCTGTTCGTTTATAGAAAATATGGTTGAAAATTGATCAGTATATAGCACAAATACTCGAGAAAATTTCCGTGCGTTTAGGCGTTTCTGCCGTACCTACTACTGCAACCAATCTTAAGGCTCACATATAGGCCTCGTTAAGTTATTCCGTATCCGTGGTGCCGTACTGCTGCGCTTTATCGTAGCTGTACAACCCTTTACTTATTGGCTGACTAGTCAATATTGCTTTCTGTCTCCCGCGTTGCCTGGGAGGGAAGTGGAATCACTCTTTTCCAACTCCTCCTCTTTAACTTTTCTAATTAAATTTGTTGCGGGATCCAAGACAATTAAAATCATTTCCCGGGACTGCCTGTGGATCAAACCTCGGTGTCATTTATAGTGACCATTGTGGATCCTGGCTTACAGGAGTTACAATGGTGGGAATGTGTGGTGGGATTAGTCCAAAAAAAAAAATATAGCACAAATAGTGGCCATGCGAATTTTAGAAGTAAATGATTCTATTTTAAACACGTAGCTTAACCATTTTGTCAATATTCGACATCTAACTGCAATTTTGAACAAATAGCGCACCACATCCTCTGGGAATGCAGTCTCTGGAGTAACGTACGCGATTTCAAGTTAGATAGTCTACAAATCACGTCTGATACTATATGGACTTTGTAGAAACTCGCGAAAAATTTCGTGCATTAAAGCGCTTCTGTCATAACATGTAATTAACATAAGTGCTATAAGCTCTGTCATATTCGTGGTGATGTACTGCTGCGCTTTACGTATCAGTACATCCTCTTATCTATTGGCTTATTAGCCAACTTTTGCTTCATGTCTCTCACGCTGCATAGGAGGGATATGGAAATTTTTCAACTCCTCCTGCTTTTCTTTTCTAATTCTTCCTGAAGATCAAACTTCAATGTTTTTTACGGAGACGATTGTGGATCCTGGCTTACAAGCGGTGACGGGGTGTGATTAGTCACAAAGAATAAAATATGAATCATAGAATAGTGGACCGAGATGCTATCTCAGGGACAAGTCAGAGGTAATTTGAATATAAACAGACGCAGAAGAAGACTTACTGTCGTCACTGAGCGGTGAGATGAGATGCAGGAAATGTGCGTGTGCGTGATGTACCACACGTAGTGTCGCCTCAAGCGCTGATACGTCTCGCTCACAACGACCTATGTCCGCGTCCAGAGCAGCACCGCGCTCACGAAGTTCCGCACGCTCCGCCGCAAACTGTACGACAAAACTTATTAGTTAACGTACCCATCATATGTGATCTGTTCCCGGAAGTGGAGTTTTCAAGAATACATCATCATCATCATCACAGGCCATAAATGTTCCACTGTTGGCTCCAGCCTCCTCCACAGTGGGAGGGCAATTAACTTACTATACCGCACTGATCAGATGTGTTGGTATAGGGTTTTGTTTCGAGTTTTCTAGATGTTATATGCGTTTTATATCCCTAAGTCGTCTCTTACAATCACCAAAGGGTAAGATAGAGGGTAGTGAATTATATTCTTATTTCGTCACCACACGGATAAACTAATAGTTACAAAATCTTAATATATATAAATCACGCGTCACGTTGTTTGTCCGCGATGGACTCCTAAAGTACTTAACCGATTTTAATCAAATTTGCACAGCATGTGTAGTTTGATCCAATTTAAAAGATAGGATGGAAGCTATCCATCTCAATTTATAGTCGCAATATTATTTTATTGCAAATTATTTGTCTATTATTCGATAGTCACAAATATCTGTTATTTCCAAATGATTCTAACAGATGGCGGTATCTGTTGACTGGATTGAGTAAGTATTTAATAGATGGCGCTTTGTTAAAAGTACAAACGTTTCATATAAGCTACAATTTATTAGCATAACCACCACGTGTTACTGAGGCTACCTTAGCCACAGCAACGCGTGGCCAGGTCTGCTAGTTAATTTATAAATCAAATTAACTTTTCACCTTAATTTTGAAATATGTCACTGACAGCTGTTGCCCAGAATCGTCCTTCCCGAGCGATCCGATAAATATATCGTACCTGAAATCAAATATGACAAATAAAAATTTAAAAACGCAGATATAAAAGCGATTCTATATTATAAGGGTAGTGGGTGTCATAAAAGACAACTAGAGGTTATAATGTGTTGATAACAGATATGCAAGATAACAAATACTTGAAATAAAACCCAATATCAATTCGTCTCACCACCGTTGTAAAGTAGGTCAATCCCTTTAATAGTGGTAGGACCACGCTGTTGATAGTTTTTGTCTACAGCCGCGGGCCGGCCCAGATCGACGTCTGCGCAATCGCAGTGTGCTGTTGCGCTTCGTTCGGTGAGCGAGAGAGCCTGAAGCCCAACTGGGTGGGTTTGGGGTTTATATTGGTAGGCAGCGGCCTACCTATACTCCTAGTGCAGCAAGGGTCCATGAGCGGCAGTAACACTTGCCATTGGGTGTGCTGCTTGCTCGTTTGCCACCAAAAGCAATAAAAGAAAAAATCCTCTAATCGTTTACTAAACTCGAGTCCAGGGCTTATATGAGCCGAAGTGTGTGTGTGTATGAGGCTATATATATATATATATATATATATATATATATATATATATGTATATATATATGTATATATATATGTATATATATATATATATACATATATATTACCTTTTCTTAAGTTGTTCAATGCGTTGTTCTCTTTCTCGTATCTCGGAGCGCAGTTTGCCGCAATCCTCCATCAGTGCGCGTTTCTGCACGTTGAAGATGTCTCGCCGAGCATTTATTTCCACTATACGTTCGTTCATAGCCTGCAAATTTGTCATTCAATCATTCTAAATTATTTTTAAGATAAATTGAATCTACATTTACATTGCAAGTTTTAATTATTTTGAAGTGAGGACAACTGGTACAATAAGAAGATACCAAGCTTTAATGTGGTCCAAATTTGGTCCACCGCTACCGGGGGTTTGGATCCCATGACCATTCTGAAACCGCGTCTGTCTTTGTATTGCAGGGTATAAATAATTAATGCCCTCCCATGACCTTAACGTCGTAAAGGATTCATTTTTTTTTATTGTTTATGATGGCAAATACACAAACAGCACACCTGCTGGTAAGTGTTACTGCTGCTAATGGACCTTAGCAATACAGCTATGCCATTCCCTATCAATCAATGAAGCTCAACTTTTTCGCGCTCACTGAACGAAGAGCAATAGCACATTGCCACTGCTCAGACATCGAACGTCATAAGTAACTAGAAAGATCACCGAAGTTAAGGAATCGGTCATACAAAAACGCCAGCCCAGAGGTGATGGGGAGGCGATACAGAATATTATGGCTTTGCACGACGGCCATCCAATCAACCTGGACGGTTTGGGTGAACCATAGTCTGTCAAAAAAAAAAGTAAATAAAATCGAAAACCTCATTTCGTAATTAGTATAATATATAATTAATTAATTGTGAATAACATAAAAATAAAATGGTTTGGGCGACAATGTAATCCACAAACATTAAGCACGTAGAGCTTAGATTATACCAGTTTCTATACAGGTGTTAGTAATAAATAATCATTTTCAATAATTATGATAAATTTCGATAAATAATAACAGAATTATTTTTTTGAAGAAATTGATGTTATCAGTAATAGCTGTCATATACTTCAATGATAAAATATTGTTACTGCGATGATAATACGTAATTATTTTCACCATAATTGTCGCACGTGATATGTAGACATAATAAAATTATGACAGTCCGATTTCTCTTTATTTATAGTTTTAAAAAACGAAACAAATACATACACATTCTATTAGAGTTCTAATCCTAACAAATATAATAATTGTATATTTATTTATTTGCATATGTATATTTTTAAAACCTGTTCTTTTTTTAAATTATAAAATATATTCTTGGGTTCCAGATCTATATCTATAAAAGTTCTATAAAATTTGTATATATGACATCGCTAAACTCAGAAACTATTAGACCGATCATTATGAAAATTAGTACGTACATGTATTTTTTCACGGAGAAGGTTTATATCCTATTGATGTAATTTGCCACCGGATGGCGCTACGATATATCGACTTCTACAAACAAACTAATGAGCTGGGTTTGCTAGTACTTTATAAATATACATTTTTTTTAAACCACCTTGCATTAAGACAATTGTCCTTGTATTGCGGGGAGATTTACAAACATACAATTAACGCAGACAAATTACACACAGACAAAGAACAATAGTTTGTGGTTGGCACCAAATATTGTCCAGCGTGGGAATGGAAGCACTAGCACGAAAGGTCGACAGCTTGACCACTACGCCATCTATGCAGTATACCAATAAAACTCAGACCAGGATCATTCTCGTCATTCATCGAATGACACGCGAATGCAGCCATAGTTTATTTGTCATAGTTTTTCTAACTCAAATAATGTACATGAGTACAGAACATAGATTCTGCACAAATCTAAAAAACACGTATTGTTTAAATCGATCACAACGTCCCCTAGAGGTCATTATTGTCAATCTAAACCATTAATAAACGTCTATTGTCAATCTAAACCATTCTTATATCCACTTTAACACAAAAAAATCATCAATATATATCTCAACGTTTATATGTTGCATAAGTATTAATAGCAATGGTATAATATCGTTAGTGTAATGTATATACTTACAGCATCAATATGCAGCCTCTGCTCATCGAGACCGAAGCCGGCGTCGTCAAGACCAGCGAGTGCTCGTTCGGCGTGCGCCACACGCAACCGCATCAGGGCCTCTTCAACCCGCATTCGCCTCCACACGTCACGAGATCGTTGCAGCTCCTTGTCACCGCCCATCACCGTCAACATTGATGACTTCAAACGACTTTGCTGTGTACCACACAAATGTATCGAACATTCATTTAATTGCACGTTTTCGAGAACCATTATTATCATCAGCCTCGTTTTCGGGTATAAAATATAAGTTTTATTCATCAGCCTACTCTTACCAAAATGTACTTTTCGACCAACGTGATTATTGCAAATAATTATTAGCAATAGTTTTATGACCGGCCACCTGCCTGACATCAACCATCAAGATGTCCTCTTTAAAGAGGTGTTTTAACTCTATATTATATTTCTAATAGATAGTGTTTTTAGCTGTGTGGTAGCATACATACATAGCTTCACGCCTGTTTCCCAGAGGGGTAGGCAGAGACTACGGATTGCCACAAACCACGATCCTGGCATACTTCCATCGCTTCATTCACACTCATAATAGTCTTCATGCATGCTCTACGATTACGCATACTGTTAATATGATGTGTGGTAGCGACTACGAATACCACAAACCCTTACTTTGCTCGTGAATGTCTAAAAGACAACTAAGAGCTTCATAACGACCTGGACCAACTCGATCTGATGCCCATTGATCAACAATTACATTACCAAGGAGGGTTGACGTCTGGCAGGTAGACGACCGGACATAAAACTATTGCCAATAACTTTTACAATATGTACTATGAAACAAGAGTACATATTGTATCGACCCCAAGTAATTGGGATAAGGGTATGAAATATCTTCTATAATGTTGCATAAATATTACATACATACATACATATCATCACGCCATATCCCTTGCAGGGTAGGCAGAAAGAACAGAGTGCCAAAGAACTCTATCCTTGCATACTTCACTCTCTTCTTCAACATTCATAATTCTCTTCATACACGCTCACCGGTTTCGGAGACTCTTGACTCCACCTTCTTTCAGCACGTGACCAATCTGGTCTAGGTAGGTGAGTCTCGGTCTCCCTCGGTACCTACATCCTTCCACTTTCGCATTGTATATCTTCTTAACCAGACGTTCGTTCGGCATTCTTTCCACATGTCCGAACCATCGGAGCATTCCCTTTCGCATCTTTACACCAATACTCTCTTTCATACCTACTCGCTCTCTTACGTCGTCGTTACGAATGCGGTCGGTCAACCTAACTCCACAGATATTTCGTAGAGATCGCATTTCGACCGCATTAATTTTGCTTTCATGCTCTTTTCTGCATACCCAACTCTCGCTTCCATATAGTAATGTTGCGACAAGCACAGCGTTATGTATTGCTACACGTGCCTTCTGGCTGAGGTGGTGGCTACCGAGAAGTTATCCCAACGCTCCGTTCACTCTATTTCCTGCATTCACTCTTCGCTCTATATCAGTGGTGAACCTTCCATCTCGGCTAAAACCACATCCAAGATATACAAATTCAGCCACTTGCTCTAGTACATCATTACCTATTTTTACTCTTACATCCGTTCTGACTTCATTTCTTTCAAAGACCATTATTTTAGTTTTGCATAAATATTAATGATTAGTAAGACATTTCAGAGCTAATTTTCCAATCTAATAACGAATAATACGTAAAAATTCTTAAAGTACTGTATGCATTAAAAATCAGTTGATTCTTTCGCGTGTAAACTTTAAAGAGCTTTTATTAGAATGCAAACATACCGTTGTTATATTACAGTTATGTGCGTAAAAAATCCTCTACTAACAGTGCGAAGTACTGGTCTTCTAGTGATATTATATTATGTAAAGTAACCAGTTTGATATGTGTGGCGTTCGTAGACTCAAGCTCTCTAGTCAGCCGACGCATGTCGTCGTGCAGCCGCGCCGAGTGTCGCTCCAGTAACGCAACACGTGCCGCGTGCACAGCGCAAACGTCTTTCAATCTGTACACAAGAATCTCTACTATTTGAATATTGAAGTGTTAAGAATATACGATTTTGCTGTATATATAGTAAAAGACGATTAAAGAATATAATACACAGATTCCATCTATGCAAGAGAAGGAAAATTCGAAATATAATCCTGTAGAAAACCATCTGACAAGTGTGGTACTTACAGTTAGGTCGATTGTTTCACTATTTTGGAGGAGGCTCGAGCCCCGCAGTGGTTAACATATATGAGTTCAGATAAAATAAATTAAATTTGATAGTTAAAGGTATAGGTGAAAATGATAGCTATCGCATTGAATCAGGTATTGGCGATAGTTCAGTTCTTCAGAAGACCTTTCCTTCATCTTTCTTTATAACTTTTGGTGGCAAACGAGCAAGCAGCACACCTGATGGTAAGTGTTACTGCCGCCCATGGGACCTTTACTATACCAGGAGTTTAGCTAGACCACTGTCTACCAATATAAACCCCAAACCCACCCAGTTGGTCTGCCGGCACTCTCGCTCACCGAACTAAGCGCAACAGCACTTTGCCATTGCTCAGACGTCGAACTTCTGTGAGAGTGTGGTACTACCCTGAACGGACCGGCCCGCAGCTGTCGATAAAAAACTGTCAACAGCGTGGTCCTACCACTATTAAATCGCTTGTATCGCATAACACGTGTCAAAATTTAATCCACGATATTAATTTGTATTATTATTATTTGTTGCCAGTGTTGCAACTGGCGACACCCGCCGACCTCCGCCACACGAAAAGGGATAACTATTTTAAAATAGACTAAAAGAGGGGAAGCCCACGAATTTCCCACAGTGAATTAAAAGACCACATACCTTAAGGCCGCGTGTACACGGCAAGAAAATCGTCGGGTCTATGCAAGAATTCGTGTCTCTTCTACACTCGACTAGTGTACACTGCGTCGGCGCTGCATAAGACAAAAATATTGTCTGCGCCAAATACGACGCGATCTGTAGGGGGCGGGGGGCGGTATGTACCATGCACATGAAAACGTTTGAGCGAGTGGACTTGTGTTGTTTACGACAGTTCATTTACGCTTTTATAAAATGCTTGATGCACTTATAACTTTAATAGAGGAGGAGGAGGGGGGTATTATCCTTAAAGATATATATAAGCGAGAGAATACTTTTGTTAGATTTTTTAAACTTTTGCCACAATATAATAATTATCATAAATTAAATGTTTAATATCATAAATATATTTTTTTTTACATTTCATACGAAAATAAAGGACGAAGTTTTCCTCATACCGTCGCAGTTCAAAGTAGAAGTTAGCGAACTCATGTTTTTGACTTAACATAGGATGCACCTAGTATTTTCTCTTGCAGTTAGTTTTCTTTTTATTTTTCTATACATATAACAGGCAATCACCAATTCTTTTGCTTGTTAGTTAACATTATTTCTCACATTTACATGACACGATGTACACCCTACAATGTCTTAACTATGACTGAACGAAACAATTCGTATCGTGTACATACTAGATTTTTTCTTGACTGCAACAGACACGACATTCATTCGTGCACAGACCCGACAAAATTCTTCTCATGTACATGAATATTTTCATCTTATCTGTAGCCGACACGACAAATTTCTTGCCGTGGACACGCGCCCTAAGAAAGGCAGTACTAATATTATTAATGTCAAAGTTTATGAAGATGTTTGCATTTTTGTTAATTAGTTACGCATATACTGTTGAACAGATTTGGATAAAATTTCGCACATCAATACTATATTTCCTGGATTCACACATAGAACAATTTTAATTCCGATAGTTTGTTCCCTTCCATTGACCCACCCTCCAAGCACCTCTTCTTCGCCGTGCGAGCGGGCCACCGGTACCCGATTTTTGTCTTCGGTGGCCCGCTCGGCGGTATGCCCTCTCGGGCTCCTCTCCTGTCGACCTGTCCCCGATAGCTTTCGCCGTCGAGGCGTCGTCCTCACGCGGTGGCCTCACGTCGGGTGACCGGACAATTCCCCGGTCCGATCACCCGAAGCCTCGGTTAGGGCGGCATCAGGCGCAGGTATTCGCGCCTGCGCCGCCCCGGCCGCTGACGGCGGCCCGGGTCACGGGAATCCTCCCGGACTCGTTCCGCCGTCTCCTTCTGCGAGATGACAGCCTCGCAGAAGGCGGCGACCGCGTCCCAGTTCCTGACGCTGTCGACCATCGCCCTCGCGACAGCCGGCAGCGTCAGGTCGGCACCGATCGATAGTTTGTTCCCTTGGAATAATAGTTTAAGTTCGTGAAAATTACACGTAAAGAAACCCCGGACAGTAGCTAGTAGAATATGAGAAAAACTTTTCTTCAAATGCACTATATCGACGCCGAGCCGTCCAGTGGCGCTTAGAAGTAATTCACGAATCTAATCAATATTCGAAGTTCAACGGCAAATTGATGTTCTGGAGGCTTCTCATCGCGTAGAATAAAAAGACTTCCTTTTCCATTCCACCTTGACTCTATTCCATATTCCTTCTTTCTGTAGCTGTGCTATATATTGATTAACCGCGGAAAAATGGGGAGTAACCTTTTTTTCCTGTATTTTAAAACATTTATTATGCATAAAAACCCTGTCAGAGCATGTAAATGTGGTAAAGTTTTACATTTTGTCAGGAATTAGTCTATTAATCTAGCACTGGATTGGCACGCGACTGTGAGCACGAAGATTCGACAAGAAACTGAGCATAATTCTACTTGAAATAAAACTACTTTTACGGATTCTATCGCGTTTGTATTTGATTTATAATTTCCCGACGTTTCGAACACTTTACAGTGATCATGGTCACGGGAGGACTGAGGTGTCATACGTCCAATATATCATTGTTATTACAGAAATTTATTTATATCTACCCTATAAGATATTAAATTTTGACCCACATTTTTATACAAAATTAATACAATGCATTGCCAGTACAAAAAGAGAATGATTCTATACTGTATGAATTCTACTTATGCAGGCTAACTTACCTATTCTCTCTATCTAAAAGCACAGCAGACGAATCCCGCTCGGCCTGTGCACCCTCCATGTGCGATACTCTAGCACCAATAGTTTCCACTTGATAGCACTGTAAGGTACAGAAATAAAAACCTATTTTAATGTTATTAGTTATTAGATTTAATTTTAAATTTTCCAATAGTACATTTGTACCTGCTATAGAATTACTCCCGTGTGGTGACGGAGCAAGAATACAATTCACCACTCCCTCTCTTACTCCTGGATGATCGTAATGGAGGCCATACACGCTAGGTTATGCATGATGGTTTTAACTGTGCATGCCTAACCAACAGGCATGCCCTAGCGTGTGTGTGATAAAACTGTACAATTGTCTTTGCATGTACATGCAACCGAATAAATATCAAAATTGATATTTTTGCCGCTCGGTTATGTTTGCGCGCGAGCATAACCGAGCGTGTGTGGCGGTCCGGCGAGCTTGCCTGACACAGTTCTCTGTTTTTAATTGTCGTACTACGTAGTTCAACTGTGAAGTAGACATCCTACACGTACCGTAACGTAGCTCAACTGAGATTTAATGGCAAAACTGTGCATGCAAACCCTAACGTGCATGTGTAATATGAAACTCGGTTATGCCTGTCGGTTATGCATGCACAGTTAAAACCATCATGCATAACCTAGCGTGTATGGCGTCCATAAGAGACGACTAAGGGATGTTATATGTGTTTTATACACATATAACATCTATGCGAGAAAAGGAAAACTCGAAACAAAACCCTATACCACACGACCAGTGTGGTATAGTAGGTCAAGTTCCCACCCATTATGGAGGAGGCTCGAGCCCAACAATGGGACATATAGGAGCTGAGATGATGATGGAATTATTCATTAAATTTAATAACTAATAATATATAGGAGGCAAATAAAAATCTCTGTAATTATCACGCTTGGCAGGCAGATTGGCGATAGCAGTTGGTGTTTTATGTTGCCTGAGATAGTGTTCTCTAAGTTGGTGTTTATGAATCTTAGAAAAAATTAAAAACTGGTGACATATTATATTCTTAATCCGTCATTACGTGGGGAAAGCTTTCGTTCCTTCAAATGATATTACGTAAAAATCTGCGAAATTTCACGTCAACGACGGTTACTTCAGTACCATGGGGTTTCAAATACTGGCATTTTAATAATAAATGATTTTTTTTTTTGCAAAAATATTTTTTTACTAATTATAATTATTACGAACTGTACTTTCTTTTCAGAAAACATACATAACTAAAGGTAAATTTTAATCAAAATTTTATCTGTCCGATAAAAAGGTCTTCTCCTTTTTCCTTCACGTAGTATCGTAATGGCCCGTTAACGACTTTGCCGCTGTAAGCGCCGGCTAAGCGCGGGGCGGCGAGCGGTAAAATTAAAATGATAAAAATGTTTGAAGCACGCCACGAGACGCCGCTTATAGCGAAAACGCACGCGGTTTTTTTCGAGCGAATCGCTACAGCAGCGCGCGGTGTGTTGAGCTGCGTGAACAAAAGTACTAGTAAATGAGTGCGACGCCACGAAACAGAGCGGCGTAGACAGCGGTATAGGACGGACGTACTCAGCGGCGTAGATAAAAGCAAAAAAATTTAGACGATTTTGGGGCGGTAATGGATATCGAAGCATTATTTATACTTATATGTGCTGCAGAATATAATCAAAAGTTTGCACACTCATTCTTGTCTACTCATAAAACTTATCTGGAATTTTCTGTAATCTACGTATAGGTCACGAAATTCGCAATTTAAATACGATACTTATTTAGTTCGTGCACTCCTCTCATATTAAGAATATCTTGTTTTAAAAATGTACTGCTTTCTAATCAGAGAAGGAATAATTTTGATAACGCCATGATTTTGATCACGTTTTGACTACTTAAATACGTCCACCTAGGCCACCGCTACTGAAGGTATGTGGCGTGCAAAACGCACCGCTGGAAGAAGCCGCCCGGCACGCCGCGCCGCGCTAGCTTAGCTAAGACCAAAGTCGTGACCAGGCCGTAAAAGATCAATTATGCGATGTGGACTATAGATATAACTCACCATAAGAGAAGGATAAGTCCAAATAAGACCCAATGGCGACTTTCAAATCAGCGTAATTACCTAAATATGGGACGACATATATGAGCTGAAAAAAAAAATCTAAATTAAAATATAATTATATCCTTACTTACTATAGCATACAGCGACTCCTTCTGCAATTGTAGATTTTTTTCTATCTGCTTCTGTTTGTAGTCTAACTTGTTCATAACAGCTGTGGACGCTGCGAAATAATATGACAAATGTTGTTATGAGAACGGCAAATATTGAATTTGATCCATATGTGCCGCCATCAGCTGGCGTCTACTATTGAAAAGAGACTAGCAAGCGTGAAATTACGCGCGACAAACTTTAGTAAACTAAATAATAATTCTTTGTAGCGCTTGCATGTATATAAAGCGCGAATGAATGTGAAGGAAAAAGGGAATGCTCCGATGGTTCGGATATGTGGAAAGTATGCCGAACGAACTTCTGGTTAAGAAGATATACAATGCGAAAGTGGAAGGATGTAGGTACCGGGGGAGACCGAGACTAACCTACCCGACTCACAGACCAGATTGGTCACGTGCTGAAAAAAGGTGGAGTCAAGAGTCTCCGAAACCGGGGAGCGTGTATGAAGAGAATTATGAATGTTGAGGAAGCGAGTGAAGTATGCAAGGATAGAGTTCTCTGGCACTCTGTTCTCTCTGCCTACCCTGCAAGGGATATGGCGTGATGATATGTATGTATGAATGTCAATCTAAGAGTAGCTTTGCATTTGGTACAATATATTTTAGTTAATATTCTGATGGATGAATAAGGGGAAGATGCCATAATCGGCACACTTGATGATCACAGGGGGTTATTAACCCACTGTGATCGCGTGTCGATTTTACCAGGAGACTTCTGGAAATTCATGTGGTGATTTTACTGGCTCTCATAGGAAAGTAGGAGGGTAGTGATACATTATACGCTCGAGCCCTACAAGGAATTATATGTCAATTATCATACATATTGTATTTTATGCATCGTTTTAAATGTGTACCTTTTAACTGCATGCGGAATAATTTCTCCTCGTTCTGGAGTTCTAGAAGCTTCTGTTGTTCGACGAATGAGCAGTGCATTGCTCGCTGTTGGTTAGTAGTCACTTGGCTTGCATAGCGCTCTTCTTCCTATAATCATACAAACATACAAAACTAAATGGCACAGCTATTTTCAATATCAAATCGACCACAGTCCAAATATATTAATTACCAGATGGAATATGTAATTACATATAATATGTCATCATCATCATCGTCACAGCCAATACATGTCCCACTGTTGGGCTCGGGCCTCCTCCATAATGGGAGGGAAATTAACCTACTATACCGCGCTGGTCAAACGTGTTGGTATAGGGTTTTGTATCGAGTTTTCCTTCTCTTGCATAGATGTTACAGTTTTATATCCATTAATTGTCTCTTATGATCACCCACGGATAAGACAGGAAGTGGTGAATTGTATACTTACTCCGTCACCACACGGATAGCTTAGATAGATATATTACATATGTATAATATGCATAATGAGGCTATTCGCATAGGACACAATTCACTGAACTGAAACTTTCCAATGACGTCCAACACAAGAATTGAAAGTGAACAGATGAACTTTTATATACCTAAATCCATTATGATAATTATAAAATTCAATTATAATAATGACTAGCTTCTGCCCGCGGCTTCGCCCGCGTAAAAGGTTCCTTCCTAATGTTTTTCATCCCCTATTTTTATTTTTCCCCTTAAGGGTAAATTTTTACATGTTTATGTCATATTTATTTATATCTAATCAATAGCCTAAAAATAAGTATCAAGCTTCTGGCTTTAAAAATGAAGATAATTCCTTACAACTTTTCATCCCCCTTTACAACCCTTTTTTTGTATTAAAAAGTAGCCTATGTCCTTTATCAGGCTGTAGACTATCTGTGTACCATATTTCATTTAGATCGGTTCAGTAGTTTTGGCGTGAAAGAGCGACAGACAGACAGAGTTACTTTCGCATTTATAATATTAGTAAGGATTGGGTAATATTTAATTATTTAATGTCACATTTATGTTAGACAGCTACCCCTGTCATACGCGCGCACACACAAATTAATAGAGAATAGCGGCGTAGTATCACGGCATGACCAAATTTGCCTTAGTACCTACCCAACCTATCATTTCCAGTAGTAGATACAATTTTACTGCCAAGGCGCGCAATAAGATGTTTCATATCACAAACTTTCAATACCTATCTATTGTATACAGGTATGTTATTTACAAATCAATAGTGCTGTCAAAAATACAACAATCATCAACGATGACTGCTCTCACGTCTTTACTTGTGTTCGGGACGCACAATCGGCGATCTTCTTTCTTGCCATATTTCTGTAGTGCGCCCGGTTGCTTACTGACCACAGCACTGCGCACTCTTATTGTCCTAACTTTTGAAATACTGTACCAAACGACACACGGTAAAAGGCAAAAAATATATACTTTAAATATCGAAAGCAATAAAAGCATTTGTTTGCATAAGAATCAATTCGTTACTATAAAATGTGCATCGGCAATAAATACCAAATTATTTTGAATTTTTAATTTACTATTTTAACGATAAATGCTTACATATTAAAAATAGATATATGCTGTCGCGGACTTTTTTGTAGAACTATTTAAGAGGTATATTTCCACAATACATAACATTCATCTGAGTTTCAAGATTTTTGCAGCGTATGCAAAAATAGCTCGCAGATGGGCGTTTTTTTATGACTTAAGCAATTTTTATCGTTATATTTTAGCCTATTTACAAAATATCTCTATAAATTATAGCCTATATGTTATTCTGATGTGTAAGCTATATTACTATAAAGTTTCATCAAAATCCATTCGCTAGTTTTTGCGTGAAAGAGCAACAAAGATGTTCACATCCATACATTATTACAAACTTTCGCGTTTATAATATTAGTAGGATAAAATTATTACGTACATTTAACATATCTTCAAGTTCCTTCGCTCTCTTTTCTGAAGTTTTGGTTTTGTCTGTAGATTCTAATAATTTTTGCTTCAGATCTTTTATCTGAAATTAAAAACTTACATGTTAAATTCTTCATATACGTACTTATATTACTGTAAAACGGCACAGATAACGTAGTGGTTAAGAGACCGAGCGGTTTGTAAAGTCTCCCGCACTACAAGGATTATTTCCTTATTGCAGATACCGATGCCGAGTCTCTTCTAAAATAAATCATTCAGCAAATTAGATAGATTATTGTAAATAAAAAATTACATGGTTTCCATGATGTTTCGTCCCGTCTTAACCATCGTTCTCCCACCAAGGCGGCGTCTATTAATTACGTGAGGCATGCAAGGGGGGAGGGGATCGAGCCGAATCTTACTAAATCTCACTTGGGGAAGAGGGGGGTTTCGGCAAATATCACGTAATTTTTTAAGCAGATAATGATGTAAAACTGCGTTAAAATTAAGTTAAATTAAAGTTAAATGAAAGTAAACAATCTTTATACCCAAGTACAAGTTTTGAAAAATCTCACATGAAATTGGGGAAGGGGGAGGGGATCGAGAAAAATCTTAAGACATCTCACCAACGGGGCGGAAGGGTCATAAAATCCTCAAAAGCCTCACGTAATTAATGTACGCCCCCAACGCATATAGATGGAAGGTCTTCAGGCTTCTACCAAGTGAGCAATTTGAGACACTCCACAACTATTGACCGACTTCAGTGAAGATCATATCATCACCATCATCTTACTCTTATGCCAGTTACTTAGGGTCGACGCAATATGTCCTCTTTTTCCACACAGCCCTATCAGACGTCATCTATGTAATCAGATCATAAAGGATTTTAAATTGGATGAATTACTTTGAAATGAAATACATTTACAGTTTCTTTGTATAGGCTAGTTATAAGCATGAATGAAGACTTTGGGGGTAATGAGAAAGACCAAAAGGTGGATGTATTGTTGTAAAGCAAGACGATGATGAAAAAGGAACGTGGAGGTGACTGTTAGGCAGGCGCGGCTCAAGCACATGTAGCGCCCGGGTGCATTCAATAACCTGGCGCCCTCTTGTAACAAAGTGGGTAAACAAAATGGAATAGGTTGATGGTTACAAGCGGCTCTCGGCGCCCCCTAACACCCGGCGCTCGGGTGCACCGCACCCTCTGCAGTATAGCTAAAGCCGGCCCTGCTGTTAGGGGTGCATAAAAAAGGGCACAATGCGTGGATCTTAAGTAATATAACAGCATAATGGTGATGACGATGAATTACTTTTAATTTTCATACCTTATTATTGCAGAGTTCTAATGCCAAATCTTTTCGAAGCTGTTCTTCCATTATGTGTTTATTTTCTATGTGAAGTTTTTCTACCGTGCCGCGCAAATTGCTTAGCTCACGATGCAGGGCTTGCACCTATTAACAAATAATGTTCTAAATATTTGATAATGCTCTAACTTTACTAATTAGGTTATATTAATCTTTAGTAGTACAGCTATTTCACTATAATTTCTCTCGCTCGTGACGCCCTTAAATTATATTTAACATTTTATGGTTTTAAGATGTATTAGTTATTTTATTTAATGTAATATAAAAAAAGTGCTAAAGCGTAATGAATTTGACATAACAGTGCTGTACATATTTTTGGTGTTCCACCAAAATTCCCAGAATATACTAACTGTGTTGCCATAACACCGTTGGAGGCGACGAATTAACTTATTTACGGATACCCAATATAAATAAACTGATATTTGATAAGTAAAGGAAATACCTCGCTATTCAAGGCAGCGTTTAGTTCAATGAGGCGTTGGTGTGCCACACGTGTATCGCTGAGCTGTTGTGCGAGCGCCATGTTGTCCTGCAACGCCTCATCATTGTTCCCACGTTGCTGCTCGCAAAACGTCTGCTGCTCACGACACTTCTCTGCTATATTATTTGCTTCAGCTTCTAATACTGCGTAATCCTATTCAAGGAATATATTCCTATTAGGGTCCATTCATAAATAATGTAAGGCGTTTTTTTGGGAATGATGTTGACTGAATATTATAACTTCTTACTATAGGCAGGGAGGGGGTAGAGAACCTGACATTACGTAAGATATTAAATTGAAAATTACTAATTTTGGGCAAAACTGTGATCGATTATTAATAAGATTAATGCTACTGCAGTGAGTTAATGATACTTGTAGTAAGAAGATTGTAATAAAAGATATTCTCAGAATAAACGTAGTTATATTTGATTAATAGGGCCTTTTCTTACAAAAATTCTTATTAAGGGGCAGACGGAAGTTGTTGCAATCTTATGATGTCTTACGGTAGGGGTGGAGGGAGCCAAATCATTCTTTAAAATCCCTTACGTAATTTATGACCGGCCCTTAGTAAATTAATCGAATGCAGAGATCGTGTAACGGACCAAGTTCCATGTTTAGTTTTATCGCTTTTGATGGTAAACAACCAATCAAGCCACCTAATAGTGAGTAGTATTGTTGGTGCTAAAAATTAGAGCTAATGGAATGGGAAGAGGAAAGGAGAGCACATTTGGCCGCCGGCTCTATCACTCACTGGACGAGGCCCAGCTATCGCCTGGGAACTTATTGCTAAGAGCTATATACTCATGAGTAACTCTTAACGCAATGTTCACCTTGCTTATAAACATATCAGTGACTCGCTGTTCGGCTCAAAGCTACTGATATGACGTGTTAAATGAAATTATAAGTGAAAGAAAAATGTGAGTATGACATGTGAACGAGATATATTATAATAAATGTCTTTCGTTCCGTGTGGTGACGGAGTAAGAATACAATTCACCACCCCCTATCTTACCCGTGGGTGATACTAAAAGACGACTAAGGGATATAAAACGCATATAACATATAGATGTTATTATCTTGCATAGACAAGAGAAAGAAAACTCGAAACAAAACCCTATACCAACACGTCTGACCAGCGTGGTATAGTAGGTCAATTTCCCTCACATTATGGAGGAGGCTTGAACACAACAGTGGGACATATATGAGCTGAGATGATGATGATGATGATGAAATGTCTTTCGGCATTTATCAAGTGATCTAGTGAGCTATATGACTGATAAATCTTTTAACCCAATAGATATCTATGTATATATCTTATCTATCTATCTATCTTCACTGATTCAATTTGCACAAACTTTTTTTTTAAACACCACATTGCACTACGGAAATAATCCTTGTATTGCGAAGGACTTTACAAACATGCAATTAACGCAGAAAAAATACCACTAGACTCAAAAAAATACTTTATGGATCGCACAAAGTATTGTCTTGCGTGGGATCAAACCCACGGCACTGGCATGGAAGGTCGGTATCTCAACCACTACGTCATCTGTGCAGACATTGCGGTACACTATTTATAATTTTATTAACAATATATTTTATTTAATCACCTCACGCATGTGTCTTATATCTGCATCGCGCTGTCTAAGATTTTCGACCGCACCAGTCCACATGATCATCATTTGTTTTCTTTGTTCCATACCTTCGATTACCTGAAAGAAGTAAGTATAACGAAGTACCCCACGCGTTTTAGACAATTTCACATAGAATATTAATAAGTTTTCTTTTCTACAGTAATATTATCTAGTTACGTCTATTGGTCGAGTCTTTGACACTAGTCTATCCAAGAACGGATAAAAAGTTCAACAGAAATACACAACTTCAAAATATTGAGTATTTTACTGTGGTAGGCCACTCACCTCACTTCCCGTCTGACATCTCGGCATATTGCCGTAATTATTTTATCGTACTCAAGTTTTTATTCCACTCTTACGATAATAATTTAAATTAGATTGTGTAAAGGTCAAAAATATTGAATATTAAATACTTTTAATAATATTATCGTGGTAGTATATAGTATTAATGCGATCTCTACGGAAAATCTGTGGAGTTAGGCTGACCGATCGCATTCGTAACGACGACGTAAGAAAGCGAAGTAAGTATGAAAGAGAGTATTGGTGTAAAGATGCGAAAGGGAATGCTCCGATGGTTCAGACATGTGGAAAGAATGCCGAACGAACGTCTGGTTCGAGAGATAGAGTTATCTGGCACTCTGTTCTCTCTGCCTACCCTGCAAGGGATATGGTATGATGATATCATGATATGTATGTATGTATGTAGTATATAGTAGTATATCATTGTCTAGTTATTTTTTATAAACGCATCGATTAATATTATTTACTCTATGATATTTACCTGGATGGATATTCTATCGCACGCGCGCTCCTCGGCGCTGAGATTGGACACTAGTTGCACGAGACGCTCATGCATGCGATCATGTTCCAGCTTCAATTTTTGACGCTTTGTCTCTAAATCCTATAATTATTTAAATAAATTATTGATTACATTTGATGATTTCCAATTTGACATGCTGGACTATGGATAAAAACTCATTTGCGAACGTAAACGTGCGTACATGCGAGACTTAAAACCCAAACATACTTATGGATATTTGAAATTCGTTCTAACCGCTTTACTAATCAAGCTAGCGCAAGTTCGTATAGCAACCAACTTGTTTTTTTTTGTTTTTTTTTCTGTCTTAGTTATTACCCGCAGAGGGCTATGACAACTGTGGGTAAGCGCTGAGGGCTCTCAACCCGTGGCCAATTCGTCACTATCATTTTGTTTATAATATCACGTCTATCATTTATAACGTTGTTTCGCCTGGTTTTGTCGAGTTTTCGTTCTAATTTGTTGATATGTTCTCATTATGTATATATATCAAGCAAAAAACTGAAATTACCAAAATCTGCGATATTAATTAGCTTGAAAATCGTGTTGATTAGCTGCTATGTTACTTTTGTATCATCCTATGCCCTAACCTTCCAACTTCTACTTAACCGGCTTCACATTAGGATTCAACAAATCTATTAAACCTTAGCTTTGGAGGTATCCTGTTTTGTGAACTGCTCTATTGCCGTGATGTCGGAAGCATTACGCTCCAACGCTGCTCGCCATTCCTGAAGAGCTCCACGTTCACCACATACATCTGTCTTTAGGTTGTCAGCCTTTTTTAGAAGGCGTGCTATGGAATCTGCATCATAAATTAGCTAATTAAATTTAGTGCAAGGTCTAAAATTATAGTAAACAAATTTGATTACCAAAAAGGAAGTTTTGCGAGAGAAAAATGAGTACCACAGGTGAGATTTGAACCCACATCTATTGGACATACATTCCAATGGTGTTACCAACTAGATTAGCGTGGGAGCACGTACAACAAACAAATTCACACTCGTATTGTCTTTTACGGGAGATCTTTCAAACGCCATCTACCGTAAAACGTTGACACGTTGTTCCGATTTAATGCTCAAAACTTTCCAGTTAGAATTATATTGTTTAATACAATTCTAACTGGAAAGTTTGACTGCTATGAAGAAATAAGCAATGCTATACAGTACAATATCTTGATATCAGACCTGAATATGCTACAGGTTTATTTACTTGTAGCAAATAAGAATCCAAATGGGTAGAAAATCTTTACAATAGCAATATCATCTTGGATGTCCAATATTTATGGAATATGTAACAATTATTGATGTATGTTCATATTCAAATCACTATACCATAAATGCTTGCTCTCTATAAAGTTAATAGTTTTATAAAAGCATTTTTTTTTATTGCTTATTATGACAAATGAGCAGGAAGCGCACCTGTTGGTAAATTTTACTGCTACTCATGGGGTTTAGCAATACACAAGGTACAGCTAGGCTGCTGCCTGACAGTTAAAATTCACTCAGAAAGTTGGGCTTCCGGCTCTCTTACTCACTAAAGCGCAATATCATATTGCCACTGCTCTGAGGTCAATTTTCTGCAAGATTGTGGTACAACTCAGGACATATTGCTCTGTGGTTGTAGACAGCAAAGTGTCAACAGTGTAACCTACCACAAATTCATTAATTTCTATCACTAGTATATCATATAGCTATATGTAAGATATGTAGGTTAAATCTAAAATCTTTTTAAGTGAATCATATAATTAACCCAATGCAATTTCGGGTTGAGAGCCCTCAGCGCTCAACCATAGTCCGCGTAAAGCTGTCAAAGCCATCTGCGGCTAACAACTAGAAAAACATAAAAAAAAAAAAAAATAGTAATGCAAATTCTGTGCACCGAGAAATACTGATTCAATTGATTGTTCCTGTACAAGTCTTGCATTTCACACACAGTTGAAAAAGTGTTAAAAATATGAGAATTATATTTTTAAGTACTTACTTTGAAGTCTCTCAATTCTGCCACTAACATCTTTGCTCTGTTTATTACTTTCATAAACATCTCTATCAAAACGATTGGCTTCATTACAAAATAATTGATGAAATTTAACTTCTTGTTCCAACTGTTGTTTGTGTGCAAACAATAAACGCTGCAATAAAATATTTTTATAATAAGTAGGTACGCAATATACAATAATTAATTGATCTAATGAAAACTTGGATTGACATTACAATTTTTATAATAAGATATCTTTCATATGTGTAGGTTTACTTTAGACGCTGCATATGTTTTAAAGATACATGTTTTATATGTAAGATAATATGTGTTTGTTCAGAGTACAAACCAATACTACACAACCCATCTTACAATTTTTTAACTCCTTCTTTCCTTCGGTGATCACTCGTAGTATATACCAAACATAATTGAAGTTGAAGAAAAAGTTTGATGACTCCTTTCCTCTCTGAACAGATCATGAAGTATGTAGTAGTATATTGTATGGTTTTCCCTGAGCATTCTATTACATGATGACAAATCTTTTTTTTTTAATTGAGGATAGGACTCACAACTTGAATGGCACATTGGATATCAAAGGTATAATGAAATAAGAGTCAAGGTATGATAGAAGGCAAAGAAAATTTCTTTGAACAGGATTTCTGCGTAAAATTGCAAAATAAGTTCTATGCAGCCCATCGGACAGGGGTAACAACTTTCTTTAGCTTGCAGTATTTTTTGCAATAAATTGGATAACTATAGATAAAAACGATACACTCACAGTATTTTCTTGATATTCAGTGAAAACATGAGACTTGTATTTATCGAGATCACTACGTTTTTGATTTTGTGCTAAGAGGCCTTCCTTCAAGCGTTGTAATTCGTTTTGTCTGAAACGTTAATTGCGAATTTGAATGTACCTTTTTAGAAAATTACAATCACATGTTGAAAATTACATTCACATATACCTATTAATTAATTGACTTTCTAATTCTTGATTCACTGGGTCAGCAAGAGGAATTCTAGTACCTTGATTCCATCCCAAGGCTTCTAAAAGTTGAGCCATGTAGCCTGGCGCTTTAGCTATTTCACCCATTATATAAATTTAAATAAAAAATATTATAAAAAGTATGCTATTACTGCCTTCTCAGTAAAGTTTTTAATATATTAAATCAATACTCCAGTGTGTTTATATATCTCTAGGCGCTACTAATAACAACTATAAAATAAACAATAACAAACGAAATCACCGCCCTTTTTCAAAATTATAATGTCAAACGTGTCAAACGAATGTCATACAGCTGTATGACAGCTATACGATTTTAATGATACGATTTGGCCTTTTAGGAAGACCGACATGACTGGCGACTAAAATATAAATCTAATTTTTAAACTTATTTTATTTTTACATTGGTGAAACTGTGGTTAACAGAGGCCATTCATTAAGAAGAAGAAGAAGATTTGGCCTTTGAGCCTTTCAGCAAAAGATTCATAGTATCTATATATAGCCAATTTCTTTATTTTTTCCTAGTAACCACAGATCAATGTTTTGGTTTCCATAGTTTCTAGGACTTACAGTGACTACTGGTTTACCACTGATCCTAAGTACGCCGTGGGACTTTTGACGGGAATTTGAAAACGTCATGTGGTGCTCTTGTATTATATTCGATATCTTGGTATTTTAACGTGTTATATTAGATAATTTTGATGGCATTTTATGTAATATGAAGCGGCGGAACTACTGGGATGCAGTGAATATCATATAAAAGTGCTTTACAACGTTTTCGTTTTCCATCAAAATTCCCACAAGATAGCATTAACAGTGTGGCCATTGCACTGTTAATGGCGACAATTTGACTTAGACAATGACTAACTTGAAAGACTAAAAACGTGAAAATATTTATAACTTGACACTGGCACCAATAGCTCGTATATGTAGCTGATTGCCAATATATAAGAAGAAGAAGAAGAAGAAGTAAGTACGTCGTGTTCTGGTAGAATGATGGCTATACTAACCGAGGGAAAACGATAAGCTTTTCGGGATTAAAAAAATCTCCTTCTGTGAATTTTTTTCTCGTGAAATTGTTTCAATATACATGAATAAGTTTAAGTACCTCATATTTGCTAATTACAATATCTCTACTTCGAATTTCTACCATGTTCTTTCATATTGAGCCAAAATTACCTTAGGTTAAAAAAATATATACCTGTTATTGCATCCGTGTAACTTCTAATACTGTAAACAGTACTTGTGTTTGTGTACAATATTCTTATATCTTTATTCATACTCGTGTAGGAATACATTTTTGATGCAGTATGTATGTATGTATGAATTTTGTCAGATTAATTGTCATAAACATTTAACTCTAGTTAATGACACTGCTTAGCCATAAAAAACTGCCTACATAAATATATTTCTATACAACTGTTTCTAAAATGTTAAAATCTAAATTAGTCGTCTTTTCTTTGAACTCAATCCAAATAATTAAAAATAATAAATAACGATATTCAATCAGTCTCCAGTCTACCGAACAAAGTAGAACAAGCTCCTAATTATAGTTTATAAAATATAGCATGATCTCTGTGACAGTTCTCACTAGTGCCGCACGCTTATGATGCAGTCCGTATTTTTGTCGATATAATTCCTTACTTTTTAAAGTTATTTGCTACTACAATTGAAAAACATACACATACATACATACATATCATCACGCCATATCCCTTGCAGGGTAGGCAGAGAGAACAGAGTGCCAGAGAACTCTATCTTTGCATACTTCACTCGCTTCCTCAATATTCATAATTCTCTTCATACACGCTCGCCGGTTTCGGAGACTCTTGACTCCACCTTCCTTCAGTACATGACCGATCTGGTCTAGGTAGGTTAGTCTCGGTCTCCCTCGGTACCTACATCCTTCCACTTTCGCATTGTATATCTTCTTAACCAGGCGTTCGTTCGGCATTCTTTCCACATGTCCGAACCATCGGAGCATTCCCTTTCGCATCTTTACACCAATACTCTCTTTCATACCTACTCGCTCTCTTACGTCGTCGTTACGAATGCGGTCGGTCAGCCTAACTCCACAGATTTTCCGCAGAGATCGCATTTCGACCGCATTAATATTACTATCATACTCTTTTTTGCATACCCAACTCTCGCTTCCATACAGTAATGTTGGGACAAGCACTGCGTTATGTATTGCTACACGTGCCTTCTGGCTGAGGTGGTGGCTGCCGAGAAGTTGCCCCAACGCTCCGTTCACTCTATTTCCCGCATTCACTCTTCGCTCTATATCAGTGGTGTACCTTCCATCTCGGCTACATCCACATCCAAGATATACAAATTCATCCACTTGCTCTAGTACATCATTACCTATTTTTACTCTTACATCTGTTCTGGTTTTATCCCTTTCAAAGACCATTATTTTGGTTTTGCTCACAATTACGCGTAGACCCCTATTCTTACAATCTTCTGTCATTGTGTCGACTAGGGTCTGCAGGTCAGTCGCTGACTGTGCCAGCAGGACTGCATCATCTGCATAAAGCAGAGCAGTGACCGCTGAGTCGCCCATCTGGACTCCCACATTCATATCGTTCAACCTTTGGAGACATTTATCCAGATATATGATAAAGAGCCTGGCTGACAGAACGCACCCCTGCTTAACGCCGATATTGACATCAAACCAAGGCGACATTCCATCATCCAGCCGCACACAGGCTCTACAGCCCATGTAACTGGACTGCACAGCCCGTAGCAGTTTACCGCTAATACCATACTCCGGTAAAATGTCCCAAAGTTCCTTTCGTACAACCGTGTCAAATGCTCTCTCCAGATCCACAAAACTGCAGAAAACCCTCTGACCTAGAGCCAGATGCTTCTCCACAATGTTGCGCAGAGAGAACACTTGATCCATGCATCCCCTTCCATTCCTGAAACATCCTTGTGTCTCACACAGTAAACCATCGGACACCGTCCTCATTATCCTTTCAATAATTTTACCATACACTTTTGCTGCCAAACTGGTCAAGCCTATGGCCCTGTAATTTGCGCAGTCATAACGTGAACCCTTGTTTTTAAACAAAGGCACGATGACTGCGCTATTCCAATCCCTGGGTACCATTCCCGAGCTCCAACATAAATTGAGGAGCAACAGGAACGCCTCCCAGACACAAGAGCCACCAAGCTTGATCATCTCGGCAGACACCATATCAATGCCCGCTGCCTTACCATTTTTCAAACTTCTTATCGCCCATTCAACTTCATCCATACTGATGCCATCGGAGGACGCCGTTGTCGAATGTTGATCTACTAAACCACATCCAACACCGGCGCCAACCGTAGCATCCGCATACATATCGCCAAAATATTCACTCCATCGGCTTAACATGTCTTGTGTTTGTGTAAGAATATCTCCACCTTTAGACCTTATTTTATTCATTCTGAAGGCTGACCAACCACTCCGAGACTTCTTCACCTCCCTCCAAAAGAGTTTGGTGTTGCCCTCGAAGTTTTTAGTCAGCCTATCTTCTGCACTCATACTTGCTCTATCACGTTTCTCTTTCACTAAGGCCTTGGTGTCATTCTTACATTGCCGATATATTTCTTTCTTCTGTTCAGTCATACTGTCATTCAGATTCAAAGAAGAGACATAGTCCAGCCACGCTTTCTTCTTTTGCTCTACGGAAGCTGCCACTTCCGCATCCCACCATGCATCACCATTTGTTTTTCTATGCTTCTTTGAACTTCCACATACATCTTTCGCTGTATCTACCATACTCTCTCTCAATACTCTCCAGCATTCTTCAATGTCCGATTGCGGCTGGCTTGCCATCGTCAGCCGTTCTCGGACACCCTCTGCATACTTTTCTCTTACACACTCTTCTTGCAACCTTTCAACCTTTATTCTTTCAAGCCCTCCGAAGTGGACACGCTCTCACCAGTGCCTCTACTTTCTGAACAGATCACTAAATTTCGCAATAACGAGATAGTGGTCCGTATCGACTGTGGGGCCCCTGCAGGCTCTTGCGTCGTCAATTGAAAAACAATATATATAAATCTTATTGAATTTCAATCAAATGGATGGGTGAATCGATCAAAAATGTAAAACAATCTATGATAATCTTATTGAATTGGAATCAATGGCTTTTTTTTAATTTAAACTAAAGTTGTTAATTATTTATTTTTATTATTCGAAAGGAGTGCATAAAAGTTCATTGTCACTATTATCGTTATCGCTAGGGCATTCCTGTAGGTTGATCACAAGTTCTTGGTCACTGATTATTTAATGAATAGTCATGTTTATTTTATAAAAGAATTTATATTTTTAATATAAAAGAAATGGTCTTATTAATATTATAACTGATGTCTGAATACTAAATTAACACAATTTTCTTATTTTATAGAGTAACCAAGTGGTTTATATATGTAATGATTTGGTTTTACTTGTTTTATAAATAATAAATAATAATGTTATCGATTTACGTTTATCGATTGTCCCATTTCTATCTTTTTCTCAGTCCAGCATGACCTTGTATTTACGTAAGCATCATATTTTTATAAAATGGTAACTAAATATTTTAAAATATATGAGTTACAAGTTTTGGTGTAAATATTCATATTTTTATATTCATAATTCAGTTGAGATATAGCTGGCACGTAAAGAGTGAAAATATAAGCGATCATACTGGTAGGACCACGCTTTTGACAGTTTTCTGTCTAAAGCCGCGGGCCGGACCGTCCGGGGTAGTACCACAACTCGCAGAAGATCGACGGCTGAGTAATGGCAATGTGCTATTGCGCTTCGTTCGGTGAGCGAGAGAGCCGGTAGCCCAACTGGGTGGGTTTGGGGATTTTATTGGTAGGCAGCGGCCTAAGCTACGCTTGGTATTGCAAAAGTCCATGGGCGGCAGTGATACTTACCATCAGGTGGGCTGCTTGCTCGTTTGCCATTATAAGCAATAAAAAGAAATACAAAATAAAATTGTCAAAATGACGCGTATTCAAAATTACTTCATCGGTTTTGTATCTATCTGCCACAGAGATCAAGCTATATTTTAAAGACGATAATTTGTTTATTGGTTGGTTTTATGGATAATGAAAGTAATTGCGATAAATAATATTTCAGTGTTACACATAAGGAACCATTCAGTTGTTTCCTCTTTATATTAAAAACCCTTCGTCTGCTAATACAAGCATATTAATTAAATGCTAAATTTAAGATTTTTTTAAATTCCTGGGAATAATTTTATCTAGGTTCCATATAATATTTACATAAGTAAAAAAATAATATAATGTTCATTTTATTTTAAATAGCGAATTTTTGTAGTGGTAGGGCCATATAGTTGACAGTTTTATGTCTATAGCAGCGAGCTGGTCTATCCGAGGTAATTACATACGAGGCAATGTACTGTTGCGCTTCGGTCGGTGAGCCAGAGGCCCAGCTTAGGTGGGTTTTGGTTGATAGGCAACTCCATGTGCGACAGTAACACTTACCGTCAGGTGTGCTGCTTGTTCTTTTGTCACCATAAGCAATAAATCGGCACCGTCTCGCTTAGTGAGATGGCCGCCTGGCGGGGCGATGCCCGCCGTGACGTTATTGCCCGTTGGGCAATCCCGCTAGAAAGGCCTCGGTTCGGTGTTCGGACCATCGAGGCATCCGGGCGGTGCTGATGGAGTGGTTGGGTCGACAGCACGGAGTCCTTTCCTTCCGACTGGTGCAGGTCTTGACGGGGCATGGTTGCTTCGGCAAGTACCTGCACACGGTCGTGAGGAGGGAGAGGACACCGTCCTGCCACCATTGCGATTGCGACGAGGACACGGCGCAGCACACGTTTGAGGTCTGTGTGGCCTGGGCAGAGTAGCGCCGTGAACTCGTTGCGATCATCGGTGTCGACCTGGCGCTGCCGACCATTGCTAAGGCGATGCTGGACTGCGTCAGGAACTGGGACGCGGTCGCCGCCTTCTGTGAGACGGCTAACTGCCGGGGTGTCGAAGGGGGATGGTACCCGAAAGGGTAACCCGCCGGGCTGGCCACGGAAGGCAAGGAAGCGGTACCAGTGGCCGGCCCAATGGCGATGGGGAGGGACTACCGTGGGTTATGGGGCCACACGCTGCCCTTCCGTCGCCCCGGACGGTGCGGGCGACGTGTGATCGGGCCATAGCCTACCAAAACAAAAAATAATCCAATATGCCAAAGATTAGCGCAAAGAACTAACCGAAGATTACCTTCGGACTTTTGACGGGAATTTGAAAACGTCATGTGGTGTTCTTGTATTATATTCGATATCTTAGTGTTTTAACGTGTTATATTAGATAATTTTGATAGCATTTTATGTAATGTAATGTGCGGAAATACTGGGATGTAGTGAATATCATATAAAAGTGCTTTACAACGTTTTCGTTTTCCATCAAAATTCTCACAAGATACCATTAACAGTGTGGCCATTGCACTGTTAATGGTGACAATTTGACTTAGACAATGACTAACCTGAAAGACTAAAAACGTGAAAATATTTATAACTTGACACTGGCACCAATAGCTCGTATATGTAGCTGATTGCCAATACATAAGAAGAAGAAGAAGATTACCTACAATGATTCCAAAGATTACCACCCACATAAACCTTTCACTGTTTTTGGAATATTTCTTAATTATAGCAAAATCATTACAATGCACCCAATGTTGCCCTACGACTTTTCCCTGCGTAGTACGCATAGAATCTGTTGATATCTGTTGGCATCATTTAAAAAAAAAGCAATCTCCTGTTATTGTGTTTTTTTTTTTTGGGAAAACTTACTAACACTTTACTTGACCAGGCTTCGAAAAGGGGCGTGTAGGGACTGGCATTCGCAAGTGCATGCTATTGGATCAACGAGCATAATACCAAACCTGAAGTGGAGGTATCAAATTGTTAGCCCTGTTCATCTTACCCGTTACTATTTTCTCAACGCTCTTGATTCGAGGTGTCAGTCATACTGATACCTCGTTATCAACGAGACAGAACATCAAATAAATTTCTAGATAAATAAATTAATACCTACCTATGCAGTTACTCTAATCTGATGTACTTAAACACTACTTATAAATATTTAAATATATACAGGCACTTCGCTGTGTGGCAGCGGTTGCAAATACTACCAACCCTTACTTTGCTCGTGGATGTCGTAAAAGACGACTTGCCTGCCTTATATCGACCTGGGCTAACAATACCTACCTGATGCAGTTTGGTCAACAATTACATTTCCAAGGAGAATTGACGTCAGGTAGGCAGCCGTTCATAAAACCAATAACTTTTGCAATATGTAGGAAGAGGGGTACATACTCGTATTGCGTCGACCCCAAGTAATTAGGATAAGAGTAGGAGAATTATGAAATATATAGAGGCACTTAATAATACCGATTCGTCTTTAATTATAAAATTTATTTAACAATATCCATCTAAATTTATTTAACAATATCCATATAAAAACTTTAATATAAAACACTTCTTTAATTTAGTATATATAATAATTTAATATGTATATTGAATAAATATATAACCGGAACAATTCTCTACGGTAGTTATGTACCTGCTCTTCTTGAAATCGCGCCAAAAGATTAAATATGTAGCATCCAAAAATAACTCACCAATAGCTTTGGTTTTGTGCTATCGCACTGAACTTACATACGTCTGCGCTGACTTTTTAATATTAAATTTTTGTGAAAGATTTTACGTTAGACAATATACGTTAAAATGTCTAGTGATGCAGCCTCTTTACCTTGTCCGGTTTGTTCACATTCTGGTGTTTTTAACTCAGTGCAATCACTGAGAGATAAACTAATACACGTCTCAACAAACAAAATATTATGCCCAGTTTGTCAAGAAGAAGTGTGTGGTTTAGACAAACTAACAATACATTTATTCAGTCATGTGAAAATATTAACAACAAAAGGTTACCAGAAAAACGTTGACAACTGCGAATCGGATCAATTAATAAAAAATAAAAATGAAGAGTTAGTGCAACAGAAAAAACCAAAAACGTCAGTGGTTAAAAATAAATCGCCTTCAACACTATCAAATCCGCCAGTGAAGTTTGTGAAAATTTATCCGAAACTGCCTGTTATCTCAATGAATACAGTGCCCGTTATAGACATATCAAAAAATACAGTTTGCACAAACGGTGAACAAGTATATGTAAAAACAGAAACGTCTATAGTACAAGCGAGTAATACTACGTGTAATATTTGCGGGCTACAGTTTATTGATGCCAATATTTTAAAAATGCATAGATGCCTAATCCATAACATTGATGAAAATTCTAATCAACATTTTACACGCTACTATTGTCACTTATGTCCAAAAAACTTTAAAATGAGAGGTTCACTGATGGTACATTTAAGGGTAGCACACTTAGGATTTTTATCTGGAAATTCCGATACTGATATTAGCAGCGAAAAAATATCCAATGGTTGCAATACGGATCAGCAAGACGAAAAGCTCACCAACGTTGAAAGAAATGGAATTAAACAATGGCAATGCGAAGTTTGCCATAAATGTTTCACTACAAAATACTTCCTGAAGAAGCATAAGCGTCTTCATACAGGTTAAAATAATCATTGGTGTTAGTTGTTGAGGTAATTCGTACTAACAGAATAATATTATTTAGTCTTATATTTATAACCAATGATTTTATAGTAAATAAGAGATGAAGCTCGAAATTTATGTGAAAATATCAGCACAATGTAGCATTCTAAATATGTACCGATATGGTAACAATTTGCTGTTTTTTGATCCGCTTTAGACCATGCCTGGTCAAGTGGAGATTTCAATCAGCTCATTTTACTAACTTCTTGATGAACTTAACGACCTGAAACATTGAATCTCATTTGATAATAATTAATTTATGAGTTAATTCATGATTTAATTTAGTTAATTCATGATCAAAACACTAGAAATGCAAGAAAATTTATTGATCAAATTTACTAATAGTCAATTCATCGGTATAATTTTATGATTTCAAGCAGTACAATACTTAGTGCAATCTAATAAAGAATAGTGTACTTTATATCCATTAACTGTAGATATGTAAAATCGCATGCGAGTTGCTGCGGATTTAATGACTTACTTAAAAAAATATAGTATTATTATTATTCATTTAATACGAAGTTTTCAAAAATGTCAAATTAACTAAAAATAAAGTTAACATTTGCGTTAATCTAAAATGTAGTTATTTATTATCATAACCGAAATCGGCTGATAATTAATGACTGCACAGATAGAGTTGCGGTTAAGATAGCAACCTACTGTGCCAGTGGCATAGTTTCGATTTCCACGCAAGACAATATTTTGTGTTTTCTGACGTTGTTCCAAGTTTGGGTGTAATTTGTCCGTGTTAATTGTATACTAGAAAAGTCCGTAATACAAGGATTATTTCCTTAAGATTTAGTAAAAAATAATCACCCCTAGAAAAAAAAAATATATGCTGATTATTCGCGAATAATAAAAACTACAGTAATTTTAACGATACCTACTTGCTTTCCAAAGCACGTCCACACGTTCGAAAGAGATCCAATATCAGAAACAGCAATAAAATTAGCTACAACTATTTATGTGCTTCATTTCCGCAATGTGTTTAATATAAAATCATTGTTGATAAAACACATATAACCTTCATCAAAAAAATGAATCGCTCGAGTCGCTTAACTACAAATATAATTACAAAAATTAACGTCGAAATTCAAAGCTTTCTGCTTTTTAACGTATGTTTTCTGAATCATTAATTGCTATTCGGCAAGTAGGTATAAAATAAAATAGAATATTGTTTAAACGTAAGATACTTATTTTGGCCAGCTATAAACTAAACTGCTCAATCATCAGACTTGACAGCAGAGCATCGTGGATTTCCATCACACGCCGTATGTAGTCTCTACCTTTTGAACGTACCACTGGTTTTTTTTTTGACTTCGTTGACACCAACAGAGGCAGATTAAACATTGAGAGTGTCGTACGTAGGCAAGCATCTCATCGGCGTCCCTATATTAAAAATAACTAGTAGTAAAAATTTGATGACTAGTTGACGTTACTTTATGTACAATTCCGCCCACATGCCCTTTTGTACCCTCGCACCTATTGGTATATGCCTAGTTTTCCTTAAGGACACTAAGGCTTATACATGTAGGGCATCAGCATATTATGTCTTCTTCGTCCTTGTCCTAAATAAGGCATATGCCTACCAACCTAATGATATTTGATTTCATCATATGATTATTTTCTTCTGCTGCAGGTGAAACTCCTTATGCGTGTACACAATGCAACAAAACATTTACGTTTCAACAATCATATCATAAACATCTTTTATACCATAACGATGATAAGCCGCATACTTGTAGCTATTGTGGACGAGCTTTCAAGGAATTATCAACACTTCACAACCATCAACGTATCCACACAGGCGAAAAGCCCTTCTCATGTGAAACATGTGGTAAGAAATTTAGTTATATTGATACGGTTATAGATACACCATTATTTATCTAATAATCCAATATTTTTTTTTGTGTTTCAGGCAAATGTTTTCGTCAGCGAGTGTCCTATTTAGTCCACAGACGAATACATACCGGTGTTATGCCATATAAATGTACAGCCTGTCAAAAAAGCTTTCGTTATAAAGTTAGATAAATTATGATATTTTAATCAGATACTTTGAATAAATATATATTAACCGTTTATATATGTTTATCTTATAGGTATCACAAAGAACTCACAAATGTCAAGCACAGCCACCTGGAACAGTTGTACGGCAAACGGGTGAACTAGTAGAAAAATTAAAAAAGAAACACGAAGAACCTAGCGAACCTAATACAGAAGCCTCAGTTCAAGTGTCTAACTTAACAGAAAATTTAAACTATCAGAATGTATCGGAAGCTAACGCTGAACTTATACGTACAGGTGCAAGGTTATCTTTAGAAGATATGGAATCTGAACACTTTTCTATAATCGCCGAAATTACCGAGAACACAGATTACAATAACACTACTGAATCTAATAATTTAACTATTGAAACATTAGAAGCTAAAAGCAAAGACAGACTATTCAATCATGAAATAGATGATTTAATAGAGTCAATACCTATAGAAGTCAAAAACATACCATCGCCTTCAGAAATCCTTAAGAATTTATGTCTATCTAAAGATGACGACTACATAAATATTCTTAATGAAAGAGTAGACGAGAACAGTTATGATAACAGCAAAGATTTTAATGTGTTTCTTTAATATTAGAGTGCTCACGGACTTATTAAATGACAATAAAATCTTAATAATTACCTACCTCGCTGAACTGCTTCGTCCAATTACCGGGTTAGTCAAAATATAATCCAACAACATTATTAATATATAATTCATTCGCAATTTGTCAGGATCGTTAATTCTGTTAAAATTTTAGATAATAGCTGTTGTGACTATTTCATTCTAGGCTTTCTTTTGCGTGTTTGAAAACGGTTATCAATTAGATAAGAATTTATGTTTAATACTGATACAAATTATAACTTAAGGATCGCGTTTGTGTTTCATTTTTAATTGCCGGATATTTTGAATATTTTACAGTGTTCATGGTCATGGGAGGACTGTAAGACTGAACGCTGTAAACTGTTCGAAATGTCGGGCAATTAAAAATCAAATACAAACGCGATAGAATCCGTAAAAACAGTTATATTTCAAATGTGTAATACTCACGTAGACATCAGATATCATTATAACCCTAAGTTATTATGGTTTAAACAAAGATATTTTCCATTTTCAACCAGAAACTATTATAACTCTATCATCCGCATGTATATTGTATATGTATATAATTCTAGAGTTTTCTATAGGAAGTAAACACAAGTCGTTAATGCACGTTCAATAAGAATATAGTTGGGCCAAGCAGTGTGCCAGCCCAACTCTGTTTTTATGTCTTTTGGAACACTGTACAAGACTGACCTTTCATTACTGATGTGACAATTAATCTTCACACGTTCTGACAAATAACTATGAAATAATTCAAGAATACGACGTATACCAATTGCCTCCAGCTTATCTATTAATATTGGAATCGATATAGGTACTATCAAAAACTGTGTTAGCTCTAAAAATACAGTACATTTTTTGTATTTATTGTCAATGAATTTCACTAAATTATTTGTAAGATCTAACAAAGCAACTTGAATGCTTCTATTTTTAATAAAGCCATACTGGTTAGGCACGAGGATTTTATTTGAATGAAGAATGTATTGAAATAACAATATATAGAAAGCTACTGTTCAAAACTTTTCCAATATCTTTGATATGGTTGTTAAAACTGACATTGGTCTATAATTGAAAGTACAATTTTTGATGCTATTTTTGTAAATTGTGTGCACAAGTTATAATTTTAAGTTTATGTAATAAGTTATTTATAAAGTTTCTATACTGAGAATATGTTTTCTTTAATTTTACATTAGTTGTGGTATTTCTTATTTTCTGATAAGAAAGTTTAAGTTTCTAACATGAAAGTGCCGTAGACATACTTTGTATACTTTTTTGCTACTGTATAACGCTATGTCTTTTCTGCATTATTACTAATAGTGAGACAGAAGACTCGAAGACGTGTTCAAAATAAATTAAATCAATAGATGAAAACCACCGGGTCATAGACGAAACCAACTCTAAGATTCCCTGACATTGAATTAAAATCAAGGTTTAACCAAGTTTCCGAATTCTGATAAAATATATGTATATGTATCATTAATTCTTCTACTCTTATCCCAATTACTCGGGGTCGATAAAATATGTACTCTTCTTTCATAGTACAATTATTGTAAAAGTTATTGGCAATAGTTTTATGACCGGCCGCCTGCCAGACGTTAACCCTCCTTGGGAATGTAATTTTTGACCAAACAGCATCAGATGGAATTGGCCTAGGTCGTTATAAAGGCTCTTAGTCGTCTTTTACGACGTCCACGCAAAGTGAAGGTTGGTAGTATTCGAAGCCGCTACCACACAGCTGATGTATGTATATGTATATGTTCTGATAAAATGATTGAAGAACGTTGGCTGCCACCGAAATTATTCAAATAAAGCTTTCTTATAATAGTAATAATTACATTTATTTCAGACTTATATAATTATGTCCATATAAAAAATTAACTATTACAGGTTAAAGTTTAAAAAAAAACTAAATTAAATTTAAAAAAAATAAAAATGTTAATTATTTTGTTCATTTATAAAGCAGACAACACAGCAGATAGCAGAAGCAGATAAACACGTCAACTACAAATATTAATAAGATTATAATAAAATGTCAGAGTGTCAAAAGAATAGAAATTAAAAAAAAAAACTATATAAAATAAAATTGCATAAAGTTAAATATTAATAACAATGTCATAATGTCAATATTTTAAGTTAAATAAATTTAAAAATAAATAAATAACGTTTGAAATGTCTCAAATGAATTATAATTGACATGTAGGCCTCCACTCTCGCCGTTATGCGCACCTCCTTACACCGCCTTAAGGGTTGACAGGACGTGGCCATAAGGCCAAGCGTTGGGGTGCCGAGGATCGAATGTCATTAGACGATCTCTCCGGCGCCCCGTAAAAGCGCGGAAGGGGCCGCTGTGGTTTTAGTGGGTATTCCGGTCGGGCAGCTGACCAGCGAGTCCCACACTCCCCCCCGTCTATCACCAGCGGGGGATAGTGCGAAAATGCGTTTCCTCAGCGAAAAAAAAAAAAAAAAACAGGCCTCCAGTCTCATGTCGCATAATGGGACAGTCAAATCGGCCTGCTACGACCTTCAGGATACTGTTGTGTGTGCTGTTGCAGTGCTGCCCCGGACACAGCTTAGCATCGAGCCGGAATTCTTGCGCATGGAAGCCATCCAACCGGGCGTCAGTAAACGTGCCAATAGCCATTCCCTACGTTTCCTCTCAATGTCTTCGCCATCTGTGAGGTCCTCACATATCCAATGGCCCAGGTACTTAAAGCGAGAAACTTTAGGCACACCCGCCAGTCATAGAGGCGGTACAGTATTCGTTTTAAAGATGTTTGACTGAAAGACCAGAAACTCACTTTTCTTGACGTTGTATCTGAGCCCATGCATTTTCTCACATATACCGAGGAGCTTCCTGATCGCACTTATCGAGGGTCCGAGCAACACCGTGTCACGTAACTGATATTATTTACAAAATACCATCGATAGAACATCCGACACTGGCGCTACTTAGCTCCTCGACAAGCCCATTAATGTACAAGTTGAAAATGCGAGGAGAACTTTAACCCCCCTAACTCACATCTCACTTCAACTTATAAGCATCGGAATGCTGACCTGCCCACCGCACCACATTCATTTAATTGTTGTACCAATAATTAAAAAATTCAATGACCTCATCTGGGAGGCTGGTTGCCGTTCTCATCTTCGTCCACAGTACATCATATGACAGTAAATCGAAGGCCTTGGAGAGGTCCAGGAAACACGCGTATACTGGTGTTTTCCTGTCACTGTAGTACCAGACAGTGTGCTTGAGGCAGAGTATTGCTGATTCTGTGGATAACCCAGGTCGAAAACTGAACTGAGCATCGTTCAGCGCTATGTGCTCACTTAATACACGATCAAGCATACCATCCATCACATTTACCACCGTTGTAGCCAGTGAAATGGGTCTATAATTAGATGAACTACATGGATCGCCCGTTTTGTTCTTAATTATTGATACAACAACCGTCTTTACACAATCATCAGGCAAGTATGAATGTCGTACACAAAAGGTATAAAACATAGCCAACACTCTAGGCAGATAAACACCGGCGTTCTGTAGGTGCTCAATACCAATGCCATCACGTCCCGGTGATTTACCTCTGGTCATGTTTTTGATTACTGACATGACCTATTTTGCAGTAAAATGTAGTAAAAGACCAGAGGGTACCTGTTGAGTTATGGTATCAAACACTGACCCTGTGCCTTTTATGGGTAAAGATTCAACCTGGAACAGGGTTTTAAAAAGGTTGCCAGCCTGTTGAGGGTCAAATATATTATCCACACTGAGAGACTTATAGCATAAAGTTTCAGTTTGCCAAATCGGTGGAAACGAATCTATGTTACGAATGTATGTTCATTGATAAATAGTCACAGTCTGATAGGACTTTGGTGCTAAATAAAGGGCAATTTATTATCTCTTTACAAGTCTCCAATGTGTATTATTTTTTGTTGTGATGACGAAAAAGTGTCACGTTCCGGCTGAGCTGAGCGTGTAAACGAGAGCCCGCGATAGAAAGGCACGATCGGCCTAAGCGTTCTTGCCTTTTAAGAATATGACGTGAACTGTTTTGTCAACTGTTTATAAACTGAAGTGACAAGCTAATTTGGTTTCCATTGTTTATGTTTGTTCAATTCATAAAAGTATACAATTTTTGGTCTATGTTTTCTTATGACGTTATCACATAAAATTATCTTCCGTAAACCAGCTTTACAGACAACCATTTGTTTTTTTTTACACACACGGAGGTCTGGATACGTTCCAACGTGAAGTTACGTTTTATACTTCGTAGTTCGAATTAATAGATTTAAGTCGACTGTAAAAAATATTATGTAAAAAGTATGTTAAAACGCACAACACTATAAATTCCCTAGCGAAAATCACTTCATTTTGATACATTTGATAAGCCTAATAACACTAGCATTTTTTTAAAATAAATCAGTCTTAGGTCGCGGCCAGGTCTGCCATGATCGCCGAGTGTCAAGCTGATTTATCTATATATATATATATATACATAAATACATACATATCATCACGCCATATCCCTTGCGGGGTAGGCAGAGAGAACAGAGTGCCAGAGAACTCTATCTCTGCATACTTCACTCGCTTCCTCAACATTCATAATTCTCTTCATACACTACACGCTCGCCGGTTTCGGAGACTCTTGACTCCACCTTCCTTCAGTACATGAACGATCTGGTCTAGGTAGGTTAGTCTCGGTCTCCCTCGGTACCTACATCCTTCCACTTTCGCATTGTATATCTTCTTAACCAGACGTTCGTTCGGCATTCTTTCCACATGTCCGAACCATCGGAGCATTCCCTTCCGCATCTTTACACCAATACTCTCTTTCATACCTACTCGCTCTCTTAGGTCGTCGTTACGAATGCGGTCGGTCAGCCTAACTCCACAGATTTTTCCACCGTTTTAACGTACGTCACCACTTTGAATTAAAATTAATCCTGCACGATGGCACCTGTGCGTCTGTCATAGGCGAGTAATTGCACCCTTTGACATTGCCGCCCGGTCGCCCGTGTTAGATTAATAATAGAAGAAATGTATAGGTATATAACATTTAAAAAAGGTAATAAGATTCTATTTTACGTCGATTTGAAAAATAATGATGAATTACGATATGATTTGTGTTATTAGGGTGAAAAGTGGATTAAAATGAAATAATAGTCGCTGATTTGATATCAAAGCTGTGGGTTGTCGGTTGTTTGTGCAGTTTGTGGGTATTTAAGGAGCGACAGCGCGGTGAAACGGTCATCTCTGCCATGACACACCCCAACCAATTAGTGGTTGGGGCGGCTAACTATGTCCCATCTAAAATATCCGTGATCAGACGTCCTCGACATGTACTGACCGACTCTGACGAGTCATAAACTCAAACGTGGGCACGCCCACTTTGCTATCAGCGACGCCCCGAGCCGAGGTCCGTTCACCACAGGGTGAGCCCTCGGGCGTTGTCGCTTAAAATTTTACCGGGTTGAGAGCCCTCAGCGCTCACCCATAGTCCGGGTTAAGCTGTGACAGCCATCTGCGGCTAACAGCTAAAAGACAGACACAAAAAAAAACAAAAAAAAAAAAAGGTGAAACGGTCAGTTGCTGTTGGCTTTCGTACTGTTAACATCTAAGGTTGTATTTTTGTATCATTATATAGTTGTGCATTTAATGGTAATACTTTTGATTATTTTCATTGAATAATATTATGATAAATTGCTATGTAAATTAAATGTATTGTTATAAGGTTGTTTGCTTTACTACCTTATTTATCCGATATGATAATAACCTGATACCTATTACAGATAATATTGAGTATTAATAATACATATATCTAAATATAATACCTATATACAAAAATATAACATATACACAATTAATTTAACATCAGAAGTGGGATAAATACCTTAATTACTAATACACCTAATATCTGAGTTTCAGAATAGATCCCGCTGTCTTAGAAGTTCTCCAGGCAATCTAAGATGCTGTATCCGGCAATCATCATGCTGATGATGACATAGCAAATGCAGCCTTCGACCTAGCGAAAAGTGATGAGGGCCGTGATGCAGAAGGCTGGGGTCTCAACATCGAGGAACTGTCTTAAAGTATTGGGATGGCGCAGTACCGGTACCGTCGCAGGAGCTGGTAAGGCATTAAAGAGCTTCGCTCTGGTATATTTAGTCATAAAGACCATCTGAATGTCGACTTGGGTCACATTTTTGTACAGAACTCGTTGACTTATTTTTCAAAAAAAAAAGTACAAAAAATGGGACTCGAGTCTGGTCGCGAGAGATTACGTTTTACATTAGGTATTTAGGGTGCCTATTTCAGTAAAAGAACAACACCTTTAAGTTGAAACATAGTTCATACGATCTAGAAACTTTAGCCATTTACAATGCTGTGAAACACATTACAGTTTATTTACTAGGAACTAACTTAAAATTATAACTGAATGTAGGTATGTATCAAATCAACCATGAATAAAATAATAACCCATTTAGTTCGCAGGTGGCTAAATATGCAGTTTGAAATTACTTACTAAAGGGACAATATATAAGCTATTTCGATTTCCTCGGTCGAAATCCTACTGAACTGCCTATGGCTATGCCTAATACTGTAAGTTTAATTAGATGACACCCAATCTCGGTTATAATTTTCACATAGGGAACAAACGTGAGAATAGACTCAAAGCAATATGTAGGTAGTTCGTAGTAATTTGCTATATTACAAGATTAATCCAAATGGACATATAAAGTTATATATTGCAAAGTATATTATGCCTATTTCTCGAAAGAAATTGTCATTGGTTTTGAGAATAACTAGCTAGTTTAAAAAAATATATAGGTAGCTGAATACATTTGTTAGGTTTATAAACTTATATATTGCAACAATATGATAATTATCATAAATTAAATGTTTAATAGTTATAACTCACCATAAACAATATAAAAATTTTACACATAGAATCATTTTCTTATATGTGTTGGCAATTAATTTGTATTAAAAATGCGGGCCAAAATTTAATAACTGATCCTGTAGTAGATATATATAAATTTCTGTAATAACGATGACTTATTGGGCGTAAGACACCCTGGTCCTCCCGTAACCATGATCACTGTAAAGTGTTCGAAACGTCAAGGAATTAATTTTAGTAGGAGTCAAATCATGTTATTTTTTTGTTTGATGAACTACGTGTAGAACATTACTTAATTTCCATTGTACCCTCAGAAGTAAGGGGCAAGTAGAACGTTACGTATTTATTGGCCGAACGTTTTATGGAAAATCCAACAATCTATTAACAGGAACATACAGAAGGCCACAGGTTTTACTATTTACGCTTACTTATTGGTGTAATTTGTCGCAAACGAAATACGATACTTAATTAAATTAGACACTGCTTGCGACATAGCTAAACTATATATTATACAAATGGCGACAAATATCCAAAAAAAAAAACGTTTTGACACTGTTCGTCGAAGATGAAGTATATGTCTCACAGAATCATAGGTGTAAGGATAAATTAGCATCAAAATTTAAAGGCCCTTATGAAATTTCTTCTAACCTCCCTAATGATTGCTACAAATTGCAAGGAAAATGTAGCTTACGAATTGATTTAAGTACTTAGTAATTATTATAAGTGTATAATTGCTAATTTGTTTGTAAGTGGATTGTGATTGTTTAATAAGTAAATTGTTTCCGCTGGCCGGTCATTTGCTTGGTGCAAGTCTATCCCACAAGCAGCGGGTGGAGGGGACTTGACACGTCTAGGCATTTGGCAAACAAAAATATATAAATTTTGTTTCCGCTGGTCGGCCTTTTGTTTGATGCAAGTCTATCCCACAAGCAGCGGGTGGAGGGGGCTTGACATGTCTATGCAATTGGCAAACAAAAATATATAAATTTTTAAGAATCATGATTTGCAATATGTTGTTTCCGCTGGTCGGTCTTTTGCTTGGTGCAAGTTTATCCCACAAGCAGCGGGTGGAGGGGGCTTGACACGTCTAGGCAATTGGCAAACAAACATATGTAAGTTTTGAGCAGTCACTGTTTGCAAATATGTTAGCAATAATACAATAATGTACTTCGAGAGCGAAGTACTTGTCAGTATGGGCGTGTTAGATTAATAATAGAAGAAATGTATAGGTATATAACATTTAAAAAAGGTAATAAGATTCTATTTTACGTCGATTTGAAAAATAATGATGAATTACCGAACCATCGGAGCATTCCCTTTCGCATCTTTACACCAATACTCTCTTTCATACCTACTCGCTCTCTTACGTCGTCGTTACGAATGCGGTCGGTCAGCCTAACTCTGGGGGGGCACAGTTAAAACGTTACTTATTTTTACTGATCGTCGCGCCGCCTACAGATTGTTTGTACAAACATAGCTGCCATTTTGTTGTAATTGTCAAAAGTTTGACAACTGAGAATTGTTATTTTTTTGTTCCTAGCGTATGTACTTATTGTCAATAATCTATTTTCGGTTATTAATGTTCGTTCTGAAAATTATCTCAATTTTCATTATTATGTTTATACTATTGCCGTTTCGTTAACGGCTCATATGTTATTTTTATATTTCAGGGTAGGTTTCATAGTAAAGAAAAATCCTATATAATTACAAACACACAATATGTAGATACGTAGGTACATATGTATATTACTTCAACTTTAGTTCACCGCCTTAGCTCTAGGTAGCAGCACTTTCCATACATGCATATGTTACCATCGAGTTGCCACTCTTTTTTTTTTTTTTTTTTTTTTTTTTTTTTTTTTTATTGCTTATGGCGGCAAACGAGCAGACAGCACACCTGATGGTAAGTGTCACTGCCGCCCATGGACCTTTGCCAATGGTATAGCTAGGCCGCTGCCTACCAATACAACCCTGAACCCACCCCAGTTAGGCTTCCGGCTCTCTCGCTCACCGAACGAAGCGCAATAGCACATTGCTATTACTCAGACGTCGATCTTCTGCGAGAGTGTGGTACTACCCCGGACGGACCGGCCCGCGGCTGTAGACAGAGAACTGTCCACAGCGTGGTCCTACCACAATAAAAAATCTCAAACTCTTTTTCAGTTAATATAATTTTACTCTTTGGCCTAACTCCACAGATTTTTCCACCGTTTTAACGTACGTCACCACTTTGAATTAAAATTAATCCTGCACGATGGCACCTGTGCGTCTGTCATAGGCGAGTAATTGCACCCTTTGACATTGCCGCCCGGTCGCCCGTGTTAGATTAATAATAGAAGAAATGTATAGGTATATAACATTTAAAAAAGGTAATAAGATTCTATTTTACGTCGATTTGAAAAATAATGATGAATTACGATATGATTTGTGTTATTAGGGTGAAAAGTGGATTAAAATGAAATAATAGTCGCTGATTTGATATCAAAGCTGTGGGTTGTCGGTTGTTTGTGCAGTTTGTGGGTATTTAAGGAGCGACAGCGCGGTGAAACGGTCAGTTGCTGTTGGCTTTCGTACTGTTAACATCTAAGGTTGTATTTTTGTATCATTATATAGTTGTGCATTTAATGGTAATACTTTTGATTATTTTCATTGAATAATATTATAATAAATTGCTATGTAAATTAAATGTATTGTTATAAGCTTGTTTGCTTTACTACCTTATTTATCCGATATGATAATAACCTGATACCTATTACAGATAACATTGAGTATTAATAATACATATATCTAAATATAATACCTATATATATATACAAAAATATAACATATACACAATTAATTTAACACCCGCACTTGAAGCAAAATGATCTCTAAGTCTAAGTATATAAAGTGTAAGTTCATTCATTTGAAATGGGCGCTGGGCGCGGCACCTGTACGTCTGTTGCATCCTTTGACATAGCCATCCGGGCGCTCGCACTTAAAAAGAAATGATCTCTAAATCACTAAAATTAGGTGTAAGTTCATTTGAATTTACAGTGCGGCGCGCGACGGCTATGAAAATGTCGGTCAGTGATTGATCTGATTTCTTCTTTTAAGTAATTGAATTCGTTAGCTCATTTCATTTGCGACAACCGGCGAATTAGTTCGGAAGTTCTTAGAGAAAAATATAAAGGTAAGTCAATTTTATTTTTTAAGTGTTAGTGTTAGGTACATTACAATCATTATCATTACATCATTTGTTTATGAGAGAGAGTCATGACTGTTTTGTTTATTTGTTTATAATTGCAAAAATACAAATTCTTAGTGTTAGTGATTGATAAAAAACTACTTATTTAAATTACTGAAATTTAGCATTTAATATGCTTAATGCTTAATTATTTATAAAATCCGATTACGAAATGAAAAATGATGTCGCAAGCGGGATTCGAACCCGCGCCTATTGGGATTCCGGCCCAATCGTGCTGCCACTACACCACCGCGACTAATTGTAGGACATGCAAATTTCATTTCGTATTGTATTTACGTCTTAAGGTGACGGTATGCTATCTACCCGACAATGTTTACACATTGTTATAGGCTTAATACTTCAAACTTTACAGTTAGAATTGTATTAAACGATGACACAACCTTGTTATTTAAATTAGTGAATTGGGGGGCATAGTCCGGAGCGTGCTCGTTCGCGTCCCCTGCCAGTCTAATTAGACTGCTAATCCGGCTCGAAATGCGTACCGCAATGCGGGTTAGGGCGTCCCACGGAGGCGACGCGTACCGACCCGCCCCCGTCGGTACGAACTTCGGCAGTTGCGGCGATGGGGGCCGCCACCCATCACGCCTTGCCCAGTCAGGCGAGTCGAGGAGAGCAGAGTGCCGGGTGGGCACGTGGAATGTAAGAGGTTGTGTGGAAGGTAAGTTGCACGAGCTGATATCCGTCATGGCGGAAAAACAGCTAGACGTGCTCTGTGTAACAGAGACCAAGCGAAGGGGCAGCGACGCCTGCGATCTTCCTGGTGGCGGGATGGCTCTGTGGTCTGGTGTACCACAGAGCGATCGAGCCAGCATGGGGGTAGGAGTACTGCTGTCCTCTCGCTTGGCCTCAGGTGTGAAGGATTACGGAATGTATGATCCCAGACTTCTTTGGGTCCGTATAAAACTAGATGTCACCAAGGTATTCATGGTTGTAGCATATGCTCCCGTAGGATCCTCGGTGGCATCCGACCTAGAGAAGTTTTGGGATAATGTTAGGGAAGTTCTGGATATGGCAGAAACCAGTGAACGCGTGATTGTATGCGGAGATTTGAACGGATGGGTGGGGACCAAGCGTCCTGACTATGAGGACGTACTTGGTCCATTTGGTGATAAGAGAGTGAACGACGCAGGTAGGCTCATAGCGGATGTATGCATGGAGAGAAACCTTATTGTGTCAAACACATTTTTCCAACATAAAGACATCCATATGTATACATGGAGAAGGAATGAACAGAAAAGTATAATAGATTTAATTTTGGTAGACAGTCGCCTCCGAAGCAAAATATTGGACGCAAGAGCCTACAGGGGCCCCACAGTCGATACGGACCACTATCTCGTTATTGCGAGATTTAGTGGTCTGTTCAGAAAGTGGAGGCACTGGCGAGAGCGTGTCCACTTCGGAGGGCTTGAAAGAATAAAGGTTGAAAGGTTGCAAGAAGAGTGTGTAAGAGAAAAGTATGCAGAGGGTGTCCGAGAACGGCTGACGATGGCAAACCAGCCGCAATCGGACATTGAAGAATGCTGGAGAGTATTGAAAGAGAGTATGGTAGACACAGCGAAAGAAGTATGTGGAAGTTCAAAGAAGCATAGAAACACAAATGGTGATGCATGGTGGGATGCGGAAGTGGCAGCTTCCGTAGAGCAAAAGAAGAAAGCGTGGCTGGACTATGTCTCTTCTTTGAATCTGAATGACAGTATGACTGAACAGAAGAAAGAAATATATCGGCAATGTAAGAATGACACAAAGGCCTTAGTGAAAGAGAAACGTGATAGAGCAAGTATGAGTGCAGAAGATAGGCTGACCAAAAACTTCGAGGGTAACACCAAACTCTTTTGGAGGGAGGTGAAGAAGTCTCGGGGTGGTTGGTCAGCCTTCAGAATGAATAAAATAAGGTCTAAAGGTGGAGACATTCTTACACAAACACAAGACGTGTTAAGCCGATGGAGTGAATATTTTGGCGATATGTATGCGGATGCTACGGTTGGCGCCGGTGTCGCATGTGGTCTAGTAGATCAACATTCGGCGACGGCGTCCTCCGATGGCATCAGTATGGATGAAGTTGAATGGGCGATAAGAAGTTTGAGAAATGGTAAGGCAGCGGGTATTGATATGGTGTCTGCCGAGATAATCAAGCTCGGTGGCTCCTGTGTCCGGGAGGCGTTCCTGTTGCTCCTCAATTTATGTTGGAGCTCGGGAATGGTTCCCGGGGACTGGAATAGCGCAGTCATCGTGCCTTTGTTTAAAAACAAGGGTTCACGTTATGACTGCGCAAATTACAGAGCCATAAGCTTGACCAGTTTGGCAGCAAAAGTGTATGGTAAAATTATTGAAAGGAGAATGAGGATGGTGTCCGATGGTTTACTGTGTGAGACACAAGGAGGTTTCAGGAGTGGAAGGGGATGCATGGATCAAGTGTTCTCTCTGCGCAACATTGTGGAGAAGCAACTGGCCCTAGGTCAGAGGGTTTTCTGCAGTTTTGTGGATCTGGAGAGAGCATTTGACACGGTTGTACAAAAGGAACTTTGGGACATTTTACCGGAGTATGGTATTAACGGTAAACTGCTGCAGGCTGTGCAATCCAGTTACATGGTCTGTAGAGCCTGTGTGCGGCTGGATGATGGAATGTCGCCTTGCTTTGACGTCAATATCGGCGTTAAGCAGGGCTGCGTTCTATCAGCCAGGCTGTTTATCATATATCTGGATAAATGTCTCCAAAGGTTGAACGATATGAATGTGGGAGTCCAGATGGGTGACTCAGTGGTCTCTGCTCTGCTTTATGCAGATGATGCAGTCCTGCTGGCACAGTCAGCGACTGACCTGCAGAACCTAGTCGACACAATGACAGAATATTGTAAGAAAAGGGGTCTACGCGTGAATGTGAGCAAAACCAAAATAATGGTCTTTGAAAGAGATGAAGCCAGAACAGATGTAAGAGTAACAATAGGTAATGATGTACTAGAGCAAGTGGATGAATTTGTATATCTTGGATGTGGATTTAGCCGAGATGGACGGTACACCACTGATATAGAGCGAAGAGTGAATGCGGGAAATAGAGTGAACGGAGTGTTGGAGCAACTTCTCGGCAGCCACCACCTCAGCCAGAAGGCACGTGTAGCAATACATAACGCAGTGCTTGTCCCAACATTACTGTATGGAAGCGAGAGTTGGGTATGCAGAAAAGAGTATGAAAGTAAAATTAATGCGGTCGAAATGCGATCTCTTCGGAAAATCTGTGGAGTTAGGCTGACCGACCGCATTCGTAACGACGACGTAAGAGAGCGAGTAGGTATGAAAGAGAGTATTTGTGTAAAGATGCGAAAGGGAATGCTCCGATGGTTCGGACATGTGGAAAGAATGCCGAACGAACGTCTGGTTAAGAAGATATACAATGCGAAAGTGGAAGGATGTAGGTACCGAGGGAGACCGAGACTAACCTACCTAGACCAGATCGGTCAGGTACTGAAGGAAGGTGGAGTCAAGAGTCTCCGAAACCGGCGAGCGTGTATGAAGAGAATTATGAATGTTGAGGAAGCGAGTGAAGTATGCAGAGATAGAGTTCTCTGGCACTCTGTTCTCTCTGCCTACCCTGCAAGGGATATGGCGTGATGATATGTATGTATGTATGTATGTAATATGCTTAATTATTTATAAAATCCGATTACGAAATGAATGTGTCATCGTTTAATACAATTCTAACTGTAAAGTTTGAAGTATTAAGCCTATAACAATGTGTAAACATTGTCGGGTAGATAGCATACCGTCACCTTAAGACGTAAATACAATACGAAATGAAATTTGCATGTCCTACAATTAGTCGCGGTGGTGTAGTGGCAGCACGATTGGGCCGGAATCCCAATAGGCGCGGGTTCGAATCCCGCTTGCGACATCATTTTTCATTTCGTAATCGGATTTTATAAAAAACTACTTACTTTATTTCTCTTACTTTATTTAGAATAAAGAAAGAAAAATTAAATACTAAATTGGAATTTGATTTTATTGTAGATGGCTGAATTAGGGGATAAAAGAAACCATCGGGTGCTCAAAATAGAAAAAGGAAACTGGAGAAAGAAGAAAAAATTAAAAAGCTAACTTCTTCTTCTTCAGTCAGTTGGTACCATAAATAAAACATCTGAAGTGGCATAAACAGTGACAGAAGTCGCTGGTGTATCCTGCCTGGGTTCCTACCTACTTATTATTATTACACTTCTTATTGGAACGAAGTTTTGGAACGAAGTTCCTTATCGCGCGTTGCGAAAGGGGGCTAGACGGAAAAAATTACTACCGACACACAACAAAGTTGTAACGACACACCATAAAACAAAGTCGCTTTCTCTGTCCCTATATCCCTATTTATGCTTAAATCATTAAAACTACGCAACGGATATTGATGCGGTTTCTTTTTATAGATAGAGTGATTCAAGAGGAAGGTTTATATAATATATGCATAATGTAGTAGAGAAACACTGATAATTTAAGAGGTTTCTAATGTGATGTCGTAAATAAACACATTATTTTGCGCTTACATTGCAAACGCTGGCTGAACCCTACGAAATAGATCAAAATAAAGTACTACAGTATTATAGAACTTAAAAAGGCCTACAAAAAAGTCCGCGATGGTATATGCCTATCTCTTAAGGATAACATACTATCTTCATTTTAATACTTTAAAAAATGGCCTATTTTAAAACGATAATTGAAAAGCTATTTCCACAAATACTGTATTAATCCTTATCATTTTAAATACATTAGTTGGCTTGAGCATTTCATGAAGATATTTTTTTTTCCTTCAGACCATGCAAATTAAATCAATACCTTAAGAGATATAGCAAAATCAAAATAATGCGCAACGAAATTAATTTCATTTCGCCGCGCGGCCGGCTCGCGTTCGAGCTCGGGGCCCAAAAGTTTTGATAGTCTAGTAGTCTATATATCCTATTTCCTATTAATATTATAAACGTGTGGTGATAATCCGTGTGGTGACGGAGTAAGAATACTATTCACCACCCCATGTCATACCCGTGGGTGATCGTACGAGACGACTAAGGGATATATAACGCACATAACATCTGTGCGAGAGAAGGAAAACTCGAAACAAAACCCTATACCAGCACGTCTGACTAGCGCGGTATAGTAGGTTAATTTCCCTCCCATTACGGAGGAGGCTCGAGCCCAATAGTGGGACATTTATGGGCTGTGATGATGATGATTATAAACGTGAAAGTTTGTAATAATGTACGAGTATGGATGTGAACATGTTTGTTGCTCTTTCACGTAAAAACTACCGAATGGATTTTGATGAAACTTTATAGTAATATAGCTTGCACCTCAGAATAACACATAGGCTATAATTTATAAAGATATTTTGCAAATTGGCTAAAATATAACGATAAAAATCGCTTAAGGCAGAAAAAAATTATATAATAAAAATAGTAAATTAAAAATTCAAAATAATTTGATATTTATTGCCGATGCACATTTTATAGTAAGGAATTGACTCTTATGCAAACAAATGCTTTTACTACTTTCGATATTTAAAGTAGGTACATATTTTTTGCCTTTTACCGTGTGTCGTTTGGTACAATATTTCAAACGTTAGGACAATAAGAGTGCGCAGTGCTGTGGTCAGGCAGCAACCGGGCGCACTACAGATCTACAAAAATATGGCAAGAAATCTATGATCACCGATTGTGTGACCCGAACACAAGTAAAGGCGTGAGAGCAGTCATCGTTGATGATTGTTGTATTTTAACAGCACTATCGATTTGTTAATAACATACTATACCTGTATATAATAGATAGGTATTGAAAGTTTGTGATGTGAAACATCTTTTTGCGCGCCTTGGCAGTAAAATTGTGTCGACTACTGGAAATGATACATTGGGTAGGTACTAAGGCAAACGTGGGCATGTCGTGATACTACGCCGCTATTCTATATTCATTTGTGTGTGCGTGCGTATGACATCGATAGCTGTCTAACATAAGTGTGACATTAAATAATTAAATATTACATAATCTTAAATTCAAATGTTAATTAATATTCACTCTTTTTTATATGTAAAATGTCAATTATAATAATAAACAAAAATAACAAGTTACTTTAGAGACGAGCTTTATGTTTCTTTTTAGTTTATTTTTTCTTTTTAATATTTACAATAATACCTATTTTTTATTAAGAAATAGTTATCATTCTTGCCATCTGAATTACATTAGCGAGCGCTACCTAAACTGTAGAATTCACACGAAGATAACGTAACATAAATAGTTCTGAACAAAAAATAGCGACAGTTTACTCTTTATGTGGAAGCCAATATATCCTAAATTATAAGCTCATACATGTCCCTTTATTGGGCTCGAGCCTCCTTCACACTAGAAGAGAAATTGACCTACTACACCACGCTGGTTAGATGTGTTGGTATAAGGTAATTTAGTTTTCCTTCTCTTGCATAGATGTTATATGCGTTTTTTATCCCTCAGTCATCTTTTATGATCTCCCACAGGTACGGGGGGTCAAAGGCTTCGCCAAGGGGGAGCAGGGGGGAGGGGTCAGTTGACCCATAGAGATCAAATGTAGCTTCATGCGTTCGACTTACTCCGTTACCACGCGGAATTATAGTAATTAGTTCATTCTTATCTAAATAGTCATATTTGTCGCTTTCAATATTTAATGTAGATTTCAATATTGGGAAAATATCACGATATGAAATATGATTCCTTCCATAGCATCTGAACGTTTATCGGAGTAGATTTTACATGATAAAACACAACACTTCATGATTTTCTTCGTAATAAAATAAAAATACACCTTCTTCACTAATTAATCGAAAGGAACTTCGTTCCATCCGGGTGTCCCTTGACACCTCTCGTTTTTATTTTTTTATTATATATCTAATTAATTGTTTTTTGCGGATTGCGCAACGGAAGGCGCAATGGTAAGTAACTAACACTCACTCTTGTGCCAAAGGTCTCGGGTTCGAATCCCGGCCGGTGCAATATTTATTTAAATACATACCTTCTCAGACCTTGTGTTAAATTTTTGTATTGTGTAATATGTCCAACACGCGTTCCAATCGTGGAGATTATGGCAATAAATAACCCCATAGTTTTGGAGGCTCATGTCTAACAGTGGACTGGACTGTCTGTACTTATATGTGTACTTATATGGCTTGTGTGTTTGTGATTTGTTTTTGGGGATTATGAATTATGTTTTTTCATGAAATAGCCGCAGGCGAGATCCGCCAATCGCAACTAAAGTATTTTAATTTCTTACTGTTTGCGCATAGAGCGTGCGTAAGCGCCTCGGCAATTACACACTGAGCGCACTCGCCCGGACTAACGGACTAGACTATGCCCGATTGCCCGCCTTAACTTTAAGGCGCTGTTTTTAATATCCTAAAATATTATTGCGTGGCCCTATTACCACACTTGGTTACACAAATTGTTGACTATCTTATGTTTTTTTAGCTACATCTTCGTCAACATCCACCCGACAGTTAGAAGAGATAGTCAACTTGGAAGAGAAAACTTCTACGAGTATTTCACAAGTTCTAGCTCATACTAGTACCAGTACCTCGCCTGGCTCGCTTACTCTAAGTGAACCAATTCCAATTGTTAACCAACCAGCAACAGAACTAGATGTACGATTTTGTGAAAATGTCGCGAATGATCCTGCTCTCTGGCCGCAAGTAATACCCGATAATTTAAGATTATTTTTAACAGAACGTGGACCGATTCAGATAAAAAAAAAACCAACTATCCTTCAGATAGTAACATGAGGTTGTTTTCAAATATATATTACAGTAAAAAGTTACAAAACAACGAAATTATTCATCGAGTTTGGCTTGTATATTCCACATCTACTGATTCTGTATTTTGTTTTCACTGTAAGCTTTTTAATAATAATGTCACTGCCCCCTCAATGTTACTGCCCCCACTGGTTACAAATAAAAACGAGAGGTGTCAAGGGACACCCGGATGGAACGAAGTTCCTTTCGATTAATTAGTGAAGAAGGTGTATTTTTATTTTATTACGAAGAAAATCATGAAGTGTTGTGTTTTATCATGTAAAATCTACTCCGATAAACGTTCAGATGCTATGGAAGGAATCATATTTCATATCGTGATATTTTCCCAATATTGAAATCTACATTAAATATTGAAAGCGACAAATATGACTATTTAGATAAGAATGAACTAATTACTATAATTCCGCGTGGTAACGGAGTAAGTCGAACGCATGAAGCTACATTTGATCTCTATGGGTCAACTGACCCCTCCCCCCTGCTCCCCCTTGGCGAAGCCCTTGACCCCCCGTACCTGTGGGAGATCATAAAAGATGACTGAGGGATAAAAAACGCATATAACATCTATGCAAGAGAAGGAAAACTAAATTACCTTATACCAACACATCTAACCAGCGTGGTGTAGTAGGTCAATTTCTCTTCTAGTGTGAAGGAGGCTCGAGCCCAATAAAGGGACATGTATGAGCTTATAATTTAGGATATATTGGCTTCCACATAAAGAGTAAACTGTCGCTATTTTTTGTTCAGAACTATTTATGTTACGTTATCTTCGTGTGAATTCTACAGTTTAGGTAGCGCTCGCTAATGTAATTCAGATGGCAAGAATGATAACTATTTCTTAATAAAAAATAGGTATTATTGTAAATATTAAAAAGAAAAAATAAACTAAAAAGAAACATAAAGCTCGTCTCTAAAGTAACTAGTTATTTTTGTTTATTATTATAATTGACATTTTACATATAAAAAAGAGTGAATATTAATTAACATTTGAATTTAAGATTATGTAATATTTAATTATTTAATGTCACACTTATGTTAGACAGCTATCGATGTCATACGCACGCACACACAAATGAATATAGAATAGCGGCGTAGTATCACGACATGCCCACGTTTGCCTTAGTACCTACCCAATGTATCATTTCCAGTAGTCGACACAATTTTACTGCCAAGGCGCGCAAAAAGATGTTTCACATCACAAACTTTCAATACCTATCTATTATATACAGGTATAGTATGTTATTAACAAATCGATAGTGCTGTTAAAATACAGCAATCATCAACGATGACTGCTCTCACGCCTTTACTTGTGTTCGGGTCACACAATCGGTGATCATAGATTTCTTGCCATATTTCTGTAGATCTGTAGTGCGCCCGGTTGCTGCCTGACCACAGCACTGCGCACTCTTATTGTCCTAACGTTTGAAATATTGTACCAAACGACACACGGTAAAAGGCAAAAAATATGTACCTACTTTAAATATCGAAAGTAATAAAAGCATTTGTTTGCATAAGAATCAATTCCTTACTATAAAATGTGCATCGGCAATAAATATCAAATTATTTTGAATTTTTAATTTACTAAACTCATTTGCAAAAAAAACGGGCGGTTTTGATTTTCATTCATATTTAAAAAGATACAATACCAAAAAGGTTTCAATCGTTTGTACACGTTACTGGCCGGTTTTAAAAATGCTGTGGTATTTAAAAAAGTACTTTCTAAATTCAATTTTTCATTTGATGTTCATTTTTACAGAAAACCCCTTTTTATCCTACATTTTTGGCGCGAAGTTCCAGAAGTTAACATCGACTTTCATAACTTTTATTCAATTTTTATCGATTAATTTCATATCCTTGACTGTCAAAGCTTTATTTAATGCTGTTTGGCTGTATCAAAAATGGTAGATAAAGTGGTAAAAGCTACCAAAATTATCGCGCTGCTTGAAGAGGGTTGCAGCCAATGTTTCGTGGCTAGGAGGCTAAATGTTAGTCGCTCGACAGTCCAAAGGACCTGGCAGCGATATCAGGAGACTGGTTCCGTCGAGAGAAGGCCTGGTTCTGGAAGAAAACCATGTACCCAATCGTTCGGATGATCGTTTTCTTGTGAGTCGCGCATTGAGAAATCGCAAATCTTCGTATGTGGATCTTAAGAATAACCTCCAAGAAGTAAGAAATGTGCATATTAGTCTATGGACGGTCAGGAGGAGGCTTCTTGCTGCCAATATACGCAGTCACCGCCCGGCCCGCGGCCCCAAATTACTCCGTGAGCACAGAGTTCACAGGCTTAGGTTCGCTAGAAATTGTGAATCATGGACTCAAGACGATTGGAATAGGGTTTTGTTCTCTGATGAAGCCAGGATATCTCTGTTCGGTGAAGATCGACGTCGGCGAGTGCTAAGAAGACAAGGAGAACGCTTTGCAGAGGCATGTTTCGAAGAAATCACACCTTATGGTGGGGGCTCTGTTATGTTTTGGGCAGGAATAAATTCAATGGATCGTACAGAGTTAGTCTTCATTGAAAACGGCTCACTGACTGGGCATCGATACATAACGGAAGTTCTAATTTCTCATGCACAACCCGCATTGGCCGCTCTAGGTGAAGACTCGATTTTTATGGACGACAATGCTCGCGCCCACCGATCCCGCGATGTTAATGCGTATGTGCAAGAGGTCGGCATTCGTCGTTTGGATTGGCCAGCTCGAAGTCCCGACCTCAATCCCATAGAGCATGTCTGGGACGTTCTGAAACGGCGTGTGAGATCAGTACACCCGGCTCCGCAGACCATCAGAGAGCTGAAGAATGTGATTACTGCGGAGTGGGAACGTATTCCGCAAGCAAGTATCCGGGATATACTCGCTAGCATGCCCAGACGAATTCAAGCTGTGATTTTAGCTAGAGGGGTCACACTCGATACTAAACATTTATCTGCTTTTACTTTATTAAAGAAAAACAAACAAAAAAACTTTTTTATTTTTACTTCATGAGCATATGCACTACTAGCGAATATACACTACTAGCGAGGTTTAGCATTATTTCCCATAAATTGTATCTAAATTTTATGAAATACTGATGAAAACGATTATTTTCTTATTAATTTACCAAATTGTGTGGATAAAACTACCTATAATTATCAAACAAAGAAATATTAACATTTGAAATGGTTCATTGCTTAGGTGCCCGTTTTTTTTGCAAATGAGTGTATTTTTATTATATAATTTTTTTCTGCCTTAAGCGATTTTTATCGTTATATTTTAGCCAATTTGCAAAATATCTTTATAAATTATAGCTTATGTGTTATTCTGAGGTGCAAGCTATATTACTATAAAGTTTCATCAAAATCCATTCGGTAGTTTTTACGTGAAAGAGCAACAAACATGTTCACATCCATACTCGTACATTATTACAAACTTTCACGTTTATAATCATCATCATCACAGCCCATAAATGTCCCACTATTGGGCTCGAGCCTCCTACGTAATGGGAGGGAAATTAACCTACTATACCGCGCTAGTCAGACGTGCTGGTATAGGGTTTTGTTTCGAGTTTTCCTTCTCTCGCACAGATGTTATGTGCGTTATATATCCCTTAGTCGTCTCGTACGATCACCCACGGGTATGACATGGGGTGGTGAATAGTATTCTAACTCCGTCACCACACGGATTATCACCACACGTTTATAATATTAATAGGAAATAGGATAATAGGATATATAGACTACTAGACTATCAAAACTTTTGGGCCCCGAGCTCGAACGCGAGCCGGCCGCGCGGCGAAACGAAATTAATTTCGTTGCGCATTATTTTGATTTTGCTATATCTCTTAAGGTATTGATTTAATTTGCATGGTCTGAGGGAAAAAAAATATCTTCATGAAATGCTCAAGCCAACTAATGTATTTAAAATGATAAGGATTAATACAGTATTTGTGGAAATAGCTTTTCAATTATCGTTTTAAAATAGGCCATTTTTTAAAGTATTAAAATGAAGATAGTATGTTATCTTTTGAAATAAAACTACTTTTACGGATTCTATCGCGTTTGTATTTGATTTATAATTTCCCGACGTTTCGAACACTTTACAGTGATCATGGTCACGGGAGGACTGAGGTGTCTTACGTCCAATAAGTCATTGTTATTACAGAAATTTATTTATAAGATATTAAATTTTGACCCACATTTTTATACAAAATTAATACAATTCATTGCCAGTACAAAAAGAGAATGATTCTATATAAAAAAATTTATGTTGTTTATGATTTGTTATTATTAAGGTATTTAATTTATGATAATTATTATTGTGGCAATTTTACAATTTTTACAAAACTAACAAAAACTATTCAGCTACTACCGGATCGGAACGCGGCCACTCTGAGAAAGATCCGGCGAGAAAACTCAGGAGGCATGATACTAATTTTATTATTGAATTTTTGAGTGGCGGCCTACTTTATCTTACTAAAATTAATTAAATTAAAATTTAACTATTATTGTGGGTCAAATCTATACAATAAGTGCTCACAGTGTCTTGCAGTCTTGTGGTGGTTTTCTTAGTTTTATTTTTAATTAAGTGAATGACAGGATCCCAGCTTGATGATAATACCCAGCTATCCTCCCTATTGAAATTTTTATGTTTTTTGATTTCAATAGCCTCGCGAACCATTCTAGGAAGGTATCGGTGTTCTTTTGCGAGGATTTGTGGTTTATCAAACCTGATATAATGGCGGGCGCGGTCCTGACTATGCTCACAGACTGCAGACTTAGTGTGACGGCGGTGTTTCACATCAGCTATGTGTTCCTTGATCCGAGTTCTTACAGATCTCTTTGTTTGGCCTATATAAGAGAGACCACAGTCACAGTCTAATTTATAAACTCCTGCATCCTGTAGAGGGATCTGGCACTTGACAGGTGGTAAGAACTGACTAATCCTCTTCAGTGGCTTAAAATAGGTTTTTATAGAAGCATGTTTTAGGATATAGCCAATCTTGTCAGTGACTCCTTTTACATAAGTTAGGACTGCAGGGAGACGTTCAACTGTTGGTGGTTTCACACGGTCTCCGTGACGGGGGCGAGGAACTTGCAGCTTGTTTGCACGTAGAACCTGCTTGACATGCTGCAGCTCCCCAGCCAGGTGTTCATCGTCACAGATTCCTCGTGCTCTCTGTAACAAAGATTTTGAAACGGTAGCTAACTGTGAAGGGGGGTGGTGAGAATCACCATTCAAGTATTTGTCTGTATGGGTTGCTTTGCGATACACTGTATGACTCAAGGTGTTATTGGGTTTACGGATAACCATGTATGTTATCCTTAAGAGATAGGCATATACCATCGCGGACTTTTTTGTAGGCCTTTTTAAGTTCTATAATACTGTAGTACTTTATTTTGATCTATTTCGTAGGGTTCAGCCAGCGTTTGCAATGTAAGCGCAAAATAATGTGTTTATTTACGACATCACATTAGAAACCTCTTAAATTATCAGTGTTTCTCTACTACATTATGCATATATTATATAAACCTTCCTCTTGAATCACTCTATCTATAAAAAGAAACCGCATCAATATCCGTTGCGTAGTTTTAATGATTTAAGCATAAATAGGGATATAGGGACAGAGAAAGCGACTTTGTTTTATGGTGTGTCGTTACAACTTTGTTGTGTGTCGGTAGTAATTTTTTCCGTCTAGCCCCCTTTCGCAACGCGCGATAAGGAACTTCGTTCCAAAAAGTGCAAAAGCACTATCACCACAAAAGCTTATGGTACAAATATATTTGTTTCCGGTAGAAGGTAGGATTTAGGTAAATGCAATTCATTGTTCGTAAGCTTTAAATAAAATTATGTCTCCTTGAATGTCGTATCATCAGGTTGGCTCCCATTTGAGCCTTTGAACAATTTGGAATAACCAACTTTTTTTGGTGGCGCCATGACGTCGTACGACGTAGTAAATATACGGTACGCGAGCGTAAAGACGTCCTATCCGCGCCACATTCTCTTAAACACTGTTTGTTTCAAACTACTCATTTCTGCTTTTTCTGCTTCAAACCACTGTTTGAAACCGTGTAGCGCATACTTTACTTAGGCTGTCTACTCTTTGTATCTGCTCTGTGGATAAACCGCTTGATCAAAGAGTAAAGCTGGGGGGGCACACTTAAAACATTACTTTTTTTTACTGACCGTTGCGCTGCCTACAGACTGGTTGTACAAACTTAGCTGCTGCCATTTTGTCCTGTCTGTCAAACGTTTGACAACTGAGAATTGTTATTTTTTGTTCATAGTGTAGGTCACGAAGTATAGATACACAGGAGTCCGAACGTAATGTTAAAAGAATGGTTTCAATTTAGGGGACAGAACTTTTTGCCGGTAGAGCGCGCCACTCTTCAAGAAATACTTATTCGTTTAAAATTTTAAATCTTTACATGGGAAGTTTTGTTGCTATTAACAGCTGTGAAAAGTATTGTATAAATGATAATGCATCATTGCTGTGTATTTGGATGTAGGAAACCAGGGAACCATTCATTTCCAAAAGAAAAAAGCTAGAAAACTATGAGAAGCAGCAACCCGTAAAGACTTTCATCCCAAAGAACATTTGAAAATATGTTCAACATATTTTATATCCGAAGATTTCATTGAAATTGGAAAGCATTCAGGTGATTTAATCTCATTTATAGAATAACATTTACTTTTATCACCTAAAACAAATATTTATGATTTTATTCCTAACATAACCTAAAATCTTAATTATTATTTCCAGGACTAAATAATACCAGGCGCATTTTAAAGAAGGGAATGGCCTTCAGTATTTCCATGGACTATAATTGAAGATATAAAGTCTGAACAAAGACGAGAACGTGATCAGCGTGTGATTCTAAACGAAAATTGTGTTTTTCATATATTGAAAAGTGTGATGGCTTAGCTCATACTCCAAGTGTTACTACAGCTACATGCAATACTTCATCCAAGGCCACAGCATTGGACTTTGGCGTCGATTGTGTTGAAGAAATTGTGATCCAAGAAAATAGTAATTATATATAACTTGGAAAATGTGCAAAATGATATTGGTATTATTCGTGAATGTGCAACTCAAAAAAATTACCAATTTTACACAATAGAATCCTTTAGGAATTATGCTAAAGGTATTGGCTTTTTATACTGTATTTGAATCATAAAGCAAATTTATGTTTGTGTTTTATATTTTGTGCCCTAAAGCCTATTCAATAACCTATAAAAGAAGTTGTCTTAGGTCTGAGTGTTGAAGACCAGTTCTTTTTGATGTTAACGAAGTTGAGGAGAAATAAGGAAGACTATGAGCTATTTCGTTTTTTTGATGCAAGTCCCTGTATTGTATCAAACATATTTATTACATGCATTAACTTTTTGCATCAAATGTGGTCAATGCTGAATATTTGATAGCCTGACAGGTAATTAGTGGATTTCTACATGCCTGAAGGATTTAAAAAATATTACCCTTCTACTAGAGTCAATGTAGATTGTACGGAAATACCTATACAACAACCTGTTAATCCATATATACAAAGAGCCGCATGGAGTTCATACAAGAATCGTTCTACTGTTAAGTATGAAGTAAGTCATTTTTAAGGCAAAAAGTCAGTTGCCTGGTATGACCATTGTAGCAGATTGGCAACTTTCTTCAAAGAGAATATACATTGTACGTGTTATAGGTTTAACTAAAATCTATTGTATATTCCACAATTCTGTGAATATTATAATCCTCTCTTGTCAAAAATATATTTTGTATGTGTTATGACATGTAACTTCCATGAAAATATTGTTAAAGTACAGCATAACTTCTTCTACTCTCTATTTTTTAACTTTAATAAAGTTTTCATTTACTATTTTTGTATTTTTATTTAAAACAATTTTTATAAAGTAAATAAACTCATTTATCAAAGTAAATTCATTTAATCAATAATTTAACAATGACATATGGGTATTGCTTAACATTTAAATTATTTATAGAAACATTTGAGATACTTTAAACTTTAACAAACAGATGTAAATATCGCTTAATATTAAAATTATTTAAAGAAACAGTTGGCATACATTTTACTTTAAAAACCACATTATAAGTATTGCTTATTATTAAAATAATAATTATTTGTAGAATCATTTGGCGTAGTTTTTACAGAGTACTTTTTCTAGTAATGCTGGTCGGCGGGCCACCGAAGTCAAAGATCGGGTACCGGTGGCCCGCTCGCACGGCGAAGAGAGGAGTTTACAGGGTAGGTCCATGGGGTTGCGTGCCGCCTCTTCTGTCGCCCCGGACGTTTTTGTCGGGGCGCGTTTCATCACTAATTGCATAATAATTATTTTTGCTTGTAAGGGCACTTTACCTCTAAAATCGCTTCTTTGCCAATAAGTCTATCAAGAGACGCCCCCAAATATGGCTTATTTTTAGATAAAAACAATCCACATTTCTGCACCTTCATTGCAGTACTTCATAAAAATGTATAGCCCCTGACTCACAGTCTTTTCCATGTAGTGATTGTTTGTATTTGAACTCTAATGTATTCAAAATTCTTTGGGCTACATTATTTTTGCTTTTATAGAAACTGCTTTGCAACATGTATGGAAGTAACTAGCTGTTATATGATTTCTGCGAATTTTATGCCATTCAAAGTTATCAGCCTGATTTCTCGTCAATTGTTCAATATCTCTTATATTGCTGTCTGTTATATCACCAGATTGGTCACATATTGAAGGAAGGTGGAGTCAAAAGTGTCCGTAGCCGGCGAGCGTGTATGAAGAGAATTATGAATGTTGAGGAAGCGACAGAGTGTCAGAGAACTCTATCCTTGCATACTTCACTCGCTTCCTCAACATTCATAATTCTCTTCATACAATATTATATCACAATGATGTGAGTTTAGCAAAATTTCTTTTTCCAGGTTTGCAGCATATCTATCTTACCCGTGAGTGATCGTAAGAGACGACTAAGGGATATAAAACGCATATAACATCTATTGCAAAAGAAGGAAAACTCGAAACAAAACCCTATACCAACACATCTGACCAGCGTGGTATAGTAGGTTAAGTTCCCTCCCATTACGGAGGAGGCCCGAGCTCAACAGTGGGACATACATGGGCTGTGATGATAATGATGATGGGAAGATAATTAATATTTTCGATATTTTTCTTTTTCTTGAAGGTAATTTGTCAGCTTTAAGAGGAGTCCCAAAATAGTTTAAAGGCCTAGGAAAACTTTGCAGATATTGTGTACATGAAACATTTACAATAATTTTTCTTTTCGTCCACTAACACAACCATGAACAGCACAACACCTTCCCATTTCTTTTTAATATTATTTTATATTTAAATTAATTAATTTCAACATTCACGAACTAGCGCGCGTTTACGTGTAATAATAATAATAGCATCGGTACGTCCACGAAGTATAGATACATACATGTATATATATATATATATTCATGTGTATATATAGATATATGTATCTATAATTCGTGTGTGCGATCCTGGGGGGGCACACTTAAAACATTACTTATTTTTACTGACCGTCGCGCCGCCTACAGATTGGTTGTACAAACTTAACTGCTGCCATTTTGTCCTGTCTGTCAAACGTTTGACAACTGAGAATTGTTATTTTTTGTTCCTAGCGTAGGTACTTATTGTCATCGATCTATTTTCGGTTATTGATATTTTTCTGAAAATTATCTCAAGTTTCAATGTTAGGCTGATATTATTATTGTTTAATTATCAGCTGATATGTTTTTTTTTTATATTTCAGGGTAGCTTTCATAGTAAAAGAAAATTCTATGTAATTACACATACACATGTAGATATGTATGTATATTACTTCAACTTTAGTTCACCGCCTAAACTCTGGGTGGCAGCACTTTCCATACATGCATATTTTATCATCGAGTTGCCACTCTTTTTCAATTTAATAACTTTACTCTTTGGTGCGATCTTAACACTAGCGCAGCCAGTGGCAGGAAAAAGAACTAAGATCTGGGTTTATTTTTGTGACCAAAAATACTATGGAAAAGCCTATACCGTTCGGACTCCTGTGTATCTATACTTCGTGGTGTAGGTAGTTATTGTCATCGATCTATTTTCGATTATTGATGTACTTTCTGAAAATTATATCAATTGTCATTGTTAAACTTATATTATTATTGTTTTGATATCAGCTGATATGGTTTTTTTTATATTTCAGGGTAGATATCATAGTAAAAGAATATTCTGTATAATTTGGAGTAAAGTTATTAAACTGAAACTGCTTGATACAGTGCTACGGTGTTGCCCATTATATTTCATCGTTTCAGACTAATTCGTTGGAAGTGTAATCCATTTATAAATGAAGTCGAATAATACCGCCATTTTATTTCACAAATTTTGCAATGTCCATAATATACAAATAAAACGAAAATATTGTACCTCTCTACACTCTTCTGCCCCCTATACAAAACGTTTGAATTGATTACACTACATCTTTGCATTGTACCAAAGTATCTATGTTGGCATAAAAAAAAATCAAAAAATAAACCTACCACCAGCTGTTTTTGTTCTCCAAGAGCTTGAAAATCGCTAAATTTCGAAATTAATAGATATTTTTCTGCATCAAAATTAAATAGTGCTGTATCATTTCAAGTTTAATGACATTTATGGTCAATTTGTGAAAATATTCATATTAATTATTATATATACGTAGGTACTATTGAAAAATTAATCGATTGGAACATTTGTCAAGTAGCACTCGCGTTATGTGGACATTGGTTAGTGATTTAATTTGCGTCGTTTTTGAAGTAGTTTTATTGTGTTGAATTTTGGTTATCGGGTTAAATTTTAGTGTGCTCTTTACATCTAAAGGATTTTTTAAATGTAAGTACATTTTGCATAGTTATAAAAGAGAATATCCATATATTGATTTCTAGGTATTAGTTTGATGCCTTGCATTCTGAATATATATATATATATATTACGCAGAAGGTCATGATTATCTTCTGATTTCGTATTACTTCCTACTTCGTTTTGTACAATTTTGCCTTGAAAATAAATTGGAAATGTCGCTTGTACGTAAAAGATGATAAAAATTGTATGAAAATATGTGCGTCATGGTAAATAAAAAGCACTATGTAGCAATAAGGTTGCATTTTAATGGTGATCTTGTCTCAGATTTCTTTGTTACAAAGTGTCTTGTATTCTTTTTGTGGGTAAATTCTGCTAGGAATAGAAATCAGCTAAGCAGTAGTCCATGAAATATATAAAGATTTGAATTTTGTATTAGTAACTGTTTTATTTAAACACAAAGGGACTTATATAACTATTTTATATTTTTTTATTAAGAACTCAGGTTGTTGACTCAAGACTTGCCTATAAACATGTAATTATGATTATGAACTCCCAGGATCACAACCTGGGTCGATCAAGAGTGTGTAGTGGAATTTTCTTCAAGAACATTATACAGCAGCATACCAAGTTTTGTAGACCTTTGTCTGGTAAATGGTATTGCATCCTTTATATATGTCATATGTGTCAACTTATATGTGAAACTAAAAGTCCTAAGAGCAAAGCATTGCTCTTATTTTATACTAACTTCTTTGAGGTAGAGGTGTATATATAAAGATATACAATAAAAATAAAATATCCAAGTTTCTATAAACTATAGTTTGTATGAATATTCTGTTTTAGATATTATTTTTATAGCAAATATGAATATGATTAAGTATGGTAAGATTTGCAACAAACAGATTTTTACTTTAGAATTTTATGTAAAAAGTCACTTGCATGTAAGTAACCAGATCCATGAAAATGATATGCTGGTCATTTTGCAATATTATGGGGTGGAACATTCCTTTGTTCTTTAAGTACTAGAAAGAGAAAAAGTGCAGCCACACAGATTTTGATTAAGTTTCAGTTCTAGCTTCCTACATGATGTCCTTCACCATAACACTAATATTCCTCATACATGAGGAAATGTATAAATAAATAACAATGCCAGTAAAACGGTCCAATAGAAAATTAGTTGCAATTGTGTCAACTTTGATTGATCTTTATTTATCTATTTTTGGCTAATTTCTGTAATGGCTGGACCAATTTTGACACTCACTGGTAGATAACTGACTCTATGAACGACTAACTTAGCCTACTTTTATTTAAAAAAAATATAGAATTCTATCCAGCAAATAATATAATTCATGAAAATGATTCTTAGGTGATCTTTTGAGAAAAATAATCTGTACAACATAGTTTAATTTTATATGTTTTATATTTATTAGTTCTATTTATAAGTAGCCGGGGGTCGATGGGGAATGGTGCCTGAAATGGGCTGGGCTGGCCACAGATGTTAGGGTAACGGCCGGTGGCTGGTCCAATGGCGATGGGGAGGCAATATGGTAGGTTATGGGCCTGGTGCTGCCCTTCCATCGCCCTGGATGGAACGGGCGTGTGTGTCCAGACCATAGCCTACAAAAAGAGACCTCTACTTATAAGTACTATCAATATCGAAAAAGACTTATAGTGTTCTCTCTTAATGCTCCAAACAAGTTGATCTTCTTCTTACGTTGTTCGTCATTTTGCTTGCGTTCGTCATTCAAAATCAATACAATAAACTGAAAAGTCAATGGTTGTTTACATTTTTCTCAATTTGATAACTATTCATTGATTTGCTCAATTAGCACGAGCAGGTATGGTGTAAGGTTTTAAAATTATTGTAAAATCATATACAGCAGTATCTATGCAATATATTTATAAAAGATAATTCCCAAGGAGTGTTGACGTCAAGCATTTGGCCGGTCATAAAACAATTGGCAAAATCTTTTTCAATATTTAAAAGTACATATTGTGTCAACCAAAGTACTTGGGAATAAGAGCAAGAGAATGATAATTTATAAATAATTAAAAAGCGCAATGATTTGGTATAATTGCCCAATATTCTATTTCTATCAATCCGTGATCATTCATTGTACGATTCGTTGTTGGCCTCACACAGTTAATACCACATAGCGTGGTCCTGAACTGCCTGCATCCAAGCACTACCTGCACTTTCTACTAGATCGCCAGCCCATCTGGTGGTAGTAGTTTTTCGTACATTGCGTCCCAAGACTCAGGCACCTGTCACGAATCTTTTTTCTTCAAAGGTTGGCAGTATGTCATTTCAACGTGTCAACCCTTTGGTCTGTATTGAATACACTGGTTTTCATTGCCCGGAATTGTTCTTGTAGATTTTCTCTACAGCAAGTTTCGGCACTTAGAAATTACCTTTCCATGACTTGCTGTATGCCGGCATCATACAACAACCAGTATCATAGACCTATTCCTATCCTTTACATTAACTTGGCTATAGCCCTGATAATGATTAAGTCCATAATTGGTTAGGTTACCAGTTACAATTTATTAGGCTGCCTGTTCGGCTGCAACCAAAGCAATAAAAAAGCAGAATATTAAACGTGAAGACCAAGAACAGAAAAAAAAGAAGAAAAACTTTTACAATGTGCACTATAAAAGAAGAGTACATATTGTATCGAACCCAAGTAATTGGGATAAGAGTAGGAGAATGATGATGATGATCTATTAGATGTTACTATACATGGCTACTATACTATACATCTATACTATATATCATACTATACATGGCTAGCTGGATGAGGAAGGAATGTGTAGAGCACAAGTCTAGTCTCTGGGGGACATAGTCCGGAGCGTGCTCGTCGCGTCCCCTGCCAGTCTAATTAGATTGCTAATCCGGCTCGATATGCGTACCGCAGTGCGGGTTAGGGCGTCCCCCGGAGGCGACGCGTACCGACCCGCCCCCGTCGGTACGAACTTCGGCAGTTGCGGCGATGGGGGCCGCCACCCATCACGCCTTGCCTAGTCAGGCGAGTCGAGGAGAGCAGAGTGTCGGGTGGGTACGTGGAATGTAAGAGGTTGTGTGGAAGGTAAGTTACACGAGCTGATATCCGTCATGGCGGACAAACAGCTAGACGTGCTCTGTGTAACAGAGAGCAAGCGAAGGGGCAGCGACGCCTGCGATCTTCCTGGTGGCGGGATGGCTCTGTGGTCTGGTGTACCACAGAGCAATCGAGCCAGCATGGGGATAGGAGTGCTGTTGTCCTCTCGCTTGGCCTCAGGTGTGAAGGATTACGGAATGTATGATCCCAGACTTCTTTGGGTCCGTATAAAACTAGATGTCACCAAGGTATTCATGGTTGTAGCATATGCTCCCGTAGGATCCTCGGTGGCATCAGACCTAGAGAAGTTTTAGGATAATGTTAGGGAAGTTCTGGATATGGCAGAAACCAGTGAACGCGTGATTGTATGCGGAAATTTGAATGGATGGGTGGGGACCAAGCGTCCCGACTACGAGGACGTACTTGGTCCATTTGGTGATAAGAGAGTGAACGACGCAGGTAGGCTCATAGCGGATGTATGCATGGAGAGAAACCTTATTGTGTCAAACACATTTTTCCAACATAAGGACATCCATATGTATACATGGAGAAGGAATGAACGGAAAAGTATAATAGATTTAATTTTGGTAGACAGTCGCCTCCGAAGCAAAATATTGGACGCAAGAGCCTACAGGGGCCCCACAGTCGATACGGACCACTATCTCGTTATTGCGAGATTTAGTGGTCTGTTCAGAAAGTGGAGGCACTGACGAGAGCGTGTCCACTTCGGAGGGCTTGAAAGAATAAAGGTTGAAAGGTTGCAAGAAGAGTGTGTAAGAGAAAAGTATGCAGTGTGTCCGAGAACGGCTGACGATGGCAAGCCAGTCGCAAACGGACATTGAAGAATGCTGGCGAGTATTGAAAGAGAGTATGGTAGATACAGCGAAAGAAATATGTGGAAGTTCAAAGAAGCATAGAAAAACAAATGGTGATGCATGGTGGGATGCGGAAGTGGCAGCTTCCGTAGAGCAAAAGAAGAAAGCGTGGCTGGACTACGTCTCTTCTTTGAATCTGAATGACAGTATGACTGAACAGAAGAAAGAAATATATAGGCAATGTAAGAATGACACCAAGGCCTTAGTGAAAGAGAAACGTGATAGAGCAAGTATGAGTGCAGAAGATAGGCTGACTAAAAATTTCGAGGGTAACACCAAACTCTTGTAGGGAGGTGAAGAGGTCTCGGTGTGGTTGGTCAGCCTTCAGAATGAATAAAATAAGGTCTAAAGGTGGAGACATTCTTACTTAGACAAACACAAGACGTGTTAAGCCGATGGAGTGAATATTTTGGCGATATGTATACGGATGCTACGGTTGACGCCGGTGTCGCATGTGGTTTAGTAGAACAACATTCGACAACGGTGTCCTCCGATGACATCAGTATGGATGAAGTTGAATGGGCGATAAGAAGTTTGAAAAATGGTAAGGCAGCGGGCATTGATATGGTGTCTGCCGAGATGATCAAGCTTTGTGGCTCCTGTGTCTGAGAGGCGTTCCTGTTGCTCCTCAATTTATGTTGGAGCTCGGGATGGTTCCCGGGGACTGGAATAGCACAGTCATCGTGCCTTTGTTTAAAAACACGGGTTCACGTTATGACTGCGCAAATTACAGAGCCATAAGCTTGACCAGTTTGGCAGCAAAAGTGTACGGTAAAATTATTAAAAGGAGAATGAGGATGGTGTCCGATCGTTTACTGTGTGAGACACAAGGAGGTTTCAGGAGTGGAAGGGGATGCATGGATCAAGTGTTCTCTCTGCGCAACATTGTGGAGAAGCATCTGGCTCTAGGTCAGAGGGTTTTCTGTAGTTTTGTGGATCTGGAGAGAGCATTTGACACGGTTGTACGAAAGGAACTTTGGGACATTTTACCGGAGTATGGTATTAGCGGTAAACTGCTACAGGCTGTGCAGTCCAGTTACATGGGCTTTAGAGCCTGTATGCGGCTGGATGATGGAATGTCGTCTTGGTTTGACGTCAATATCGGCGTTAAGCAGGGGTGCGTTCTGTCAGCCAGGCTGTTTATCATATATCAGGATAAATGTTTCCAAAGGTTGTACGATATGAATGTGGGAGTCCAGATGGGCGTCTCAGTGGTCACTGCTCTGCTTTATGCAGATGATGCAGTCCTGCTGGCACAGTCAGCGACTGACCCTAGTCGACACAATAACAGAAGATTGTAAGAAAATGGGTCTACGCGTGAATGTGAACAAGACCAAAATAATGGTCTTTGAAAGAGATGAAGCCAGAACAGATGTAAGAGTAACAATAGGTAATGATGTACTAGAGCAAGTGGATGAATTCGTATATCTTGGATGTGGATTTAGCCGAGATGGAAGGTACACCACTGATATAGAGCGAAGAGTGAATGCGGGAAATAGAGTGAACGAAGCGTTGGGGCAACTTCTCGGTAGCCACCACCTCAGCCAGAAGGCACGTGTAGCAATACATAACGCAGTGCTTGTCCCAACATTACTGTATGGAAGCGAGAGTTGGGTATGCAGAAAAGAGTATGAAAGTAAAATTAATGCGATCTCTGCGGAAAATCTGTGGAGTAAGGCTGACCGACCGCATTCGTAACGACGACGTAAGAGAGCGAGTAGGTATGAAAGAGAGTATTGGTGTAAAGATGCGAAAGGGAATGCTCCGATGGTTCGGACATGTGGAAAGAATGCCGAACGAACGTCTGGTTAAGAAGATATACAATGCGAAAATGAAAGGATGTAGGTACCGGGGGAGACCGAGACTAACCTACCTAGACCAGATCGGTCATGTACTGAAGGAAGGTGGAGTCAAGAGTCTCCGATACCGGCGAGCGTGTATGAAGAGAATTATGAATGTTGAGGAAGCGAGTGAAGTATGCAAAGATAGAGTTCTCCGGCACTCTGTTCTCTCTGCCTACACTGCAAGGGATATGGCGTGATGATATGTATGTATGTACAAGTCTAGTCATAATTCATGACTATTTTTGAGCAACACTATTTTTAAATACATATAAAAAAAAATGTAACGGATCGCTGTCTGTACATGGAAGATATATGAAAAAAAATTTTACTGGGACCTTCATCAACACATACAGAACCCAAAACAATAATTTTTAAAATTTTTGTTTGTTTGTCTGTGTGTTTGTGCACGCTAATCTCAGAAACGGCTTATCCGATTAAGACGTGGTTTTCACTAATATATTGTGGTAAGCTTCACTTAACATTTCGGCTTTATTTTATGTCAATTGGTTCATAAATAAAAAAGTTATGTCAATTTAAAAAATGTGCGGAGAAAGAAATCTTTATCGATTCTTTTCAAATTACGTACAAATTATCTTCAGTAAAAATAAATAAACACGTGTTTCAGCATTTGTTGATTTTCACCCTCTGGGGCTATAAATTAGGCCTGCAACGCGGGTTGGACGACTCATTAAGTCATTAGCGCCATGCCGATATTATTGAAGCTGGCAACTTAAAATTTTGACAGTGGTTACTTTCTATGACGTAGAGATTTACTAAAAAAGGATTTTACGAAATTATACCCCTAAAGGGGTGGAACAGAGTGGCAAAGTTTGTATGGGGAGAAAAAAAAATCTTTATTGATTCTTTTCAAATTACGAATCGAATCAAATGTTCTAGGGTAATATCCGGCATTTGTCAATTTACCCCCTTTGGTTGTGTAAATTAGGCCTGTCAAGCGGGTTGAACGACTCATTACCGCCAAGCCGAAACTATTAAAACTAGAAACATTAAATTTTGAAGCACGTTTTAATTTATGACATAGAGATTCAATATAAAAAGATTTTATGAATTCCGCCCCTAAGGGGGTGTAACAGAGCGTGTCAACCTAGAGTATTTTCTCTCGGACCCTCCCTATTGCCTAATTCCGTTAGACAACTAACTGGCAGAAGGCGGCGACCGTATCCCAGTTTCTGACGCTGTTGATTATCGTCCTAACGACAAACCTTAAACACCTTGCATTACTTTTTCTATTTAACTCTGTCAGAGATTACTTCTGCGTGAACGAAGTCGCGGGCAAAAAGCTAGTATCAAATAATTTTATAAGATTAGAGTTCATTTTGCAAAATTAAGTAATTTGTCTGAACATGATTAGGCACAAATAATTACACCGATTTAAAAAAAAAAAACATTTTAACAGTAAAACTCGTGGCGTAGAATTTTGTTATTGTAAAATAATAATGAAAACGTGTCTCGTCTCGAGCGATAGAATCTTTTATTGATTATAAAATATATTTTATCTTAAGAATTGTAATTCTTGAATATGTACATTAGAACTTTGTGTATGTACATTATTAGTACCTTTATTTAATCCTATAAATCGGCCAGACAGACTGACGCCATAACGCGTTACGTAAGAACGCTCCCATAAGTAGTTATCACTTCAAAAAAAAAAATAAGAATATAATTGGTTAGTTAGGCTATTTCGGTAAGTATGTAACAGTTTACAATTAATACATTTTGTATTTATATACATCACACACTTTGACGTTATCTGCATTGAGATAATTGTGTGTCCGCCAAATGATTGACAAGACCCATTTCGCATACGTTCGCCCCTCGCCCATGTTATTTACTACACGCCTACATATTATCTCAACACAGTCGACATCGATACATTAAACACAGCGATAAGTTATCGTCATCAATGCAGCCATTTTGTTTACCTTTGCTAAACGAGGACTGAATTTGCAGAGGTGTATAAATAGCCACTACCGCGTTGCTACCTGCTTGGTAAGTACATGATAACGCAAACATACAATTTCACTAGGTACCTAGTCGGTAGATAGTATGTACTACAATTTCGAAGTACCTAATCTCAGGCAAACATAGTTTTGCAAAGTACATATGTACATGTGTTTCAATCTAAATGACGTGGTAACAGAAATCTATCGTAAATATGAGAAGTTAACGAGAAATTGTTACACATGGATTCTATTATTGTAGTGTTTGGAACACGTATTTTCCAATGGATATTAATGTCAATGTTTGACCTTTGTTATTGTATTTATGAATTTTAGATAGGTATTAGTTTTATAGATAAAAGGTTTTCTTGCAAAGAGATTATGGTTAAGAAAAGGAAACCCCATTTTATTCATTATTACTTGCGTGCTTATTCAAAATATTGAGTATGATTCTAGCATTAAACTTAGATGTATTAGTAGGAATAATGTATTAAACGTATAATAAGACAGATAACATAATAAAATGGCTTCGTAAAGACGGGAAGTGAACGTGAAATTGGTTACGGCTGATTTCTAATAGATGTGGATTCAATAGCCATCTTCTAGTATCTCTCTCTCTGGTCACTTTATTGATATTCTGTAAAACCGTTCTTGCTGATCGACAAATTAAACAATTAAATTCAACAAAATAGTATTAAATCTATGTTTAGTTGTAATATTTATCAATTTTAAGTACTATGCTTACCTATATTGTTTTGTAAATCGATAAAAACAGTACTTGTATTGCTAATGCATAATACTGTATTATTCTATGATTGTTACCTGACGTAATTTCTTACTTAGTTGTGCATAATAAAATTCTTATAACTCGAAGCGTTTGGGTATGTCTGCTCTCAAAATACCGCCAAGCAGGCGTATTGCAACACAAAAATGTTTTTATTTTCTATATACATATTCATAAAATTCATGTAAACAAGAAAACAGCTGGTAATTTTAAAAACTTTTTATATGTGTACATCATTCTCCTACTCTTATCTCAATTACTTGGGGTCGATACGTGTGATGTAATCTTCTGATTCATGATGTGCTCTTCTTTCATAGTACAAATTGTAAAAGTGATTGGCAATAGTTTTATGACCGGCCGCTAGCCAGACGTCAACCCTCCTTGGAAATGTAATTGTTGACCAAACGGCATCAGATGGAGTTGGCCCAGGTCGTTATAAGGCTCTTAGTCGTTTTAACGACATCCACGAGCAAAGTAAGGGTTGGTCGTATTCGTAGCCGTTACCGCACAGCTAAAAAAGGAAAAAAAACACCAACTACCACAGAGCTAAAAACATTCTATATAGGTGTAGGTACCTAGATGTATAATTATCTATTATTGTTACATTATGTATTGTTGTTCTCTTCAATGGTATTAAAATAGTGAAGAGTATTATTAAAATATACGAGAACAATAATGTAGTGCTAATATGCCTATATTTTTTTTTGTGGTGACGGAGTAAGAAGAGCGAGAGAAGGAAAACTACTAAAACCCTATACCAACACGTCTGACCAGCGTGGTATAGTAGCTCAATTACCCTGCTATTATGGAGGCAACCCGAGCTCAACAGTGGGATGTATATGGGCTGAGATGATGATGATGATGAATATTCCTATTTGTGCCTTTTTTATATTTTTTTATGTCTGTTTGAGAAAATTTTGTATGATTGAATAAATTTTGCATGATTGAATAATTCTTGTAAAATGTAGATTTTGTATTAGTTCATCATCATTTGCATGCCCTCATCCCACGCTAATTGGGGTCGGCACAATATGTTCTTGCCTTCCACAATCTTCTATCAGCCGTCATATCTGCACTCACAACTTTCATACACATATCCTCATTTACACAAGCCATCCATCTCTTTTTGGGTCTCCCACGATTCTTACGCCCATCCACAAGCATATTGATAACCCTCCTCATCACATGTCCATACCAAGACAATCTCGCGCTTCTAATCTTCTCTATAACTGGTGCTACTTTCAAATTTCCCATAATATACTCATTTCGTATCTTATCTAATCTTGTCACCCCACACATCCATCTTAACATACGCATCTCAGTAGCATGCAACCGTCTCTCATCCGTCTTTTTCAATGCCCAACATTCAGATCCATACATAACGACAGGTCTAATGACACTCTTGTAGATTTTCCCCGTAAGTTTAAGGGGCATCCTCGCGTCACATATTGTTCCCGAAACCTGTCGCCATTTCATCCAGCCTGCATTCATTCTCCTACTAACTTCCCGGTCGATATTGCCGTCGTTTTGGAGAAGCGAGCCCAAGTACTTAAAATCGAATTAGTTAGGTTTATTATATTTTGACTTTATCGAATTGTAGGAATTTTAATCGAGAATAAACATACGCATGCACATAATTAGGTATTTCATTATTAAGCGAATACTAATAATATTGTTATTTCGCTTGCTCTTCATTCTGATAAACGTCTCTATCTTTGTTGTTTATATACATGATCCATCATACGATGAATGTAGTTTTGTAAAAAATCATATTTGCATGTATAGGTATGAAATATCAACTCTATTATTTTTCTGATATTATAGAATGACGATTCTCTTTTTAACATACATACATATCATCACGCCATATCCCTTGCAGGGTAGGCAGAGAGAACAGAGTGTCATAGAACTCTATCTATGCATGCTTCACTCGCTTCCTCAACATTCATAATTCTCTTCATACATGCTCGCCGGTTTCGGAGACTCTTGACTCCACCTTCCTTCAGTACATGACCGATCTGGTCTAGGTAAGTTAGTCTCGGTCTCCCCCGGTATCTACATCCTTCCACTTTCGCATTGTATATCTTCTTAACCAGACGTTCGTTCGGCATTCTTTCCACATGTCCGAACCATCGGAGTATTCCCTTTCGCATCTTTACATCAATACTCTCTTTCATACCTACTCGCTCTCTTATGTCGTTTAAAAAAACGACATAAAAAAGGAGGAGGTTCTATTATTTCAAATTATATTTTAACCTGTTAGTCTACAACTGAGCTGTACGATCTATATTATTTGGTTGGATTACCAGGTGGTAGGGCATCGGCGGCGGCGGGCCGCGTTTATATCGATCCGACGACGGCGCGACCCGTCTCGCGACTCGCTCGACACCTTTCATTGCCTACTTATGTAGTTACCTACAATGTAATGCAACAGTGCCACATACATACATTAAAAACATTGGATTATGTGCAGTTAAAAGCGAACCAATAATACAGATAATTAACATCTAACCTACTGACATTGATACATATGCGTGTGATTAAAAAACGCTTATCATATTTTTTATTTATCTATACGTTAAAACCCGCAATCTAGATTCACTTTAATGCCTTTTTTCACATGTGTTCGATTAGATTACAATTTTGTGTAAATAAACATTGTATGGTAATATATTTTCTTTAATCCGTTTCTTTTTTGTATTTTTTTTTTATTGCATGCTGTGGCAAACGAGCAAGCAGCACACCTGATGGTAAGTGTTACTGCCGCCCATGGACCTATGCAATACCAAGGATATAAGGCCGTTGCCTACCAATACAAACCCCAAATCCACCCAGTTGGGATTTCGTTTCAATACTATTAGCAACATTTTAACCATATATCCCCAACTCATGGCAAATTGCCATATAATCTAAGCTAGTTATTAAAAACCTATCCATTGTTGCCTGGAAAGTCACCCATATTGTAATCGGATAGGAAAACGAAGGCAGGCAACTTGTTCCATTCTATTGCTGTGCTTTATAACGCTAAAACTTTTAGTTTTGCAACAGATTTCTATTGTATGGATGAAAACCCATTGCTCGTCCGGATGTCCTATGGTTCAAGGTTGATGGAGATTATCATTATCATCATTCTACTGCTCTAATCCTAATTTCTTGGGATCGACGCAATATGTACTCGTACATATTACAAAAGTTATTGGCAATAGTTTTATGACCGACCGACTGCCTGACGTCACTCCTCCTTGGGAATGTATGAATGTAATTGTTAACCAAACGACATCAAGTTGAGTTGGCTCATGTCGATTTAAAGGTTTAAGGTTGATGGAGATCTGAAGGCAATTTTAACACGTCATTATAAGCATCTAAGCCAGAGGATTTAAACTCAATTTTCCAGGGGGCCATATATTAAATTTTGAATTCGTAGGCGGGCTAGATAGAAAATAAAAATAAAAAATAACTGAATTATTATAACATATTATTTATTAAATTACATAGTATGTAATATACGGTTGTTAAAAATCATAGCGATTGCGGGCCTTATTGATGCGGCCCAGGGGCCGGATGTGGCCCGCGGGCCGTATCTTTCACATGACTGATCTAAGCACACCCTAATAGGCTGTCCTAAAAAGTATTAATAATTATTATTTGAATGGCTCAGCTAACCCATATAATTATTGCCTTTATTGATGACCCTGGAGTATCAAATACAATATACGTTTGAAATTTTGCAATATAACGCATAAAATATTATAAATCATCCATATTACTTCCTTATCTTTATCCTTTATTACAATATTTTCGATTTAACATGTTAATTTATTACATATACTGTTTGTAATTTTTAATAATAAATTATTTTAATTAAATATGTACCCAGTTATACATTTCTGTCCTCGGTTAACCTGTTAACTGGTTTTCGTGGTACATATTATTAATCATGTTGATATATTTCCAAGTAAATAATTCAATACATTCTATTTATACAAAATAAGTAAGTGTTACAGATTCAGTTTAAAATTTACCTCTATCGTATTTTCTTGTCATATAATTTATGTGTAAGAAGCAAATTATAAATAATTTTCAAAGTGTAAAATTACAAGGTTTGAAACAATCGATACGTGTTAACGAGGCCAAGGCTTATAAGTTTATAACACTTATTTTAGCTAATCTAATATCCATGTAGGTATGTTGAGGATCATGCTGGACATCATCTCAGCTCATGTAAGTCCCACTATTGGGCTCGAGCTCCTCCTCCATAATTGCAGGGAAATTGACTTATATTACACGCTAGTCAGGCGTGTTGGTAGAGTTTTGTTTGTTTCGAGAATTCCATCTCTTGCATAGATGTTATATGCGTTTTATATATCTTAGCCGTCTCTTATGATCACCGATGGGTAAGCTAGAAGGCGGTGATTTGTATTCTTACTACGTCACCACACTCACCACACAGAGGTCGCTGGACTTGTGTATTTTTATGTATGTAATTTTTTATATTTTATATATCTAGTAGTCTATTATTATGTACGTGACCTTCGTAAGTTTTATTAATCACTTTACTAGAAATTTTACAACACCGTTTTCAGCACCGATATCTTATTCGTGTGACCGTGGACTTTGTGAAAGTGATAGTACTGGGTTGTTGAATTGTTGAAAATAATATGCCTATTGGTAATTGTGATTCGTAAAGTATCCTCGTTATACACGAGGATACTTTACGAATCGAAACTAAATTTAAAATGGTGATTTTATACGATTTGCAACTATGGCTATACGTTTAATACAATTCTAACTGTAAAGTTTGAAGTATTAAGCCTATAACAATGTGTAAACATTGTCGGGTAGATAGCACACCGTCACCTTAATACGTAAATACAATACGAAATGAAATTTGCATGTCCTACAATTAGTCGCGGTAGTGTAGTGGCAGCACGATTGGGCCGGAATCCCAATAGACACGGGTTCGAATCCCGCTTGCGACATCATTTTTCATTTCGTAATCGGATTTTATAAATAACTATGGCTATTTTACTTATATGTAAAATAACTGTCTTTTTATGTCCTAATGTTAAAAGTATACCTCTTAAGGAAAAAGATGCGTAGGTAATTTGGTTATTGTCGACGATTTATAACGTTGTGGGTATTTGTTTTGTACGTGAGAATTGGTTGGTATATTTGCATGTTGCCGCTTCACGTCCTTTTGCAGGCAAAACGAATTTTCAATGGTTATTTATTTATTTATTAAGGATAAATTATTATTGATTTAATATTCACACACAATGTAAAGTTAAAATTAGTTTAAATTCTGATTAAATTGAACTACTATAACAAGCTTAGAAATTGTATCGAATTAAATAAAATAAAAACAAATTAAAAAAATGACAACGCAAATTTTCATCATCATCTCAGCTCATATATGTCCCACTGTTGGACTCGAGCCTCCTACATAGTGGGAGGGAAATTAACCTACTATACCACGCTGGTCAGACGTGTTCGTATAGGGTTTTGTTTCGAGTTTTCCTTCTCTTGCATAGATGTTATATACGTTTTATATCTCTTAGACGTTTCTTACGATCACCCACAGTTAAGATAGATAGGGGATGCCAGACTGTCAGTGCTCTCTTTAATTTCACACAGGCAGTGTGTAACAGGGACAGCGCTCTACGAAGCCGAATTAATAGAATGTCTTTTCCCGAGGGTCGATGTGCAATATTTATTGCACTGAAGAGAGAAGATATTTGTGTTACACATTGTGCTAATATACCTAAATTGTAGCGAATGTAAGTTAACTGCAATTAACTAATTAGATCACCTGTCTAAAAGATCTCAAAGGAGATCCTTACATATACATACATATTCCAATATTTGTTAGTTTTTCCTTTTCACAATAATTTTAGATTACATTTATAATTCCCAGGCACATCAACTCTATCTTGACCATATTTTTTTGCAATTTATACAGCAGTAATCTAATTAGCGAGTGCGGCTTTATGTACAACTACCAGCTCCATGTTTAAATTGCGTGCGTAATTATTTTTTCATTGTTTTGTACTTCATATTTTGAAAGTCGTATATTATCACTTACATTTTAAAATGAAAGATAGTTTATGGTAGCGTGAATTTAGTGTAGATACCGATATACATCCACATAATAGAAATTTTCGAAGGTGTGCATTTCCACTCTTTGAAACGCCTACATTTAATAGCAAACGTCGATAGGCAAGTGAAGGAATGGATATATTTACATTTATTTTAGTCTTAGAAATACTTAGAATATCGCTATCCCTCTATAATGCGACGCGGACGGTCAGATACCTAGTAAACGCTCTGTAGAATAATTCTACTCATTCTGAATTTTGCACTTGACATCCGACCCGAATTTCAATGTAATGAAGGCTATGCTACTCGAATGATGATTAATTGATACTAAAACGTTGATTTCATACAAATTCAGCTACAAAATAGTTTACTTAATTGTGTTCCACAATTATTCTAACTGGTTATTTTATTGTTTCATTAAATGGTAATGAGTAAATAACTGGCATAGCCTAATAGGTTTCAAAGTTATTCATGTTTAAATTCTTTATATAAACATTTAATTATTATATTTTTAATGTTTTTAATGATAATAGTACATAATCCTCCTCATGCTCTTATTCTAATTGATACTCGCATATTTTATGCCTCTAACACTTGTTGGCAAAATTACTAGATATGCTCCATAAGTTTTGGCTGAATCTTCACCTGCCTGGTTTCCTTCCCTCCTCCTGTGACTCACCTTGTAAATGTTTGTCTCCTCAGTGTAGAGCCCTTCGTTAAGTTTTACAACACCCTCTAGCAATGTTAAGGTTAGTAGAATATATGGTGTCATACGCCATTATACATTGTAATAGTTATCGTAATAAATGTTATAAAATTATAACATATTACGCATGTGTAATTGTGTACATGGCTTCCTTTATGTAATATCATACCGATACAGAATAACTATGCTCACCGCACTTGCATGCTTCTGACATGATATCGGACGCGCTAACAAATATATATATACATACAAATAAAAATCTCATGTCACGATGTACGTCCGCGAATCTAAGAAATTATTTAACAGATTTTAATGAAATTTAATAATTGTAACTTGTAAAGTATACTTCTTTTGACGGACAGCGCGGAGCTTCATATCCTTCTGTAATATCATTCATCGCTATTTCAGTGGACTCATTTCCTTGAATTCAATGGCCCACCTGACGGATAAGTCTTTCGAGTATATACTCTATTAGACGCCCCGGCAATTAGTGCATTTCCTTCGCGCGAATTGCCTCCCTGCGACTGATTCCTAGTCCAACCAAGCGTGTTATACTAAATAGGAAAAATATGGTTAAGGAAACGTTATCCATGTTTAAACTTAGCGACTGTGTGAAGCTGGACCGAACGTTTAGCAAGTACATTATAACGATGTCCGTATTTCACGTCACAATGTAACAAAACACCCTCCCCACCTAAGGTTACCTTGAAGATAACACTCATATACGTTGTACAAGTATTGTATATTCTCATTGTTTAAATACCTTTGATTTATTATATATATGTAATCTTTTGTTCTTTGGTTAGACATCAATATTGGGACATAGTTGTATTATTTATATTCATATAATTAAATTTAGAATCACATGTTATACAGCCTTATTGATCCAGTGGCATAAATATGCTGCTAGAATCCGGGACAATACAGATCGTATTGTCCCGGATTCTAATACCAGATCTGGGCAGAATTATTGTTAAAGTTGCCGAAATTAACTCAACGGTGCCGACTGCTTTTGAATTTCAGCAAAAACATTTTAAGCACATATACATACCTACTTGCATTGGACTGTGGTGCACGGTACCCTGCCACGACGGACATTAGAGACTTAAAATTGTATTGATTCACGTTTTAAATATTGTCCATAGTTGTCGATATATAGATTTTCGTGATCATAGCTCGTTAAAAATGAAAAAAGGATGTGGCATAGTAAATTTTGCCTTCCACTATCCATATTATTTTTGGGACACAAGTTTTGTTTCCTAAAAATGACACGTACATGGGTTGTAAAGAACAAAAATAATGGTGTTAGTCAATAAGTGTATACGCAAGCTAGTCTCATGAGCGGCGTTTGGTATTACAGGCAGCTGAGGCAGCCGAATGAGATACAATATTGGCCTAGTTGCGCACGTTGCGTAAACGGCCGTAGACTTGAACTCATTATTTTTGCTGGCACACTTTAACCGATGTGAGTGTATAATATTTTGTTTTTGGAAATCATCGTGATACAAAACGTCCACGAAACGTTTTGTTCTTTTTTGAAGGATTTTTTTTCAAATGCGACACATATTCCCCTCGTCGTAACTATTCTAAGTTAGTATCCATAATGCAGAGGGAGGCAAAGATATATAATATTTATGTTTTGATGTCTGGACTTTTTGTGTCACGTATTACGAGTTTATTTCTGTCAGTTGGTTGCTATTGTGAATTTTTGATAGGAAACCCAAAAGCAGTTTTTAACCGACCCACGATTGGAATCCGCTAGCTCAATGATGGAAAACGCGTAGTTTTACATTAAAATAACTTAAGATACTTGCGCTATATGTATGTATACATACATTATTTTATAAGGCCTAAATGATTTGTTGTATATCCTGTTTATCTCAATTGGGTACTGTACTAGATTTCGCGCTGCTACTGAGAATTGCTTGAAGGCAAAATTCAATAACACGCCTAGAAACTTTTATGCGTTACCAAATATGTTTTGTATATCGTTTTTAGTTCAGTTAGGTAGATCCAATTTCGAGAAAGAGGCCAGTCGACGAATCCAACTCGGTTGGGCAGCGTTCGGAAAACTTAGGAGGATCTTCTTATTCAACATACCTGTGTTTGAAAACACAGGTCTACGACCAGTGATGATTTACGGCACGAAAACGTGGTCCCTAAATGTAAGCCTCATAACTAAGCTCTAAAGTCACTCAGCGGGCTATGCTCGGAATTTCTCTGTGAGATAGAATCCGAAATACGGAAATCCACAGAAAACGGGTGTAACGGACATAGCACGAAAAATTAGCACGCTGAAGTGGCAATTTTTGTATAGTATATATTATAATACGAATTACTCCGTGAAATGCTTATTCTTACTTTACTTGCCTACACAGTACCCAAACCGTTGCATTAAAACTAAAAAGAGAAACTGCATATATTCAATGTTAATTCACAACGTTGGATGGTGATCATGGTGAACGCGCTAAATTATGCAATCAACCAAGGAAACTGTCGTCACGAAACCTTTTGGCTTTACGTCGACCGGTTGCAACACCATACTTTCTCCTTCCCAAACGGACCGAAGGGGATATTTTATAACTTGAAAAAACATGAATCAATGTTTATAGTATTTGTGTGTATATATTTAACGGTTATGTTTTTGAGGTTTCCGTGTCATGGTACAACACTCCAAATAATATGTACAGGAAATATAACTAGTCATTTGTGTTATATACTTTTTTAATTTATCTGTAGGCACATGTATGTAACGCAACTAAACAAATCGTAGCATGTTTTTTTTTTTATTACAAACTTTTATTTAGTTGCATCTCTCTCGCTGTCTGTCAACAATCAAATCTTGCGATAATGATTTCTGATGTTTACGCGAGTATACATTTGAAATAAAACTAATTTTAGCGATTCTATCGCGTTTGTATTTGGTTTTTAATTTCTTGACATTTCCAGCGCTATAGCGTTCATGGTCACGGGAGTACTAAGTCCCATGAACACTGTAAAGACTTCGAAACGTTGGGAAACTAAAAAATCAAGCGCAAACGTGATAGAATCCGTAAAATAAGTTTTATTTCAAATCTTGTAAGTTTAATTCGACACATTGCCGATGTCCGATTAAACTGATTTTTTTCTTTATTTCAGTTGTCAATGCAATATGCAATTTTCAATATACTACCATAATAATTTTAACATGATCGCCCTTCAAAAATATCCGATTACAGGTTCTTTTCAAAAAATTCAAATTACTGAAAACTTGAAAATGTTATACTTGGTAACAGCATACTAAATTCAATATGGCCGCTTTTACAGGTGGTGGATTATAATTTTTTTTTACAATCTATTTAATATTTTCACTAAATAAAAGGAATCGAAGACGACAAAACGTTTTGAAGCGTTATTAGTGTAATTTCACTAATTGTATGTTAGTGAAATTACACTAAAAAGCTTCTAAATGGCAGGGTGAAATGGACGACGCGGCCGGGGCGGCGCAGGCGCGAATACCTGCGCCTGATGCCGCCCTAACCGAGGCCTCGGGTGATCGGACCGGGGAATTGTCCGGTCACCCGACGTGAGGCCACCGCGTGAAGGCGACGCCCCGACGGCGAAATCTGTCGGGGCGTCGACGAGAGGAACCCGCGAGGGTAAACCGCCGGGCGGGCCACCGAAGTTAAAATCGAGTACCGGTGGTCCGCTCGCACGGCGAAGAGAGAAGGTTTTACGGTGGGTCTATGGGGTCACGCGCCGCCTTTCCGTCACCCCGGACTGATTCAGCGGGGCGAGACGCACCCATAGCCCACCAAAAAAAAAAAAAAAAAAAAAAAAAAAAAAGGGTGAAATGGACGACGACAATATGAGATTTAAAATTACTACCATACTTTATTAAATATTATAAATGAAAGAATAACATTTATAATAACTTAATAATATAGTTGTTTACAATCACATAATGATATAAAATTAATAATACCTACAATATATTTAAAAAAAAATATTAGTAAAAAAAAACTAAAGATCTGTAAATAATCAACATATTACCAAAATAAAAACGTATTACATTTAACAGTAAGAAAATGTTACACGCCTTGCGGTCGAAATGCGATCTCTTCGGAAAATCTGTGGAGTTAGGCTGACCGACCGCATTCGTAACGACGCGCGACGACGTAAGAGAGCGAGTAGGTATGAAAGAGAGTATTGGTGTAAAGATGCGAAAGGGAATGCTCCGATGGTTCGGACATGTGGAAAGAATGCCGAACGAACGTCTGGTTAAGAAGATATACAATGCGAAAGTGGAAGGATGTAGGTACCGAGGGAGACCGAGACTAACCTACCTAGACCAGATCTGTCAGGTACTGAAGGAAGGTGGAGTCAAGAGTCTCCGAAACCGGCGAGCGTGTATGAAGAGAATTATGAATGTTGAGGAAGCGAGTGAAGTATGCAGAGATAGAGTTCTCTGGCACTCTGTTCTCTCTGCCTACCCTGCAAGGGATATGGCGTGATGATATGTATGTATGTATGTATTATTTTTAATTCCTTATTTATTAAATAAAACCCTTTTTAATTTTTATTTACCTTTAATTTATCGTGCAAACGCGATTGTCTGCATTAATACACAAGAAATGGACAAGTTATAAATTAAGATCTACATTTAAAGAATGCGTCTTTATGAATTGAGGAAGACTCTTAAAATCCAAAATAAATACTAAAAATACTGTTCGAACCCGAAGGTAGAATATGATAATTGAAACCATATATATATTGATTATGAACTCAGCGGGAATAAAAATACCACGCAATTGCTATATTAGAATTCTAGCATATAGAGAACGTTGCAATTTGCAAAAAAGAAATTGCAAATGCCAATAATTTAATAACAGAACTAATATACAATAATGTAATGAACTAAATTGTATTTAACACATTTAAGTAAGTCTTTTGCAGTGTTCGTGCAATTAGCTTAGGTGAAAACAACATTTTAGGGATAGGGATATTTCTTCTTCTTCTTATTTTTATGTATTGGCAATCAGCTACTTAAATGAGCCATTGTTGCCAGTGTCGAGTTATAATCATCTTCAAGTTTTTAGTGTCTTCAAATTAGTCATTGTCCGTCAGTAAGTCAAATTGTCGCCATCAACAGTGCTATGGCCACACTGTCAATGGTATCTTGTGAGAATTTTGATGAAAAACGAAAACGTTGTAAAGCACTTTTATATGATATTCACTACATCTCAGCAATTCCGTCACATCACATTACATAAAATGCCATCAAAATTATCTAATATAACACGTTAAAACACTAAGATAACGAATATAATACAAGAGCACCACATAACGTTTTAGATTCCCACCAAAAACCCATGGGGATATTTATCGTACTCTTTAATTACCACGCAACAAATAGCTGTTACCTAAAATATCATGAAATATGAGCTTCCTGTGAATGAGCCGCGTGCTTCGGGAGTTTATTTGCGCTCAGTTTGATTTTATCGAGCACAAATTTCAGAAGTCAAGCGTCGTGTCGTGTGACGCGACCGTCTGTTCTCGTTGGTTTTGTTTATCGCAAAAGGACTTCATATCATACACATACATATTTCACTCACAATTTATTCCGTTTTCATTGAATTATTATAATGTTAGGTATTGAATCGAATATTATGTACATAGAAAAACAAGAACTGGAAAAAACGAAGTAAAAAAATGTTTAATATGTTGATGTAGGCCAGACGCCATCTTATATCCCGTCTGTGACCTGACGCTTACTCACGGCCCTTTGGCGTTTTATGGCAGCGGCTCAAATTTTCACAGATACTATTGGCATAAACGACAACTTACTGTTTCATGCAAAAACATATCCTATAGGATTGGGTAATTGGCTTACGAGGTCGACTTGTGTTTTGTCTGAGTCGTGACGCCCTCACCTCTAAGAACGTCTAGCAGATGTGACTATGTATTGACTTTAAATCTACTTAAATACCTACTTAATCAAGTCAAACCATGCCTTTTCATTACTGAGTTAACGTCTCCTGTCTATTTTTAGTGTTGATTTAATCTCTATTAGCTATTAAATTTATAAATAACTATCTAGTTTTGATATGCTTTTTACTAAGAAATTGGCCATTAATTCTTAATAAACACCTGTTTATAAATGCAATGCATCGATTGTTATTTGAAAGGGAGTTGATCTGTCTAACACGCTTATAGAATTCACAAGTCGGAGGGTCGCCGAAAGGTTCGTTGAACTTATAGGGCTCCGGAGAAGTCGCATATGTTTGGACGCGGGGTTGCGGACTGGGTCGGTCGTTGACTTTCCTGGGGTGTACATTGCACCCTCACAGTCTGTGCATTGATTTACTACCATGGAGTTTTGCTAATAATCGAACTGCACATGTTCACGCTACATTTTACAGTTAGGCGTTAAAGCAAATTGTTAAAACGATATATTTTATAGGCACTGTGATTCGATAATAATAAACACAATAGGTAAATGTTTTTTCGTAGTAACACAATACCTATAATAATCTATATACAGGGTGTCCCAAAATTCAACGATAAGCTGGCACCAGCAGGTGGACCTACATATGACTACTCGAGAACAGAAAAGAAAAAAATTCTACCTTGATTTTTTTTTTCATTACGACAAAAAAAACCAAAATCTTTAAAAATGGACATCCTTTATTATATTATTAAGTGCTATTGCTACAGTTTTACAAGTAATTCTGTGATTTTTTTTGTATTGGCAAGGTAAGTAGCACTACTATCGATCACAACCATTAAAAATTCCAGAATATCTATAGTTTTTACACAAAAATCAATCAAAACTATGTTTTTTTCATAAATTATGTAAGATTTTGACTTTCAGCTCACTTTCACTCATCATAGTGAAAAAAAAAAGTATGGACGCTACTGTGGCAAATAGTATTAAAAATTGGCGCATCTAACTACAATTCTAAAATGGTATAACATTCTAGTCAAATTAGCCACAAAAATATACTTAGGTGTACTATTTCAAAATAACAACCATATTTCGAAAATTGTTAGTGTTGATAGTAATCACTTTTACTATGTAGCCAAAATGTTTTTGTAGCAAGTTCTCAGAATTTTAATGAGACATGTGCGTAGTCCATAAGTCCATAAAATAAGTTGGACAGAGATAGAGAGATTATACGTTAGAGGGAGATAGATAGATGCTAATTGTTTAGTAACATTAATGCAGGTGGAGAAGTAATTAATGTCCTCAGCAGCACAGCAAGTCAGTATGCTCTACTTCTTTGTTTACTGCACACCGTTCTGTTTTAATTAAAGTGGCTCTGGTACTGACGACTTTTGGATTGAATTAAGTGACCTGGAAATTGACCTGACTTGGCATTATTTTAGACTGTGATTTTGTGTTTTTTTTAAAGAAGTTTTGCCTTATTTTCAAGTGTTTAGCATTCATCATGCCGCTACCATACACAGCGTTAGAATACGCTAATATGCACCTAATTTATGGAGAATGCCGATGCAATGCCAACGCTGCTAGCAGATTATATCGAGCAAGGTACCCTAATCTTCAAAGGTATCCGGATTATCGCGTATTTATTAACGTGTATCAAGCTTTTTCGGAGGGTTGTATACCATCTGACAGGCGAAACGCTGGAAAACCTAGATCGGAACACGATGAAGAAGTTCTCAATGAAATAGAAAACGATTCAACTACCTCTGTACGTGCTGTACAAGCAGCAACGGGAATCCCAAAAAGTACTGCACATAGAATTTTAAAACGTCACGTCGTCGTGATGAAACAACCTGCAAGAAAGATGGATATTTAAATCTTCACAATCTTCATAGCTGGAACAATGAAAATCTGCACCTGGTGAGAGAAGACAATCTCAATACCAATTTAAGGTTAACCTATGGACTGGCATAATAAATGGCAAAGTGATAGGGCCCTTTGAGTTACAAGGAAACATAGATGGCAATAGTTATTTAAACTTCTTACAAAATGAGTTGCCAGGATTATTAGAAGATGTGCCCTTAAGTGATTTGCAAACCATGTGGTTTCAAAACGATGGTTGCCCAGCTCACTATGCCCGTCCTGTGCGAGAGTACTTAGACCAAGAGTACCCAGGGCGTTGGATCGGGCGACTTGGTCCTATCTTGTGGCCACTCCGTTCACCCGATCTAAATCCCCTGGACTTTTTCTATTGGGGTTGTCTAAAGGACAGAGTCTGCACAAAACCGATTGCAACCTTGGACGAGCTTCGCCATAAAATAATTCAGACTGTGGATCTACGGACTACGCACATGTCTCATTCAAATTCTGGGAACTTGCTACAAAAACATTTTGGCTACTTAGTAAAAGTGATTACTATCAACACTAACAATTTTCGAAATATGGTTGTTATTTTGAAATAGTACACCTAAGTATATTTTTGTGGCTAGTTTGCCTTGAATGTTATACCATTTTAGAATTGTAGTTAGTTGCGCCAATTTTTAATACTATTTGCCACAGTAGTGTCCATACTTTTTTTTTTCACTATGATGAGTGAAAGTGAGCTGAAAGTCAAAATCTTACATAATTTATGAAAAAAACATAGTTTTGATTGATTTTTGTGTAAAAACTATAGATATTCTGGAATTTTTAATGGTTGTGATCGATAGTAGTGCTACTTACCTTGCCAATACAAAAAAAATCACAGAATTACTTGTAAAACTGTAGCAATAGCACTTAATAATATAATAAAGGATGTCCATTTTTAAAGATTTTGGTTTTTTTGTCGTAATGAAAAAAAAAATCAAGGTAGAATTTTTTTCTTTTCTGTTCTCGAGTAGTCATATGTAGGTCCACCTGCTGGTGCCAGCTTATCGTTGAATTTTGGGACACCCTGTATATATATATATTGTATATATATAAAAGAGCTTGTCCTGATTGACTGATTCATCATCGCACAGCCTAAACCGCTGGGGGTAACATGAAATTTTGACAGTTGGTGCCTTTTATATTGTAGGCGCTCACTAAGAAGGGATTTTTGGAAATTTCTCCTCTAAGGGTGGAAAATAGGGGTTGCAAGTTTGTATCTAACTTCGTGAGTTCTGAAGATAGATTCGTGAAACTTTGTATTCGTCAATTTTTTATGATTTTTATGTTTTTGAGTTTGTTGTCGTCGGGAATAGGATATTAAAATATGATATTAATGAACAAAAAAAAAAGAAAATTAAAAAAATATCAATTCTAAGCGTCCATTTGTTGATAATGTAACCAATGGCAACTGATAGCTCACGTCATTACGTGGTCTAATGGTTTGTTTGGAAGATACCGCGAAAAGTTAAAATTATAATTTGGAAAATCCAATAGTGCACGCCTCATAATTTTTATATTATTTAGCATTTACCATTAGTCAATGCTATAATATGCACGATAAATAAAGTGCCTTAATTATTTCATTGAGCAAGATCTGGTAGTAATATTAAATAAAATTGCACTTTAAAAAAAACAAAAAATTATGCGTGCGTATAAAGTACGTACACATATCAGAAGTGACATTTTGGCTAACTACTCTCTCTCCTCTCTCTCTCTCTCTCTCTCCTCTCTCTCTCTCTCCTCTCTCTCTCTCTCTCTCTCTCTCCTCTCTCTCTCTCTCCTCTCTCTCTCTCTCCTCTCTCTCTCTCTCTCTCTCTCTAAAAACGCACACAGCTAAAATAACTTAATAATTTTAAATTAATCGAAATCTGCTTATCTCATTATTTAACTGTTAGGCGGAACGAAGTGTGCTGGGTCCGCTAGTATTAAATAAATAAAAACGTAATTTAACACTTTTGAAATTTTTTCCTAAAAGGGTGAAAGTAAGGGGTTGAAAGTTTGTATGAAACTTCGTCAGTTTTGAAGTTAGATCCCTGAATTTTTTATTAGCTATATATTGTTAAATAAAAATTTACCTGTCTCAGCATTTTGGGAAATTCTCTCCTAAGGGAGTGAAATAGGGGTTACAAGTTTTTTAATGAAACTTTGGCATTTTTGAAGTTAGTTTGTATTTGTTTATTTAATATTAAATAAACAAAGACCTGTTCCAGCATTTTTGGTAATTTCACCCCTAAGGGTAAAAAATAGGAGATGCAAGTTTGTATGAAACTTCGTCAATTTTGAAGTTAGATCCCTGAAAATTAGTTTTTAGATATTTAATATTCAATAAATAAACACGTGTATCAGCTTTTTTGGAAATTTCTCCCCTAAGGGTAAAATAAGGGGTTGCAAGTTTTTATGAAACTTCGTCAGTTAGATCCCTGAAAATTTGTTATTCGCTATATAATGATAATCAAAAATTTACTGGTCTCAGCATTTTTGGAAATTCTCCCCTGAGGGAGTGAAATAGGGGCTGCAAGTTTTTTTAAGAAACTTTGTCATTTTTGAAGTTAGAACCGTTAAAATTTGTATTTGTCTATTTAATATTAAATAAACAAATACCTATTTCAGCATTTTTGTAAATTTCTCTAAGGGTGAAAAATAGTGCAAGTTTGTATCAAACTTCGTCAGTTTTGAAGTTAGATCCCTGAAATTTTATAATTTTATATTAATTAAATTTTATAAATTTAATAAATAAATACGTGTTTCAGTATTTTTGGAAATTTCTCCCCTAAGGGTGAAAAATAAGGGGTTGCAAGTTTGTACGAAACTTCGTCAGTTTTGAAGTTAGAACCTTGAAAATTTGTTATTAGCTATATAATGTTAAATAAAAATTTACGAGTCTCAGCATTTTTGGAAAATATTCCCTAAGGGAGTGGAATGGAGGTTGCAAGTTTTTTTTAACAAACTTTGTCATTTTTGAAGTTAGAACCGTTAAAATTTGTATTTGCCTATTTAAAATTAAATAAACAAACACCTATTTCAGCATTGTTGTAAAGGTCTCCCCTAAGGGTGAAATATAGGAGATGCAAGTTTGTATGAAACTTCGTCAGTGTTGAAGTTAGATCTCTGAAAATTTGTTTTTAGATATTTAATATTAAATAAATAAATACGTGTTCCAGAATTTTTGGAAATTTCTCCCCTAAGGACCAAAACACCTGTTTCATTTGCATTTTTGGAAATTTCTTTCCCAAGGGTATAAAATATGAGTTGCACGTTTGTATGAAACTTCGTCAGTTTTGAAGTTAGTTCCCTTAAAAAAATGTTATTAGCTATTTAATATTAAATAAAAATAAACACGTGTTTCAGCATTTATGGAAATTCTCCCCTAAGGATGTAAAAAATAAGGGTTGCAACTTTTTTATGAAACTTTGTTAGTTTTGACGTTAGATTTGCGAAAATTTGTATTTGCCTTTTAATATTAAATAAATAAAAAAGTGTTTCAGCAGTTTTGGAAATTTATCCTCTAAGGGTGTAAAACAGAAGTGGTTCCAGTGGCAAGGCACGCGCTACCCTTCTGTTGCCCCGGACGGAACGAACGACGTGTGTCGAGACCATATATTACCAAAAAAAAGTGCCCTACATGAGTGCCGGCAGATTGTGCATTTTTGAATATTTTGGAATGGTTAGGGAATAAATAAATAAATAAAAATAAATAAATAAATAAAAATAAACCCTTTGTTTAAAAACAAGGGTTCACGTTATGACTGCGCAAATTACAGAGCCATTAGCTTGACCAGTTTGGCAGCAAAAGTGTATGGAAAAATTATTGAAAGGAGAATGAGGATGGTGTCCGATGGTTTACTGTGTGAGACACAAGGAGGTTTCAGGAGTGGAAGGGGATGCATGGATCAAGTGTTCTCTCTGCGCAACATTGTGGAGAAGCATCTGGCTCTAGGTCAGAGGGTTTTCTGCAGTTTTGTGGATCTGGAGAGAGCATTTGACACGGTTGTACGAAAGGAACTTTGGGACATTTTACCGGAGTATGGTATTAGCGGTAAACTGCTACAGGCTGTGCAGTCCAGTTACATGGGCTGTAGAGCCTGTGTGCGGCTGGATGATGGAATGTCGCCTTGGTTTGACGTCAATATCGGCGTTAAGTAGGGGTGCGTTCTGTCAGCCAGGCTGTTTATCATATATCTGGATAAATGTCTCCAAAGGTTGAACGATATGAATGTGGGAGTCCAGATGGGCGACTCAGTGGTCACTGCTCTGCTTTATGCAGATGATGCAGTCCTGCTGGCACAGTCAGCGACTGACCTGCAGACCCTAGTCGACACAATGACAGAAGATTGTAAGAAAAACGCGTGAATGTGAGCAAAACCAAAATAATGGTCTTTGAAAGAGATAAAACCAGAACAGATGTAAGAGTAACAATAGGTAATGATATACTAGAGCAAGTGGATGAATTTGTATATCTTGGATGTGGATTTAGCCGAGATGGAAGGTACACCACTGATATAGAGCGAAGAGTGAATGCGGGAAATAGAGTGAACGGAGCGTTGGGGCAACTTCTCGGCAGCCACCACCTCAGCCAGAAGGCACGTGTAAGCAATACATAACGCAGTGCTTGTCCCAACATTACTGTATGGCAGCGAGAGTTGGGTATGCAGAAAAGAGTATGATAGTAAAATTAATGCGGTCGAAATGCGATCTCTGCGGAAAATCTGTGGAGTTAGGCTGACCGACCGCATTCGTAACGACGACGTAAGAGAGCGAGTAGGTATGAAAGAGAGTATTGGTGTAAAGATGCGAAAGGGAATGCTCCGATGGTTCGGACATGTGGAAAGAATGCCGAACGAACGCCTGGTTAAGAAGATATACAATGCGAAAGTGGAAGGATGTAGGTACCGAGGGAGACCGAGACTAACCTACCTAGACCAGATCGGTCATGTACTGAAGGAAGGTGGAGTCAAGAGTCTCCGAAACCGGCGAGCGTGTATGAAGAGAATTATGAATGTTGAGGAAGCGAGTGAAGTATGCAGAGATAGAGTTCTCTGGCACTCTGTTCTCTCTGCCTACCCTGCAAGGGATATGGCGTGATGATATGTATGTATGTATGTTAGGGAATAATTTCGCAAGAATTGCTTTATTTATCAGTATAATCGTACTATCATTTATGTAGTTAAATACAATATTCATTTATTGTGCCATCCTACACAACCATGAAAATTTAAATTACATATAAAAAATAACACTTCAGAACTATTACAATTATTTTATATTAAAAAGTTAATCTCTCAGAAAAATCAAACTTCATCCATAATTTCAACGACTCTTTCACCATCATCATTACAAGCATCATCATCGCCAATCTCTAAAACTAATACAATAGGGTTATGGTAGCTGAAGTAAGAGAAGTAAGAAACGAACAATTTTGATTCGAATCTATTTAACAGTCTAATAAAGACCGCATCAATAGTAGGTAGTTTTGTATTTCGATGTGCTAAGATTGCCATCATTTGACACATCGTTAAACCAAATTTATTAATGAAAAATTCAATTAAGAGACACAGAAGCACGCTCGCGCGAACGCCCTTTCTTTTTTTTATTTTTTTTTGCCAGTTGGACCATGGATGTGGTCGCGCCCCGACAAATCGGTCCGGGGCGACAAGAAGAGGCGGCGCGCAACCCCATGGACCCACCCTGCAAGCACCTCTCTTCGCCGTGCGAGCGGGCCACCGGTACCTGATCTTTGTCTGCGGTGCTCGCGCAAACGCCGCCGCGCCGCTTAAACGAAACGGCAGCAGCAGGCATACATTTTCGTCGCGCGGTAGAAAGAGCGAAGGATATTTTCGTCTTACGTCGTGCGAATTTTTGATCAGGTCACGAGTCCTGACGCGAGTTTAATATTTTTTACCCATCCCAAAAAAGTGCACATCGCCGCTAAAGAGGTTTTGACTTTTGAAATAAAACTACTTTTACGGATTCTATCGCTTTTGTATTTGATTTTTAATTTCCCGACGTTTCAACACTTTACAGTGATTATGATCACGGGAGGACTAAGCTGTTTTACGTCCAATATTCATTGTTATTACAGATTTTTTTATGTACCCTATAATATATTCAATTTTGACCCACATTATTAATACAAATTCATTGCCAGTACAAAAAGGATCATTATTTTATATATAAAATTTTATATTGTTTATGATTTGTTATTGTTAAAGCATTTAATTTATGATAATTATTATTGTGGCAATTTACAATTTTAGAAAAACTAACAAAACTATTCAGCTATCTTTGCTAGCGTTGTTAGTTTTTCTGCAGCAGCTAGCTAGCTTTGTTAGTTTTGTATGTATTTGCAAATTTAATAATAAATAAAGAGTTGCGTGTGTTAGCGTTTTTGGCAATTTCTTACCTAAAGGTGTAAAATGGGGGTTGAAAAGATTTTTATTAAATTTTGTCAGTTTTGAAGTTATGTTCATGAAAATTTGTATTGGGCTCTTTGGTATTAAAGACAAAATACGTGCTTCAGTATATTTGCAATATCAACAAGGATGTGGGGTTTGTACATTTGTAAGAAACTTATTTTTATTTGTAAAATATTGTTGTATAAAAATAAAGAAAGGCATGTCCCAGTATTTTAAATCTACCCCTACAGGAACAAAACTAGAGGTTATATTTTGTATGAAAATCGTCATCTTCAAGTGTAAATAAATTCATAAGGAACATTCACTTCAAGCAAGCGGCCGATCATAAAACTATTGCCAATATTTTGTTCAATCTATACGACGGAAAAGGAATATATATTACACCGACCTGATATTTTTTACCACTAAACAACTAGCACGACATACACATATCCACGCGGGCGAAGCCTTGGGAAACAGCTAGTTAATTATATTAGTAATACTTATTCGTAGACGCAATCTTTTGTTCGTTTTCTCCAACGAACTAGTGTTCGTTTAACGTTAACGAACAAGGTCCAAATAAATGACAAATAACATCAAGGGCCGATATAAAGGCCACTCCACATCGTACGTCATTTATGTTGTCTTAAATGTTATATAAAATTTATACATCGTTGGTGAAAACTGGCATTGAAAGACTTAAGTTTTAACGTAAAAAATATGTTGGCGAATGACTTCTGGCTGTTTAATCTCCATTGCCTAAGCGTTGACATTACCACCATACTTTATTTACAACGCACGCACATAATCATGTGAGATATATTAATCTTTTCAAAATTTGAGCCATTTGTGATCGAACCCCAGATACATTATTACGCATTTTTTATCAACAATATTTTGCACTACGTTGTATGTTCAAAATGCACGGATAATCTACTGTTTATATAGTAAACAAAATAGTAGATACTCTGTTAACCTATTTTATAAAAAAATTACCTTGTTGATTAACTTGAATAGACTAAGCTACTTCCAGACACATCTTAAAAGTTATCACTTGTAATCTCCCAGAGCGACAAGCTATTGGGTCACACTGAGTACATAAAAAACTGAGTTGGATAAAATGTAAAAAATGGCTCACGTGGTATGGGTACGTTCTCAAGGGTTGGTAGTATTCATAGCCGCCATTACGCGGCAAGTAATTATGATTTAATATGATCATAAAAGCTATGAGCCTGTTTGAAGGTAGACACAATTAACACGAAATTACATACGAATTCCAAAAGTAAGTAATCGATTGTTTGCGTCCTAAAATGCTGCAGAAGATGTATTCAAATATCCCTGAGAAAGTTACCAGCGTAGTAGCGGTTTAATGGACAGTACTACTCTCCCGAGGAATTTATAACAACGACTGTGATCGCCAATCCCACTCGTGCGGGGGACTGTGTTCTACGGTAGAACGCCGTTAGACTTATTGATAAGGAAGATACTATAGATAAAATATACCTGGTGTATATGAAAAATAAGGTTTTTTTTTGTTAAGAATTGCAAACGGGCTATACCGAGGTGTGTTGTATTAAAGTTCGTAAGTTGGTTGGATGGTGCCTGCACCAAGTGAGTACGAGTCCAAATTGCCAGGCGAAGTACACATACGCAAGTCTATTTTCATTATCTCAACCTCCTAATACCTACTTTTACTTCTACGTTACAGCTATTGGGTCTCTAAAAGTGTGCTCTTTCGTTACTGTCGTGGCTGTTCGATTTCTGGTTTTTATATGAAACCTTTAAAAGTTTTACCCTAGAAAGATATTTTTTAAAACTGAACAGTTTTTTATACATCCTACTTAAAAGCTCGTCATTGCAAAAGTTTCACTCGAGCCGTATATTGCCGACGCTTTCTATAGGTAGTGATAGAGTTTTATCTGAAAATATGATAATCGTAATTTGCCGCAGACATTTTACAGGGTCTGTGTAGCATATTTACTTATCTATAAACTAATGGAATGCAATATGCATAAGTAGAAGGATAACATTCGAGTGCTTTATTATTTTTTTAACCAACCAACTAACTAACGTTTAACTACCTAAATTATTTCATGTTCTTTATGTCCATAATCATCATTATAGTATTCTTATTCTTAGGTGTATATAATACCAAAATGAAAGCATTCTTAGATTTTAACATACTACTCCTACTCATTTGCCAATTGCATCTTTTTTCCAGTAAATGTTCAAGAGCCCTTGCTATGCCTAGCTAGCGATATTCGATAATATGCGTATATGCATACATAATCCTATTTGTAGTCAGTATAAGGATATTGTCATATACATTAAAAGTATGCGTAATCGAAAATAGGCGTAAGTGTATGTATGTATGTATCTATAAAAAGTATAGATAAGACCAGTTTTTCATACAAGACACACGACTGTGTAGTTCTGTTTTATTTCTAATAAAAAAACTCAATAACAAACTAGTGTTGTTAGGAAACTCCGGAATTGTAATCGAAACTATCGGTTATTTGTAAAGAAAATGGAGCAGAAATCGTAACATCTCATTTTTCCAACTCACGTTACCCTTTAGGTTGCTCAACCTCACACCTTCGAACGTTGAACGTTGCATTTAGGTTTAGCAATAAGAAAATGTAGTAGTAGTACGCTTAGTTATGTCAATCTATTTTAAACCATGTTAGTTGGTCTTCTAATTTAAATTATATACATTCATAGCTACTGTAGCTATGCAATGGCTTCGGGATAGCTTGGGAACAGGATTTTTCTTATATTTTCCTGAATGAAATGTACCTATACCTTTTTCAATATTCTTGACAAAATGACTACGAGATTTCCTTGTGTCTCCTTGTTGTTGAGGTATGGAAGCAAAAACAAAACAAATAAAAAACATTTGCAATTTATTATATTAAGTCAGGATTAAGGCCATTTTTCTTAATATATTACATACATATCATCACGCCATATCACTTGCAGGGTAGGCAGAGAGAACAGAGTGCCAGAGAACTCTATCCTTGCATACTTCACTCGCTTCCTCAACATTCATAATTCTCTTCATACACGCTCGCCGGTTTCGGAGACTTTTGACTCCACCTTCCTTCAGTACGTGACCAATCTGGTCTGGGTAAGTTAGTCTCGGTCTCCCCCGGTACCTACATCCTTCCACTTTCGCATTGTATGTCCCAATACTTTTACTTAAGGTTTAATGTTCCACTCTTACTAATAAAAGCGTCATGTAGTTACCTAAAACAACTTTATCGTATGTATTATTTAAAATATTTCCATCTTTTACGTAAACGAATTCGCGAGTTGAAGTTAACGTTAGCCCAAAGTACCTATTCCACGCGGACGAAGTCGCGGGCGGAAGCTAGTGATACATAAAATAACACGAGCAGCAGATATGTGGCAAATGATCCACATCTTTCGACCAACTAACAGCTGGCGGACAAGAAAAGGTCTTAAATGGCGGCCAGAAATTAAGTGTATACCCTTTCTATAACTAGGTGAAGTGGGAATGTAGGCAATCACAAGATACTGTAGCATGCAAGTGACACGAGAACATACGTAGTGATGAAATGATGGCAATATTATTGGTTAGTTGCCAAATAATACGTAAAGAGACCAAAACTTAAAGGATATCTATTGATGATTTCATATACGTGTGAGCTAGATATTTTTATCTATTGTTATACTAGCAGTGATAGCAAAGCGATAAGATATATCAAGTTCTATAACCAGCCAAGGGAAAGATCTCGTTCTAGCACAGCAAGATTAAAAATGAAACTAATTTAGTTAATGCTTGGACTCATATGATTCGTCTTGATCAGGCTTTGCAACGAGGTACTACTTTTCAATAATTGCTCGTAAAATATCTAGTTTGAATTCATATGATTAGTTTTCACGAGTTCAATGGTTTGTACATTTTAGCGAGGGTCTAATGATAAAGCCAGGAGATAGACAGTGATACTCTTACGTAGTTGTTAGGTAATAGTTGAGATTTAGATATGTATGATGCTCTATAGAGCTCGAAATATCCAACCCAATCCAAGGTGAGAAACGTGGTGAAGCATTAAACGGCTTACGATTTGGTACTGCGGCACGTTTCGCATCTTGGTTTGATTGGATATTTCGAGATCTATAGAGCATATAACACGTCATAATCTAGTAAGCTTTGCAAAAAAAAAAATCATTTTGCTAGAAAATAAAAGGTGTTTAACGAAATATTAGTATTAGTTTAGGATATATGTATGTGGATACGTATACCTGCTTTTCAGCTCTGTGACTTTTATGTGATTAAAACAGAGCCTCATACTTTTTAAATTACATAATATAATCATTGAATATAAAAGAAGTGACAAGTTTTCTAATAATTATCTAGGACATCTACCATCCACCATATTTGCAAAGGTAAAATGTAACTATGTCGAAGCTAATATCAGTTAATATATTTTATGTTTTGAATACATACACATACATACATATCATCACGCCATATCCCTTGCAGGGTAGGCAGAGAGAACAGAGTGCCAGAGAACTCTATCTCTGCATACTTCACTCGCTTCCTCAACATTCATAATTCTCTTCATACACGCTCGCCGGTTTCGGAGACTCTTGACTCCACCTTCCTTCAGTACATGACCGATCTGGTCTGGGTAGGTTAGACTCGGTCTCCCTCGGTACCTACATCCTTCCACTTTCGCATTGTATATCTTCTTAACCAGACGTTCGTTCGGCATTCTTTCCACATGTCCGAACCATCGAAGCATGCCCTTTCGCATCTTTACACCAATACTCTCTTTCATACCTACTCGCTCTCTTACGTCGTCGTTACGAATGCGGTCGGTCAGCCTAACTCCACAGATTTTCCGCAGAGATCGCATTTCGACCGCATTAATTTTACTTTCATACTCTTTTCTGCATACCCAACTCTCACTTCCATACAGTAATGTTGGGGCAAGCACTGCGTTATGTATTGCTACACGTGCCTTCTGGCTGAGGTGGTGGCTGCCGAGAAGTTGCCCCAACGCTCCGTTCACTCTATTTCCCGCATTCACTCTTCGCTCTATATCAGTGGTGTACCTTCCATCTCGGCTAAATCCACATCCAAGATATACAAATTCATCCACTTGCTCTAGTATATCATTACCTATTGTTACTCTTACATCTGTTCTGGCTTCGTCTCTTTCAAAGACCATTATTTTGGTTTTGCTCACATTCACGCGTAGACCCCTTTTCTTACAATCTTCTGTCATTGTGTCGACTAGGGTCTGCAGGTCAGTCGCTGACTGTGCCAGCAGGACTGCATCATCTGCATAAAGCAGAGCAGTGACCACTGTCGCCCATCTGGACTCCCACATTCATATCGTTCAACCTTTGGAGACATTTATCCAGATATATGATAAACAGCCTGGCTGACAGAACGCACCCCCTGCTTAACGCCGATATTGACGTCAAACTCACAACAAACTCATGTTTTGAATACGTTATACAATAATGTTATTTTTTAGTTTTCTAAACATATTTTGTAGATGTTAGTGGCCATAGGTTCTGTAGGGCTGTGAATGATCTAAAGAACGACTTGTCATTCTGGAGTGCTTGTTTCGAATTCCCATGTGGTACAAGTATTGTCTGATTATAATTTGTGTTTAATACCCGTACTACAAAGACTTATAAGTAATAAATGTGGCAATATATTTTATAAAAAGTAATAATGTAAAAATTTGCAAAAATCAAGTATCATGTTATACGCTTGTGCCAAATTCAAAGTAGTATTCAAGTTTCGCAGCTCACGGCGTTGGTTGTTGTCGAGGTGAGCTGGTTTCGCACGTGGCCGCTGCTGCGCTGCAACACGGACGGGTTGTCGACCCGCGGCCTTGTGACTTGTGACGCAGCTACTCGCCACATAGGCTCTCAACAACAATATAATGTACCTTACAATATCTTACCAAGAGTACACATTCGCATAAAATGCTCATACAAACCAATCACAAACCGCTTCAAAATAAAACTCTACCAGATTTAAATTGTAAACACGATGCAGTTATTCTGTACCCTTGAGTTGGTTCATCTTACTAACAAAGAAGCTTCACTAAGTAATATATTAGCGTTAGCAACTTATGATACAAGTGTGTTGTTAATACGTACTAAACGATGTATTCATGATATACTAAGCCACATTTTATATCAAGTTTTAGCACAATTTAGTACCAACCGTACAGTTTGATTTTGACGGTCGTGGAAAGGTTATGTTTGGAATCAATAAGGTCATAGTGGAATATCAAATTAGAGACTGTTTCAAACAGAGCGAGCGATTTGCGTTGCTGATCACTATTATAAAAAATATCTGTCATGTTGTTGTGACAAAATCAAAATTGCCAAGTTTATACTTTTCAAAGTTTTTTTTCATAACATGATAATTGTTTTTTTTTTGTATGTGCTTAGAACTGCACCTGGCGAATCACTTCAATGCTTTATTTTTCGTCTCGATGTAAACTCGAGGCGCAGTTGAATTGTTGCTGCCTACCTGCCTGCTCAGGTATATTTTAAACAGGTTGTGTCGTTGCTTGGTTATTTTAACAGTTTCAGATTGTATTATTAATGCCATTTCTGAATGCAGGTAGGTACATTTATAGTCAATATTAGGTGCTCGATAACGTACCTGAGTGCAAATATTATCAACATATCTCTTTTTATTCAAATAATTATTAGATAATTTATATATTCAGTTTCGTTTGAGAAGACAATTAAATCAGCTATGCCATTCGTAAGTTAGTTTCAGAACAATCGAAAGAAAATAATGCGCTTATAATTAATTAACCTTTCCTAATTCATCTACTTTGATGAAAATTAAGTAAAAACATAATGAAATTTAGATGACATCGCTATTGTTCGCTCTGCAACAAAATGAATCGTTTAGTTAACGTGACATTCGTATTGCGTTTCCATGTAATAATATAATCACTTTCAAGCTCAATTCCAGTACCGAGCCGTCGTCGATCGGCTAGCGCTCAGACCGGACACCGCATCGAAACACGAGGCGCGGTCGTTCACCAGCGCCCTGGCCCTTTGCCCCGCCTATAATACCGTGATATCGAGCTACGTAAGCTTCGTATTTGACGTGCATCTTTACCTAACCATACAAATATAAAATAATATTGACAATACACTTTTAAGGGTCGTAAACTCGTGGCCTAGAGGTGTACTCCCCTCACCTTTTCGCTAACGATTCAATGCCAACATATGGGTAATAGCTACCAAAATGTGTTAGCTACGTACTTTTACTATTTACTATATTTAGAGGCCATAAAAAGTAAGTCCTAGCTTGGAAAACTTATTGACACTAGTTTTATAACTGGCTGTCTGCCTAATATCAACCATCTTTGGGAATATAATTGTTGACCAAACGGTGACAACGGTCAAAATCCTTAGGTGGATATAGCTCCAATCGATATATAATTCTCAGTCGACTTTTACGACAACCACGAGTAAATTAAGGGCTGATAGTATTCGTAGCCTCTACCACACAACAGATTGACTATCTAAATATACAAGAATCTGTCTTGTAATTTAAATGAAATTTTCAATTGCCAACGTTTTTAAAATTGAACTAAAAGTTCGGCCTAGAAGGAATTTATTTTTCTCAATACCTATATAAATCAATTTTAATATATAAATTTAATAAATTAGCTTTTTTAGCTAGCCTAATGTACCTATACGTCCTAAAATTAATTGCAAAAATACGTGAAATAAGGGCCTATTGATCTGTCCAACGGGCATGATAGTGCTCGCTTAGGCGTTCCAATAAGAAAGAACATAATCAAATGAGTAAAAGACCCACATCCACATTGCCTGAAATGTTTACATTTGAAAAATAAAAATCAATTCAGGTGAGATTGACTCGTACGAGCATGTATCTACTAGACTCATAGCACTATTGATGATTTTATATCTGAATCGGTTCATATGTTATGTTGAAATTATGATCATCCAATAAATTTATCTTTTTGTAACTACAATAGGATGCTCCCTCTCATAAAGTTGCTATTCTAGATCTTGTTAAAGTTGTTGAAATTTGTGACCATTGCTGATAGCCCAATATTATGTACCTATCACAGCGTAAATGTATAACGTACATTGACTATCAAGATTAACAGGGTACTAAACCCAAAAGATTTCCTTATATCCGAAAACTTCCGCTATAGTAAGTGGCGAGGCTTTGTTTAGAAATAAAATTATATTAACCATAATCCATCAAACTAAATAAGTTCGAATAGTGCGAAGCTTTCTTCAGTCCATATGCATTACACTATTGGGTATGGTCTTCTTTCTTAATGGAAGAAAATCCCCTAAGTATCTCACGTTAACTATACAAGTTATCTTGGTTTTCTTTAGTATGAATTGATATTAAAATTTGCTTATAGTATCAGTCGTCATTTACAACAATCGCGAGAAAGGAAGAATTGATAAATTTAATTCCTACTCCTTTACCACAAAGGAATTTGGTTTGAGAGAATACAAACGACAATAACATAGAGAAATTCTATCGTTGTCGTGCAGACATTTGCAACTCTTTGTGCTTTAATTATAGTTTTTGACTTGTTACCAAAAGTGTACATGAATAACATTAATACTTCTCCACCAAGGATTTCTAATTTATCGTTTCCGTCATGGTAAATGTACTAAAGACGTGCCAATCTCACACCGTTATTCTAAAAAATGGAACACAGCCATCTAATTACAAATAGCATTGCAGAAACATGCAATCAAATACGCGCCAAGAAGTAAATGATATAATAAAAATACCAGTGAGAGCAAAATAAAAATATCTATATTTTAATAAAAACCAGTTGTCTCCTACATCTTTGCTCTCGGTTTTTTTAATTTGAGTTTTCTATAAGAATAAATAAGCTAGTAAACTTAAGTTGGAAGTGGCGGCATTCTCATCACATAGGATAACCGAAAGTTGTGGCTTTAAAATATTCTTGAGGTTTTCTAGTTTTATAGCCACATCAAAACATATCACAAAAAATCACATCGACTGATCTCCATAGTTTCTCACCGTCTCACCAAGAAATTAACTCAGAAAAAATTGGCAAATCCAGAATGTGCACGTCTTACACTCGTTTATTTTTAATAATATACGTTATCACCGTAATGATTAGAATCGTGGGAGACCCAAAAAGAGATGGATGGATTGTGTAAACGAGGATACGTGTATGAAAGTTATGAGTGCAGATATGACGGCTGATAGAAGAAAGATTGTGGAAGGCAAGAAAGAACATGATGTGCCGACCCCACTTAGCGTGGGATGAGGGCAGGCAAATGATGATCACCGTAATGATTATATTATTTTTTATATAAAATATCAGAGAAGTATGAAAGAGAGTATTGGTGTAAAGATGCGAAAGGGAATGCTCCGATGGTTCGGACATGTGGAAAGAATGCCGAACGAACGTCTGGTTAAGAAGATATACAATGCGAAAGTGGAAGGATGTAGGTACCGAGGGAGACCGAGACTAACCTACCTAGATCAGATCGGTCATGTACTGAAGGAAGGTGGAGTCAAGAGTCTCCGAAACCGGCGAGCGTGTGTGAAGAGAATTATGAATGTTGAGGAAGCGAGTGAAGTATGCAAAGATAGAGCTCTCTGGCACTCTGTTCTCTCTACCTACCCTGCAGGGGATATGGCATGATGATATGTATGTATGTATGTAAAATATCAGAAATACAAGGTATTTTTTATTTTTATATTGTAATTTTGTATTGTAAGTGTAAAATAAAAAGTCTTGTTTATTGTGATTATGAGAAACGGGACGAGAGAATTGACTCTGTGGAGGAAATGCATCCATTTTTATGAATAGTTTTACTATCATGATGATAAAAATAAAATATTCGAAGATTTCTATTCTAGCATGGAACATTTCGATTGTAAAATATAACCATGCACTATGAGTGTCAAAATTGTCAAATAATCTTTCGAGCATATGCTGTATTTTCAACTTTTGCAAATGACTTTGGATTTCACGTCGGTATATAACTTGCCAATATCAAACAAATGAGTAAAGAGAATCTGACGACCTCGAGAATCATACGTAAACCATATCCGTAGGTTGATTATTGTTATTATTGTTGGTGGTACGATTGGAAGAAATCGGATTTGGTGTTACTAGTTAATAATTACCGCGTTGAGAATACAATGCCTTAGCGTATATGTAGGTTTCGCTCTTACATAAATAACTTATGTTCTCTTTCACACAATATAAATTTTAAATAAAATCAAACAATGATTAATGTAATAATATTGCGGTGTTGGCTACACTTTTGTTGTAACATATACATATTCTGTTGTACAATATGGTCTGACCAAGAATAACATTTGTTCTATTACAGCTAATTATTCTGTTTTTTTGGTGCGATTGAATTTAAATTGCTGAGAGCTTAAGCTGCTGCCAGTCCCTACTGAGACTTAACTTGATTATTTATTTGGTTGCTTCTACTCTAATTATCCTGCTCAGGAATCTTACATACGATACTCGGCATTACTTAGATCGCTACATCATCTGAGTGGGTTGTATATTCTTAGGTATTGTCAATATCTATACTCTGTCGATACTTATTTAGATAAATTTGCATCAAGTTTAAATATTATTATATACACATTTTTTGTAGTTTCCAATGCAAAATATTAAAAAAGAATTGTGTGATTCAAACAATATCCCATAATATGGTAGAATTTACTTATCTTCAACGGCAACACTGAGTGTGACAGCCAGCCAGCCAGCTGTGTGGAATGTAGGTATTGAAAATATCTCTGGTCGAAAACTGTGCTTCTTTACTTGATGTGTCATCCATTACAATAATTTGTGCAAACTACGTACTTGACTATTTGCAAATTATTCGTTTTAAAAGTGCTTATATCTTGTTTCTTTACTCTGCACAATCTTTCTTTTCGTGAATCGTCTAATCTGTTGACAGGTAGTGCTTATTATTATAATGTTTATGTAACGCAGCATTGTTCGATTGCTGACTTGTGTTTCATCTTTTGTTCCAGATAGCACCACAGTGTGTCATATATCGTGCAGTGATAGATGTGTTAAGTAAGTGAACTCTGACGACGAGACTTTAGTGTGGTGTGGTGTGATTTAGTAGTGAGCCAGTGTATTATATCGCAGTGGATGCGGAGCCAGCGTCTTAGCACTTGCCCTGGCATGGTGCCGGGCAGGTAGCGCGCGCGGGTGGCCTGCGCAGGCCCCACACAAGCAGACGCGTGTGTCTCCCAGCGTCGTCTATGGCCGAGCAACACATCACACCGTCGTCGCACTCTGCACTCACGAGAGAGTCCAGCAGGTATGATCTTATAAAATGAGTAGTAGAAGTATAGAACTTTGTGAAGGTCAGCTATCATGGGCACATTCAATTGGTTTAAAACTGTACTTGCAGCTAATTAATTCTCTATGTATTAATAACTAACTTAACTATTTAAGAATTACCCAATAACAAATATTTAATTTCTAGTAGGTATGTCTTCATCATAAGCACCCTAAAGAAAATCTTTCATTTTCTTTATTTATCATAAAATATAGACCATACTATGCGTTTAAGTGTATTTCTTATAAACCAGAAATTATGTAGTTATCTATGATTTGATAAAATCTAATTCAAGATAACTTGCTAAGTATAAAATAAGTTGAATAGCATAGAATATGCTATTCCAGTATTTTATTTTATTCAAGACAACCTTTTTTTCACATTTTCCTCTTGATACTGTTTATTATCACCATTCCTGTCACAAATCTTAATCAACAGCTGCAATGGTTGTAAACCTAATTATGCTGTTAACTGAAGTTCTGGCAATGAATGAAAAAATAAATTGTTCATTTCTTTCTTTATGATCTGATCTAATTTTGTAACAAAACTAACATCCAATATCATTGAAGACAAAGAAAATAGGTGAAGAGCAAAATTAAATACAATTCTTATGAACCCATAATTAAAAAAATGTTCCTTTGTACAAGAACTTATGCAGCAAAGATTTTCATGATTTACTATATAGTTGGATACATATACCTGGTATCAAACAGCAAACCTATAATTGTATTTTTTTGTAATAACAAATTACATTACCCTCAGGAGGTAATGCTTTTGGTAATGTGTGATAAATTAATATATCTCTGGTTAATCTCTGCTGATTATTAATCTGAATAAATTAATCTCTGTTGTTGTCAATATCTCTGGTTATATCATATAAAATAAATGAGTAATTTTGTGCCAATTGGCTCCCATACTTGTTCCAATTAGATGTTAAGGGTTATAGAACAACTGAAACATTTGATGCGCCAGGTTTTATTGTTATTACAGAGGCTCAATCTACACACTTATCTGTGTGGTGACAGAGTAACAATACAATCCACCATACCCTATCTTACCCGCGGGTGATTGTAAGACAGAGTAAGAATACAATTCACCACTCCCATCTTACCCGCAGGTGATCGTAAGAGACGACCAAGGGATATAATAAGCATATAACATCTATGCAAAAAAAGGAAATCTCGAATCAAAACTCCATACCAACACGTCTGACCAGCGTGGTTATAGTACTTCAATTATCCTCCCACTATGGAGGAGGCTCGAGGCCAATAGTGTGACATATATGAGCTGAAATGATGATGATGAATCTACAAACTACTGTTATATGTTTCTTTACTTGATGCTTGGTCTGGCTGATCAAGGCAGAAACATGTATAAAATAGTAAATTTTGGTAATAAACCACATTTCCATGGCTAGGAGTAATTGTCCATAAGGAATCCTAATTTTCTTTTATAAGAAATACATTAAAAAATAAATATACTAGATGTTATGTATGACATTCAGAATGCAGTATTCATTTATCCATACTAATTACTTTACATTCTTTCTGAGACACAGTTTTCACACACATTATTACATAGTGAATGCTATTGTAAGTCCTGTATGTCTCATTCTTGAATATTGTTAAAGTATTGCTCTTAATGCATCTGATTGTGTTGTTACATCTCTATATTTCTATATCTGAATGTTGATACATCTTAATTTACATAAAATTTGAATCTAATATTTGTAGAAGTATTTTAAATTTATCATATTACTTATGTTAATAGAGGGTAGTGTGAGGTTTTCAATTTCTGATGTTAATCTTCCATTTTTAAATTAAATTTCATAGGCTTTGTGTTTTGTTTAACTATTCATTATTTATATTTAAGTATGATAAAAATACAAAAAACAATATCTATATATGAAAAAAAATATTCTATACAGTTTATTTAATAATTATATTTTGTTCCTGGGCTCTTTTTGCTGCTTCCATAGGTCCTTAAATGATTGATGATAATATGTTTAATGATAATATGTTGTGAAATGTTATTCTATTCTTCTTTGATTGCATTTAGCAGCTGGCCAAGAATCAATGGGCAGGCTCTTTGCTCAAATCTGTCTATATACCATAGAAATTCTTTTAAGTTCTTAAGTTCATATCAAGCCAATTTACTGACCATTTTAAAAACAGGTTGAGACCTAGCATTGTTTTAGATGAACATGAAGTAGTCAATAAAATGTGCATAGCCTCACCTCATATGAGCCTCAAGACATTGCTTGACATAATGATCTGAGTTAGTACAGGCATATATGGTCCAGATATGAAGATGCACTCTGTCTTACATCATTTGTAAACTATGACAAACTTGTGGCAAACTTGCATGCTCTGACTATAGTTCATCTAATCTAAGAAGTGCATTTTGACGTTTTGCATTTTTTAATACACAATAACCTCGGTCAAACGTATACACATGATTGTAAACACTAAATCTGAAATTTTAAACAACTATTAAGTTATTTACATAATTAACATTACAGGTGACTTTCTTGTACAATAATCTAATGTTGAAACTCGTAAAACTAATTTAAAATAGAAATAACATGGTAAATAGTAATTGTTAGTGATGACCTAACAATGTCACATCATCACGTTCTATATAGTAGTGCTTGACAACTTCCAATTCACGATTATCCAAATAATCAGTAAAAATATTACAATAATACAATTAATCGAATAGAGATTTTGACAGAGATGTACATTTCGACACTTTGATTGATGAGGAAATAATTATTAATATTCGCGACGCTGATAATTCAAGTAACAGTAGTAATTCTTAATAAATAGCCATTTTCAAATCCAGTTTTTGTTTTTAATTAACCTACTCCTATTAAATATGATGAATAGATTCTATGCTGAAATAATTAAATTTATTTAGTACTAATTTAGCACTTAATTTATTCATCACCTTTTTGAAAAATAAAAAATAAACCGATTATTAATTTTAAAGAATCAATATTGATTTCTCAGTAAAATCGAATATTTTCGATAGCGATTATTTGGTTCACATACCTAGACAACTTACTCAGACAGCTGTCAAAGTGTACTTCTTAGATTAGACAGACTATAATGTATTTAAACTTAAGCACTAATTTTTATATTTTGTATGATAGACTCACATTTATCTCAAATCAATATTTAAAGATAAACAGTTGGAAATTTAATTTTGAATATGGAATTTTTGTATACCGTTATGAAGGTAAACCTGTCCGCTATAAAACTATAATTTTTCTCGAGGATTTGATTTTCATTCCTATTTAATTATTAGTAAAAAAATTTAAGATAGTGTTTAAATATTTTTGATGAGAAATGTATTTATTAAAAATTTATATAATCAAATTGAATATAAAGTTTAATAATTTTTTTATAATCAAATTAAACATAAAGTTTATTAAAATATATTCAGTTGCATTTGAAAAGCACAACAAATATCCTAACAAACTTGTGTGTGATCCACAAATTATTTTACTGAGTGGATGGAATGTGTGTTCATAGTTTTTCTACAGATTAAGAAGAGGTGGATTCATGTAGGATTCACTAATTGTTCAGTCTTCTTGTGGAGTGTTGACAAAATTTATGCATTTATAATATTAATAGATTAATGCTTTTATATAATATTAATTACCAGAAAATTATTTGGTTGACTGGTAGAGAATGCCTCTAGCATTAAGTCCGCCATTGTACTTGTTGCATGAAGTGTAATAAATAAATAAAATCGTGTTAGACAATGCTAGATATGTTACATATCAGTTATAACTATCTGTCATTAACATAATTATGAATCAATAATTACAATTTATATTATAAACTAGCAGACCCGGCCACGCGTTGCTGTGGCTAAGGTAGCCTCAGTAACACGTGGTGGTTATGCTAATAAATTGTAGCTTATATGAAACGTTTGTATGTTTAACATATTATATATATCTATTAAATACTTACTCAATCCAGTCCATAGATAACAGACAATTGTGACTATAAATTGAGATGTAAACTATCCTATTTTTTAAGTTTGATCAAACTACACATGTTGTGCAAATTTGATTAAAATCGGTTAAGCACTTTAGGAGTCCATTGCGGACAAACAACGTGACGCGTAATTTATATATATTAAGATAAGAATAACAACTGCAATTTCTTCATTCTGAATTTCGTCAAGGTAGAATATATACAACAAGTAACAGCATATTTGATTGAATATCAGTATTGCTCCTGAATTGATGATGATTATTTGATAATAATTCTTCTCTCTTTTTAATGTTATCCTACATTGATGATACCATGGGTGCTATGCTTTTTACTTGAAAAGAAAATGAATTAAAATGGGTTACAACAAAACAGAGTACTATGTTGTTTATGGTTTTAATGGTGTGTGCGTTACTCACATTATTTGACAAAATATAACCATATGTCATATGTGACACGTGTGGCGACGGGAATAGAATACAAAGGTCGTCCCTTACTTGCCCGTGGGAGTCGTAAAAATCGGCTAAGGGTCTCACCGGGAGATTGGGCAGCGGCTATCTCCCGGGAAACTTAATAACATCTACCGCGATCGCCAATCTGCTCGCCAAGCGTGGCGATTATGGCATTATTACCCTAACCCAAAATAAATATGGATGTAGAAAAAGTCACGGCCCCCAGTCACGGCAGTTCTGCTGTTCCACGGGCTCATTTTGGTAGCGGGCCTGTTGGTGGCGGGGCAGGGGTGCTAGGAATCTCCGGTGGCACAGAACTGTTATAGATGGCATTCTCGTGGGGAGGCCTATGTCCAACAGTGGACGTTTATGGGTTGATGGATGGATGGATGGAACCAAATGTCATTATATTTATATGTATATGACATTGTTATACATACACATTGTACATCTTCAGGTACATAATTTGACAATTTTTATTAACTTAATTCTTGGAAAGCATTCTTTGCCTTTTCCTAACAATGGTCTTAGAAATTTTTGAACTGTAAATAACCTTAATGCAATGTGGTGTGCATAAACTCATAAATTTTGCAGATTTTATATTTATAAACAGTGATAGCTTAGTGGTAAACTTAGTTCTATTAATGCAAAACTATTGAATTTGAGTCCTTTTTTAAGATATGTAATTGTAGCACTCATTACATATATTGCTGACTGCAATGTCTCTTAACGTTAGCTGCTGTAATTGGAAACATGTAACTGAGAGAAATTATTATTGTACCCGTGTCTATGTACAAACATAGAAATTTTATATTTATTTTACCAATAAATTTAGTTTAGGTATATGTTCAATATACCATACCTCTATTTCCGTCTAAAAATTATAACATGAAATTGACATTATTGTTGATCTTTTATTGACCAATGCATGCAAAGATCACTTGAAGCATTGAAACTCAGTTCAGTAAACTGTATATTATTGTTGTCCTGTCCTTTCTACCTTTCAACCCATATAATCACCATTGCATTAGATTTGCCTCCACAATGTCAGAAAAAATATTGTAGGATACCACACTAGACAGAAATTAACATGGGATACCACATTAGACAGACAGGTTGACTATAAAAAAAATATTGAGTTCAGCCATAGGAGGAAGGGGCAGTGTGAATTATAATAATAATATCTTTATTTCGGACACATAATCCATATATTGTTAGTGAATTAGTAACAATTGTGCTTATATATTATGTTAGTAATGTTAGTACTAATTTATTTACAATTTCTTTCTTAAAATATTAATTACATAATCCTAGTCTTAGGTATTGTTGCTGAGACATGCCTCTGACAACAATGCCAGAGATAAGGGCAATCTAGCCTGGATGCTATCATCATCAGGACTGTGTTGGTACTGGCGCGCATCCTGCTCACCAACGACGCAGATCGCTTACGCATGGTTGCGTGGAAACAGGCCGTGTGTGCGTCTGCAAACATGCCGGAGGCACTGCAGTGTCTGGGCAGTCCCAACAACATACGAAACGCATTATTGTACAGACATTGACACGAAGATCACTGTAGCTTTTCTTAGAGTAATTAACCCACAAGCTACAAGTATATAGTGAGGTAAAATAGGTTTTAAAGAGCGTGACTTTGACCTCTGTGGAACTGCGTGCAAACCTGCGGACCATCATGTTTACTCTAATTGACAGGGATCTCCGCTCCCGCCCAATGTCTTCATTGTCTTTTAGATCAGTCGTTATTATATGCCCTAGATATTTGAATACGTCCACCCTTTCCAATGACATATCATTCAGAAAAAGAGACGGTACGTTGTGAATACGTTTCCCACCAGCCTCAAATACTATCCATTTACTTTTTGTGCTACTATACTGCAATCCATGGCTATGCGCGTATCTCTCACAGGTTCCCATCAACCTCCTCAAACCAGAGACCGAAGCGCTCAGTAGTACCATGTCGTCAGCGTAACTAAAGTTATTGACACAAACACCGTCTATGTGGCAGCCGACATGTTGACCACTGAGCGCCACGATCAGCCCATTGATGTGTAAATTAAACAGGGTAGGAGATGTTAATCCACCCTGTCTTACACCACATTGCAGGCGATACGGATCAGAGAAGCCCGACTAGAAATTTTTTCGTCTTCCTTAGCAGGACCGGACCGGGCATGCCCGATCTGGACCAGATAAGGTATGTAACGCAGAAGATATATCTGGACCCGATCAGGAAATCCTTATCGGGTCCAGATCAGGCATTCCTGATCGGGTCCGGGTGAAATTTTACTGATCATCTGCGTTATATATCTTGCCTGATCCAAAACGAGTATGCCCAGTCCGGTCCTTTTAAAAAACATGAATATCTTAAAGAACATGCTTAATAAGTAAAAATATAAATTAATATGTCGCGTCAGGCATGGCAGGATGCGACATCGGGTGGTCATTTTCTTCACCTTTCATAATTATCTCTGGGCGTCACTGGGTTCCCCAGGCAACGAAGTAAAACAGTGCAAAATGTTCACAATTTACTATGATTTAAACAGTCTTTCAATTAACGTGTATACGAACTTAATAACTAACGAACTTAGCAACTAGCAAACTTAGGAAATAGCTACGCGGTCACAGACAAGTCCTCTGGTGCACGTCTTGCTATGACCAAGTTTAAAGAACCACTGCCCATCCGCCAAGCACGACGTATCACCAAGGCTTTGTCCGGACGTGCCGGAAGTCTCCGGCAACGTCCGCGTTTCCGCATCTATAAAGGCATTTTAAAATACAAAGTCAAATCCTAACTCATTACTTTAGAAACCGCTGACCGAAAATAGGCTTTAAATTATTTTGGATACTTGTGAAAATCAAATGAATTTCTTATTACACTTCCGGATAAAAATTGACTTTAAAACGGAAATATCTAAACGGAAGTATTTAAGCAGAAATGGTCTTCTTTTTCCGAGAAATATATGACGTAGGCACTGTTCTCATCATAGAGAGTCCCAGTGATCCGTTCCGATTATGGCGCAACTACCAGATGCTAACGATTGCAACTGTCGCCTGAATTTCTCATCCAAGACCTGATCGATCTGTTTTAATCTGATTCGATAACAACTAATTTAATATTAGGCCATGTCATTACGCTTCGGAGAATCTTAACACTGCGATTCAAATAATGACGTCATTTTACTAACGCCATCTATTTATTATGACCCAAAACATTAAATGTTAGAATGGTTGTTACAATATAATATTTCTATCTATCTATGTTTTCAAATGTTAGGTACATTTATATATATATATTATTTATTTTTGTTTTTTACTTTAAATATAAATTATTTTTATATTATTAATTAAACATTATTTTTATTTATTTATTTATTTTTATTCTATAATTATATAGTATAGAATAGAATATAGCCAACACTTTAGAGATATGAGGCCCAGCATGTAGGAGGTGCTCAATGCTAATGTCATCGTGTCCCGGGACTTCCCTCGGGCTATCGATTTTATAGCTATCGTTTCATCCCCAGATGTGATTGACGTCCCCACTGCTTGTTCTTTTTTGACAGTGGAGTGAGTCTCCCCTCCCGGACTCAATGGTGATCTAACTAAAAATTGTTCTCTAAATATATTAGCAATATCCTTTGGATCACTCACACCCGCGACACTAACAGGAAGGGTAGGTCGTATTAACTTTAGCTGTTTCGCGCCAGAACTTAAGAAAATTGCCTTTCGTATGTTTTTCTGCCAAAGCGTCCATTTTTATTTGATCTTGATGGTCCTGTACCCATTTCAATCTAACCTTAAACAGTTTACGACTTTTATACTTGTTTTCGTATACTATAATGCCAGATTTTGGTCTGCCGTACATTATCCATTGTTGGAACGAGACCCGGGCCACCTGGTGAGCCTCACGAACATATTTATTCCAGCCCACTATGCGCGAGCCATTCCTATTCCTCCTAGTACTTACATAACTAACCTCGGTTGCCCCCATTGAGGGCGGTTATTATATCATATAACTTATCTAAAATACGCCTGTGATCAATGTTATCGCAGTAACAGCCACGACAATTCACACAGTCCGTAGGATAATCAATTAATTTTAATCGATTTTGACACTCTCTAGCGTATATAGTGACCTTATAATATTATTTCCATATCACGATGCAAAATCAAATCAATACTCAATATCACAATTATCATACACAATAGAAATTTTAAGAGAATGTTGTACAATGCCTAATGACCAAAGTGCTTAAGCAACTAATGAGACTGTAAACTTAATGATTATAAACAAAAATCCAATCTTAATATTATTTCATTGCCAATCTTAGTTGAAAATGCAATATTTAGAATATATAAGGGGTCTACGCGTGAATGTGAGCAAAACCAAAATAATGGTCTTTGAAAGAGATAAAACCAGAACAGATGTAAGAGTAACAATAGGTAATGATGTACTACAGCAAGTGGATGAATTTATATATCTTGGATGTGGATTTAGCCGAGATGGAAGGTACACCACTGAGATAGAGCGAAGAGTGAATGCGGGAAATAGAGTGAACGGAGCGTTGGGGCAACTTCTCGGCAGCCACCACCTCAGCCAGAAGGCACGTGTAGCAATACATAACGCAGTGCTTGTCCCAACATTACTGTATGGAAGCGAGAGTTGGGTATGCAGAAAAGAGTATGATAGTAAAATTAATGCGGTCGAAATGCGATCTCTGCGGAAAATCTGTGGAGTTAGGCTGACCGACCGCATTCGTAACGACGACGTTCTGTGGAGTTAGGCTGACCGACCGCATTCGTAACGACGACGTAAGAGAGCGAGTAGGTATGCAAGAGAGTATTGGTGTAAAGATGCGAAAGGGAATGTTCCGATGGTTCGGACATGTGGAAAGAATGCCGAACGAACGCCTGGTTAAGAAGATATACAATGCGAAAGTGGAAGGATGTAGGTACCGAGGGAGACCGAGACTAACCTACCTAGACCAGATCGGTCATGTACTGAAGGAAGGTGGAGTCAAGAGTCTCCGAAACCGGTGAGCGTGTATGAAGAGAATTATGAATGTTGAGGAAGCGAGTGAAGTATGCAGAGATAGAGTTCTCTGGCACTCTGTTCTCTCTGCCTACCCTGCAAGAGATATGGCGTGATGATATGTATGTGTAGAATATATAATTACTATACCACAAAACACTGCTACTCAAATCCAATTTTGAGAAAGAGGTCAACCAACAAATGAATAGCCTTCAGAATATATGAAAGCTATATGACTCATATTACATAAAAGAAATAATATTAAATAGCATAAATACTGGTCTATGAATGTTTACAGTGGAGACTCACAGAAGCATGACTTTTTGTATTAATCAACAGAAGCATGACTTTAGGAGTCAACTGTAATATATATTGGCTATGTAGTTACATAGACATTAAGTGTATGAGAATGCAACACTGCAGTTGTTTTGCTTAGCTGCATGCTAATAATGATACTCCTTGACCTACTTGTTATAAGTACTAACATTTTTGTTAAAGCAATAGGAAGTGTTTATACATAGTTATTAAACATGCAATTTTAATAATTTTAGAATTTATAACATCTAGTATATACTTAAATTGCTATTTATTAATTTTAATTGCATATAATATTACTTATATTTTGAATCATTTACGTTTTTAAAAAAATAATTTTCTCATAGTGGAAATTCATAAAATTATCATTACAAAAAATTATATTTGTTTATTTATACTATATTACGTACTTTTCATGTTATTGATCTATTAACCATATGTTTACTATATACATTAGATTGGGCAATATGGTTGGTATATGATTTTGTTCTTTTTTTAATAAGATTTATTGCTCAAAGGTAACTTAAACAATCTATGTATTATAACTATGAAACTCTGTTAGTTTTTATTGCTATGGATATTTGTTGTTACATGTCTTCTATTTCATCCTAATAATGTATTTCAAATATTGCTGTTTTTGATAACTCCATCTAAAGTGTGAAAGGACGATCAACATCAATGTCATTGCCACCATTCTATTTCAGAAATCCCAAGTTTTATTACATTCCGAGCATATATTATTTGGTAGGAGGATTCAATCAGACAACGATCAGACGAACAACATCCACTGTTGGACATAGGCCTTCCCACAAAGAGGGAGAATCCCATAATCACGCAATTGATGTTCAAAGAGAATGCTTCTGCTCACTCTCTTGATGTTATCAGAACCAGTTTTAACTACTCCCACTGAAGGTAGATGGTAGCGACATATTGTATCTTTTTAACATGTTCTTAAAGTTCTTCCTCGAATTATGTTTTAAGAGAAATATTCCAATATTAGTTGTGCTACAATTACCGGCGAATTAAAAATTTGCACTGACTTCCGGCACCACCACATTAGTACGGCACTAGGTTTTTAGACATTTATTTTTAATCATCTATAAGCTATAAAAAAGCCGTACATTAATAATTAGTCGTAATTCCTAACTTGTACCTGAGAATTAAAATTTCATTTACTCACATACTCTATGCCGCTATACTCACCTGTACCGCTCAGAAATGACAGCATAGCGCCCAGAGTTATGTTATGATATAGTAACAGCCTTCTAAGCGTTATTCACGTTGGTTCATTTCACAGGTTAATTTTTTCCATGGGCTTGTAATCTATATGGTTTATATTTCTTCCAAGAAATTGTTTCCAAATAAAGCAAATTAAACTTATTGTTTTGTCGCTTAGTGCACTTATAGAGCAGAGACAAGTCATTATGAGCCCACATGTCTTGTTATCATAGTATATCTATTTGTTGTAAGTGCATATACCGCCCTATCTTGCATCGATTATATTATTAAAGTCAATATTTTGTACTACAGGTCTTCTCCTAGCAGGGTGGTGGGCGGTCGGTGGTTGCGTCAGGTGCGTCGGACTAGCCTCAGCCGCCGAAGCAGACGCAACGTGACGTCACCCCAGCCGCGCTCCACTAGTAGACACTCGCCCGGCCGCGTGTCTGACTCTGAATCGTACTCGCACGTGGAATTGCGCCGAAGCTCGCGTCTAATCAACACACTGCCCAGATCCGACTACTCCATCACAGAGCGCTGGTCTTACGGCACAGACGTGTATGAAACACGCTACGACACAAGCAATTACAAGGGTCGAGATACCCATAAGTCAAGCGTTCTACCGAAGCGCGGTCGCACTGAATCGCATGACAGAAAAAAACGTAAGACCATATCGAACAGTAGTGCAGAAGATTGTGTTGCATACTGCACACGCTCACGGACTGCTCTTAAATCCAGTGAGAGTGCTTGTGAGCAAATACCGAATTATTTAAATTCACATACATTAGCACAATTTCCATTGAATCAGAACGCTACAGCCACTTCTACAGAAGCTAATCAGTCAGAAGGTGGTTTATTGCCGTTGGACGAAAGAGACTTTGCGTATTCACCGTTTAGCTCGTCGACTGTTACAGAATTACTGGATTCTGACTACTCCGTATACAGCCCGACAGCTAGTCGAAGAAAAGGAAAGAAAAGAAAGCGGTCCTCGCACCGCTCACTTTCAAGTAGAAAGAGCAGCTGCCTCTTTAACGTAGACGATTGCCGTAAGAAATTTAAAATAGATTCTCATTTAAAAGACAATACCGATAATAGTAGTATTGAGCGAACATCATCTAAATACGAAATAGACAAATTGGAATATTCGTCTTCCACTCAAGCGTCGTGCACATATCTATTGCGAAATAGAAATAGTCACTTTGGACCTCCCACTTCCACTGTTATCAGTGATAGCTCAGGTAAATACTGTACATAATCCTTTATATTATAATAGAGATTTCCATTACATACGAATTTACGTTTTTAATTTAAATACGATAACTTAAGATTGTTGTCTGTATAGTGTTATAGCTATTTTGTTCATCATTAGTTGTTTGCGCTTTGCTATCATTTATTAGTTAACCTAAGTTCTCTAATGATTAATAAATAAAATCAAAGTTTACTAATCAAAATCGCCACACCTGACTCCCAACTCATAAGTTTTTGGAAACGTTTGAATCCAAATATTTGTCGCATGTTTTCCCAGTAGGTACCCTTGACATAAGGAAAACGCACAGAATTTTTTAAAATATTGCGACAGTAAGATCACAAGGATTTAAATCATTTCAAACAATGGCGTGCCATTGGAATTAGGACCTTCCCATTGCTAATTTTTAGAGCTATATTATATTAAAAATTAGAACGCTATATACCATACAAAGACCGTAACCATTGAAATACGTCAACAAAAGTAAATCGCAGATCGCGTTATCTCGAAAAATAGGCTCATTTAAAAGACACCGAGTATTTTCTAGCAACACCTACGAACTACGTGAAGTCAATTTTCTATATTAACAAGCTAGAAACAATAGATCTACTCAAAACCAATATCGAATGTGAAATTGTCGGAATTTGGCCTGAAATGTAGTAATAGTTAGAGTAGTCGACAATTAGATTTAAAGAATAGATCGTTGCAAGTACACTTTTGTGGTGTCCATATGCCTGAAGCCGAGTTTTATTCGTAAATAGCATATTAACAGTTTTCATATGCAATCAAGAACTGCAATATCTTAAATACTTTGTATCCTTATATTGGAAAACTCTGTATGTGTAGACGGATGTCATTATATATTTAAATTGGTATAAGTATGTACTCTATGTAGGTCTTGCGCAGCTTATCATGTATTATCGTATGGATCAAGCGTAGTTACTCATCACAGATAACACATAACTTTATATTGCAGCGAGCACGCCTAGTGCTGAAGTTGTACTGAGCCAAACAGTAGCCGAACGCAAGACCGCTGATAGTCTTGCAAGAACCGCTACACCTCCACCTTTTAGAGATATTCAAGGTAATTACTTAATGACGTAACATCATTAAGTGCAATCTATTAGTATATTTATTCAAATTAATGTCCAATAAGTTAATGCTTTTATTATGTCTTTTACAGAAGCCAGTTCATCAAAGGCGCACAATTCTGCAAGCAAATTACTGATTGTGCCGCGAGATCTACCTTATTTACGTCAAACTAACGCGCGAAGGGTAAGTTTCACTGTATTTTATCTTAATGAATGCTTATACAGGCGTTCTTTTAGGGAAATTCATGTATAGCAGTCAATTTTGCAAGGGCTGATGCATCATGAATGAAGGATACCAAATAAGTCAGATAATGTCCCAATAATATGGACTTATTTTTTTTTACAATTTTTTATTCAATCGGAGTTCACTCGTGGCATACAGTTAACCGTAATAAAATAGTTCTTAAGAACTAATTTTTTCTCACTTCATTGATTGAAGAGCCCTTTCGCTTCTGAACAAGTCACGCAGTATAGACACGTCCCCTTACCTGATGTTCTTTAATTAGCCCGTTATTCGACCGCACAGATGGCGTAGCTTTTAAGATACCGACCTACCGTGCTGAAGTTCGACTCCCACGCAAGACAATACTTTGAGTAATGCATAAATTGTTGTTGAGTCTGGGTGTAATTTTTGTCCGTTTCCCTTACTATAGGTTATTGTCGTTTTTAAATAACAAAACGAACATTGAAGACGAGACGATTAGCGCTCGGCGCTATTAATTCCCACTGCTTTATATTAATTAAAAAGTGGATATCTATATCTACAACAATTATATTTTTTTATTGACGAATGCAACTCGGCTCCTTATGAAGAACATATCTTAAATAAAACTATCGGTTTAAATATATATCTCTCACGGTATGGACTAACAAACTTTCTGAAGTAAACGTACTAAATCATGATCATCCTGCTCCCATCCCTATTTATTTGGGGTCGACGCAATATTTCCTCGCCTTTCATAGAACCCTATCAGACGTCATCTCTGTGATCACTCCTTGTCTGTCCATTTCATGCTTCTGCAGTCTATCCATCTTTTCTTCAATTTTCTCGTACCCCTTTTAGGGGTACAGGAAAACTTTCAACATGTAAACTTAAAACTTTCCTCACAATATTTCATCCCGTCACATCATATGCCCATACCACGTCAAGCGTTCTTTCCTTAGCTTATCCCTAGAAATAAACCCACTAAATATCTAGCACAATAAGGAATATGCACGTGACTCCAAAATGAACAAAATATTTTTATTTGTAATCTTTATTGCATAAAAAACATACCTATATAATTATTTTTGAAATACATCATTATTAAATAGTGAAATTTAATTATCAAAAATCGGCTTTTTTGAAATTCGCTCGCAAATTTCCTAAACGCGACGCGATTGGTTGTTTAAAACGTGACGTCATCGTGCACTTGAGTCTTCTGGTATCAAGGTGTTTCTAGTGATTATTTTGTATCGTTATCCAGTTATTTCATGAGTTATTAGTTTTCTGTCTTCAAGTATTAATCCTTGTGAATGAGAGACTTAACAAACGTCACTTTTTGTCCCTGTTCTAATGCCATTATTTTGTATTGCATATAATTCTCTGTATCTAAAACCCAATAGAAAGATAAATAATAAATAATTTCGAACTTTTCTCTTACTCTAATAAGTTACATGTTTTCATTCATAGGTATCATAGATAACTAAATATACAGGGTGTCCCAAAATTCAACGATAAGCCGGCACCAGCAGGTGCACCTATATATGACTACTCGAGAACAAAAAAGAAAAAAATTCTACCTTGATTTTTTTTTTCATTACGACAAAAAAACCGATTTCTTTAAAAATCGTCATCTTTTATTATATTATTAAGTGCCATTGCTACAATTTTACAAGTAATTCTGTGATTTTTTTTGTATTGGCAAGGTAAGTAGCACTACTATCGATCACAATCATTAAAAATTCCAGAATATCTATAGTTTTTACACAAAAATCAACCAAAACTATGTTTTTTTCATAAATTATGTAAGATTTTGACTTTCAGCTCACTTTCACTCATCACAGTGAAAAAAAAAAGTATGGACACTACTGTGGCAAATTATATTAAAAATTGGCGCAACTAACTACAATTCTAAAATGGTATAACATTCTAGGCAAACTAGCCACAAAAATATACTTAGGTGTACTATTTCAAAATAACAACCATATTTCGAAAATTGTTAGTGTTGATAGTAATCACTTCTACTATGTAGCCAAAATGTTTTTGTTGCAAGTTCTCAGAATTTGAATGAGACATGTGCGTGGTCCATAAGATAACATAAGTTAGACAGAGATAGAGAGATTATACGTTAGAGGGAGATAGATAGATGCTAATTGTTTAGTAACATTAATGCAGGTAGAGAAGTAATTAATGTCTTCAGCAGCACAGCAAGTCAGTACGCTCTACTTCTTTGTTTACTGCACACCGTTCTGTTTTAATTAAAGTGGCTCTGGTACTAACGACTTTGGATTGAATTAAGTGACCTGGAAATTGACCTGACTTGGCATTATTTTAGACTGTGATTTTGTGTTTTTTTAAAGAAGTTTTGCCTTATTTTCAAGTGTTTAGCATTAACTATGCCGCTACCATATACAGCGTTAGAATACGCTAATATGCACCTAATTTATGGAGAATGCCGATGCAATGTCAACGCTGCTAGCAGATTATATCGAGCAAGGTACACTACTCTTCAAAGGTATCCGGATTATCGCGTATTTATTAACGTGCATCAAGCATTTTCGGAGGGTCGTATACCATCTGACAGGAGAAACGCTGGAAGACCTAGATCGGAACACGATGAAGAAGTTCTCAATGAAATAGAAAGCGATACAACTACCTCTGTACGTGCAATACAAGCAGCAACGGGAATTCCAAAAAGTACTGCACATAGAATTTTAAAACGTCACCAGCTTCATCCATATCATTACAGGCGCGTGCAGGCGTTATTACCGCGGGACTATCCACTGCGGGTCGCATTTTGCCGTGTAATGCTGCAAAAACACAGGGAAGATCCCCAATTCTTAGACAAAGTTTTATGGTCGGATGAAACAACCTGCAAGAAAGATGGCTATTTAAATCTTCACAATCTTCATAGCTGGAACAATGAAAATCCGCACTTGGTGAGAGAAGACAAATCCCAATATCAATTTAAGGTTAACCTATGGACGGGCATAATAAATGGAAAAGTGATAGGGCCCTTTGAGTTACAAGGAAACATAGATGGCAATAGCTATTTGAACTTCTTACAAAATGAGTTACCAGGATTATTAGAAGACGTGCCCTTAAGTGATTTGCAAAACATGTGGTTTCAAAACGATGGTTGCCCAGCTCACTATGCCCGCCCTGTGCGAGAGTACTTAGACCAAGAGTACCCAGGGCGTTGGATCGGGCGACTTGGTCCTATCTTTTGGCCACCCCGTTCACCCGATCTAAATCCCCTGGACTTTTTCTATTGGGGTGGTCTAAAGGACAGAGTCTACTCAAAACCCATTGCAACCTTGGACGAGCTTCGCCAAAAAATAATTCAGGCTGTGGATCACATGAACAGAATCAGATATGCAAGAAAAATAAAACGTTCATTTTTAAGGCGATGTCGTGCCTGCATTACTGCCAATGGCAAACAATTCGAACATTTATTGTAATTTTAATAATATAGTAAATTCTAATCTCTCTATATCTATCTCTGTCTAACTTATGTTATCTTATGGACCACGCACATGTCTCATTCAAATTCTGAGAACTTGCAACAAAAACATTTTGGCTACATAGTAGAAGTGATTACTATCAACACTAACAATTTTCGAAATATGGTTGTTATTTTGAAATAGTACACCTAAGTATATTTTTGTGGCTAGTTTGCCTAGAATGTTATACCATTTTAGAATTGTAGTTAGTTGCGCCAATTTTTAATACAATTTGCCACAGTAGTGTCCATACTTTTTTTTTTCACTGTGATGAGTGAAAGTGAGCTGAAAGTCAAAATCTTACATAATTTATGAAAAAAACATAGTTTTGGTTGATTTTTGTGTAAAAACTATAGATATTCTGGAATTTTTAATGATTGTGATCGATAGTAGTGCTACTTACCTTGCCAATACAAAAAAAATCACAGAATTACTTGTAAAATTGTAGCAATGGCACTTAATAATATAATAAAAGATGACGATTTTTAAAGAAATCGGTTTTTTTTGTCGTAATGAAAAAAAAAATCAAGGTAGAATTTTTTTCTTTTTTGTTCTCGAGTAGTCATATATAGGTGCACCTGCTGGTGCCGGCTTATCGTTGAATTTTGGGACACCCTGTATATGTATTAATTTTATGGATAAAGACCCATGTACCTATTAGATATTGAGAATATATCTTTAAGAACTTTACGTAAACTAGGTAGGTATGTATATGTATGGGGGCATAGTCCGGAGCGTGCTCGTTCGCGTCCCATGCCAGTCTAATTAGACTGCTAATCCGGCTCGATATGCGTACCGCAATGCGGTTTAGGGCGTCCCCCGGAGGCGACGCGTACCGACCCGCCCCCGTCGGTACGAACTTCGGCAGTTGCGGCGATAGGGGCCGCCACCCATCACGCCTTGCCCAGTCAGGCGAGTCGAGGAGAGCAGAGTGCCGGGTGGGCACGTAGAATGTAAGAGGTTGTGTGGAAGGTAAGTTGCACGAGCTGATATCCGTCATGGCGGACAAACAGCTAGACGTGCTCTGTGTAACAGAGACCAAGCGAAGGGGCAGCGACGCCTGCGATCGAGCGAGCGAGCGATAATATTGACAATATGTAAGTGCCCTTTTAGGGCTTATGCATAATAAATGATTTGATTTGATTTGATCTTCCTGGTGGCGGGATGGCTCTGTGGTCTGGTGTACCACAGAGCGATCGAGCCAGCATGGGGTAGGAGTACTGTTGTCCTCTCGCTTGGCCTCAGGTGTGAAAGATTACGGAATGTATGATCCCAGACTTCTTTGGGTCCGTATAAAACTTGGTGTCACCAAGGTATTCATGGTTGTAGCATATGCTCCCGTAGGATCCTCGGTGGCATCAGACCTAGAGAAGTTTTGGGATAATGTTAGGGAAGTTCTGGATATGGCAGAAACCAGTGAACGCGTGATTGTATGCGGAGATTTGAACGGATGGGTGGGGACCAAGCGTCCCGACTATGAGGACGTACTTGGTCCATTTGGTAATAAGAGAGTTAACGACGCAGGTAGGCTCATAGCAGAGGGTGGCTCCCCATCGTTTAACGAGATAGCCACCTGGCGCGAGGACGCCCGCCGAGAAGTCATCGCCCGTTGGGCTACGCGGTTGGAGAGGCCTAGACACGGTGTCATTACCGTTGAGGCCCTCCGGCCCGTACTGATGGAATGGATGGAGCGGCGGCACGGGGTCCTCACCTTCCGACTGGTGCAGGTGTTAACGGGGCACGGGTGTTTCGGGAAATACCTGCACACGGTCGTGCACAGGGAATGGACTCCGGGCTGCCATCATTGCATTAGTGACGCGGACGTGGCGCAACATACGCTCGAGGAATGCTCGGGCTGGGACGGGCAGCGCCGCGACCTCGTCGCTACGTCGCCGGCTGTCGCGAGGGCGATGGTCGACAGCGTCAGAAATTGGGACGCGGTCGCCGCCTTCTGCGAGGCTGTCATCTCGCAGAAGGAGGCGGCGGAACGGGACCGGGAGGATTCCCGTGACCCGAGCCGCCGCCCGCGGCCGGGGCGGCGCAGGCGCGAATACCTGCGCCTGATGCCGCCCTAACCGAGGCTTCGGGTGATCGGACCGGGGAATTGTCCGGTCACCCGACGCGAGGCCACCGCGTGAGGACGACGCCTCGACGGCGAAATCTGTCGGGGCGTCAACAGGAGAGGAGCCCGAGAGGGCACACCGCCGAGCGGGCCACCGAAGACAAAGATCGGGTACCGGTGGCCCGCTCGCATGGCGAAGAAGAGGTGCTTGCAGGGTGGGTCAGTGGGGTTGCGCGCCGCCTCTTCCGTCACCCCGGACCGATTTGGCAGGGTGCGACGTCCATGGCCCACCACAAAAAAAAAAAAAAAAAAAAAAAGGTAGGCTCATAGCGGATGTATGCATGGAGAGAAACCTTATTGTGTCAAACACATTTCTCCATCATAAGGACATCCATATGTATACATGGAGAAGGCATGAACAGAAAAGTATAATAGATTTAATTTTGGTAGACAGTCGCCTCCGAAGCAAAATATTGGACGCAAGAGCCTACAGGGGCCCCACAGTCGATACGAACCACTATCTCGTTATTGCGAGATTTAGTGGTCTGTTCAGAAAGTGGAGGCACTGGCGAGAGGGTGTCCACTTCGGAGGGCTTGAAAGAATAAAGGTTGCAAGAAGAGTGTGTAAGAGAAAAGTATGCAGAGGGTGTTTGAGAACGGCTGACGATGGCAAGCCAGCCGCAATCGGACATTGAAGAATGCTGGAGAGTATTGAAAGAGAGTATGGTAGATACAGCAAAAGAAGTATGTGGAAGTTCAAAGAAGCATAGAAAAACAAATGGTGATGCATGGTGTGATGCGGAAGTGGCAGCTTCCGTAGAGCAAAAGAAGAAAGCGTGGCTGGACTATGTCTCTTCTTTGAATCTGAATGACAGTATGACTGAACAGAAGAAAGAAATATATCGGCAATGTAAGAATGACACCAAGGCCTTAGTGAAAGAGAAACGTGATAGAGCAAGTATGAGTGCAGAAGATAGGCTGACTAAAAACTTCGAGGGTAACACCAAACTCTTTTGGAGGGAGGTGAAGAAGTCTCGGGGTGGTTGGTCAGCCTTCAGAATGAATAAAATAAGGTCTAAAGGTGGAGACATTCTTACACAAACACAAGACGTGTTAAGTCGATGGAGTGAATATTTTGGCGATATGTATGCGGATGCTACGGTTGGCGCCGATGTCGCATGTGGTCTAGTAGATCAACATTCGGCGACGGCGTCCTCCGATGGCATCAGTATGGATGAAGTTGAATGGGCGATAAGAAGTTTAAAAAATGGTAAGGCAGCGGGCATTGATATGGTGTCTGCCGAGATGATCAAGCTTGGTGGCTCCTGTGTCTGGGAGGCGTTCCTGTTGCTCCTCAATTTATGTTGGAGCTCGGGAATGGTTCCCGGGGACTGGAATAGCGCAGTCATCGTGCCTTTGTTTAAAAACAAGGGTCCACGTTATGACTGCGCAAATTACAGAGCCATAAGCTTGACCAGTTTGGCAGCAAAAATTTATGGTAAAATTATTGAAAGGAGAATGAGGATGGTGTCCGATGGTTTACTGTGTGAGACACAAGGAGGTTTCAGGAGTGGAAGGGGATGCATGGATCAAGTGTTCTCTCTGCGCAACATTGTGGAGAAGCATCTGGCTCTAGGTCAAAGGGTTTTCTGCAGTTTTGTGGATCTGGAGAGAGCATTTGACACAGTTGTACGAAAGGAACTTTGGGACATTTTACCGGAGTATGGTATTAACGGTAAACTGCTACAGGCTGTGCAGTCCAGTTACATGGGCTGTAGAGCCTGTGTGCGGCTGGATGATGGAATGTCGCCTTGGTTTGACGTCAATATCGGCGTTAAGCAGGGGTGCGTTCTGTCAGCCAGGCTGTTTATCATATATCTGGATAAATGTCTCCAAAGGTTGAACGATATGAATGTGGGAGTCCAGATGGGCGACTCAGCGGTCACTGCTCTGCTATATGCAGATGATGCAGTCCTGCTGGCACAGTCAGCGACTGACCTGCAGACCCTAGTCGACGCAATGACAGAAGATTGTAAGCAAAGGGGTCTACGCGTGAATGTGAGCAAAACCAAAATAATGGTCTTTGAAAGAGACGAAGCCAGAACAGATGTAAGAGTAACAATAGGTAATGATATACTAGAGCAAGTGGATGAATTTGTATATCTTGGATGTGGATTTAGCCGAGATGGAAGGTACACCACTGATATAGAGCGAAGAGTGAATGCAGGAAATAGAGTGAACGGAGCGTTGGGGCAACTTCTCGGCAGCCACCTCAGCCAGAAGGCACGTGTAGCAATACATAACGCAGTGCTTGTCCCAACATTACTGTATGGAAGCGAGAGTTGGGTATGCAGAAAAGAGTATGATAGTAAAATTAATGCGGCCGAAATGCGATCTCTGCGGAAAATCTGTGGAGTTAGGCTGACCGACCGCATTCGTAACGACGACGTAAGAGAGCGAGTAGGTATGAAAGAGAGTATTGGTGTAAAGATGCGAAAGGGAATGCTCCGATGGTTCGGACATGTGGAAAGAATGCCGAACGAACGTCTGGTTAAGAAGATATACAATGCGAAAGTGGAAGGATGTAGGTATCGAGGGAGACCGAGACTAACCTACCTAGACCAGATCGGTCATGTACTGAAGGAAGGTGCAGTCAAGAGTCTCTGAAACCGGCGAGCGTGTATGAAGAGAATTATGAATGTTGAGGAAGCGAGTGAAGTATGCAAAGATAGAGTTCTCTGGCACTCCGTTCTCTCTACCTACCCTGCAAGGGATATGGCGTGTTGATATGTATGTAGGTAGGTATGTGTACGTCGAACTTCGTAAATAAAACAAGTATGTGCATGTAATTAAGGAAAAATGATTCTTTTATGTACTTCATCACTTCTCTAATGTGTTTACTTACGTTAAAATGATCTTCACAATAGAATAAACTGCTCCAACACGACACATTGTCTGTTCTTATCGACTTGCACTATTTTTTTCTTATTTATTATATTTCTCGGCATAAGAAAATATACTTTGTTAGGTGCAGTTTTGATAATATTTTGGCACATAGGAACGACATAATATTTATAACACGGTTTTCTGTTCTTTTCCATGGTAATAAGTTGACTTTACACTCACTCTTTTAACTTTTAATAACTTCGTGAACCAAACGTTTCGTTGTTGACATCCAACTTGTGTGTGTATTCTGACGTCACAGAAGCGCGCCATGATAGCCGCGTTTAAATCACCTAAAAATGATAGTGATTTTAATAAATTTTTTTTAGCTTAACGGTTTATATTTTGGGTGTTTATATTTATTTTTGGTAATGTAATAACTGGTAGAAACGTTTAAAAAAATAAAAAAATATCATGCATATTCCCCATTAGCATTAATTATACAAATTACTGAAATTTTTACATACATACATATCATCACGCCATATCCCTTGCAGGGTAGGCAGAGAGAACAGAGTGCCAGAGAACTCTATCCTTGCATACACACTTGCACTCGCTTCCTCAACATTCATAATTCTCTTCATACACGCTCGCCGGTTTCGGAGACTCTCGACTCCACCTTCCTTCAGTACATGACCGATCTGGTCTAGGTAGGTTAGTCTAGGTCTCCCTCGGTACCTACATCCTTCCACTTTCGCATTGTATATCTTCTTAACCAGACGTTCGTTCGGCATTCTTTCCACATGTCCGAACCATCGGAGCATTCCCTTTCGCATCTTTTACACCAATACTCACTTTCATACCTACTCGCTCTCTTACGTCGTCGTTACGAATGCGGTCGGTCAGCCTAACTCCACAGATTTTCCGCAGAGATCGCATTTCGACCGCATTAATTTTACTTTCATACTCTTTTCTGCATACCCAACTCTCGTTTCCATACAGTAATGTTGGGACAAGCACTGCGTTATGTATTGCTACACGCGCCTTCTGGCTGAGGTGGTGGCTGCCGAGAAGTTGCCCCAACGCTCCGTTCACTCTATTTCCCGCATTCTCTCTTCGCTCTATATCAGCGGTGTATTACTTCCATCTCGGCTAAATCCACATCCAAGATATACACATTCATCCACTTGCTCTAGTACATCATTACCTATTGTTACTCTTACATCAGTTCTGGCTTCATTTCTTTCAAAGACCATTACTGAAATTTTTAACATTTAATATGCCTAATTATTTATAAATACCCGATTACGAAACGAAAAATGATGTCACAAGCGGGGTTTGAACCCGCACCTGTTGGAAATTTAAAGTCAGACCTATTAATCAGCAATGCCGTACTTTTTTTGCCGATAGGTTACAATCGGTTTTTTTGCCGATAGGTTACAATCGGTTATCGAGACAATTATATCAAATAAATTTACAAATAATCATGATTAACAAAAAATGTAAATATTGTTTTTAACATCGAATCTTAAGTGTTATGATATATTTATTTTAATCATAGCAATAAATACATTGTATCGTTTTCAATCATTATCAGCATGCGCGCATCGTGGCAGTATTGTAAGCGCCGCGTCACAAGTGAGACCACCTTTGCACTTGTTAAACGCGATATAATACTTGATTAAGGTCTTAACCATACACTCTATTTATAGAATGGGTGATTTTACATTGTTTCGTGTTTTGTCAACTGACTGAAATGTATTACTGTAGCTGCAGTACGATTTATGTAGCGAACTTGCACGTTCTATCAACACAATCGTACTTTTGTGTCTTAATTGCCTCGACTATCGAGTGGGTCGGAATAGTAATGAATCTTATTTATCTTAACAGTTAATATTGCTGATAATTTAAAAAGCTACCATTTAGTTGAGACTGTATTACGCCGCAATATTTGTAATGATAATTCTTTAATTTTGTGACAGTGTTGGGTAAACAATAGTGACAGTATAACAATAATGAGCATGTCATCTTACTCATCCGTCCTACTCTTTTTATACAGTTAACAATCAACGGTATTTTCGATTTAGAATAAATGAAAAACCTTATATCAAAATTCGACGGAATTTCGGTGGATTGCAGGCAATGATTTGGCACCGAAGTGTCGAAAAGTGTCTAAATTACTGATCGGCGAGTAAAAGTGTAGTAAAAATTCGTGTGTGCGTGTGTTGAGTCTTATATGATGCATAATATAACTCATGTCATTACATTATCGATAAATATGCGTAATGTGTTATGTGGTTAGTGTACATTGCGTGGACTGTTTAGAGTATCGCTGCTGCAACGGGTGCGACCCTGGGTGCTTGCCTGACGAGGGGGAACAGCACTTCGCAGCGTCAGAGACAGGACACTGCGTCTAAGAGACAGGTTTGTTTTCTGATTATACTATAAACATAAAACACTGACATGTATTTTGTACACAAATTACGCCATATTTATTATTATAACTAATGATTAAAATAAGTGATGTTATTATATTTACATATACATATATCTTTGTTTAGGACTATTTAAGTGCATATGTATGTTTTCCTCTAATATTTTTTAAACACTTTGTTATTGGTCAACTTGATATTGTATTTGTTCAAGCCACTGGAAGCCCTTCTATTGCTCTTGACAATTATTATATTACGACAACAATCGTCGAAGCAATAAATTTTTATGAATACTTATTTACGAGTGATTTTTTTTATAAATAATCTAACATCTTAAATGCTAAAGTCTCAGTAATTTGAAACAATTTAAATGTTTGAAATTACAGGGACGTTCAGTTCGAAAGCCACTCAATTAGTAGTCACCCGTCTCTAGACTGACCATATCAATGCTGCTTACCTTCAGCCTCTTGTGCATTAGTGACTTTTAATTAAACAAAAATAGTCAACATTATCGCTATAAATATAATAATTTAAATATAACCCGAGATGCCGTTTGTCTGTCCCGAGTAGAGAAGAATAACAAGAATAGATCATATCTAGGATAAGCTGAAAATCGCTATACCCATGATTTACTTATTTCCCATTTAATTTCTACGCCTAATTCATTTAGTAGGATTAATACGTATAGAATTGTAAGCAACCCTATGTTTAACGGTTTCGATGAACTTACGAAAATCCAACGATTTATTTAATGAAAACATAAATTTTAAAGCTTTTATTTATTTTTCGTCATTAAAAGGAAAAATAATTCAAGAAGTCCAATTAGTGAACCAACATATACAATTAGTTTATGCATTTATTTTATATGTTTAAATGATTATAATTATATTATTAATATATGTTTTATTGTTGCATATATTTTGTATCATATGAACTAATGTTATTTTTTTATCAATTATTAACTTTATTAATTATTAAGCTTTATAGATTCAAATTAATTTTTGTTCCATTTATTTTCATATCGTATATCAGTGTTTCTCAAACATTGCTCTGCCATGCCCTGGTAATTTTCACACTGCCCCTTCATGACACACTATTAAGTGGGTAAAAGTATTAACTTTTAAACCCAATCAGATTCCATTAGGTAAAATAATAAACATTTATTAATAGTAAAAAGGTTTTATTAATATAAAATATTTTGATATCGCCTATTTGGTCACTAAATTTTAGTGTGACGTATGGAGCTGTTGCTTATTTTTTTTTTTTTACCAAAGAATCCAACTTCGCGGTATATGACTAAAGTTTTATCATAAGGTCTGGGCTCCACTTCAAGTCTCGGTTTCTATATTTATTTTTAAAGTGTCTAACTAATGTTGAAAACTCAGGAGGGAATGTTGCGACCCGGTATTTTATTTTAATGGCCAGGTACCGGGACGCGATCTGGCTAATGGAAACGCTGTCGTATATTATGTCCCCGTCGATCATGCTTGACTAGTAGTGAATGCTTTTGGCATTAAGTCGGACATTGTACAAATTCTGTTAAATGAAGTTTAATACATATGTAAATGTTTCTGTGGTTTACACTGTACTGTTAGATCATGACAGTTGTAAAAACAGTTTTTGAATATTTTACCGTAATTTATTTAAATTACTAATGGTCTTTAGTTGCGTCTAACCTTAATTGATTCTAAATATTTCATAAATTTTGTTAAAAATAATAGTTATTTTTTCTAAGCTCGGTATTTAGGTGTCGCAGTCGGGTCGAGGGTTTGTAGTATTATACCAGCCCTGTACCTCATAGTTACGCCATTGGTCACATGCCGCTGACGCTGCGCGGGTTCCGCTAACGTGATAGGGTGTTGTCCGGGTCAGAGTAATAGCGTTATGTCTGTAGAATAGATACTGCACTGCCCCTGCAGCCAGTTGCAATGTGGTGTATCGCTGTAGGACGGGGCATGCTGTATCATCATCGTCATCACAGCCCATAAATGTCCCACTGTTCGGCTCTGGCCCGCTCCATAATGGGGGGGAAATTAACCTGCTATCCCGCGCTGATGAGACGTGTTGGTATAGGGTTTTGTTTCGAGTTTTCCTTCTCTCGCATAGATGTTATATACATAGATGTTATATCCCTTAGTCGTCTCGTACGATCACCCACGGGTAAGATATGGGGTGGTGAATAGTATTCTTACTCCGTCACCACACGGAATGCCATGCCGTATATATGGGCATTAAATGGTAAGGCATTGATGATGATGTAATGTATAGGTAACCGGCGAGGGCGCAGGCAGCAGCGCGGCAGGCGGGCGGCGGGCGCGAGCTCGCGACATGCCGCAGCCGCAGCCAGCGTCCACGCGTCGAGACAAGCGAGGTATACTATATTTATTTAATAATAATAATTCCACGAATTTTTATTGGCAACGGTTTGTAATAACGTAGTTATGACTAATGCCATCGCATTGAGATAAAAGTATTATTAGGGTTATTTGTGATCTGTTTAAAAACGAGTGTTATTGTGTTCAAAAGAAGGTACTCGTAAAGCTATATATTTTTTTTTGTTGTATTTAAACTCATAAGCATACGCCTTATACAGTGTGTCTGTGAATTGTAAAAATAATGTACAGTGGAAACTCGCTTAACCGGACTAATTAAGTTTATTGGTGTTAGGTATTCGGATAATTGAAAATCATTTAGTATTATGCAGTAGTTATAGTCCGTTTTTAATCTTAGAGACTAAATAGACATTACGTGGAGTTTTTGCAATTCCAACACGCTCGCTTTCAATGATTCAACTTGTATATGCAAGATCACGATTGGTAGTCCGCGAATCCGTATAACTAACGGCCGGATAATCGAGTTTCCACTGTATATAGATCTTGCTATTGGGTTCAAACCTCCTCCAAACTACTATAGCGTGGTTTTATTTCAAGTTTTTTTTTTCTTTCAGCGTTATCTGCTTGCATCTTTCCTTTATTTTTCATGGTCACCAACGGTAAATAAATGGGGCAATGATATATACGCTTGCTACTTTACCATACGGAACACCACATGAGTGTATGTGTGCATACATATGTGGAACTGACAAGCAAAAATATGTAATTACTAAAAAAATATAAAGTAGGTAATCAAAAATATAGGCGAAAAATATTTTAATTTATATTACGGATATTTTATGTCACTATTATACTGAAAATTAAAAACTCAAATAATTCTCAAGATTGCATGTTATTTAAATAATTTAGCACTTTTTATGTTTAGTTTTTATTATCAACTTCTCATTTATTCATGTTTTCAAAACACTATGTATTTATGACACTTGCTTGTAGCTCCAGTATCTTTTAACATTTTTTTGTTATTATAGTTAATAAATTTTAATTCTAAGTGTCTGCTACACTGCAGTGCTAAAAATTCAGTAACAACATCTGTGTAAAAAGTACTAAGTACTAAAGTCCGTACATCAACAGGTAAAAGCAGCCTGGGTTCTTGTGCCAGTACTGGTGGTGCGTCCAGCCGGTCTCACCCCCAGCCGCTAACGACGGTTTGTATTTATGTTATTTACATTTTACAACGTAATAAATATACATTTATTCGGTAATTGTTTATTTATATAAAGACACATTTAGCATTCCTCAAAAAGTCTATCTAACTTATCCTTTCTTCTTTGAGATTTTTTTTTTATTTTTTATCTTTTTATTATAATATACAACACTGCACTAAAGAATTAATCCTTGTATTGTGGGGTAAGTAAACTAAGGAAATAATTCTTGTACTTAACAAACATACAATTTAAACAACACAAATTACACCCAGACTTACAACAACAATTTTTGGATTGCACAAAATATTGTCTTACGTAGGATCGAACCGACGATATTGGCACGGTAGGGCATTATCTTAACCACTAAGCCTATATTAATATCTGTGCAGTCGTATTTATTTGTAATTATTTTATGCAAGGATACTTTCTTGAGAATTTGCGGTTAAGCCTAATTTCAAACAATATTCCAGTACAATTGGACTTATGGTTAGCATAGTCTATTTTTTAAATTGCTTTTGTAAAAACCCCAAGAACTCTCAACTTGGATTAAATTAATTTACTATAATAAACTGTTTTTCGTTGCAGGGTGCCATAGCATCTACGTCGTCAACACCGCCGGCGCCAGCATCAGCCTCAATGCCCGACAATACCACAAACGATGCCAAGCCTAAGGGCAAAGGTAATACACAACTTTTTTATTCATTGATTTTATATGGCTTGATGAACATAACTTTTCATTTCTATAATCAATACTTTATTGTTTTAGCGGCATCGTCCGGTGAGGAATGCTTGGGCAGTGGCAGCGCGGGCGGTGGGTCAGGAGGGGCGGGTGTGTCACTGGGTGGCGGCGCTGCCAATGAGGAGTCTTCCTCCGAGGAGGGTGAGGTGGGACGTCTACAGGCCCTTCTGGAAGCTCGTGGGCTCCCTCCCCACTTGCTCGGAGCACTTGGTCCACGGATGCAACACTTATTACATAGGACTGTCACAGCCAATTCTGGTAAATATAAGCTCCATTATAATTATGAGCTATGGGTTGCGGCTACGAATATTACCAACCCTTACTTTGCTTGTGGATGTCATAAAAGACGACTAAGAGCCTTATAACGACCTGAGCCAACTCCCATCTGATGCCGTTTGGTCAAAACAATTACATTCCCAAGTAGGGTTGATGTCTGGCAGGTGGCCGGTCATAAAATGATTGCCAATAAGTTTTACAATATGTACTATGAAGGAAGAGTAGGTACATATTGTATGGACCCCAAGTAATTGGGATAAGAGTAGGCGAATGATGATATAATTTAATTTTATGATGAACAATAGACCAAAAATGCAGTTCCAGCCTCTATGATAAAGGAGGCCCAAGAACGGTAACATAATAACAAGCATTTGTAAGAAATTCGAAACTGCACTTACTTTCCCTCAGCTTTAACTGTCACAAGGTTAGTCCTGAATGAAAGCTATTACATTTGCCGAGTTTCAAAACGGTCAAGTAACATCAAATTGTATGTTTTTACCAGCCATTTTTCATTATGATGTGTTGTCAATCTGTAGTAAGATAAAATAACCGTTACTATTTAATCACACGCCTCTGGAGTGTATGATGTGTGTTCAATCTGTAGTAAGATAAAATAACCGTTACTATTTAATCACACGCCTCTCTGGAGTGTAATTTTGTGCCTCTTTAGTGGAAAGCAATGTGGTGATGGATTAACAATACATATAATCGAAAGCTCCCTTATGGTCCCTGTCTTTGGGGAGACTTATGTCCACATGATGATGGTGGGGGAAAGCCAATACAGTAGATAGCTTCTGTATATGATTTAAAATGTAATTGTCATTATTCAACAGCAGCTTCTAAAGCCGCTCAACTATTGGCGGGCTTACAAGCAACGGGTGATGAAGGACAACAACTACAGGCGGTTATTGAAATGTGTCAGCTATTGGTGATGGGCAACGAGGACACCCTCGCTGGTTTTCCAGTACGACAAGTTGTGCCAGCACTGGTCAACTTACTTGCGGCGGAACACAATTTTGATATGGTAAGTTTTTAGTTGTAAAATATTTTTAAGTTATAAGATTATAAAAATAATTTGGAATAACCCAAAGTGCACGGCTCATAATTTATATATTATTTATCATTTACTATTAGTCAATGCTCTAAATGAAAATGAAAGAAAAAAAGCTTTGAAATTTGGTGCCATTCTCGATGTAGTGCTAAACATAGCTGTTCGTTTACAATAGGCTGTATGGGATTTGTTCTCTTTGCCTGTCCGAATGGATAAACAAAAAAATGTAAACGAACCCAATTTTCATAAGGTGTACATACACTAATAACTAACCAGTTTAGTTTTTTATTAATTGCAATTAAACGACAAAGAATTACCAAGCCATTTTCGAAAGGAAACAGCGCGTTGCGATTATGAAGCTTTCAAAATAAAAAAATATTTTGATACATTAATTTTTACGGTCGTGATCGTGCCAGATCCAGAATATTTTATCCGACGTCCTCGAATATTTTTTTTATCAACTATTTTCTTACTTTAAACAAAATAGAAGCTTTTTAAAAATATCAAATACGTTTAAATGAATGTTATTTCTTGACATATTTATGATAATATTATCCTATAAGTACAATGTTAGAAAAATACAACTATTTTTAGGTTTGAAAAGTGCTTGATTTTTATATATCGAGAGTAGAGCAAGACCTCAACGCATCGGTTATGAGGCGTGCAATATAGTCTTATACCCATTAGTTTTCACATTTATTACTACCTACCTCTATTTTTACTGTCTCATTATTAAGTTTGTATCCTCTCAGGAACCGATTTTCGATTGTTAAGCCTATTGCCTGTTAGAAGATAAGGCTGTTGGTTTTCCACCATGTTATCATAGTGCAGATTGGTAGACTTTATAGGGGAAGTATTTGCAGGTTTTGCATGATATTTTTGTATCACTGTGTAAAACGTTAATTGTGTGTTATATGTATATAGTTTTAGTGTGCCAACAATGAATTGGTTACCAGTTTAGGGTATCACTGTTTATTATCTTATTAAAATAGTGCTATAGACCTATCTCGGGGTTTTGACTTCTTCCCTTTAATAATAATAAAAAGAAAAATTGTATCAAAATATGTAATTTTACCCTATATACTGAAAACTATTGAATGGAATTAAAATACAAAAATGTTTCCATGTCCACATAGACTTTGAAACCATTTAATCAATGTGTTGGAGCACCAATAACGTGAACATGGTTTGAGACAACTAAAATAATGCTTTAGGTCCCGGTAAGAGGTGCATTCATCGTTTTTAAGATTTTTTTTATTTGCATAGAACTGCATCTGTCATCTTGTAAAGTTTTTTTTTTTTTTTTAAGACACCTCCCTGCACTATGAAAATAATCCTTGTATTGCTGGGGACTTTACAAACATGCAATTAACGCAGACAAATTACACCCAGACTCAGAACAACACTTTGTGGATCGCACAAAGTATTGTCCTGCGTAGGAATCGAACCCACGACACTGGTACGGAAGGTCGGTATCTTAACCACTACGCCATCTGTGCAGTCAATATATTATTTATAAAATTTATTACACTATAAAAAATATTTATTCTAGATGAATCACGCATGCCGCGCTTTGACATACATGCTGGAGGCTCTGCCGCGCAGTAGCGGCGCCGTGGCACTGGCCGTGCCCGCGTTCCTCGATAAGCTGCAGGCTATCACGTGCATGGACGTCGCCGAGCAAAGTCTCACCGCGCTTGACATGCTCTCGCGCCGACACTCCAAATCTATATTGCAGGCAGTGAGTATACATTAAAATATTGTAATGATATCCTTGTGATGGTATTTATATAATGATGATTAGTCTCAATATCAAATATACAATGTAATTAACTTGCTATAACTCACTATAAATAATTCTTATATACGATGTGTTACAGCGTGGTGTTTCGGCCTGCTTAACCTATTTGGACTTCTTCTCCATCAACGCACAGCGCGCTGCGCTATCTATAACTGCCAATTGTTGCCAAAATCTCACACCTGACGAGTTCCATCTCGTCAGGGACTCACTGCAACTCTTAGCCAACAGGTAACATTTTGAATGTACATGGATATATAATTAAAAATTATAAACTAGCTCTAATGAATACACAACTCGATTAAGTAAATATCCTAATAAAGTTCCGTCTTAACTACCGCTGAGGTTAGTCTGCAATAGCCCTAGCCGAGGTTCATAACACATACAGATCAAAGCCCATGAGGCATGTTGTATAAATACTAAGATTGAGAGTCCTTAACGCACACCAATTGGCCGGATAACGTTCTCGTATCTGAGGGTGACAACTATAATGGCTTTATAAAAAGGGAAACACATATTCGACGCATGCATCATATCAGCAACATCGTAGTGGTGATTACGATTTAACTCCTATAGTGCCTCTCACTAATTAAATTGAACCTAAAAATTACTATTAAAAAAAAGTACTATATATACTGAATATACCATTATTTGCACCATAAAGCTTTCTGTAGACTAGTTAGTCTAGTCCATAGACTTTTAGGACGTTGAAACATTGTTAGTGTGAGGCCAGACTGCAAACGCGGGCGCGTCGCGACGTACTCCAACATGAGAACTTCATTTGAGCGTCCATAGTGGACACGCGGGCGAGGGGCGGACGCAGGAAGCGGTGCGGGCTACTTGGCGCGGGGAGCGTGCGAGCAACTCGCGCCATTGTTCGTTCATACAAGTGCGCGGGCGGCAAGCGAAGCGACTACCCACGCGGGAGCGGGCATCTCACACTAGTTCGAGCTAACCGCGCGCGTTGTTGCCGCGGTCGACTGCGGACAGGCACAATCGCGCGCATTCCCGCACCCGCGCCGCTCACCGCACCGCGCTGCCAGTCTGGCCAAGCACTTAAAGTAGTAATTCGTATTTATCCATCTCAATATCCATTACAAAAAAAAAACATTAACGTAATGACAATATTTTACTCACTCAAAAATTAATATTTTAGAAACTAAAATGCATTAATAAATGTACAACCCTTTCAACTTTCCACTGTTGGGTTGTGTCTAATTTGTTAAACTGATGGATGGATTAATGATAGTGGCCTCCCCACGAAGGAGGAATAATACCATAATCGCTGCGCTTCGCACAGTCGGGTTAACGATCGCAGTTTGCATTATAAATTACCCAGAAGAACTCTGCTACGCACTGTCCTCTTGTTTCTTCAGCCTTTTTTTATGATTCTATAACAAAGTAAGGATACGCAATACATTAACGTAAATTAATATTATTATTAATTGTATTATTGTGTATTATTACAATGGTTAATATTTTCTTATAGACTGACTCAACAAGACAAAAAGTCGGTGGAGTGCGTATGTCTAGCGTTCTCCCGACTTGTAGACAGCTTTCAACATGATCCTGCGCGGCTGCAAGAAATTGCTACACCTGAATTACTCACCAATCTGCAACAGCTTGTTAGTATAAATTGTGCCAACAATTTTTTTTATACCTTACAACTGACTCGAGGAAAAATCAATAAGTTTACTTGTTATCTTTCATCAAATATTCTGTAAGTACATGAGTGTTGCCTAATAATGGTGTGATTCATGTCACTTTAATCCATTTATATTGGTATCTTATCAGATTTTATAATGCCCACACACATAATGTATGAAACATAAACTATAAACTGTCAATGTTAGACAGACATCTTTGTTACCATGAATTTCTCTCGTATCATGAAAAGAATTAACTGTTGTGCAAAATAATTTCATGTTTATACGAATTTTATCAACTTCATAGAAATACTTTATTTATATGTATTAATTATATATTATTTAAATGAAGTTGTGATGTTTGATAATAATATAATTAAGACTGATAATAAAGATGACTGATGATAACATTACATTTAATTAAATGTAATATTATCCATCCTCCTTTCACCATATTAGCTCTGGTAAATATTTATCTCTTTTTATCTTTCGACTATGCACAATGCATTCACGTAATATTTTTCCTGCCAGTCAAATTTGTGCTAGAGGCTGTAATGAGTCAATATGATCTATTCAACAAAAGATTATAGATGTGTTTGAAGTGTAACGACGTGAGATATACAACAGTGTCTTCTATAAGTTGATTTTATATGGGTTTTCTAGAAATACACTGTTAACTTGTGGTGTAAGTATAGAATTCACCATCCCCTTTCTTGCCTGTAAGTGTTTAAAAAGATGACTAAGGGATATAATATGCTGAAGAAGAGATATAACCATGAGTCAAACCACTCTATTAGCGTTGTGCAGTAACTCGAATTGACTTTCACACCTATTGTGGTAGACTCAAACTTACTAGTGAGACCTAGGTTCATATAGAACCTAAATGATGTTAACAATGAGTAAGTTTAATTTTAAGTTAGTTATTATAACTGTTTTTATTTTAACTAATTGTATTGAATGATTTGTGCAGCTGGTCGTTCAACCTCCGTTGATCTCCGGTGCTACGTTTATCACGGTTCTGCGTCTGCTATGGGTGATGTGCGCGGCGTGTCCGCAACTTGCTCTCGCGCTGCACCAGCGCTCCATCGCCGACACGCTCCTGTGTCTACTCACCGGCTCCACTCTGCACCAGGAGGTAAGCAGACACAACTACACTATTATCATATTCAATTACTTACAGTACTCGGTTCGTTTGCGTAAATAAAATTCTGGGACCCGAATGACAGAGATAGTTATAATATAGATTATAATTAACAATGTGTCCAATAATTACATTCATATATGTACAATATTCAATTTAGTGTATTAGGTACAACTCAGTGATAAAACCTATCATCTATATGGGCTAATGAGATCTAAATATATGCGTAACATTGGCCTATATACATAGAACCCATCCAGATATTTCGATTGCATTCCAGCACACTACATGATGATTACAATACCTCTTTTAATAATGCTTATATTAATGTTTGATGATATTATTTTCAAGATTATTTTGTTCTATAATAATAAAAAAATACTTGAATATTTTTAGTTTTATGTTTTTTATTAATATTAATTGATTCTCTTGCGTGTGTTGTTAACCTTTAAAAATCTTTGCGTGTGTTACCTTTAAAAACGTGTTGTGTGTTGATAAAACATGCAGAATTATATGCTTGTTATAATTATGTATGCAATAAAGCTTGCAGAGTGTTTAGAAGGTTATTCTAGTATTATTAACTATAACTAACATTAACGGTGCATAGATGATCTATTATAGAATCACAGAACAATGCTTTCATATCTTCCACATGTATTTTACCATTCCTGATATTTTTGAAAACTACGACATATTAAATAAGTTCTGTATGATTGACAGCAAGTGGAATTAATTCCGCGTCCTCCACAAGAATTGTACGAGATTACTTGCCTGATTGGAGAATTGATGCCGCGCCTACCCACCGACGGTATATTTGCAGTGGACGCTCATCTAGACAGACCGTGGTCTGCCAACACCGACCGCGCTGCACATTGGCAATGGCGAGACGACAGAGGTTATTTAATTTTAGACTCGCACTTACTCTCACACACGCACACTTTAATAGCTATAACAAGTTGCCAGATTTAGTCTAACGGTATCATTTCCGTCATTTCACATTACCATATTGTTAATAATATAAATATATAATCATTTGTAAATGTCGATCTTCTCTTGACCTTGAACGCTAAAAAGTGTTCAAAACGTCAGGAAATTAAAATTCAAAGACAAACGCAACATACATACATATCATCACGCCATATCCCTTGCAGGGTAGGCAGAGAGAACAGAGTGCCAGAGAACTCTATCTCTGCATACTCTGCATACAAACGCAACATAATCTGTAAAAATAGTTTCATTAACATATAGTGTTGACATATAGAGACGGATAGATTTGTGATTATGATAGGCTAATGAATAGATTAAAAATAGGTAGTCATTTATATTTAATAATACTCTCTGCTTGCAAAACTATATATAGTTTATATTATTTGATGTCATTATTATCAATCCAATTCCTAGAATTTTATGAAGCACCATCACGGAAAAGACTTATTTCAAGTTATTATTATTCTTTCCTTCTTCACTGTAGATATTCTCTTTGTTTGGCAAAAACATTCAACACAGTATGAAGGTTACGCTGAATTTGGCATATTGTTTGGTAGGTTTTCTTGCTAATATTGTTATTAATAATGTTTGTTTACAATCAGGTGTTTGGCGTTCGTATTCATGGGCTGAAAGCCGTGCCCTGGAGGCCGGTGCGTCCGCTGGCGAAGAGGAAGTGTGCCTCACTACTCTTGGCCGCTCCTATACTGTTGACCTTACGGCCATGCAACAGGTAATATATCTTTACTTCTATAACTTCATTGCGTTCGTATTATTCATTCCAATACACATATGACTTAGTTGTTTAAAAAGCAATCTACGATGAAAATATCGCTGGATCGATTCCTATCCATGATAATACGACATGTGATTTACAAATATTATTTATTCATTACCCTTCATTTGTTAGCAATAATGTTTATTATTATATATGTCATATAAATAATTTTAATTTATTGCATAGCTCAACGACCATACGGGTACAGCACGCCCCGTACAACGCGTAGCACCAGCGGCGCCAACCACTGAACAGTCGGCAAACACACCAGCAACCGGTAAGTTTACACATTACATTCTGCTCAATAATAATGATCTGATAATCATAGTAGGTTCTTTTTTTTTGTTAAAACCTTTTTCGATCCTCAAACTACATTTCTATATATCTATATGAATGCAATACTCTTGAATTAAATTTAAAGACATGAAAGTTTGTGTAACAAATCGTATATTTGGTTATAATTATTTGCTCTTATGATCTCTATAGATCCCCGTGTTGCAATGGTGCGTTCGAATCCGTCGTTAGTACGCGCTCTGCTAGCCGTGTTACATGAGGTCTACTGGAGCTCAGCCGGGCCCGCTGTGAGGTCACAGGCTCTCAAAGCAATCCTACGCTGTGTGTACTACGCCGATGCGTCACTGCTTAGACAAGTTCTAAAGATGCAGGTAATTTTATCGCACACTTAATTTTTCTTCTGTATAATGACAGAGTAAGAATACAACTCACCTTCCATTTCTCTTTTTGTCATATTTTACGACATATATGCGGGATGGAGTGGTAAATAAAGGAAAATTGTATGTTTACATGAACAGTGTTTTTACTACAACTATTCAGAAAAACTGTGTTTTCTAGATTTATGTGTCTCAGTTTTTGTTATTTCACGATTACTTCTAAATACCTGAACAGATATGGGTGTTTGGAATATCGTTAGAATGTTTAATATCATCCAGAGGGATTTATTTATATTTTCTAATATCTTCAAAACTAAATATTTTACATGAAGCTGGCTATAATCATTAAATTTAATAAAATAAACAGAAAACAGCTCAATATGGCTTCTGTACGTTTTTGGTAGGTCATGTTTTTTACATTCATATGTTGATATATAACAAAATGCACACTTTGTTGGCGCGGCTATAAATAATATAAATCTTATGTTATTATTGTGTATTACAGGTGATATCGTCACACATAGCGGGCATGATGGCATCAAGCGATCTTCGCATCGTTGTGGGCTCGCTGCAACTAGCAGAGATACTGATGCAGCGTCTACCGGACGAGATGGCCGCGCAGTTCCGCCGCGAGGGAGTCCTACACCAGGTCGCGCAGCTGGCGGAGCGTGCGCCACCTTCTCAACCCACCAAACACCTCGCCATCAAGGTAATTGCTAAGGGTTAATTCAGATTTATCGCGTAACCTGGGGAGTCTTAACGTATAAGTAATGAATTTCATGAACTCTCAAGGTGTCTACTTTAGTCAATTAAATTGTACCATTGCAAAGTACTTTACCTATAGTAAAGTATAAATAGGTGAGTAATATAATAAAGACACATAATTATTTACAGTGGCGATAAATAATACACATCGACCCCTGGAAAGAGACAATCAACTAATTTCGGTTTCATAGAGCGCTTCCCTATCGCACACTACCTGTGTGACATCGTACGATGTACTGACAGTCTGGTGTCTATAGTTCATCTAATCTAAGAAGTGCATTTTGACGTTTTGCATTTTTTAATGCACAATAACCTTGGTCAAACGTATACACATGATTGTAAACACTAAATCTGAAATTTTAAACAACTATTAAGTTATTTACATAATTAACATTGCGGGTGACTTTCTTGTACAATAATCTAATGTTGAAACTCGTAAAACTAATTTAAAATAGAAACAACATGGTAAATAGTAATTGTTAGTGACGACCCAACAATGTCACGTCATCACGTTCTATACAGTAGTGCTTGACAACTTCCAATTCACGATTATCCAAATAATCGGTAAAAATATTAGAATAACACAATTAATCGAATAGAGATTTTGACAGAGATGTACATTTCGACACTTTGATTGATGAGGAAATAATTATTAATGTTCGCGACGCTGATAATTCAAGTAATAGTAGTAATTCTTAATAAATAGCCATTTTCAAATCCAGTTTTTATTTTTAATTAACCTAATCCTATTAAATATGATGAATAGATTCTATGCTGAAATAATTAAATTTGTTTAGCACTAATTTAGCACTTAATTTATTCATCACCTTTTTGAAAAATAAAAAATAAACCGATTATTAATTATAAAGAATCAATATCGATTTCTCAGTAAAATCGGATATTTTCGATAGCGATTATTTGGTTCACATACCTAGACAACTTACTCAGACAGCTGTTAAAGTGCACTTCTTAAATTAGACAGACTATAATTTGGGATTGTTAACATGATTATGACATTTTGTTACTAAATAAAATTCACTTATTCTAAAACCTTTTTTTTTAATTGTTACAGTATTAACAAGTTTATATATGTATTTTTATTGGACGTAACTACAATCTCTTGCACTTTGTACAACGGCTTGATAGATGTGATACAGGTAAGTTGTGACAAAGACAATGCTCTATGAAGATGCAATTAACAGATTGTTTCTTCTAAGACAGACAGCGTGATATAGTTCATCAATCTGCCTCTCATTAGTTAGGAAGCCCATGCCCAAAAGGGAAACGTATAATAATAACCTGAAGAATAACTTTTAATTAAATATTAATAAAACGTATATTTTAACAGTCCCCAGGCGGTGGCAGCGTACGTTCTAGCGGTGGTACTTCTCCACCAGCATCAACATCTGCAACTTCTCTCGAACACCAAAACAATTTATCTTTGGCGTTCTCACCTTCGGGATCATTTCTTACTAGCACTATGCGTAAGTATCATACTTTTATAACATAAACCTGTTCATGAAACCTATGATTAAATCTTAGAATTCACAATTGTACTGAAAAAAGTTTTTTTTTTGCACATGAATTCACCGGATACCTTATGCCAACGTTAAGACGAACGAAATATATAACAGTTTTAAAAATATCAATGTCAATTTATTTTTATAGCGACCGGTAGCGATAGTGGCCCAGAGCCTGGTCCCGCTTCCATCGCCACACATGCACAGATGGCTGCTGGCAATGTGCATAGGTAAGAATCGTCATATCATCTATATAACTTTATACTTTCAATTTAATTCTACTTGATACAATTTTACCGAGTAGGTATATCTCGTCCCATCTTTCCCTATTTTGCCGAGAGTATCTTAAAAACGAGTAACAGAGCACAAGGAGAATGCTTATTAGCTCATGTTTGGAACACCTTGGTCCACCTATAGATCCAGTGAATGTTAATAGGTTTGTGAATGATAGGTTATGATGATGATAGGTGAGCAGATTTAAGTTTATCACACAAATTTTGTATAATTAATTGCTTCATTGTTATTATGTGTTATATTTATATTGTTATTATTATGTGTACATAATTGTAATACGAGCAGTTTGTATAAAATTATGTTACGAGTACGTGTCGTAACGAGGTAAGAATAAAATTCAACAACCACTATTCTTGTTGGTGTCGTAAAAGACGACTAAGGTTATGCAGATAACATCGAGACAAAAGAGAGGCAGAGCTCTACACAAAACCCTATGTCAACATGTCTGATTAACGTGGTTTATATATAGTACTTCATTTTCCCACCTACGTTAGAGGAGGTTCAAACTGAACATTCGATGATGGAACATTCAACACAAAACTCTATGCTAACCAGTGTAGTATAGTCAATTGCCTTAACACTATGGTATAAATCCGAGTTCAGTGGTAGGTCTTACATGTCAGTTCATATAGTGATGATGGATGTCATATTAAATGCAAGTCAATACTGTAGGTCGGGCAGTCCATTGCAACTCGCCGAGATGTTGAAACGCAAACGTGCGGTGAAGCGCTCTGGTGGTGCCGGAGCACGACATGCAAGGCGCCGTGACGAGCCGGCACCGGCTCACGCGCCACCTGCACCGGCACCGCCTCACGCGCACCTCGCACATCCAGCGCACGCGCACCACGCAGCCGCACCACTCACAACACAAAGTAAACACCATCTCTAATTACTTATATAGAACAAACTTATGCCCGCGTATAATGATAAAACAAATTTCTACTTCTGCTATTGCGGAAGTTAAAGCAGGTACTTTGATATCCGATTCTGTTTGCGTACGATTTATTTATGAAGAAAATTTTAGAGAATTTTAAGGAACTTTAAGATTATTGAAGGAAGAGTGAAATCCAAATTTGCTCTATCATCGATGATGAATTCATCATTATAAATATTAGAATCCATCATCCAGTCTGCTATTTGTAAATGTGGCCAGACTGCTTTTTTATAAATACATATCATTACTTAATTTTGAATTTGAAATAAAACTACATTTACGGATTCTATCGCGTTTGTATTTGATTTTTTATTTCCCGACTTTTTAAACACTTTACAGTGAACATGGTCACGGGAGGACTGGTAAAAGTACTTTTATTTCAAATGTATTGATGTGTTACACTCGCGTACACATCAGAAATCATTAATTTTGAATATTAATTTCATTAGAGATTACATTTGCAATTGACAAGTAGGAAAACTACTATGCTCAAGGTATACTCAGTCCACACTGCGTTCGATTTTTATTCCAATGAGAAATGAAGTGAAAGTATCATGGTACAATTTAATCCCATTAAAACATGAATGTGAAAATGGAGCCAAGTTCAATATTGTAATAAATATTGTGACTTCACGGACAAAATATTTGAGATCTAAATCTATTTGCAAAGTTCTATAGACAATCTTGTAATTTATTTATTTCTAATAAACGTAATTAACCATTCTTAAATAATTTTAATACAATTTCTTGTTCATTTTCTACTACAAAAATGTTTTATTTATTATGACTTTTTAAAATTTTCATTATGAATTATTTTCGAAAACTTAAAAACTTATGATTTATTGAACCTCAATATCTTTTGCGTTCATCTCAAATAGTTTTTGAGTTATGAAAAGGTCAAAAGTGGCTCGAAATCGTTAGTGTAAAAAGGCTCGGTGCGCGACTCGCCAGTTTTCTTTGCTTGAACTTGGCTTGACCTGGTATTGCGTGTCTAAATTCTCTATATATATTTATGGCTCAATATTTCTTTTGTACTTCTCAAAAAATAAATTTAATTTAAACAATTTGAATATAATAATGTATTAGTGAAGTTAAGTTTGTTATTGTATAACAATTTCATGAAACTAAAATATAAATAGGTATGGTGTAATTTTTTTTATCTTCATAATAGATGCTTGTCTGCCCATTGGTATTAACTAATTAGTTGAAATTTGAAAAATGAAATATCTGAATGTTCCTTAGACATTGATACGGCGGGTGGGTCACTGAAGAAAAAGACCGTGTTCCAGTGACCCACCCGCACGGCGTCGAAACGTAATTTGTAGGGCGGGTCTGCGGTGTTGTGCGCGGCTTTTCCTGTTACCCCGGACGGATTAGCGGGGCGTGATGTACCGTAGCCCGCCGCCAAAAAAAAACATTGATACATTGCCACCGAAGACAAAAACCGGATCCGGTGGCCTACTCGCCTGGCGTTGAGAGGCTCATGAAGGGCGGGTTTATGGGGTCGCACGCCGTTCTTTCTGTCGCCCCGGACGGAATTAATGGGGTGTGCCCACACCATAACCCGCCGCCGAAAAAAAAGACATTGATACATATAAAAAGCTAAGAAATACAAAGTGTCACGATTAATTTTGTTTTAATTTATTGTATTTTTCGATGTAATGTGTAAAAACTTTTCGTATGGCGCAGCTTATCGTTGGACCGGATCAGGCGTGGTGTCAGTGACATCTCGTGGAGGTTCCCGCGCTCCAGGTGCCTCCAAAACTTCGTCGTTCCTCTCTTCTCTCAACCCTTCCCGCTGGGGCCGATCACCTCATGCACACAAGGAGCAAGGTCTCCTTGCTTCGCCGCATGCATCCACCAATCTCTCTGTCCAGAACAAGTAAGTGATTTGATACAGTTCATTATTTTTTTTAATTATAGCAGATGGTTATTTGTGGTAACTGCTGCTCAAGGACTTGGTAATATACAGGATCTAACTAAGCTGTTGGCTAATATAAATATGGATATCCTTCTATTGAGATAATAATTGAGACAAATCTTTTTGCAGGGAAAAAGTCCGTGAATGGATCCAGTGGACAGCAGCTCGATTGCAACGTGAGTGGGGTGCCCTGGGTGGTTGTGGTGGAGCACTAGAACAGTTGGCAGCTCTTGCAGCAGCGTTGCCCATACACCATCATCGCCGCGCGGCACTTCATCAGCTCCGAGATACACTGCTGCATCATGATGTATCTCCCTTCGAGGTATTTTATTACAATTCCAATCATCCTTCACTGCTTTACTCTGACATAATATGTAGAAGTATATCTTAAGGATTTAAGTCTTAAGAATAAGCAGAGGAATCTAAGTCTTAAGTGTTTCTTCCAAATTTAGGACTTTATATCCGAATATTTCACATGTAGCCCATATCGCCTAAATGAAAAAAGTATCTGACTTGAGATCCGAAGTTTTGGAAATCGTGTATCTATACATATATTAAAAGAGGTAAATTTTGTGAGTTTGTTTGTTTATACATTTGTATAACGGATAATCTCTAAAAGTACTAATTTGATTTTGGAAATTCATTCACTATTAGAAAGATACTTTTTCTCGGATTGTTAAAAGCTTTATTTTATTTTTATAAACACAACAATTTGACAATGGCATCACAATAATAGTAATTGCAGTCGGAAAATACTACCCGTCTGGTTGATATAGTGGCGCACGCTACCTAAACAGTTTGAGATAAAGAAACAATGTCATCATCATCGCAGCCCATAATGTCCCACTGTTGGGCTCGGGCCTCCTCCATAATGAGAGGGAAATTAACCTACTACACCGCGCTGGTCAGACGTTTGGTATAGGGTTTTGTTTCGAGTTTTCCTTCTCTCGCATAGATGTTATATGCGTTTTATATCCCTTAGTCGTCTCGTACGATCACCCATGGGTAAGATATGGGGTGGTGAATAGTATTCTTACTCCGTCACCACACGGAAAAGAAGGAAGAAACAATGTACTAGGTATATAAACAATCAATGTTGTTCGCATTGACCTTCTGTTTTAGTGTCTTCAAAAATTAGTATAATTTAGATGGAATATGGGATATGTTATTACACGCTATTTTTGGTAAAATTTCGGTGCTAATTATCTATATACCGGGTTATTTTGCTAAGGGTACCCAAAATTTCACAGGAGGTTCAGATTCGATAGTATAATTGATTATTGAAATAAAAACATATGTTTTTTTTAGCAAAAAAATATTTTTTCTTATTCGGTGAATTCCTATATGCCACTAAATTTGTTGCTAATATGTAAGTCATTCATTTTATAAACACGCACACACAAACAAAAATTTAAGCGCTCACGATAAAACAAAATTAGGTACCTAACTTTGATTCCTTTGTCGGTACGGATCGGCTTATTTCGTCGAAATCGTCTTCCCGCCTCCCCTTGCAACACTTTCCCCTCGTAGACCGACCTGCGCGTCCGCAGCGCTAATTCGCCAGTGATACTTTGGCCGTGACCTAATTAGCAGCACGTGTTAATTGTTTTATTGTTTATCTCCCACAATGGCAGATCAAACAAGATATTCTAATCGCGAGTATTATGAGATGGTACGGTGCTACATATTAAGTGGTGAAACTTTACGTGGTGCGCAAAGACTTTATGAACGTTACTCTTTACCGCGTTTAGAGAGACAAGGTATTAATTCTAGAGTACCTAATTCGAGGACGATTTTGGCAGCCAACCAAAGATTATTGGATTTTGGGCAGTTCACTACACCGGCGCATGCAACATCTCAAGGAGGTCATACCGTGATTAGCCCAGCAGTCGAGAGCGCTATAGTCGAGTTCTTTGAACGAGACCCCCGTGCTAGCACCAATGACGCAGCTCGACAATTCGGTGTAAGCCGTTATTACGTGTGGAAGCTGCTAAATTCTTTAGGGTACCACCCGTATCATTATCAACGGGTTCAAGCACTACATGAAAATGATGGTGCTGCTCGAGTACAATTTTGTCAATGGTTATTGTCAAACATTAACTCTACAAACATTTTCTGGACTGACGAAGCTTTATTTACACGGATAGGACTTTATAATAGTCGTAACGAACACTATTGGGCAGTGAGCAATCCCCACGTAATCAAAGACAGTTTTCATCAAGTGCGATTTAGTATTAATGTTTGGGCTGGGATCATTGATAACGTAATCGTGGGTCCGTACTTTATTGAAGACCGATTGACTGGCAGTAATTATCTGGATATGTTGCGAAGTGTGATTTCCGATTTACTAGAGGACGTACCTCTAATACTGTTAAATAATCTATACTTCCAACATGACGGTGCTCCACCCCATTATTCGAGTGCTGTGCGTGAGTATTTAAACACTGAATATGGGAATAGGTGGATAGGTCGTGGGGGCCCGATACCGTGGCCTCCAAGGTCACCGGACCTTACACCATTAGACTTTTATTTGTGGGGTGAAATTAAGAGACGTGTTTACGTTGAAGAAGCGCAAAGTTATGAGGACCTTCGTAGTAAAATCATTACTGCATTTGATGAAGTGAAAAGTGCTCGGACACAGATAATGTTAAAAAACAATTTAAGAAGGCGTGCTCAGCTTTGTGTTGAAAGAAATGGACTTCATTTCGAACAATTGTTAAAATATCAGTGATAGTGTTTTTCCTGGGACTAAATGAATAGGTAAGTTTAATTGTTGTAAATAGTTAATTCCACTTTTTAAATACGCCTTAATAAATACGAACATTAGTATGTAGTTTTAAAATAATAAACTGGTATTTTAATTATCTATTTATTATGACGCGTGACGGTGCTAAGCCCGTTAAAAGTATGAAAGAAAATTGGAATCTTAAACTTATTTACTATTTTACATGTGTGTGTGTGTGTGTGTGTGTGTGTAGAAGTGTAACAGTAGTGTGGTGTCGATAATTTCTAACATGTACTTGTGTGCGTTAGGGTGATAGTTTCTTGATCAATGGCCGCGCGTAACAAGATTAGGTTGTCTATAAATCAGGAATATTTTTAGATATTTTTGAAATGAAAATAATTAGGTAATTACTAGTGATTTTAAATATTTGACATTTTTAATATAACATTATTTATATGTAGAACATCATAAAAAAATTTGGGTACTCTTAGAAAAAAAACCCTGTATATATAAGAGATTTCCACCTATGTATTGACTCATCACGATATCTCTGGAACCATAAGGCCTACAAACCTCAAATTTGGTAGGAATATTTCTTTCGCCGAGTAGAGGTCAGCTAAGAACGGATTTTACGAAATTATATCCCTAAGGGGGTAAAAAAGCAGGGTAAAGTTTGTATGGGACAACGTGATTCCTTGGTCCAATCTATTTCAAATTTTGCATAAACATTCTTTAACAGAATTGATGAAAGATGTGATTCATATTTTATTGAGACTTATCTCCTAACTGGGTTAAAAAGGGGTGGAAAGTTATTTTAGGGGTGATTTGCTTTAAAGTTGATATCAATACTTCTTAGTGATTTTGATTTAAAAGACATTTTATTTTGACACATGTTTGAAAACTCAATTCGATTATATTCAAAAAACCGGCTAAGAGTTACTCGGAGTCGCGTACGAAGGGTTCCGTACCATTGTCTATAAATGGCTAAATAATCATGTTTGTTGTATGGCGACTTAAATTCTCTATTTGTTTTATTTTAATTTAATTATTTATTTCTAAAGGGAATATATTACTAAATATTCTGTGAATATTTCAAACGACTACCTATTTTTGTTATCAATATCTAGCAAAAACCTTACCTTTGTTGTGTGGGAGCTCCCTTAAATATTTATTTTATTGTTTTTTAGTATTTGTCGTTGTAGTGGCAAAAGAAATTCATCATCTGTGAAAATTTCAACTGTCCAACTATCACGGTTCATGAGAGCAACCTGGTGACAGATAGGCTAAGCAACGGATGGACAGCAGAGTCTTAGTAATAGGGTCCTGTTTTATCTTTTGGGTATGGAACTCTAAAAAGGTTGATGTCACATAAACGTTCTTCTTCTCTTTGTGTATTGGCAATCAGCTACTTATACAAGCTATTGGTGCCAGTGTCAAGTTATAATTATTTTAACGTTTTTAGTCTTTCAGGTTAGTCATTGTCTAAGTCAAAATGTCACCATCAACAGTGCTATGGCTACACTGTTAATGGTATCTTTGAAAACGTTGTAAAGCACTTTTATATGATATTCACTACATCCCAGTAGTTCCGCCGCATCATCATCACAGCCCATATATCATCCATGCACTCTTAAAGTACTTAACCGATTTTAATCAAATTTGCATAATATGTGTAGTTTGATCCAACTTAAAAGATAGGATAGCTTCCATCTCAATTTATAGTCACAATATTATTTTATTGCAAATTATTTGTCTATTATTTGACAGTCACAATTATCTGTTATCTCCAAACGATTCTAACAGATGGTGATATCGGTTGACTGGATTGAGTAAGTATTTAATAGATGGCGCTATGTTAAATGTAGAAACGTTTCATATAAGCTACAATTTATTAGCATAACCACCACGTGTTACTGAGACTACCTTAGCCACAGTAACGCGTGGCCGGGTCTGCTAGTATTATGATAAAATACCGCTTTGATAAAAGTTACAAAACTTAACTTTCATTGCAGCTTATATATGTCCCACTGTTGGGCTCCGGCCTCTTCCATAATGGAAGGGAAACTGACCTACTATACCACGCTAGTCAGACGTGTTGGTACAGGGTTTTGTTTCGAGTTTTCCTTCTCTTGCTATATTATATGCGGTTTATATCCCTTAATCGTTTTTTACGATCACCCACATGTAAGATATGGATTGGTGAATTAGGTTCTTACTCTGTCACCACACGGATAAATTTAACTTTATCGCTGTCATAATCTGGTATTATTATCACAATGCTTATTTTACAGGTAAACCATTCGGGCGTATTAGGAGCTTTACTGCAGTTCCTCACGGGAGGCCAAGACGCCGAAACTAATGAGACGGATCCTGAGAACCGCGACTTGGATCATTTAGCTGCTTGTGAAGATAGACTTAGACTTTTCCTCCACGTATTTGCTGATATGCCACTTTCGCCAGAGTGAGTTTACTGTTTGATTTATTTATTATTTATCTATAGAATTTATATAGACAAACACTTTATATTAACAACAAGGTTGGACATTTTATTCTATTCTTTTAGCTTCTGTCTGTATCTCAACTTTGTATCAGACCTGCTTCTAAATGACCAAGAAAAGTAAGAGATTCTGGATAAGGTTATATCTAAATCATATTACGGGTGGCTTGCTTAACGTCAACACTACTTGCGATTGGAATCGTTGACCAACTAGTAGTAAGTGGACAGGACGATTTGCAGAGACCACTATATAATTATCATAATAGTTCTCAGTCAAGGCGTAAAATGATGCATATATTGTTGCTCTAGTAATAAGTGTATACGTGCTAATTTTCTATATTTTGTTTGGTTTGTACGTAGCAGTGCGGAGTGGAACGAGGTGACGGGCTCTCTCGCTGTCGGCGGTGCGGGTTGCAGCAGTGGTGCGGGGGGTACGCTGGCACTGAGCGCTCTCGTAGCTAAAGTCAACGCGTGCGTGTCACATCTCGAGCAGTTCCCCGTGCGTGTGCACGACCTGCCAGCACGACCAGCCACCTCCGCGCTCAAGTTTTTTAACACCCACCAGCTCATGGTGTGTACATATCTATATCATCTTCATTCTAATTATACAGACTTGCAGTATTATTTAAATAGTTAGGACAAACCTACGATGTGTGGTCGAATTTTATAATTTTAAACTCGCCATTTGTATTTAAATCGATTTAAATATTTGGATAATGTTTTACTTTCTATCTAAACAAATATCATTGTTGAAAAACAATGCACAAAAGAAAATTAACGACATTTTGCAGATGCTTCCCACCTGCCCCCCGCTTTCCCTTTCTTGCTATTATTTCATCATCTCAGTTCATATATGTCCCACTGTTGGGCTCGAGCCTCCTCCATAATGGGAGAGTAATTGACCTACTATACCACACTGGTCAGACGTCTTGGTATAGGGTTTTATTTCGAGTTTTCCTTCTCTCGCATAGATGTTATGTGCGTTTTATATCCCTTAGTCGTCTCGTACGATCACCTACAGGTCTTAGGGGATGGTGAATTGTATTCTTACTCCGTCACCACACGGAATTTTTTTGCTATTATTTAGCGCGTTGCTATTCATATTTATTTAGAAGCTTTAACATCAAAATAACTATTGCTTAATATCGACTTTTTTACTGGTCTTTTTTTTCTATATTACGATATATTTTAACAGTTTCCCCGTGGTAGAGATGAGTTAAGATTATTATTTCTCACCATCCCTTAATTACCATTAGGAGTTATTAAAAAAAAATCGAAACTCAACATCAACTGCGGCCGCCAACCACTAGGCGTGGTGATCATGATGTTATTCATTTTGATGATGTTAGCCTAACGACGTTCATTGCTGGATGTACATCCATAGACGTCGTTAAGCTGATAGATGGACGACTGTTAAAGTAATAGTAGTTGTTAAAATATTGTAGTAGGAATCAACATATATTTGTTCTTCTCCATATCATATTTGTGATTTTATAATATAACATATTATTTATTACAGTGTGATCTCAAACGGCACCCGACGTGCACGAATCTTAAACAATGGAAGGGCGGTGTCGTACGAATCGATCCGCTCGCTTTGGTGCAGGCGATTGAAAGGTATGCTTTGTCCCGCATGTTTATGAGCTCCATTTTAGTTGTGCCACATTATTAGCCACGTGAATACTTTATTTGGCCAAAGGATATTTTTTTAATTGCAGTGGCCATCGATCCAAAAGCTAGCAGCTAGTTAAACATTTTATATGGGTTTAAACAATCTAAATAAATTTAAAAAAATTAAAAAAATTTTGGAGCCCTGTTTCGTGCAAAAATAATTGTTTTTTATGTGTGTATTTGCAGGTACTTGGCTCAACGTGGCTATGCATCGGGTCGTGCTCGTTCCGAGTCGGCAAGTGGCGCACACTCTGACGACGACGCGGCCTCCGACGACTCGCTGGCCACGCCGCCGCACCATCACCCCACTGAGTATGTAGAAATTTATCATCATTATACGCTAATTCTTCACTATTTTTTTAAGAGATGACCCTGCACTAAGAGAATAATTCTTATATTGTGAGGGAAAGTCAATAAGGTTATAATTAACGGGCAAACAAGTTAACGGTCGCAAATTACACCCGCACTGAGCCCAACAATTTATAGTTCGCACAAAGTATTGTTCTACGTCACTGGCACGGACGGGATATTGGTATCCTAACGCTATTTGTGCAGTCAAAGATTCTTCAAGAACGAATCGTACACTTTTCTAAAAAAAATGTTAAATTTAAAGCGGGCATTTTTATCTATTAAAAAAATGTAATAAAGTTGCATGTTAAATGCAAAACGTGTGTCAGATTCAAGTACAATACGATACTACTAAGCACTCTAACATAACATGCAAGAGGAAAGCAACTATAATTGAGGCTGCTAGAACCAGAGCGGCCTAACTGAATTTTTGCAACTTTTAACCTAATTGCAATTTCGTAATGTAAAAATGTTAATCTACAAAACAGCGGCCTAAAATTGTTTACAAGCTCTTAACAATACATAGCAACACAAGTACATTTTCAGCTTATGTTCAAATCGATTTAATTTAATTTTAATTCCCTCCATATTATAAAACATGGATATTGTAGTTAGGCCGCTCTGGTTCTAGCAGCCTCAAATAGACATTTCTAAAACAAAAAATATTTGTATATTGCGACACGAACATAGAACAATAAATGACTTTTGTTGACAGTGCCGACCACAAACTGGAGTTCCTGATCGGTGACACAGTGCTCCCATACAATATGACTGTATATCAAGCGGTAAGACAGTTCGGCGAACAAACAGACGCCGACACAGATACAGAAACACCACTCGGTATGTATACACATGATCCAATTCACAATAAGAAGGATTTATTATATTACGCTGTCTCAATGGGTAGGTAACCTTAACATTATTTCATTCATTTGAAATAAGTAATTTTTGTTGTCTGTATTATTTTTATTTACGTCCATTACTAATGATTGCCGACATAAAATAAAAAGTAGTGACGTATTCTTAGTTCGTCACCACGCGCATTTGAATCGTAGTTGTGCTCATTTGAAAACCGTTTTAGATTTTTCCACAGAAATAGTTAATATATTGAGTTTTTTATGTTAACCAAAAATAAATATGTACACTAAGAATAGGACACTTTATTTCTATTTGGTTACAGAGAATTGAATAATAATACAAAACTAACCTATATCAAATAAATTTATGAAGTTTCATACTTTTAATTAAATTAGCACAAATTGGTCATAAATATTATGATATTGACCAAGATTACTTTGATTGAATCAAGTTAAGCTTTACAAATAAAACTGTAATTTTTGGAGCACTTACACTATAGAATAAAAATTTCCTTCATATTTTACAGCAAGGTTTTTTACAAAACTGAAGAATATGAATAGATATATTTCAGGCACTGCTAATTTGATTTGAAGAATACTTTTTGCTTTATATTGAAGATAGGTAATACTTAACCATATTCCATAAGATTTGATTAGGCATCCCCTGATTTGACTAAGCGATTATAATATCGGTTCTTTTATGTAGTATTCATGCTAAGTTAAACAATATAGTTATATAATTTTTTTTTTCAGCAAATGCGGGTATATGGGTTCAAACTCATACTATATACTACCGAGCAGTGGAGGGAGGCGAACAGCCTCGAGCGGACACAACTACTTCAAAGAAAGGAAAAGGACAACCGACTAAAATATCTTCTAGGCGTAAGCCTGATCTCTTGTGGAATGGTAAGATTTTATTACTACACTAACACGCATTGAGATCAATAATAGACTGAACTATTAGACGAGGGTTTCTCAAACTTGGGATGACCCTACCTTGGGATACCCTTGTTCTTGCCGTGGCCACAGCGAAGTTCTAGGCAAAAAAAGATATAATTTTTCTATGTATTATACTAAATTCTTTTTAATTTGAAAAAATAAAATGTGAATAAGTATACCATTTAAAAAATGGGCGGACTTGTTTTTTTGACGCAAACTGAGTCACTACTTTGGAATATTCAATATTGGCGTGCGTACAATTTCAATCTTAACTTATCAGCTATCCAGCTGTATTTAGATAGGTCCATGGACCACAACAATATCATAGGCACCGCTAAATCGCTGCCTGTCAGTCTGCAACAGTCAGACTTTAGATCTTCCGTAGCTGGATGCTATCTCGCAGACGAATCCCGAGCATAGGGAGCTGTAGGATTTTGAGCTGAGTCATAAACCCGAAAATCAGAGATCATGTCTCCGTATCATAAGTGAACGTTGGTGGGTTACCAACGTCACTGTTTATAGACCTTTGTTTCATGACTTTATTCGTATATAATGGTTATGTAAATTACGCCATTGTTTTGTGTTACAGATGGAGTGGTACCGGCGCGGATATCACCACTGGTAGCGGCGATGCGCGGCGCTCTCTCTAGCGGTGCGGACGTACGTGACGCGTCACTTGGCGCATTAGCTCTACTGCGCGCCCTGCACGCGCTCTCACGACACTGGCACACATTGTACCGCGCCGCGTGCCTACCTGACCTACGACCGCTTGTGCCAAACGCACACTTCGTCAATGCCAAGGTAAACCACAATCATTATGTACCGCCAGCTATTTTTTGGTAAAAATTAAGTTATATGTTACTAACTTAACTGTGCGATTAACCAACTGTTTCACTATTCGTTTAATTTTTCACAGCTCGCCGCCAAAGCTAATCGCCAACTTCAGGATCCACTCGTCATTATGACTGGAAATCTACCGCCGTGGTTAAAAAAGATTGCTTACGCATGGTAAGAAATTCATAGATTGAATTTTATATATTTTAATTAAATATTTATGTCTCAGAATGCAAATTTAAAATTACTGACAAGCCGTTCATAATCATGGCTAAGTATTGTAAATTGATTATAACATTATCAGTAAATAAAACCTCACAGTAAAGGTTACCTTTGGTAGGATTTGATATTAAGTAATATTTCTCACATGCTAAACTCAAAGTTGGTAACACCAGTTTGTTAGTTTAAAACAATAACTTTTGAAATAATACTCTTTTTACGACTTTTATTAAAAATAATTTTCAACGTTCATGGTAATGGGAACCAAACTGAAACCTCATCGGATGGGTCGGATAGGGTTTTATGTCGAGATTTCCTTTTTGTTGATTTTTTTTTTTTGAGATGTTATGTGTTTACATTTCTTAGTCACCTTTTCGAATCACCTGCGGGAAAGGAAGGTCCTGTAACATAATATTCCTAACACCACATTGGAGAAACTGTTAATATTTATCACTAAACATCAAATATATTTCAGCCCATTCGTGTTGCCGTTCGAATGTCGGCACCTACTGTTCTACGTAGTGTCATTCGACCGCGACCGCGCGCTGCAACGGCTGCTAGAGGCGGGTGGTGAGCGTGGAGTGGGTGCAGGCGCGGGCGGCGGAGGTGCCGAAGAGCGCGTCGCACCACGCCTCGACAGACGCAAGCGCACCGTACAACGGCATAATGTATTGCGCCAAGCAGAGCATGTGATGCACGAGTTCGCACACTCCAAGGCACTGCTAGAAATACAATACGAAAACGAAGTCGGCACTGGCCTCGGACCAACGCTAGAGTTCTACGCGCTTGTGTCACAAGAGCTGCAACGCGCCGATCTAGACCTATGGCATGGTAGCGAGAACTTTAAACAGAAGCCCACATCGTTTGCCGGAGAAATTGTCAAGAGCCAGCCGCCTGTTGTCACTGACCGCTCATCGGCGGACGCGGCCGCACGGCTCGCCTCCTCTGTGCGCGACGCACTCAGCCTAGATGAGGAGCGCTCGCCCGAACCCTCTGAATTAGAAAAAGAGACGTCTATTCCTTCACCAGCGCCTGATGCCACATATGTAACGTGGCCCTGCGGCCTTTTCCCGCAAGCAGTTGGTCGAAACGCACGGGCGTCCCACATCTCTAGAGTCAAAGCCAAGTTCCGATTCCTTGGTAAATTTATGGCCAAAGCTGTCATGGATTCGAGAATGGTGAGTTTTGATAATTAACTATAGTGTGTCTATATCTAAATAATCATTTCAATCAATTAATCGATCATCCTATCTATTATACCTATCGATATTAGCTCAAAATCTAACCCAAAAGCTTATTAATTGTTATAATCGGAAATAATTATTATTTTCCTGGTGCTACTGAGAATTGTTATGTGGTAGAACCTAATAACACTACTCGATCCAGGTTTCGAAGTCAGTGACTTAATAAAGTCACATATTTATATTATTAAACCAATGAAGCTTTTAATTATTACAATAAAAAGAAATCTATTGGGAGTAAATCTATAAAATATTGCACGAACAATTAACTTGGTGGAAAGATTTATATCATATAATAAGCCACCGGAAAATTACCATTCCAGACAAATATTTCTGTTTATGTTCGTCTGATTCTGGATTACTTTAAAGTAAAACTTTTACTTTAATCGCCAAGCATTAATAGAAAATATGATTCTATTACAAATATAACATAAACTGACTGATCAACTGAGATCAGAAAGTGATATAAATAATCTTATTTAGGTGGATATACCGCTGTCAGTGTCAATGTACCGATGGATGGTGTGCGAGGAGAAATGGCTAAGCCTGAGCGATGTGCGACACGTAGCACCCGAGTTGTGGCGTTCGCTATGCCGGCTGCGACGTGTGGCCGAGCGTGCGAGACTACTCGCCGCCGATCCCAGGCACACGACCGATCAGAAAACTCAAATGGTATGTTTTTTTTTACTTTATTGAATCTTTGGCAATGATGCTGTCAGTTTAAATCAAATAACAAAATTCACAAGTTTAGTAAAAATTTTTTTTTTAATAATTTTAAACTTATAGAACGCTTTTTCACATTAAGTAGCTTATTCATAATCACTGTCCGTCAGTAAATCAAGTCCTTACTAAGACTATAATGTGTCACTTTACATTCTCGTTGGAGTCTCATCCTCCATACCTTCCCGTTGAAGTCTTTACGTCTCCTCGTCTTTGTGAACCGGCTCATGGATCACCAAGAAAATATGCAGCAGCACTCGGTTGCGAAACTTATAAACCCTAACTGCTATCCCCAACGCCTATTTGTCCATTATGGCACCTACCCCTTGGAGAGGACCATGTCCAACAGTGGGTATCGATACGCTAATGAAGATTAACAAAGTGCAATACTTTAATAACATTTGCGAGACAAAGTTGAATACAAAATTCAATGAATTTTCAATTATAGTGTTAACATTTATAATTATTTATTTTATGTTGTTTAGATAAATGGACTCGAATTAGATGGGTGTCCCATTGAGGAGTTGGGACTGGATTTCATCCTGCCAGGCGATGGCTGCACTGAGTTACGGCGCGGCGGCCGCGACCTGCCCGTCACTGCTCACAACTTGCACAATTATATTGATCTCGTTTCACATTGGCTACTTTCTGAAGGTACGTCCTTATTCATACATAGGAGTTAACTTAAGAAATCTTTGATTTTAAAGTATGATAACGTACACTTGCTTTATCCTAGTACCAAAGTGCAAGATCGTTCTCTTGTTGTTATCCCATTTTTAGGGTTCCGTACCTCAAAAGGAAAAATACGGAACCCTTATAGGATCACTTTGTTGTCCGTCCGTCTGTCTGTCTGTCAAGACCCTTTTTCTCGGGAACGCGTGGGAGGTATTAAGCTGAAATTTATATCAAATACCCAAGTCTACTATCCTTTAAAGCTGTGACAAAAATAAACTTCTAAGCCAATGCAATCAAAAGATACAGGCGTTTATGCCGCAAATTTTCGACACTCGCAAGGGAATCAAAACTGTAGGTTTACTTTTTGGGTACTTACATTTTAATAAACCGTATATTTTTAATTACATCATATAATAAAAATATTTTTAATAATTTTAAACTTACTACCCCCTTTCCTCAGTAACGCGTAGAGGTATTTAATTGAAATTCATATCAAATACTCAGATCTATAAGACCTTTAAGCTGTAACAAAATCAAACTTCTATGTCAACGCAATCAAAAGAAACAGAAATTTAACTTTTAAGCCGCATATTTTAAAACACGCAACTACTCGCAAGGGAATCAAAACCTAAAGGGTACTTCCACCTACTTGACCTAGAATCTTGAAATTTCGCATGAAGCAGCGATTTATAGCATATCACATATTTTTTTTAGTTTTTGTTCGTTGAAGTGTTTGTCCACATTTAAATTTTTGTGGCTGACAATTTAACTGTTGTAATTTTGTAATGCCTTTCAAAACTAATATATTCTCAATTGTGTGTACAGACACAACCATATCCTAAGGAAGTTACTTTCCATAGTTGCACTGAATTATGAATTTGCTTTTAATAATATAATAATTATAATTTTTCAACAGGTGTAACAAAACAAATGGAGGCATTCAGGGAAGGATTTGAATCGGTATTCCCACTGGCCAATCTCAAGATATTCTATCCTGAAGAATTAGAACAAGTATTCTGTGGCAGTCCATCAGGTGAATATATTTTATACTCTACATTTTACTTGAGGGTGTTTACTGTTGGTATTTATTTTTGTTAATTTTGCCTGTCTATGGATGGAGGACTCATTGAATCCCTGCATAATATACAATATAAAAATAGTGGCTATTGAGAGCCATGTGTATTGATACAGTAAAAATGTTTAGTGCATACAATTAAACTAATTATTACACAGAACTTAGGAATGTGTCGTTATCATCATCATTCTAAAGGATGTAATAGAGATGAGATAGACATTCGCCCCCACATATAAGTGGGGATATAGTGCTGTAACCAATGTACCCAATGATGCCATAATCGTCTCGCTTGACAGGCTGGTTGACGATCGCAGAGAGATATTATACGTTTCTCAGGACAGCTGATCCCATTCTACTAGTGAGCCTCTTGCCGATTTTTACGACGCTTACGTGTACATAAGGGGTAACGACAATTGTATTCTAACCTTGACGCCATACAGAAATACGTATAAAAGGACAATTATAGAAATTCCACTTCCTAATAATATTATAAATGTGAAAGTTTATAAAGATGTTTGTTACTCAATCACGCGGATTAATACAGGATACTTTTTATCTCGGTAATAAGTTCTCTTGGGACAATAATTTATCAGGGTAATATTTACGGGGGTGAAGCCACGGGCTGCTAGTATTACATAATTTAATTTCATAGGTGGACGTGATCAACGCTGGGAGCCGAGGATGCTGACAGAGTGCATTCGCCCTGATCACGGATATAATGCAGAATCGCGCGCCATACGTATGCTCATCGATATATTAGCATCGTATAACCGCGAGGAGCAACGTTTGTTCCTGCAGTTCGTCACTGGAAGTCCACGACTACCCACTGGAGGTATATTTCATTGCTTTACTAAACTTACTCTGTTTTAATCTATTTGATTTTGACATAAATAAACGCAATATTATAGCATTTCAAGCTCCATAATATGGCTGGATGGATTTTAATATATTCGTACTTCCTGTACAATTGTGAAATGAAATCGTCTTATATTCCTTCAGTTTACTATCATCTTTCGTATTTGGAAAAACATTGGCATTGGCAATGATTTCACATCTATTGTTTACAATGTTTTGTACAGTAAATGTTTTTAAGTTACAAAAATTAATATGAAAAATGCATTTGTAAATAAAAATGACTGTAATAAAAATGCGAGTCAAACTGGACGCGCAGCTCGTTTTACATAATCACCATTTTTGGCTAATATGTTGATAAATCATACAGCATATTCAATGTAAGTTATCTTTTGAATAGTATTACAGCTAAGTGTTTTACTTTATAGGTTTCAAGGCATTGAACCCACCACTGACGGTGGTGCGCAAATCACTGGAATCATCCCTAGACCCGGACGAATACCTACCGTCAGTTATGACATGCGTCAACTATTTGAAACTACCAGACTATAGTAGTGCAGAGGTGATGCGCGCTAAGCTGCGCCTGGCCGCCTCTGAGGGTCAGCATTCGTTCCATTTGTCGTGAACACTCCATTGTTTCCCGGCCACTGTGACCACGTATTGTTCCCCCAAAAGTTGTTTGCGTACACGTGTGAATGCGGTTAGTGATACATGTAATAATAATTTGTTATATTTGACGGTGCACACGCTCCAGACAACTACTGTTTATGTGCAATCAAAGTGATTCTTTTTTTAACCTTAATGTGACAGACACTCAAAGTGCTGTGCGTTCTCTAGATTGTTTTACTTTGGATTATTTTTGATTACAGAAATATGTTTATATTATATTTTGTGTTAATTTAATGTGATAATTTGTAAATTTACTTTATAAATTGAGACTCTCAATATAAAAAAATAAATAAACTAATGACGAACATGTAAGATGGATGTATTTTGTTACGTTTATTATGGAGACACCCATGTCTACTGCCACAAAACTAACCATCCATGTTTACTGTACCTACATAATTATTTAGAGTGCCCATACATTTACATATTGTGAGATACCCACATCTTGCACGCTATTCGAAGGACCATTTATCTAGTTTGAGAGTCCTATGAATTATATATAATAGCATTTATTACCAAATGGTGTATGTTTTAAGTATCATAAATGAGTAAAAGAAAAGTGCAAAAATTAATATGTGTAACAATTTCAATAAAACCATGTAAACAATATTGATCAACACTGTGTTTTTTTTTTGCCACCTCAATATTGATATTATCATAAAGGAGTAATTGCTGATAACAATACAATCATTGCATCCGGCCAGTGTTCACACTCCACCTGTACAGAAATTATTTGAAGGTAACTCATATAGGTATGGATTTAATGCTGCTTTTTAACGTGATAATAAAATACTTAAACAGCAGATTGAATTTAAGATGAGAGGGAATTAATAGGAAGAGGAAAGGTTTATTTTTCAAGTGCAATAAAATATCTTAATTTAAACATCAATCATTATATTACTTATTGATCCAATCACCTATTTATATACCTAACATTAAATAAGAATTCTCTGTATTGCATCCACTAAATTAAGTGTCGACTTACAAATGAGCCATGACAGTTCTAATTTTTTTTTTTTTTTTTTTGTGTGTCTTAGTTGTTAGCCTCAGATGGCTATGACAACTTTACCCGGACTGTGGGTGAGCGCTGAGGGCTCTCAACCCGTACAGTTCTAAGTCCTTGTGTCAAACTTTCATTAGTCTAGACCCTAGGTCGGCAACCTGCGGCTCACGAGCCGCATGGGGCTTTTCGGATGTGAAATTGCGGCTCTTAGTTCTATACGAAAATAATTATTTTATAAAGAAAACATTTAAAAATGCTTCTGAATTAACGAGGATTAGGCACAAATTATTATCGGCAAAAAAAAATGTGGCTCTTTAAAACTTCCGACTCAAAAGGTTGCCGACCCCTGGTCTAGGCAATAGTCCCAGATGGGCCGCCTCCATATGTCATCATCAAAAAGATTGTTCAACTTTTTTTTTTTTTTTTTTTTTTTTGTTGTTGTGGCTCTGTTTATACTTAAGCCAATGTCAAAGTTAAGTTGCAGCTTCTTCTTCTTTTTATGTATTGGCAATCAGCTACTTATACGAGCCATTTTTGCCAGTGTCGAGTTATAATTATCTTCACGTTCTTAATCTCTTCAAGTTAGTCATTGTCTGTCAGTCAGTCGAATTGTCGCCATCAACACTGCTATGGTGACACTGTTAATGGTATGTTGTAGGAATTTTGATGGAAAACGAAAACGTTGTAAAGCACTTTTATATGATATTCACTACATCCCAGCTGTTCTGTCACATCATATTACATAAAACACCATAAAGATTATCTAATATAACACGTTAAAACACTAAGATATCGAATATAATACAAGAGCACAACATGACGTTTTAGATTCCCGCCAAAAGTCCTTGTTCAACTTTATTTTGTATTCAATTTGCCATGCAGTATTTTTAAGAAATTTTTGTGGCATGGTTACTAAGACCTTGATGACTAGTGTCTTTATTTGTTATAGATTACTTAATGTAATTGTCCATCGGTAATATACACATAAAATTTTGGTGGAACACAAAAACACTATACATTATTATATTATATTTACTACAATTTACCACTTTACATAAAATTACATTAAAATTATTTAATAAAGTTTTAAAATATTGAAATATAAGATCACCACATGACATGTTTCTGCCAAAACACCACCGCCCAACTCCCCAATTTATGTAGAAGATAACAACATACTATTAACAGTAGTTTGATATAATTAATGGTTCAATAATTAGTAAGTATACTATGCACATATAATACAAATATCAACAAATGAACGGCTGAGACTTAGGATGACAGTGTGTTCTAAGTATGATTGAAAATAACTACTTGTAATAGAGATATGTATCTTAAATTTACTCGCATTAATTCTATAATAGATTTATTTGGATTTTTACCTTACAATTGTTAACCATAAAAATAATATAATGGTAGAGTGAACACTGAGCAATAATTAAATAAACTCAAGAATGTAATAAACTTTTTATTCAACTCTAACTTGTTTTTACTTTGTTTATTCTTTAGTGAAGTAATATATTTAATATTATATGTCAATAAAGAATAATCAGAGTGATTTATAAAACCCGATTACGAAGCGAAAAATGATGTCACAAGTGGGATTCGAACCCGCGCCTATTGGGATTCCGGCCCAATCGTGCTGCCACTACACCACTGTGAACTATTGTAGGGCATGCAAATTCCGCTTCGTATCATATTTACGTCTTTAAGGTGACATGCGCCATCTACCTGACAATGTTTACACATTGTTATAGGCTTAATACTTTAAACTTTGCAGTTAGAATTGTATTAAACGATGACACAACCTTGTTATTCAAATTACTGAAATTTAGCATTTAATATGCTTAATTATTTATAAGACCCGATTACGATTAGGCGCGGGTTCGAATCCCGCTTGTGGCATCATTTTTCGTTTCGTAATCGGATTTTATAAATAATTAAGCATATTAAATGCTAAATTTCAGTAATTTGAATAATCGAGAGTGATCTTGTGTTTTTATTCATTCTACCATAACTTTATGATTGTCACGTAATAATGGAGATATTATATATTTATATCAACTATGTTACATATCTATGTGGTCATAGCTAAATTTTCAACCAAAATATTGTGATGAGCTTACATATTATCCCTAAACTAGAATGTACTCTTCAACATCTATAAAATATGAACTAAAAGATTTATGCCCCTTTTTATCAATAACACCTAAGTTTTAAGAAACATTCATTCACATGTCAATCAATGATGTGATCAATTTATAGGTCATTGGTGAAAATGGGCATATATGTCTCAAAAATTTACAGCACCATTGCCAACCATCCAATCATAAGACAAGTCCCACCAAGAGGTGTCAGTTTCCGTAGTCTGCGCTCACCAGTAAATGCATGATAGTAACAAGTTCCACAAAATAGAGTGATACCAGTTACAAAGCAACCTCCAACCTGAAAATCATAAAATATTTTATTATTTTTCTAAGTCACTGCTTACAAAATTTGTTTCACTTGAAAACTAGCTCATAATGAAGTTTGCTTATAATGTTTACATCTTTGTATATAAGAGACTACCATTAATAACAGTAAATATAGACCCATTATACAGTTTATTAAAGCTTAGAAACATATATAAATACAAACTTCATTGAATATGTTATTTAGTTAAAATATTATCCTGCTTTTTGGTCTCTACCATTCCAAGAAGAGGATCAGCAGCTTTCATATTTGTTATTTTGCTTTAATGATTATATTAAAAATGAATTATTTAATAAAGCCTAAATAAATTGATTAAATTTGGACACTTTTTAATTATATCACTGGTTCTAATAACAGTGCGGAAGATAATCTATTAATATAAAGGAATTAAAAAACTACTAACCAGGTAAGGTCGCCTGCAAAGTGGAACTGATAATAGGGCGAGAGTGTGTAAGAAATGGAAACGATTAGCTACATCAAAAATCTTTTTCAAGTCTTCCTTCGAGGTTGGTGTAGGAAACGTACGGTGCGCGCCCATAGCACCCAGCGCTACAGCGGCAGCTCCACTCAGCCCCGCCAGTCTTACGAAAGGGCCAGCCTCTTGTGCTAATTGCCATAGCGGCATCTTCACTATGATAGGTTGAGGCGTAGAGCAAACGTTTTGCGGTTTTAGAACACCCTAGAACATATCAATAATCAAAAAGCAACGTAATGACAGTATTTCTTCGAGATAAGGGCAAACGTCTATCATTACAACTTTCAAGTAAAACTTACAATGTTACGCAATAAACTCATAGCTCCGTCCGTCACCGTATTAATCATAAGGACGTCAGTTAAATTTACCATACCTTTTATTTTTATTCTACTGGGTAAAAAATACTTTTTTGCGAAATTGAAGATAGATTGATGGATGAAGTATGCGCCACAGAGTACTAATCTGCCACAGAGCAAGTTCCACAAAATAGAGAGATACCAGTTACAAAAAAAGCAATCTCCAACAGAGTTTATAAATCAATAAAAAGAAACGCGGGAACCTTCAAACGTGCGGTCGTGTTTTGGCATCAAAAAATCTTTTTTATTTAATTTCTTGTGTTAAAGGATCTTGTTTTCTGTTAATATTACGTTTTAATGTGTATATATTTATAGTAGTTTTCTTCATTTACACACACAAACACAAGTGTACGGCGGGAAAAAAGATAGTGATAGTAGTTGTACGCTGATGATGGATACTTCCAGTGATATGACGTGTGATTCAAACCCTACTCACATTCGACAGGAATCACAGTTAGATATGAAAATAATGAAAGATGTTCCTGCACAGTCTCCGGCCTCAGTGGCTAGATTTCAATACATTTCCTCTGATGCAGCTCCTTACACTGTACGTGTTCAAAGAGAACAACAAATAAATGATGGTGCTTATTTTAATCTTATTTCTTTTGGTCGCTATTGAAAAGGAATTCTTTTAAAAGTATTATTAATGGTAGTTTAAAAAAAATAGGATGCAATAAAATGTTGATAGAATTCTCGAATTTTCAGGATGCTAATTTATTTATTAATAGTTCAGCTCTTGCAAATGAAAAGTATAAAGACTTTGTCCCAACATTTTCAGTTACCCATATGGGTGTTGTAAGAGGTGTTACAACAGAGTGGACAGATGAAGAAATAATAGAAAACATATCTGTTCCTACAGAGTGTGGACCGGTTATAAAGTTAAGAAGAATTAAAAGGAAAGTTATAACCGATGGTAAAATAGATTACAATAATACTCAAACGGTTATATTTACATTTGATGGACAAGTTCTGCCTAAACGCAAATGCGTTTAGGCAGAACTTGTGAACATAAAAATTTATGTGTTATACTGCGCTAACAGTTGATTCATATATATACCCAACAATCCAGTGTTATAATTGTTGCAGATATGGTCATGTAAAAAATTTATGTAGGTACCAAGATGTTATAAATGTGGCCAAGGTCATTCTGGTGATAGCTGCTCTCAATCTGATACTTTATCATGTTGTTTATGTAAAGGTTTTCATGAGGCTATTAGTAAAAGATGCTTAGAATGTGAGAAGCAAAAAGCCATCAAAGAATCCATGGCCAAATGCTGCATTTCATATTCTGAAGCAGCTAAGAAACATCCGCTCATTTCAAAAATTTCATATGCTGATGCATTAATGTCGGCCCCTAAAATATCTGAGCATATCACAACCCCAGAAGCTTCACAACCTAGTAGTCAAAATAAAACAACTTCATATAAGAAAACAACATTTATTAAACCTCACACTTCTCTAAAATCCACTAAAGGTTATGACAAACACATTCACCAGGACCTTATTAAAGGCTACAACAGTTTTGATCCAAAAGATGGATGTGCTATTGCTAACAAAGAAAATTTATCGGTGAAAGATTTAATAATAGCTTTAATTCAGTCCTTAACTCAAACAAGTTTAATTGTACCGTCAAACGCTGCCTCTGTATTACATGCAGTTAACAAAATTGACAATATGTATAATGGGCAGTTTACCCACTGTGATTCAAAGGAATTGCAGGAGCATAATTCCTAAGAAGTCTGACATTTTTTATATTTTACATAAATATAAACCATTTGTTTTCTTCGCTCTTCAAGAGACTTGGCTTAAACCAGATTCTTTATTTAAAGTGTCTGGTTATGCTTGTCTCAGAGAAGATCGTTCTGATGGATATGGTGGTGTTGCACTACTTATCCAACATCCTTATTCTTATTCTCATTTTCCTCTTCCTTCTCATAGTAATGACTTTTCTATTATAGCTGCTGTTGTAAATAATATCTGTTTTGTTTCTGTACATATTCCTCAACCTTCTAGTGCTATATTTAGTGAACTTGTAAACATTTTTACCTAACTTCCCAAGCCTTATGTAGTATTAGGGCACTTTAACTCACAACACCCTTCTTGGGGTAGTACTTTCAATTGCTTTGGGAATACTATTCTTGATATTGTAGATTGATATGATCTATGTGTTCTAAATACTGGTTGCCCGACTCGTCGTACATCGCCATATGAAGGGAATAGCGCCCCTGATTTAACTTTGTACTCTTCAAATTTAGCCTCATCATTATCTTGGGATGTGATGTCTTCCACATTTGGTAGTGATCATTTTCCCTTGGTAATTATTTTCCCTTATAACAATAAAGCTCCATGGAAGCGTATTCCGAGGTTAAAATATAGGTTAATGAATGCAGAATATATATGCAGGGTAGATCGCATACCGTCACCTTAAAACGTAAATATGATACGAAGCGAAATTTGCATGTCCTACAATAAATCACGGTGGTGTAGTGGCAGCACGATTGGGCCGGAATCCCAATAGGCGCGGGTTCGAATCCCGCTTGTGACATCATTTTTCGCTTCATAATCGGGTTTTATAAATATCCGAACTTCCTAAAATTAAAGCTGGTAATGAGAAACTTTGTAATAATTTGTTTACTAAGGCCATTAAAACTGTTGCTGATAGGTAAATTCCAATTAAGGATTCAAATCAGCGCAAAACTCCATCTTCACCTTGGTGGGACAAACAGTGCACAGATGTCATAAAAAGAAGGAAAAAGATGGAAGCGCTCTACAGTCAAATTTCTACCGTAGAAAATTTTAACTGATGTTATTTCGGAAACACGTAAATTATTTAAACGGAAAAAGTTCGAAAGCTGGAGGTCCTTCTGTTCATCAATTTCTCCTGATGTTTCGCTGACGGAAGTATGGCGGAACATTAGAAGATTTAGATCAGCATTTAGTGATACGTCATTGACCATTATGCCTTCATCATTGGAAAATAGTTTCCTTAATAAACTGGCTCCTCTTTACGTGCCTGAAAAACCGTAAATGCCAATTATATCAATATCATCAGTTAGTAACCATTCTGCATTTGATGGCCCATTCAGTCTTTCAGAACTGAAGGGTATTTTATCGCATGTAAAAGATTCCGCTTCTGGAGCAGATGTGATTCCTTATTCTTTTATTTCTCATTTAAGTGAAGGATGTCTTTTATACTTCTTGAACTTAATAAATTCTATTATGATAAGTGGAAACATACCCCATTGTTGGAAATCTCAAATAGTTATTCCTATTTTGAAACCTAATAAGAATTTTCTTGACAGTAATTCTTACCGTCCTATCGCTCTTGCATCCGTATTATTAAAAATTGCCGAACATTTGGTTTATTAAGAATCGGCTTGAGTGGTATTTAGAAAATAAGAGAGTACTAAGTGATAGTCAGTTTGGTTTTAGACGAGGAAAAGGCACTCTAGATAATAGCAGTATATTTATTACTGATATAAGATTAGCTCTCTCTGATAATCAATCGGTAGTAGCTGCATTTCTAGATATAACTTCTGCATATGATAATGTTGTAATTAATATTCTTAAAAATAAATTTGACCAGTTAAAAGTCCCCTGTATCCTCTCTAATTTCATATATAATATTTTATGTGGGAGGCATATTTATCTTGATTCCAGCCATGAGACTAGGACTGTGTGGAAGGGTTTGCCTTAGGGTTCTGTCCTTAGTCTCATATTATACAATATTTACACTTATGATCATGAATCTTCTTTAAAAACTAAAATCAAAATACTACAATACACCGATGACCTTCTTCTGTATTCTTCTGACTTGTCTGTTGCTACCGCCTGCACTTCATTGTCCTCCTCTCTTATTCTATTAAAAAAATGGTTAGATATCAATGGGCTTGAATTATACATACATACATATCATCACGCCATATCACTTGCAGGGTAGGCGGAGAAAACAGAGTGCCAGAGAACTCTATCTTTGCATACTTCACTCGCTTCCTCAACATCTCACCTTCCTTCAGTACATGACCGATCTGGTCTAGGTAGGTTAGTCTCGGTCTCCCCCGGTACCTACATCCTTCCACTTTTGCATTGTATATCTTCTTAACCAGACTATCGTTCAGCATTCTTTCCACATGTCCGAACCATCAGAGCATTCCCTTTCGCATCTTTACACCAATACTCTCTTTCATACATACTCGTTCTCTTACATCGTCGTTGCGAATGCGGTCGGTCAGCCTAACTCGACAGATTTTCCGCAGAGATCGCATTTCGACCGCAATAATTTTACTTTCATACTCTTTTCTGCATACCCAACTCTCGCTTCCATACAGTAATGTTGGGACAAACACTGCGTTATTTATTGCTACACGTGCCTTCTGGCTGAGGTGGTGGCTACCAAGAAGTTGCCCCAACGCTCCGTTCACCCTATTGCCCGCATTCACTCTTCGCTCTATATCAGTGGTGTACGTTCCATCTCGGCTTAATCCACATCCAAGATTTACAAATTCATCCACTTGCTCTAGTACATTATTACCTTTTGTTACTCTTACATCTGTTCTGGCTTCATCTCTTTCAAAGACTATTATTTTAGTTTTTGCTCACATTCACGCGTAGACCCCTGAATTATCCTCACATAAAAGTACTGCTGTCCTATTTACTCGGGCACGCCTACCGCCGCCTATTGTAGTATATTATGATGGCAACCAAATTCCCGTAAAATCCACTGTAAAAAAAAACCTGATGTCCAATATGTCATTAAATTAAAGACATCTAGAGGCTGCAGTTCGTTTTTTTTTATTTTTTTTTTCATGTATAAACCCTGCGAGGGCACTTACATATTGTCAGTATCAAGCACGGCTCAAGCACATGTAGCGCCCGGGTGCAATCAATAACCTGGCACCCTCTTGTACCAAAGTGGGTGAACAAAATGGAATAGGTTGATTGGTTACAAGCGGCTCTCAGCGCCACCTAACACCCGGCGCCCGGGTGCACCGCACCCTCTGCACTATAGATAAAGCCGGCCCTGGTCAGTATTAACATTTTAATTTAATCTAATAAACTACCACCGGATCGGAACTAGACCACTACTGAGAAGATCTAGCAAGAAACTCAGCGGGTTTGTCTATTATTGTTATTTCTTTTATTTTTTTTTAAAAAGAATGGTACATGAAAGAAATAGCTCCAGTGTGATGCCCTTCGAACCTAATAGTTCAAATACAATGTAAAATAGCCAATGGCTGGACCAGATCCCACAAGCGGCGCCCGATCACGAGTTAACTACTAGAGCAGCCATCACTCCACTCAATCACCTTGGAGGGAAGGGAGAGATCCGCTCCACGCAGCTACTGCAAGTAGACCTTTCAGTGAGGATGACCAATACCATGTACTACTAACGCTAAGCAAAGTCAGAATTCGTTAGACGAAACATGCTACGCTTTACAGGTATGTAAAATCATTATACAAAAAAAAAACCAGTTTACAAAGACAAGGCAATTGCTGAATGAGGAGCTGCTCATAGCCAGTCTGTACTATCGCTTACATAATCCGAGATTTTATAATAACCTTTCTTACAGTTATTCACTGGCATGTTACGGATATCTTTTGGTAGTTTATTATAGAATCGTATACATTGCCGAACGAATGTCTGGTTAAGAAGATATACAATGCGAAAGTGGAAGGATGTAGGTACCGGGGAGACCGAGACTAACATACCTAGACCAGATCGGTCATGTACTGAAGGAAGGTGGAGTCAAGAGTCTCCGAAACCGGCGAGCGTGTATGAAGAGAATTATGAATGTTGAGGAAGCGAGTGAAGTGTGCAAGGATAGAGTTCTCTGGCACTCTGATTCCTTTGCCTACCCTGCAAGGGATATGGCGTGATGATATGTATGTATGTATGTATACATTGCCCCATGAATGACCTATTAATTCTTTCGAGACAAGTTATCTGTACAACTAAATTGTCCTTATTCAGAGTATTAACACAATGAATGTCACAATATCTTTCAAAATTATTGATATTTCTTTTTACATACAATACATTTTCGTAAATATATGGTGATACAACAGTCGAAATATTTACTTCTTTAAATTTTTCTCGAAGTGAAACTCTTGGGCTTTGATTATAAATTGCGCGGACAGCCCTTTTTTGGAGAACAAAGATACTACTCAGATCCGCGGAGCATCCCCACAGTAATATGCCGTACGACATGAGACTATGAAAATAAGCGAAATAAACTATTCTAGCCGTTTCAATATCGGTCAATACTAGAGTTTTTTTGACCGCATAAGCCGCTGAGCTAATCCTACTTGACAATTTTTCAATATGAAGGCCCCATTACAGTCTAGTATCTATAGTAATACTTAAAAAACCGGTTGATTCGACAAGGTCCAGAGCCATACCATTCATTTGAACATTGGTTCCCACTTGTCTCACATTAGGTGTGGTAAATTTAATACACTTTGTTTTATTCTCATTAAGAACTAGGTTATTTGTGTTGAACCAATGAACAACATTAGACAGTGCGTTGTTCACATCGTCATAATTTCGGCTTTTGTCTTTTAATTTTAAATAACAAAGGTGGGTCATCTGCGAACAACACAATGTTTTGATTGTCTCCTATATAGTAGGGGTAAGTCATTAATGTATACAAGGAACAGAAATGGCCCCAGAATGGACCCTTGTGGAACGCCCATTTTAATAACAGAACCAGATGATCGTGCACCATTAACATCGACCCTCTGTTTTGTTTCGTCTGACTGCTTGCTGTGTAATGTGAATTTGAAGCGTTCAGCCTTCAAACTATCCAGAGACAAATTACATATTCTGCCGGCTCTGGCAACTCTTACAAAACTTAGTTGCGGCAATGAACTTTCTTTTTTTCCTCTTTGGTATTTGGATCCCGACATCTTATGGCCTTATCCCATGTTTGTTATGTGGACTGGGATTTGTAAAACCAAGGACGGTTAGGGCCCGCAATGGGTATTTTAGCATTAGAGATAAATAAATCCATCCCGGTAATAATCGTTTCAGTAAAGCAGTCCGCACACAGACGCCTCCATGAGCAAAATACGAGAAACTCATAATCCCAAACTGTTGGCTTGTAGTCTGCGAGTCCCTGTAGCCGAGCCCTGTATATATATATATATATATATATATATATCATCATTCTCTTGCTCTTATCCCAACTACTTGGGGTCGACGCAATATGTCCTCTTTTTCCATACATCCCTATCAGACGTCATCTCTGTAGTCACTCCCTGTTTATACATATCATGCTTCACGCATATATATATATATATATATATATATATATATATATATATATATATATATATAGACGAAGATCTAGTACTCATAATTCTCAATGTCTAGGGCATGGGTGGACTGTGTTACCAATTGTGTGTAACCATTCAACCTATGGTTGAAGCACCACACCACATTGAAGAGATGTCGATTATGGAGGAGGGTGGTCCAAGCCCCAGCCACTCATGATGTGCGTTAACATCTCCAAGAACCACCACTTCCGTGACTGTATGCTGCTTTAATATTTCGTCAATTCCTTATTGAACATCCTCAAAGAAGTGAATTAAAATATGTCCGAGCCAGGAATGAAACTCATGTTGAACCTCTGTATGAAAGTCAGGAATCCAGTTTTTAGATTTGATGGAGATTGAATACCACTGCGCAACTTAGATAGTTTTCATGAGCGTTCAAAGATTCGCACTGATTTGGAAGTAGGTAATTATGTAGGTTGCGCTATAACTTTAGTGTTATAATCACCAACCTTCACATGCGATTGGGCGATCGCAATTGGTGTTATGAGTTAGTAAGAAGAACGCTACTTTACGAAACCAACGTGTCATATTATATTCTTAACCTGTCATCACGTAAAAAGTAAATGAATCTAAATATTTCACTTAGATGCGACACAAATAAAGGATGTAATAATAAGAAATATCCTTTCCTAAAGAATATGATTACGTATGAAAGCAAGATAAAGCTCATACCTAATACACACCCAAAAGAAAAAAAAATGGTTCGAGAGAAAATACATACATACATATCATCACGCCGTGTCCTTTGCAGGGTAGGCAGAGAGAACAGAGTGCCAGAGAACTCTATGCTTGCATACTTCACTCGCTTCCTCAACATTTATAATTCTCTTCATACACGCTCGCCGGTTTCGGAGACTCTTGACTCCACCTTCCTTCAGTACATGACCGATCTGTAGGGCTACCCTTGAATCTCGATTCTAATCCTAAATCCGATTCCAGCTCGAATTTAAGCAATTTGGTACTCTTGAAAGCGACACTAGCGCAGGATTGGTTTCAAATTGGGTGGAATTTTTTTAAACTAAATGAGATCGACTTTTCACGATAGAGTCAAATATTTGCTACTCTTGACGCGATTTTGACATAAACATTCACGTTGGAATCGTAAAAATTTCACGATCCCACCAAAGCATCTTTTTGGCGATTGAGTTCTGTGATTGTAATAATTTTCTAAGAAAGTAACCCACGTTTGGAACCAATATTGAATATTTTAGATAATACTCATAAGATAGAAGTACTATAGAGGTGAAGATTGAAGAGAACTGCGAGTTATATCAAAAAAACTTTTCCATGACTGACAATTATGTACGCAAGACAAGGGTCTTGCAGGAACTTTTTAAAGTGTTAGATGGTGAATTAGAGCCTTTAATGTTAAAGGCCGCAACGATATATCCACACGATACAAAGTATGTATAGTCTTATTACTTATTTATAAAAGATTGTTTTCGTGCTTGGTATTTTATAATTTAGTCCCATTTGTATTTTAAGGTATAAGCTGCTCTTTCATTCTATGCTACTGGAAGTTACCAGCATTACTGATATACATTGATGGACAACAATTGTAGTGAAGGCCATACACGAAGAAACATTGGTACTCAATAGACAACTAATTCTAGATAAATGGAAATCAAAATTGATGCAAATGAAGGTATATTACATACGTTTTAATTAATAAGAACAATAGACATCATTTTTAAAAACCATTAGTTGCTTGTGAAAGATTTTCAGTAATTTTTATGAAAACTATAATATTCCATCTGTTGTAAGTTGTATTGATGGCACATACAGTCACATACAGTACCATAATAAGACTGGCATAAAATGAGGAAAGGTTTATCAAAAAGCTATGCATATAGTTGGTGTAACTGTGATCTTCAACCTGTGTAAGTGTGTACCATAGGTGATTATGGCACTATATACCCGCTGTGGTGAGGCCTATATTCAATAATGAATATTGATAACTTGATGAACAGTTGGAAATAGACATATTAGTAGGTTAGTTTCCCCTAGGCCCTATGTGATTCTTCTATATGACATGATAGTGAATAATAAGAAATTCAGTATGTTAAATAATTGTTATTTGTTTATGAAAGAAGTATGTAAACTTCTGATATTTAGGCGGTGACAAAGGAAGAATACAATGTCACCATCATCCCTAAACTTTAATAACAGGAGTAAGCGCTATTGTATTATATAAAATATACCAATTAGAGAATAAAAATATTATAGAACAATCATTACTAATTTAAAAAAATGCCTTGGGAATTGTTAATTTATATATTTATTTTAGAGCTTCATATCTAACTGTAATGTTGATAGTGTTTTATATTGGTTGTAAAATAATATTATATATTTGCCCTGCTGTCATCTTATCTTTCCTTACCTTATATCTCAATAGTAACAGTAAAGGTAAAATAGGTTTGGTTAATAATAAACTTATAAATCATCAGACTTATTGTATTTTCATAGATTTGTAATGCAGTTATTGTATTTTCATAGATTTGGAAAGAAGTGTAATGAAATGCTTCTATAACAAGATGATAATGAAGATATGGCCACAAAATCCTCAAGAGCAGCATATCCTCATCAAGAAGCAGCTGAGTATGAAGAACATTTTTCTTCGGAGTTGCGGGAGACTAAAATGTCATACTATAGAAAGTGCTGTGAGCTGCATGGCATATTCAATAAAATGTTAATGTTTTAATTTAATAGTGATTTGTAAATCATATTTTCCATTATTTAGTTACATAAGAATAAAAAAATAACTTTTTAAAGATTAAATAATAATATAAATATAAAATAAAAAGCCTTTATTTCATGGAAATATTACATAGTTATTGTTTTTTTTTACTTAAGCTTAATCTATACTTAAAAGAAAAATTACTATTCTATATCCTAATATATTAAATCTTAAGTTTCTAATTATGTATGATTGAAAGATTAAATATCATAATTTTTATTTAAAATTGAAACAGTTTTTACTATATTTCTACTTTTCTTCAAAATTCATATAATGAAATTATATAGGTATGTCTGTGTTAGATACATGTGCTATGAATATAATAGCAACTATTCCTTGGTCATTCATCATCTCAGCTAATATAGTTCCCACTGCTTGGCTCGAGCCTTCTCACAATAGAAGGGAAATTGACCTACTATAACAGGCAGGTTGTTATAGAGGTTTTCATTTTCTTGTCTTACATCACTTATGATGTTATATGTATATAATACACCTTAGTCATCTTTTTCGACACCCACTAGTAAGATAATATGTGTGTTGAATTGAATTCTTACTCCATCACCACACTGAATTCCATAGTATTTGTGGCAGACATGTAATATTGTAAGGCCATTTCGGGCAACTGCTATATCATGAGATGCCTCATTGGGTCGATACTTTGAAATTGCCTTACAAAAAGAAATTAGGTCACAATTTAAAAGCATATATGTAATTGCATTTTTGTAACATTCGTATTTACTTGGAATCATAAGATTAAGAAGTAATATGCAAGTAGATACTTCTGTTCTTAAGCTACCTAAGCCTTCACCTTCCTACTGCTAAATAACTACTTCAAAATCGCAAAAAGAGAACAATTTTCATCTTATCTTAATATAAAATTTTAAATTTGTCGAAACAGCTGGTATTTCTTCCTTGTCTTCATAAAATTTTACTACGTACTATTTTTAAAACTTGGAGTATTGACACTATTAGCCACAGTTATTATACATTTGTAAGCTTTAATTCTGTTTAGATGTCATAAACTAGTATAATGCTATATTATATTTAATAATAATTAATTTTATGAATAATCGTAAAGATTTTCCAAGAAATATTATCTTTTTTATAATTTTATTAATGGTGGGTTAAGTTTAATTTTATATGGCCACACTCTATAGTGTTGATCGCAATACTTCTTAATATTCCGAGTCGATCGTGATTACGATTTCAATTTCAATTTCAATTTTGTTCAAGAGTACCAAATATAAATTTGGTGAGATTGGAATTGGATCGGAATCGAAATCAAAACTGTATTCAAGAGTAAGCCTACTGGTCTAGATAGGTTGGTCTCAGTCTCTCCCGGTACCTACATCCTTCCACTTTCGCATTGTATATCTTCTTAACCAGCCGTTCGTTCGGCATTCTTTCCACATGTCCGAACCATCGGAGTATTCCCTTTCGCATCTTTACACCAATACTCCTTTCATACCTACTCGCTCTCTTACGTCGTCGTTACGAATGCGATCGATCAGCCTAACTCCACAGATTCTCCGTAGAGATCGCATTTCGACCGCATTAATTTTACTTTCATACTCTTTTCTGCATACCCAACTCTCGCTTCCATACGGTAATGTTGGAACAAGCACTGCGTTATGTATTGCTACACGTGCCTTCTGTCTGAGGTGGTGGCTACCGAGAAGTTGCCCCAACGCTGCGGTCACTCTATTGCCCGCATTCACTCTTCGCTCTATATCAGTGGTGTACCTTCCATCTCGGCTAAATCCACATCCAAGATATACAAATTCATCCACTTGCTCTAGTACATCATTACCTATTGTTACTCTTACATCTGTTCTGGCTTCATCTCTTTCAAAGACCATTATTTTGGTTTTGCTCACATTCACGCGTAGGCCCTTTTTCTTACAATCTTCTGTCATTGTGTCGACTAGGGTCTGCAGGTCAGTCGCTGACTGTGCCAGCAGGACTGCACCATCTGCATATAGCAGAGCAGTGACCACTGGGTCGCCCATCTGGACCCCCACATTCATATTGTTCAACCTTTGGAGACATTTATCCAGATATATATGATAAACAGTCTGGCTGACAGAACGCACCCCTGCTTAACGCCGATATTGACGTCAAACCAAGGCGACATTCCATCATCCAGCCGCACACAGGCTCTACAGCCCATGTAACTGGACTGCACAGCCTGCAGCAGTTTACCGTTAATACCATACTCCGGTAAAATGTCCCAAAGTTCCTTTCATACAACCGTGTCAAATGCTCTCTCCAGATCCACAAAACTGCAGAAAACCCTCTGACCTAGAGCCAAATGCTTCTCCACAATATTGAGCAGAGAGAACACTTGATCCATGCATCCCCTTCCACTCCTGAAACCTCCTTGTGTCTCACACAGTAAACCATCGGACACCATCCTCATTCCCCTTTCAATAATTTTACCATACATTTTTGCTGCCAAACTGGTCAAGCTTATGGCTCTGTAATTTGCGCAATCATAACGTGAACCCTTGTTTTTAAACAAAGTCATGATGACCGCGCTATTCCAGTCCCTGGTAACCATTCCCGAGCTCCCACATAAATTGAGGAGCAACAGGAACGCCTCCCAGACACAGGAGCCGCCAAGCTTGATCATCTCGGCAGACACCATATCAATGCCAGCTGCCTTACCATTTTTCAAACTTCTTATCGCCCATTCAACTTCATCCATACTGATGCCATCGGAGGACGCCGGTGCCGAATGTTGATCTACTAAACCACATGCGACACTGACGCCAACTCGAGTATCCGCATACATATCGCCAAAATATTCACTCCATCGGCTTAACACGTCTTGTGTTTGTGTAAGAATGTCTCCACCTTTAGACCTTATTTTATTCATTCTGAAGACTGACCAACCACCCCGAGACTTTCACCTCCCTCTAAAAGAGTTTGGTGTTACCCTCGAAGTTTTTAGTCAGCCTATCTTACATTGCCGATATATTTCTTTCTTCTGTTCAGTCATACTGTCATTCAGATTCAAAGAAGATACATAGTCCAGCCACGCTTTCTTCTTTTGCTCTACGAAAGCTGCCACTTCCGCATCCCACCATGCATCACCATTTGTTTTTCTATGCTTCTTTGAACTTCCACATACTTCTTTCGCTGTATCTACCATACTCTCTTTCAATACTCTCCAGCATTCTTCAATGTCCGATTGCGGCTGGCTTGCCATCGTCAGCCGTTCTCGGACACCCTCTGCATACATTTCTCTTACACACTCTTCTTGCAACCTTTCAACCTTTATTCTTTCAAGTCCCCCGAAGTGGACACGCTCTCGCCAGTGCCTCCACTTTCTGAACAGACCACTAAATCTCGCAATAACGAGATAGTGGTCCGTATCGACTGTGGGGCCGCTGTAGGCTCTTGCGTCTAATATTTTGCTTCGGAGGCGACTGTTTACCAAAATTTAATCTATTATACTTTTCTGTTCATTCCTTCTCCATGTATACATATGGATGTCCTTATGATGGAAAAATGTGTTTGACACAATAAGGTTTCTCTCCATGCAAACATCCGCTATGATAACCTGCGTCGTTCACTCTCTTATCACCAAATGGACCAAGTACGTCGTCATAGACGGGACGCTTGGTCCCCACCCATCCGTTCAAATCTCCGCATACAATCACGCGTTCACTAGTTTCTGCCATATCCAGAACTTCCCTAACATTATCCCAAAACTTCTCTAGGTCTGATGCCACCGAGGATCCTACGGGAGCATATGCTACAACCATGAATACCTTGGTCACACCTAGTTTTATACGGACCCAAAGAAGTCTGGGATCATACATTCCGTAATCCTTCACACCTGAGGCCAAGCGAGAGAACAACAGCACTCCTACCCCCATGCTGGCTCGATCGCTCTGTGGTACACCAGACCACAGAGCCATCCTGCCACCAGGAAGATCGCAGGCGTCGCTGCCCCTTCGCTTGGTCTCTGTTACACAGAGCACGTCTAGCTGTTTGTCCGCCATGACGGTTATCAGCTCGTGCAACTTACCTTCCACACAACCTCTTACATTCCACGTGCCCACCCGGCACTCTGCTCTCCTCGACTCGCCTGACTGGGCAAGGCCTGATGGGTGGCGGCCCCCATCGCTGCAACTGCCGAAGTTCGTACCGACGGGGGCGGGTCGGTACGCGTCGCCTCCGGCGGACGCCCTAACCCGCACTGCGGTACGCATATCGAGCCGAGACTGCTACAGTCTAACTAGACTGTCAGGGGACGCGACGAGCACGCTCCGGACTGTGCCCCCCAAGAAGAGAGAAAATAAATTTCTATTCTTTATCAGACACCTGTTAATGTAGTAGTAGCCTACTCTCCAACCGCATCTTAGTGTAAATTCGATTGGCCGGCCTAATGGCGATGGGGAGGGAATACAGTGGGTTATGGGGCCACGCGCCGTCCTTCCTTCGGCATGGAATGGACGGTGTGTGTCCAGACCATAGCCTGCCAAAAAAAAGTAAATCGATTTTTGTGCAAAAAAAAAATATAGAAGTAATAAAAACCTACACACTTAGTAGGTTTTTGTTACTTTAAACTTTTAAACATTACGTGTGGTGACGGGGTTAGAATACCATCCCTAGCTTGTTCGTGGTTGTCGTAAAATCGACAAAAACACGGAAATCGGAAAACTCTAGATAGGACCCTATTTCAGCAACGTGGAATGTCGATTTACCTCTTGTTGCGAAGGACGCTCGAGCCCAGGAGTGGGGCTGTGGGAGATATATAAGCCTAGATGATGACGTTGATCTTTTAAATACTAAAAATAAGATCTGCAAAAACCTGATGAACTATTTTTAGTGTCAACAGTTTCTACAAAAAATACATACATACTGTCTGAGACCTTTTAAAACTTAAAAAGATAGGTAGATCTATGAAAAACTACTCTACCATGGTATTTTCCTATGTATATCTATTTCAATATCAACACAAGAAACGATAAGTGTATGCACTGGACTACCTGATGCTGTAATAGCTCTCTGATTGGACAGGCTTACGATACTTTTTTTGAAAATATCTTTTTGATAATATTTTCAACCTACCAACAGCCCGTACCTCCTGTGTGGTAGCGGCTACGAACACTAATAATCTCTACTTTGTTCGCGGATGTCGTAAAGGCGACTAAGAGCTTCCATATCGACTTGGGCCAATTTCACCTGATACCGTTTGGTTAGCAATTACATTCTCAAGAAAGGTTGACATCGGGCAAGCGGCTGGTTACAAAATTATTGCCAATAACTTGTGCAATATATACAATGAAAGCGGAATACATATTGCATCGACCCAAGTAATTGTAATCCCACCAAAAACATAAATTTAAAAATGGAGAGCCAAGTTCAATACAAAAATTATGCTTGGCTGTGGCCTGTGTGGCAAAAAAAAATGCGAGATCTTAGTTATTTTTTTTAAATAACCGCAATTGTTATAGGCATCCAATAAGGCAAAGAAATAGAGTTTAATGCTTGTTCATAATGTTATTTTGTTCCTATAAATGCATATTTGGATTTTGCATAGAACTTGGCACTCATTTAGATCTCCATTCTTTTTGCGGCGAAGCCCACAGCCAAGCATAATTTTTGTTTTGAATTTGGCTCTCCTTTTTTACATTTATGTTTTTGGTGGGATATAATTACTTTTTGTAAAGAAAACTAGGGAGGTATTGAGATATAATTTATTTTTCTTGCGTTGCCGCTGCATGGTTTTCTTCTAAATCGGTATTCGTAAGCGGTGCCTATGTTTATGTGTTGCTCGGGAGCAGGGCCGGCTTTACCTATAGTGCAAAGGGTGCGGTGCACCCGGGCGCCGAGTGCTAGGGGTCGCTTCAAACGTGTTGTAACTATCAACCTATTCTATTTTGTTCACGCATTTTGATACAAGAGGGCGCCAGGAGATTGATTGCACCCGGGCGCCACATGTGCTAGAGCCGACCCTGCTCGGGAGCGCTTTTATGTATATTTAGTTCTGTTCTGTGTATAATTATGTGGTTGACCGTTGGCCGGTTGTTTATTAGCGCGTATTACAAGTTTTTTGTATGGGGACACCACTTATTTTTGGACTTAGCTTTATTTTTATATTTCTGTTATATAGCAAATATAATAATACATATATTAAGATTGTTTCAAATATCTGCTTGTAACAGTTCCAAGGCTACAATTAAAAAGAAATGTATGCGGGCTCCCTATTTTTTTACCTTATTTTTATTTTTAGATTTTTCCTACGCTTACTTATAATTACCGAGCTATATTCCAAATTTCAACCTTCTAGGTCATCTAGAAGTAGGTTAGATTTAGGTTTACCGCACGGTGTCGGACCGAGGCGGCAGGCGTGTTGGCCGGGACACCCCCGTGGGACATAGAGACGGAGATGCTCTCCGACCTATACCGGCGGGTGACCTCAGTGCGCGACGCAGGTGGCTCCCCATAGCTTAGCGAGATAGCCACCTGGCGCGAGGACGCCCGCCGAGACGTCATCGCTCGCTGGGCTACGCGGCTGGAGAGGCCTAGGCACGATGTTCTTACCGTAGAAGCTCTCCGGCCCGTATTGACGGAGTGGATGGAGCGGCGGCACGGAGTCCTCTCTTTCCGATTGGTGCAGGTGTTGTCGGGGCACGGGTGCTTCGGCAAATACCTGCACAAGATCGCAAGGAGGGAGTAGACACCGTCCTGCCACCAGTGCGGCAGTGACGAGGACACGGCGCAACACACGCTGGAGGTCTGCGTGACCTGGGCCCGGCAACGCTGTGACCTTGTCGCTGTCATCGGTGCCGACCTGACGCTGCCGGCTGTCGCGAAAGCGATGGTTGACAGCATCAGGAATTGAGATGCGGAGGCCGCGGAACGGGTCCGAGTGGATTCCCGGGACCCGGGCCGCCGCTAGCGGCCGGGGCGGCGCAGGCGCGAATATCTGCGCCTGATGCCGCCCTAACCGAGGCTTCAGGTGATCGGACCGGGGAATTGTCCGGTCACCCAACGTGAGGCCACCGCGTGACAAGAGAGGAACCCGCAAGGGTATACCGCCGGGCGGGCCACCGAAGTCAAAGATCGGGTACCGATGGCCCGCTCGCACGGCGAAGAGAGGAGTTCGCAGGGTGGGTCCATGAGGTTGCGTGTCGCCTCTTCTGTCGCCCCGGACGTTTTTGTCGGGGCGCGACCTCATCCATGGTCCACCTTGCGGAAAAAAAAAATAAAGAAAAAAAAAAGGTACTATATGTCAGTCAGTGCTAAAATTTACGAATAGGAAAGTCGTAGACCTTGATATCTTTATAACCGTTTTGAGTTAGCTTCATGAAATTTGGGCTTCTAGATGTCCTTATGGATATAATTAAACACACGTAGTTTTAGGTGTTTACGTTAAAGAGGTTTTGAGTTACAGAAGGATCAAAATTGGCACCAAGTGGTTCGTGTAATATTACACTCGGCGCTGGCTAGCCAGTTCCTTTGCTTGAACTTGGCTTGACCCGCTATCGCGTGTTTAGATAAGAACCAAAGAATGATGATGATTAATCCGTGTGGAGACGGAGTAAGAATACAATTCACCACCCCTTATCTTACCCGTGGGTGATCGTAAGAGACGACTAAGAGATATAAACGCATATAGATGTTAATCTATGAAAGAGAAGGTAAACTCGAAACAAAACCCTATACCAACATTACCAACACGTCTGACCAGCGTGATATAGTACGTCAACTTACCTCTTATTATGGAGGAGGCTCGAGCCCAACAATGGGACATATATGAGCTGAGATGAATGATGAGATTTAGAAACATACTCCATCATAAGATCTAATGATGATATTGTCACATGTGCAATATTTCATGTGACTGTAAAAATAGCTCTCCATTAGACGTCAATGCATTCTTAGAATAAAACTTTGGTTTATTAAAAATGAAAATAGGTGGCAATAAATAACATAATATATTTTCATGTCGTATTAATTTGTACATTATGTAATTCTTACGCGTAAACTATTTTCTACAAAAGGCAATAACGCACATAAAATACCAATTCAGTTAATAATAAAAAAAATCAACGCTGCCGTTATACTACCTAGAAATACTGTTTCAATATTACTTAACATATAAAAGAAAACATTTTGTCAAAGTCTTACAAAAATATTCAGCGCCATTGGCAAAAACAAGTAAATAACAACATGACATATAGTACTTATTATAATAATTTAATTGACACATCGTATCTAAACAAGTATATAAAAGTACTCTACGATTACTAAGGAGTGATTACTCAAAGGACCCTCAAGTCAGTTTCAGTTTCTCCTTTAAAAATTTATTAAGCTCGTTAAGTATAATCTTGAGCTATTTCAACTAGAACAACAACTTGTCAAGTTCTTTTATTAAATAAATTGATGAGTGATGTTATCTTAATGGAAACCAAGTAATAAAATAATAATAAAATACATTTCCATTTAAGATGGACAGAAGTAGAACGTAGTAATTTTGTTTTATAAAAATTGACGTGTATTAATATGGAAATACCTAGAGTTCACCTACCTGTCTGGGCATCAGGTATGAGTCTATACGTAAAAGGCATAGGTGCGGTTAGACGCCATTCCTTCCGTCGCCCTGGACGGATCGGACAGGTTGTGACCACACCATAGCCCGTCCCAAAAAAAGGTCGCACATGATAGTGCTTACAATATAAACACGTCTCCAATTTGCTCTGTAAGTCTGTAATTATGGATTGTAATATATAATTCATTTTATCTTTGTACTAATTTAGCGATGTTTTACCTTTTTAAATGTTGAACATTATGATATGGCATGGGTTAAGGCATAGTATTCACTGTACCTCATTTGAGGACCTAGAGCGAACTTCGTAAATAAATGTTTAATTTAATAGCTTATTTTGATCTATACTTTGATCTAATTTATTAAGGTAAAAGAAGAATTTTTCGGAAAGGGAATTGGATTTTTATATATTTAATCGGTATTCCATGAACTTTTGGATAAATCTCGTAAACTAGCAATTTAAAAAAATAATACAGGCAAAATAATTGCACTTCATCAATTTATTTAAGTTTAAGTGATATTTTTCCAAAAAATCTTGTTTATTATCACTACCGTTGTACTGGCTAGCTATCTAAAGTATGACAAATTTCTTCAAATAGCTGGATATACTACTTAAATAAAAATAATTTAAAATAAATGTATGTAATATAATCAATGTACGTAGTGGAAGCCGTCAAAAAATTATCTTAAGTTAGCCGCTTTACTAACGTTATAAAATTAAAACCAATTTATTGTGATGCTTAGTAATATGATTAACTAACTCAGTCATGAACTAGACCCAGGTTTGAGTGTCATAATACTCCACTCCTGAGTCTAAGTCACAGGTTTCTCATGTATCACAGGATGATGACATGATCACAGATATTTTCATGTACCAATTAATTTCTATGTATAAAGCTAAAAGCAAGTAATATAGGTGTAGCCAGAAATTATGATCTCCCCTGTCAGGAAGTTTGAATATGCCTCTTGTTCAGAACTGATTCAATCTTTGATGCGCTCTCACGTTTGATACGTAGAGTCACTTATTGTAGAAATATCAATAAAATTATACATAATTATCTTATTTTGTTTATTGAGTTTAGACCCCCTCCATTTGTCACCGAATTTCACTGAACATAGGCCTTACCAGAAAGAGTAGAAAACTACCATAATCGCTACACTTGACAAGCGGGTTCGCTATCGCAATTAAGGTTATTCGCGGCAGATTTTTCAAAAGTGCTGATCGCTCATTCTCCTGCTAAGCCCTCAATCGGTTTTACGCCTCCCACGGGAGAGTAAAGAGTGGTGACACACTGTTTTCTTAACCTAACCCCACACGGGATATTAGACCAATTTTAAGGTGTTATTTAGAAATCTATATTTTAATGGCGTTTTACTATTGTGTGTTTGGTATAAATATATATAGATTCATGTTGCTTTGTCTATAAATTTCCTATAACTATTGTATTTAAAATAAAATGCTATATTTGTTTTAAACAAACTCCTGTTATCACCGTAACCGTAACAGGTACCATTCGTACGTTTTATGGCCACGCCCGCCGCTATACTTGGCACCTACATAGTAAATTTGTCAGGTAGTATAACAACAGCCCAATTGTTTGGCAATTTTACAAATAATATTAAATAAACTAATTGTAATTTCCAGTGCGAATATTCGATACATTTGTTGATTTAAATTTTTTATAATTGACTAATATAATATATGTACAAACTATATAATATTATTACAATTATTATTTTATACGACAAAATATGAGCTGAGTTTTGTAAAGTGAATCACAGATTAAGTAAATGGTGTTTATAACCTGAAGGCCGTTAATGTAGACGTAATAATATTAAGGCCATACATTTAACATAATTATTTAGAATAGTTAATACAATAATAGGCATTTTATTAGTAATTATGACAAGTTATCGATATAATATCAAAATATTTTTTAACTTAAGTACATTTACTGTGCTAAAAATGGGGTAGAGGTAAAAATTTACTGGAAATAGACCTATTATTGAAAGTATATAAATATATATATATATATACAGTTACAATTGTATTCGTCAAAAATTGTTATTACGCAAAAATACATCGCTAGTAACATACTAAATTATTTAAAAATATATATATATATATATATAAAAATACGCTAATACGTATAGCTAGATTCAAATTTTAATTATGACACCGATAATATATAACAATATGTTATAATGTCAATGTAGAGTTAACAATATTTATCGTGCTACAGGAATGAGAGTACGCCCTAAGTCAACAGTGACTCGCACAACACTTGGCACCTTATGAGTATTACGCATCTATCTACTGCTACCACTTACAAAATACGGTACAGACGTATCGGCTTTCATCTAGATATTTTATATATATACTACAAATCTAGAGGCACACACTTCAGGTCGACGAAAAGGATCTCGAAAAATATAGAAATAAATACATTGTAGGCTAAAGATTGTACAGTCAATTTAGAACACTGGTTAGACGCGGCTACAATCTAATGTCGTTGGTGGCCGCTGCCAGCAGCGAGGGTGTGTGACTTCGGCGCCACGAGCTCGCGTCCAGCGCTTCGGGACTGGGGGCCGTAGTTGCTGCCGCCGCGTCAGCACTGCGCGCCTCCTCTGGTGAAGCGTAGCGGTGCAAACTTAAGCACTCGAGATTAGCCACCAGCGACGAGTTCAAAGGTCTCGAAGGAATATTGACCGTGGTAGCTGATCGCTCGATGCGCTTGGTGCGCCCCTCTGGCGGGGCCAATTCTAAGGACTGACCGCGACCGTATAGTCGCGACTGACCGAAGCGCGGCGTCAGTCGTCCTATGAGATTATCCTCCTTGCGGGTGCATCTAGGTGCTGCTTCCTCTGGTGGTTTAGATTTTCTCTTGAGGAAGAAAGGTGTGAGGCGCTCGGCGAGTGGCCGCGATGTGGTACCGCCCGCATCGTGTACGTTTGACGTCGAGCTCGACGTTTTAAGTGGTCGCGTCGAACTTGTCTGACTCTTAATCGGATTTGATTTTCGTTGTGCACAAACTCGCGAGAAAGGCCCGCTGTCTCGTCTATTATCCACCTGTTTAGGCGCGTCTATGGTCTTGTCTACTGCTATCGGAGCAGACGGCTCATCTTCGCACACTTTTAACACACAATAAGCGTCTCTTTGGAGTTCGTCCAGTAGACTGTCGTCGGTGGATATGGTGTCCATTTTACATGTGGCCTCGGGACGGTCGGGTGGTGGGTCAGGCGGTGGCGATACTGCAGGCCCCGGGGACGTAGACTCGGAGTCCGCAGGTCGAGGTGGTGGTCGGCTACGAGCCGCGTTGCCGCGTGGCGGCACCGCAGGCGGCGTTTCCTCATCAGAGGTACGCGCGTGACTCATAAAGTCCGTCATGAGCTCGTACTCTTTACAGCGATAGACGAGCTCAGGATCGGGTCCAGGGTCGGGGCGGAGGCGTCGCTCCGGCGCTCGCGGCTCCACTTGCACGTACTCGCCGCCCACACATGGCTGAGCTCGTGCGGGAGACAAGCGCGCTGGCTTGGGTGGTCGTGCGGGCCGGCCGGCGGACGCGTCGCTGTCCTCGCTGGGCTCGTGCTTAATGCACGACATAGTGAGGTAGCCGCTACCAGTGGACTTGGTAGACTTGCCGGACGAGCGCTCGTCTGCATGACGCGCAAGCTTTAATGATTCAGTACTGGAGCCTACGTCGATGGACGTTTGTAATGGAATTGTTTTAGTGTCGAGGTCAACAATGGATGGTGCGTCGCTTCGCCACGGTCGCCACGTGAAGGGTCCGCCGTCCACACTGCTGGCGGCGCCCGCTAGATGTAGATAGTTGTCATCGCCGATGGGTGCTTGTTTGCTGCCATATTTGGTCTCACGTGCGAGCGAACGTCTATAAATACGGTGTTGATGCTCAAGATCAAACATTGTCTCCTGTAGCTCACGAAGTGTCAGCGCTTCCGCTTCCCGTTCCTCTATGCTTGCACCCTCTTTAAATAGATAATAAAATACATTATTAGCAACGTTAATAATTAATTAAAAATAAATAAAAGCATTGTATACAATTCACCACCATCTTACCCGTGGGTGATCGTACGAGACGACTAAGGGATATAAAACGCATATAACGTCTATGCGAAAGAAGGAAAACTCGAAACAAAACCCTATACCAACACGTATGACCAGCGTGGTATAGTAGTTCAATTACCCTTCCATTATGGAGGAGATCCGAGCCCAACAGTGGGACATATATGGACTGAGATGATTTAAAATAAAATACATTGAAACCAACATCATTAAAAGTATCCGTTGCAATTAAATTTAAAATTAAATGGAAACGAAACGGCTCGTCTTCACAATGCGTATGAAAAATAACAGATACTTTTTCAAGGAGAGTTGGCAATATGGACGTCCACGGACGTAAAGCCTAGCAAATATCATAGGTAATATATTTTGGCTGTGTTCGTATATAGGCGGAAAACTGATGATAATAAGAATTGTGATAATACTATTAAGTATAGATCTGCTTTTAGTAGTAATTTTGTCAGTGTTGTTACATTGCTGTAATAATCATATTCGTAAGTAGGCACTAAACGCAGAGTCTGCGAGAACTTCACGTTGGTTGCGCTGGCCGCTTCGTTGCTCCCTTCACACCAACGAACGCTTCAATTACTCGTGCGTCCGTTAACAAACACTTTCAATATTAATCCTTATATAATCTTATTTTAAAGTCTATTACTAGATCATAGAGATGCGAAAAACGGCTCACTGAAAAGAAAAGAGAGATATAGCTCTTTTGATCAAAAGAGCTATATCACTCTTTTAGCTCTTTAGTTAATTTAGCTCATATATATCCTTAGTTCATTTAGCTCATCAAGAGAGCTAGCTCTCTTATTGAGTTAGTTCATTTCATTTCAACTCGTTCACGGCTCTAACTCTTTTGAATAGTTCAAACTCTGAACTACGCGATCATTAAGCGATAAGCTTGATATGCATGAGCATGTAAATTTTGATAGGTGATCGCAGGATGAGATATAAAATATATTTATATAAAAAAATAAATAAAATTGAAAGGTCTGTTTGTAATTTAAATGGTTAAAAACAGCTTTTCACTAAATGCATATGGGCTGGCAGAATCGACTGCGTCCAGTGACAGCTTGCACTGATAACTATTATTATTATTGAATATTGTTATTCAGAGATGAATATTATTTTTTTAATTATAGTTTTTTATTTTCAAACATTTTTTCTTTGTTGAACATATAACTTGTACGTTTAGTGCTCGCAATAGTCACAATGCATATCGGTACATGCTCAATACTGTTACTGTTCGGCGGTGATCGGCATATATCGGGCACTTTCGGTCGTCGACTGCTCGTACGACATGACGACGCGAGTAAAAGAGCCGATTGAGCCGTTCAACTATTAACTGAGCTACTGAGCTAATGTGAACTAGATTGAAATCAAAGAGCTAGTTCATTTATATCTCTCATTCAGGAGCTACCCAAGTCTACTTCACACCAACGAACGCTTCAACTACCCGTGCGTCCGTTAACAAACACTTTCAATATTAATCCTTATATAATCTTATTTTAAAGTCTATTACTAGATCATCCCTAGATAATAATCTCATTCTATTTAATTGTGTGTGTGTGGATATTAAAACCCCGTTATAGGGTGAGTTGTGCTTTTACTGGTTTAATAGTTAATGCAAATAGGTAATCTTAGAACCTAAGCCCTGCCTAGCCATAGAGTAATTAGCAGTATGTAGATTTTAAATGTAACTAACCCTTTCTTATTGTATATTAATAGTTTCTTAGCAACCATTAACATATACCTACATCATTCATATTTGCTCATTAGACATTATATGTAGAATATTTTTATCATATGTTCATGTTATAGATTTTGTTAACCATATAGTGTAATTACGTTTAATTGTGTTGTTCATGTCCTTCCGCTTTGCTATATACCTTGACTGTCTCACCTTAGATTACTAATGTACAAACACTTAATGAAGGAATCAGTGGCTTCTCGCTTATCGCTGGGTTACAGTCAAGGTGATCGTATGGAGGACATATACTTATTGGGCACCCTAAAATGATTACAGGGTTTTAAGATTAGACTCAACAGACAATCTTCTGAAGCAGACTCGCAGTTGCTCGGCTTCATCACTACAGATCACTGCGGTAAAGAAGCGTCAGGAGAGTACCTACTGTTTTCCTGTTCATGTCAGTGCAAAGCCTAGGGAATAGCTAGAAAGGCCAACGAACCCACTTCCCGTTGCATCATACATCCATCCATCCATCAGCCCGTAAACGTCCACTGTTGGACATAGGCCTCCCCACGAGAATGCCATTCAACACGGTCCCGCGCCACCTGCATCCAGCGATTTCCTGCGACCTTGATAATGTCGTGAGTCCACCTAGTGGGGGGTCGTCCTACGTGGCGCCGTCCGATTCGTGGTCTCCACTCGACGACCTTTCTTCCCTAACGGTTGTCGGTTCGTCGAGCGATGTGGCCTGCCCATTGCCACTTCAACGCGCTAATTCTTCGGGCTATATCAGTTACACCCGTTTTTCTACGGATTGCCGTATTTCGGCTTCTATCACGTAGAGAAATACCGACCATAGCTCTCTCCATAGCACGCTGAGCAACTTTGAGCCTTTTGATGAGGCCAACATTTAGAGACCACGTTTCAGTTCCGTAAGTCATCGCTGGTAACACACACTAGTTATAAACCTTTGTTTTCAGACACTGCGGAATATAAGACGAGAAGATGTTATATGTTATGCCCGTTGCATACCTTCTCTTAATTATAATTAATTAAACATTTAATTTTTTTTTATGTTACCTATACCCAGCGTAACAGTGTGGACAGTGAAATCACTGATTAATTTTATTTGGTTCAGTATTTTATTTAAATAATGTGTTTATCGCAGTTCGTTTGTACTTATTTTACATAATTATGGATTCTAAGATATTATGTGTATTAAACATTTTGCTACACATACATCCTTTGAAAAAAATAATGAATTGTTATTTCAACAGCACAAAATAGTCCAGAGGTCCCTTATTGACGTTCTCTGTGTTTAGACTAAGTCAAGTTAATATACCTGGCGGTCGGTGTAGGCGTTGATCCAGTCGCGGTGCGTGCGCTACCAGCAACGCGTGCAGTCGCTGCAGGTCACGAGGCGGATCGAGACGCAGGGCCAGTGCAGCGGGCGCGTGCGTCGCACTCGTGGCCGGATCACCCCTCGCTTCTGCGCCGCCGCACCCCTCTGCCTCAGCCTCTGAGCGACCACAACTATAAAAACAATTCATTAATTACATGCTGCACAATACAATGAACAACACGATATTTGAAAAGTTTTAAAAACATTTTTTTTTTATTATGGCATACAGTTTGCCAGAATATTACAATGTATAAAAAATGTTAACATTTTTACGCTACGCGCTAACGCTAAAATGACGCCATGATGTCAACCGCTTGCGAGCAGGCTTTTAGCTTTTGATATTTACTATAACAACCATCATCATCCATCAGCTTGTAGACGTTCAATATTGGACATAGATATCCCCTCAAAAATGCCACTCTTCTGAGGCTGTTCTCAGCCAAGTGCTCTTTACATCCAATGGCATCCTGCGACTTTTAAGATATCATCAATCCAACTAGTGGGTGGGTGGTCCTCCCACGCTGCGTCGTCCTATATCTAATATAACCTTTTTTCCTCAATGGTTGTCAGTTCGACTACTATATAATTTCGTTCGGTTTACTACATAATAAGCAGTTAACGTCATGCCAGATTTAGTCAATCCAATGTGTTTTCAATAACGTTATTAATTCGCCTAAAGAGGTACATCTAAATATTAGACAACACAAACAATATCTATGTCCAATATAACTATATGGTAGGACCACGCTGTTGACAGTTCTCTGTCTGCAGCCGCGCGCCGGTACGTCCGGGGTAGTACCACACTCTCGCAGAAGATCGACGTCTGAGTAATGGCAATGTGTTATTGCGTTTCGTTCGGTGAGCGAGAGAGCCGGCAGCCCAACTGGGTGGGTTTGAGGATTGTAATGATAGGCAGCGGCCTTGGTATAGCAAAGGTCCATAGGAAGCAGTGACACTTACCATCAGGTATGCCGCTTGCTCGTTTGCTAACATAAGCAATAAAAAAAAAACTATATATAATTGGATGGATAATTGTTACATACCATGTCCAATGTGTGTCGGCGTAGTATCCAGTGTGTAACGGTGCTGGCGAGTGTCTGCATAGTGCAGTCAGCAGGCGGACCCACTCGGCACGCTCCACGCAGTTGTTCGCCTGAACGAATAGCACACGCTCACGGTGCACTGTGTAACAAACACATCGTCATCATCAGGGCAAATTTTTTGATCACTGATCCAGAAGGGCGATAAACGTTCATGAGATATACTACCTATAGACCGCAGTCAGTTTAAAAAAGAAATCCTTATTTAATTAGTCATTATATCCATCTATCACAATAAATGTACACCGAATCTATAGGACAAATTAAAATGCAAGGGTCGCATTTTTTTTCTTATAATTTTAAATAATTTAAAAAAAAATGTGTCTTAACCATCCATCCTCATCTAACAAAACTAGTGAATCCAAGTAGTGAAAAAAAATCACAAGAACACATAGTTCGTTCAGTTAGTAATTATTCATAGATTAGAGGAAAACTGCTAAGATCTAGTCTACGATCTAAACATAGTCCAGTGAATTTTCAATATTGAACTAACAAATATGCATTTAATATTTGAATGTCATCATTATTCTCCTAGTCTTATCCTAATTACTTGGGGTCGATAAAATATGTACTCTTCTTTCATAGTACACATCGTAAAAGTTATTGGCAATAGTTTTATGACCGGCCGCCCGCCAGACGTCAACCCTTCTTGGGAATGTAGTTTTTGACCAAACGGCATCAGATGGAGTTGGCCCAGGTCGTTATAAGCCTTAGTCGTCTTTTACGACATCCACGAGCAAAGTAAGAGTTGGTAGTATTCGTAGCCGCTACCACGCTAGCTAAAATTTAATGTTAGAATGCAAACAGAATTAAATCTTGTGTATTGGTACAGAACCTTTCGCGAGGTCCTCGTGATATAGTTCCATAGTCGTTTATTATTAAAATTCATTTTTGCTTTGGGAAAGTGACATAAGGAATCAATAGATTCTTCTAAAAAATATTGTATAGTTTTATTTGACTTTTTAAAGCCGAGAATACCCTGCACTAAGGAAATAATCCTTGTATTGCAGGGATTATACAAATATATAAATAAAAGGACACAAATTACACCTAGACTCAGGACAACAATTTGTGTATCACACAAAGTATTATCCCATGTGGGAATCGAAACCACTGCACTGGGCGGCACCTTAACCACTACGCCATCTGTGCAGTTAATAAATTTACATGCAATTAAAAATCGTTGTCGTGACGCAATAAAAATACAATTCACCATACCCTTTCTGGTCCGTAAATGTTGTAAAAGACGACTAAGAGATATAATACGCAGATAACATCTATGCTCAAACAAAACCAGGTCTCTGTACTCGCTAGAGACCTATGGTACAATTGCCGCAATGTGATCTCCTGGCGTCTCAATGAAATATATTATAAGGTAGACAGGCGACCTAATCTATATGAATGTATTATTGTAACACATACCTATTTGGAAGATGTTAGTTGCACCGAGCGGTGCGCCAGCTGGTGGACAATCCACAGCGGCCACGGCGAGCACGCCCGACAGCGGTAACCGATGAGCACTACTCTTGGCACCACAGCGTGACCAGCTCAGCTCGCCACTGCACACAACATCAAATTAACAATAGGAGTTTATATGCCTGGTTTTAGGTAAAGTACAAACACAATTTGGTGTGATCACATCTTATGCTATAAAGGTCGGAGGATATTGCTGCTGCATTTTCTCCTACCAATACCTTCATTTCATTTTCACCACACATTGCCAGAGGAAAGTTGTGAGCGGTGATATATTCTATTCTTAACTCTCCCTAATATGAGTAAAAAAAATCGGAGTATGATAGCTACATCTTTATATTTAAACGTGACAACAAACGTGGTGTGACTGAACTGCTGATGCTGAAATGGTTGAACCGATTTTAATGAAATTTTTGTGTTTTCCGTTAGATCCAAGAATTTGTTAGATTAATGATTGGAGCTGGTAGGTAGCGCTGCGATCGATTTCAAAGAATTATGTTTTCATTTTTCTAAATTTGTACAAAATAGAGTATGCTGTGTGAGCCATTAATAATATAAATAACAAACCTTGTGAGTCGAAAATGCCGCCGTTTGGCGTACGCTTGAGCCGCACGCGTCCACCTGCGACGGGGTGAGCCCGCACCAGCGCGAACACCCTCCGATCGTTTTATCATCGTTCTATAATAAAATCATCACATTAATTATCCAATACTATGCATTATAATATCTTTCGTTTATCATTTTAACATCAGTTATGACCCCTTGGTGCCTTTATGCCTTATATGTCAACTAAGAATAAAATGTGTCTGTATCTGGGAGGCGTTCCTGTTGCTCCTCAATTTATGTTGGAGCTCGGGAATGGTTCCCGGGTACTGGAATAGCGCAGTCATCGTGCCTTTGTTTAAAAACAAGGGTTCACGTTATGACTGCGCAAATTACAGAGCCATAAGCTTGACCAGTTTGGTTTGACGTCAATATCGGCGTTAAGCAGGGGTGCGTTCTGTCAGCCAGGCTGTTTATCATATATCTGGATAAATGTCTCCAAAGGTTGAACGATATGAATGTGGGAGTCCAGATGGGCGACTCAGTGGTCACTGCTCTGCTTTATGCAGATGATGCAGTCCTGATGGCACAGTCAGCGACTGACCTGCAGACCCTAGTCGACACAATGACAGAAGATTGTAAGAAAAGGGGTCTACGCGTGAATGTGAGCAAAACCAAAATAATGGTCTTTGAAAGAGATGAAACCAGAACAGATGTAAGAGTAACAATAGGTAATGATGTACTAGAGCAAGTGGATGAATTTGTATATCTTGAATGTGGATTTAGCCGAGATGGAAGGTACACCACTGATATAGAGCGAAGAGTGAATGCGGGAAATAGAGTGAACGGAGCGTTGGTTCAACTTCTCGGCAGCCACCACCTCAGCCAGAAGGCACGTGTAGCAATACATAACGCAGTGCTTGTCCCAACATTACTGTATGGAAGCGAGAGTTGGGTATGCAGAAAAGAGTATGAAAGTAAAATTAATGCGGTCGAAATGCGATCTCTGCAGAAAATCTGTGGAGTTAGGCTGACCGACCGCATTCGTAACGACGATGTAAGAGAGCGAGTAGGTATGAAAGAGAGTATTGGTGTAAAGATGCGAAAGGGAACGCTCCGATGGTTCGGACATGTGGAAAGAATGCCGAACGAACGTCTGGTTAAGAAGATATACAATGCGAAAGTGGAAGGATGTAGGTACCGAGGGAGACCGAGACTAACCTACCTAGACCAGATAGGTCATGTACTGAAGGAAGGTGGAGTCAAGAGTCTCCGAAACCGGCGAGCGTGTATGAAGAGAATTATGAATGTTGAGGAAGCGAGTGAAGTATGCAGAGATAGAGTTCTCTGGCACTCTGTTCTCTCTGCCTACCCTGCAAGGGATATGGCGTGATGATATGTATGTATGTGTATGTAAGAATAAAATTGATGATATAAATCAGAAGAAAACCTAAAATAACACTTTCTTTATTACGTTTTTAACTAATAGTGACAGGCCGTGATCTATACAAGAATTCTCATGGTTGATGCTACGTGAAAGTTTATAAATTTAGCCATAATTTTCTATAATTCCTATATTGTATTTATCATTTACCTTTGAATAAAGACAATATACTGCATGGGAATTTTATATCGATTTAGGTAAAAGCATAAATTTAATGTTTGTTCTATACCTATTATCCCTCTAACCATCAGCCCATAGCCCATGCACGCTATTGGACATAAGCTTCCCTAAAAGAATGCCACTTTGAACAGTCCTATGCCATTTATATTCAACGGTCCCCTGCCATTTTAAAAATGTTATTAGTCCATCTAGTGATGATACGTCCTACACTCATCGTCTAATCCATCCATGGTGACCATTCCAGAACCTTACTTCTCCAATGAGTTCAACAAGCAATATAAGCCTTTTACCACTTGAACATGCTAGTTCTTCGGGTTTAAGATTAGAAAAATTCTTCTACGGATTTGTGTATAACGGATTTTCTTGCGTAGAGAGTTACCGACCAATGCCTTCTCATAGTAGGCTGAACGACTTCGAGCCTTATTATAACGATGATAATAAATAGAGATGGCGTTTCAGTGCAATTCATAGATACATTTAATAAAAATAAATTCGATAGTCGAAGACATAATAATACAAAATCTACATTTAGAAAAAAGTCAAATTATACATACCCAAATCTAATTCCAGAATGCATGAACAAATTCAAAAATGTTTTTATTACGTTAGTATAACTAATTAGTGTGTTCCATAGCCTAACTAAATTATCAGCATCGATGGGATAAGAATGCGTGGGAGTTTTGACGGAAATGTGAAAATGTCATCTGGTGCTCTTTCTTGTTCTATTAAATAATTTTCATGCCATTATATGTAATATAAGTAATATTATATTACATAAAATAGCTAGCGGAGGAAGTGCTAGAGTGAATTTAATATAGCAGTGCTTTACAATATATTTTCGTTTGCCACCAAAATAGATATTCCACAAACAATATGGCATGGAATTTTTGAAGACGATGTATCTTACAGACGATAATATACAATTACTTTAAGTGAAGATGAATCATTACACTCAGGATTTTAAGTGATTGAGTGTCTTAGTTGTATGCACGACAGGCAAAGTTCTGGTGCCTCATACAAATGTGACATGTATAGCCACTGTTGGTTTTAGCATGAATTCCGATTTTAAATACCCCTTGCCATCAAAAGAGAAGGCTAGGCTGTTTGTTAATGTATTTTCTATAGCGTAAAAAAAGTTGGACCAAGCTAAGATCAATTTTTTGCTTTTAATATGTAAATGGGTCCTAATCCAAAGATAAATATGTAATCAAAAAAATCTCCAAAGAATGAGAACTAATCTGGTGATTTTTGTATACATATAGGCAAAAACTAATGCTTCACCAACGACACCTACATTTTTAATAACATCTAAAGTAATCTATCTATACCCATAACAGCATACCTTAGGTGGTTAACCTAAAACTTATGTGTTGCCTAACATTAGATGGAACCTAAAATTTAAGTGTGGTTGATGAATTTGCACCAAAGACAGGTGTCATTCGTGATCAGATTATCATTTATTCATAATTAAATCAACATAAAATACTAAACTAACCCTTCTTTCAGCAACACAGGTGTCTCTTGTACATTGTTGTTTTGTGTGTCCGAGCCCGTCGATATTATTTCTAGAAACTGCTTTATTGCTTGCACCTTGAAAATAATTATATTGAATATAATAATGGTCTTTAATAGATATTTTTACTTCATATGTGCCCCACATTTCGATTTCACTGATTAAACGTAAAAAAAGCCAGTAAATTTATTTGCCGTTCTTTTTCATTTATAATACAACAGTTTGGATTGAGGGAAAAATATCTGCAATTATGGATCTGATTCTGAAAACCATTTAAATGGAAAAAATATTTATAAGAAACTATGACACTTCGATATTAAATACATTTTATTCAATGAAAGTTTAAACAGAATACATGTAGAGAGCTACAAGAGGTTATGATTATCAGACGTTAGATTTTAACCGTCGACAACAGACGTTAGTCGTAGACAATAGACGTATTCAGTTATTTCAATACAAAGGGACATTTTACTTTGGGGCCGTCCATTAATTACGTGAGGTTTGAAAGGAGAAGAGAAGGGGTTTGACAAAAATCACGAAATATCACAAGGAGGAAGGGGAGTGTAGTAAGATATCACGTGTATTTATTTTTTCGTCAAACGCTGCGATTTCTAAACTGAAAAGCAGCGTGTAGTGTGACTTTGACTTGCCGTTGCCAGGCAATGAACGAAGTTTAAAGTAGGTAATCTGTATAAAAGACTTTTTACGAAGTATAAAAAAGCGAAAACCGAGAATATAATGATCTGTGGGCTACTTCTTTGTAGGAATTAAAAACTCACGTGATGTTGGTGGAGGAGGGGAGGTCATAGTCTTAAATGCTAAAAAAAAGATCACGTGATTAATGGACGTCCCCTTTAGTACAGAGCAGGTTATAAAAAAATATGTGATGCATACATGTCTTGGCGTGCAGAAGCTACGGTACAGTTCAGCCATGTACTCCTCCTTGCACACCTGCTGTGCCGACCTACTGCTAACCAGGTTGCCAAGCGATTGAATCGTCTTTGAGATCAGTGTCAAAGTCCTGTTAGTTTGTGGGTCCTGAAATAAATAATTGCTTTATAAACTGGCTATTCAATCAAAGACGTATGCACGTAATTACTCATTATAATAATAAGAATAATTTTATATAATAATAACGATGATTTGACTACACAGATGGCGTAGTGGTTAAGATCTACTGTGCCAAGGATCGTGAGTTCGATTCCTACTCAGAACAATATTTCGTGCACTCCAAGAATTATTGTCCTGAGTGGGTGTATTTTGTGTATGTTAATTATATGTTTGTCTTTACAAAGATATAATTGGTGACTTTTCCCTAGCAATACAAGGATTACTTCCTTAGTGCAAGGACATCGACTTTTTTAGAGAAAAATAAACCTAGGAAAATATTGTTTTATTATTCCTGCCACAAAGCTTTCCCAATTTCCAGAAAAATAAACAAGAATCATTTTTGTTTATGGTTACGGTTTGTTCTTCTCACAGTATATACGACGCAGTGCTGGGTAGTTTCTCCTTGATGATAGAGAAATTAATAGATTATATTACAAGCTATAATGCCCTGTTGTTATTTCCAACGGTCACTCGAGTTACCATCATACAATAGCAAACAAAAAAAAATCGCTAATAAATAAATTTTTAGACCTTCTAACTCAAAATATCATTAATCCTTCTATATGTCGAACTAATTAATTCCATTATCTTTTGTATTTCCCTTCTCTTTAGAGTTATCGACATTTCACTTTATTTATATAATTGTGGTTCGGACATGTGGAAAGAATGCCGAACGAACGTCTGGTTAAGAAGATATACAATGCGAAAGTGGAAGGATGTAGGTACCGGGGGAGACCGAGACTAACCTACCTAGAGCAGATCGGTCATGTACTGAAGGTGGAGTAGAAGTGAATGTGGAGGTGGAGTGAACGGAAGGTGGAGTCAAGAGTCTCCGAAACCGGCGAGCGTGTATGAAGAGAATTATGAATGTTGAGGAAGCGATTGAAGTATGCAAAGATAGAGTTCTCTGGCACTCTGTTCTCTCTGCCTACCCTGCATGGGATATAGCGTGATGATATGTATGTATGTATGTATATAATTGTGTCCCAATGTGGTAATGATTTAAAAATAGAATGTATTACATCTGTCTTTTTCCACGAGAGTCGTATAAAGCGCCTGAGTATTCTACAGAAGAAGAGGAGCTGCACTCTCCTGGCAAAAATAAACTTATAACACCAACTTCGAACTTACCCTGGTTAGAGATCGCAAGCGTGACGATTATGGTATTTTTCCTAACATGAAATCTATGTTAGTGGACAATAGATGATGGATTATGATAACACTTACAATCTGCTCAGTAGTGAGATCAAAGAGGCGTGGTCCCAATATAGCGGGCGCGAAAAACCTCAAGAAAATGAAGCCAGACACCACGGAGTAGCGCACTTCGGCGTTGCGTGGGAAGTGTCGCGCGGCGCACTGTCTTAGCGCGTCGAACAAACGGCACATCACCGACGGACACATTGCATACGATGAAGTTATTGCTGCAAACACCTGATAACAAGCACGTACATTACATATACATATATCTTTCCTACTTAAAGCGTGCCTAATCATCATCATCATCATTACAGCCCATAATGTCTCACTGTTGGGCTCGGGCCTCCTCCGTAATGGGAGGGAAATTAACCTACTATACTGCGCTGGTCAGACGTGTTAGTATAGGATTTGTTTCGAGTTTTCCTTCTCTCGCATAGATGTTATATGCGTTTTATATCCCTTAGTCGTCTCGTACGATCACCCACGGGTCAGAATGGGGTGGTGAATAGTATTCTTACTCCGTCTCCACACGGAAGTCTAAGCCGAATCATACTGGTTGTCAATACAAATTTCTGAAGGTTCTTTTTTACTCTATTGTTTATTTTAGTGAAAGGTTGTATTAAAGTAAAGACGTTTATCTCTAATTGCAATTTATTTTCCGTCTCTCTTACACCTATACTATACATATTCCTTAATCTATCCTCTTTCTCACATATTCTAAATCAACCAACTCTTTCACACTTACACTTTCTCGCATCTATTTATCTTTTTCACACTACTCATAACATTCTATACTTCATTGATCATGTTCGCACTCTTCCTAGCACTCTATTATACTCAATCATTCCTCTCACTCTTCTGCTTATAGCGTTGCATAAACATAATGCTAAATATTATACTTCCAATAGTTCAATTTTAATTACAAATAAGAGACTATTTAATATTGCGTAAAAAGGGGTCCCCGGAATATAATATTATATAAACCAAGTTATTTTGTATATAATCTTGAACAATAATACAATTGCTGTGCAAGTATAAATTTTAAGTTAATATATTCTAAAAAACTGTAAAGTAAGTAATATGGTTACTTTCTCTTAAACATGAACTATGAGTGTAACTAACCCTTTCTACATAGTCCTTGAGGTTGGCGAGGTTCGATGCAATGGCAGCGGAGGGTTTAACCCTGGCGGGGTCGATCTCGCACGGTCGCCGCTCGGCCAACACGGCGGCTAGCGTGGGCCGCAGCACAGCACGTAGGTACGACGCACCGCTCAACCGCATCGCTTCGTCCATCATTTTAGATACTAATGTGTTTCCACGGAATATTGTTGTAGCGTCACTGAAAACAGTTAAGGGTTATCATTAAATTAGATGATCAGACCGACAATTAGTACGCCACTACCAGGAAGTTGAAGTTTGAAATTAATTGCGTGGGTGCTGTGTTGGTACTTCGTTCTAGTACGTCAATTACCATGATTCAAGAGGATAATAATACAAAGGGCGCAGAGCATCAAAGCAAGGCTTTTATTACGATTTCGACATGCGAAGTTGAGCCTCGGACAACTGAGCGGGGTAAGGACCATAGAGCGTCAAAAAAAGTTATTATTAACAGTTTTTGGCCGTGCAATTTTAAATCTATTTGATCTATGGGCATGTACTAGCCAGTTCTAGCATCTGTATTGCTATTGTGAATTTGCTGATGAAAAGACGATAGGTCTTTTCATCCTTGAGCATTTTTATGACGCTAAGTAAATATTCCTTATATTGTGGGGACATTACAAACATATAATTGTATCCATTACAAATTAGACAGTGTCTCAACTCGTGAGAACAATTTGTAGTTCGTACAAAATATCGTTCTGCCTGGAAATCAAACCCTCGATACTGCACGGTAGGTAAGTATCTCAACCACTACGCAATATGAGAATCTGTAGTTATATTAACTGTAAACCTCAAAGTAGACCGATTATGCCATTAGAACAACTATTAAGAGGAGTATGAACTCACGTGAGCGCTGATATCTCGGAGTCGGCGAGCTCTTTGACGATAGGCACGATGAGATCATGGTGAGTAAACAATCTGACCAGAGGCTGCGCCGCGTCCGTCTTGCTCGACACTATCTCACCAAGAATGTATACAGCTGACGCTGTTATTGGCTGAAAAGTTAAAATGTCTACATTATTTATTTGATGTGAAATGTTTCTATATCCAGTAACCCAGGGGTCGGCAACTTTTTGAGTCATAGTAGCCATAAATTTTAATTTATAAAAGTTTAAAGTTTTTAAAGAACCACATTTTTTTGGCTACAATCATTTATGCCTAATCCTCGTTAATCATTTCAGAATCATTTTTAAATGTTTTCTTTATAAAATATTTTTTGCGTATAGAACGAAAGAGCCGCAACTTTACATCCAAAGAGCCGCATGTGGCTCGCGAGCCGCAGGTTGCCGACCCCTGCACTAGCCTATCGCCATACAGTGTCCCACATCTTCTTCTGGAAGGTCATAATACCATAACCCGCTTTGCAGGCGGGTTGGCGATTTGTAGTAAGAAGAGCCCTCCACATCGCGGTCCTTTAGACAGGTTTTATGATTTCCACGGGAAAGTAAGGGTTTGCGATATGCAGTATTATTAATTGAATCAGGTAATAATTGGCCGCAATCCATAACTATTTCGATTTTTGCAGTCTACGTAGAATTACAAGTTAAAGTTCTAGAGGTTGTTCATGAGATAGGAATATGAAGTTTTCTTTATATCCTTTTCCATTTTGAGATTATCCCATACTCCTTAGTTTCTTGAGGTTTGAGTTGCATTGATTAATCGAGGGGAAGGGAGGGTTTCTCTTCCTTTCAGCCATTTCAAAACATATACTGTTTTCTAAGCCGTCATAACACTTGACAAGACAAGGTAAAAGAGATTATATTACCTTCTGGTGAACACTTTTCAAGAACAGCTCCTCTAATCTTCTATAATGTTGCACAGGGAATACGTGGTCGACGGTGTATTGCAGTAGCAGCCTTAAAGAACCGAGAATGGCACTGCCCGCAGCTGAAAGGCGCGTGCCTGGAGGCGTTGCCCCTCGAGACAAGGCGCCGCCCGCGCGTGACGTCAGGAAGAACCTGTGTGAGTTTTATTTTCATAATCATTCATAATATACTATAAGCAATATGTTTTTTTTTAAATAGTTAGCACTCAGTACACCTGAATTAAATCATTTGTGAATCGCACAGTACCTTACATGGAAATGTACCTACGGCGCTCGACACCGAAGGCTAATTAGACCTTTTAGAGTTCAACGATTTAATTGCAGACAATATCTGAATTAAATTTAAAACCAAAACAGAGAGATTCTTCCGTAAATTTTCCGTGACTATTCTTTTTTTATTATTATCTAAATGATGTAGGATAGTTAGACATGCATGGGAGAAAAACAGAACCTATGGTAGAGGTTGTGCTTGGTTTCAACCTTCTTTACGGCTGGCAAAATAATCAATACTTAAACCACGCTAAGTCAATTAAAGTGGATTCAATTAATTATAATATAACACCCACAAACAGCGTTTACGTTGATAATACACGATCATTATAAGTCAAATATTCTCGCAAAATATCCACTACTGGGAAAATATTTAGAACGTACCTATACTGAATCTTAATTATTATGTGAAAGTGAATTTCACCCAGCATTCACGTTTCATACCGGCAACTGACGAATGCTGCCAACCCTAATACAGCGTGGGTCCGCGGGTAATTTTTAACGAATGCACAGACGTGATAGTGGCCTACCAACTACCGTGTTAAGGGTTATAGTTAAATTTTCACACAGGACTATTCTTAGTGCAATCCACAAATCATTATAACGACTATTTGCGTCCATTGGTAATATTTTTGTAAAGTTCTCCGCCATACAAAGATTATATCTTAGTGTGTGTAAGCACTACATTATTTTATTGTAACGACTTTATGTCTATTTTCCCCTAGGAAATTTTAATGTTAAGTAACACCCAAGGCAATCTATACGATTCACAACATCAATATTTGATTGTCGTCTCGTCGTCTCATCTCATATATGTCCCACTGTTGGGCTCGAGCCTAATACTGGGAGGAAAATTGACCTACTATACCCCCTGGGGGGGCACACTTAAAACATTACTAAACTTATTTTTACAGACCGTCGCGCCGCCTACAGATTGATTGTACAAACTTAGCTGCTGCCATTTCGTCCTGTCTGTCAAACGTTTGACAACTGAGAATTGTTATTTTTTGTTCCTAGCGTAGGTACTTATTGTCATCGATTTATTTTCGGTTATTAGTGTACTTTCTGAAAATAATCTCAACTTTCATTCAAATTACTGAAATTTTTAGCATTTAATATGCTTAATTATTTATAAATACCCGAATACGAAACGAAAAATTATGTCACAAGCGGGGTCAACTTTCATTGTTAAGCTGATATTATGATTGTTTCGTTCTCAGCTGATATGTTTTTTATATTTCAGGGTAGATAGATCTCATAGTAAAAGAAAATTCTATATAATTACACATACACATGTAGATATGTATATATATCATTTCAACTTTAGTTCACCGCCTAAAATCTGGGTAGCAGCACTTTCCATATATGCATATTTTATCATCGAGTTGCCACTCTTTTTCAGTTTAATAACTTTACTCTTTGTATACCACGCTGGTAAAACGTGTTGGTATAGTGTTTTGTTTCGAGTTTTCCTTCTCTTGCATAGATATTATTATTATATTATTTATTTGATTGATTACGTATAATTTAACTTCCAACAATTGTGAGTACCTAGCAATGATTAGTCTTTAAATTTTCAGAGACCAGTCGACTCGTGACCACGACATCACATGTATTCTATTTCTCCATAGACGTGGATCCTCGTTTCACGTTGTTAATTGATTATAATGATGTTTATATTGCCTTAATTGTTACCTAAGTTTAGGTGTCGTTGATGAAAACGGACAGAAACTCTTTAAGGGCTGCTCCTTCCCTCCTACTCTTTTACGCCGATGTATTTCATTTACTTTGTTTGTTACCTTCTAATCTAACGTAATAAATCTAACGGTTCACAATCCATATCCACGTGGGTTTATATCCTCTACAATTTTCACAATGCATATTTTCATATTGGAACTTAATGTTGAGTTAACGTAATGTTGAGATGATTTTTATTTCTATAACCTCACGATGCAGGACTTTTATTATGAAAACTATTAGTTTAAGTTTGAACTTGCTTCAAATAAATTAGACAGCTATAAATATCATAGTTGTTATTTAGAACCTAATTGTATCATGTACTGAACAATTCTTAGTATTAGATAGTTCTTAGTTTAAGTAATATATTGTGCACTTTGAACGTTGATAGCGTAACATATTAACATAAATAGCAAGTTAGGATTCGCCCACTTGGTTACTTAATTTAGATAAATAGAAAACATACTATAAGTATTCAAAAGTAACTGTGAACCCATAGTCCGTGAAAACATTTGTATAAAAAGCTTATACAGAAAATCAGTACTATTGACGTATAAATGATAAACTTAATCTATAAGTAGACAGTTATACATACTAGTCGCAAAAATTAAAGGATATAAAAAAAAATCGAAATTTTTGGGTGGTTTTCAACGAGCTGTTACTTTGAGGAAAATGATCGTACAGCAAAATAAATAAAAGAGCTGTTCATAGAAACAATGAAAAAAACTTTTGAAGTTCGTAGAGCATTTTTTAGACGTGAAAAATAGTAGTTTTCTTTAGAATTTCTCCAGACCCAAACATGATAAAAAAAAAATATGGTTTTAAAACTAGACACTTGGAGCTACAATTTGCTTTTTTCCTCGAAGTTACAACTCGTTGAAAACCACCCAAAAACTTGGATTTTTTTTTTATATCCTTCAATTTTAGTGTCTAGTTTATGTCAAACATTATAATAAACTATAGGCCGTAGTAGTCATTGAAGAAGAGGTCATTAAACTAAAATGAGATTGGGCCCTGTATATTCCATGGCAAGATCGTAATAAATTTTTCTGGTAATAAATCCGCCCTGTAACGGGTAAAATATAAGAATATGTTTCTTACCACGCACGGAGAGGCGTCGGTGAAGGTTGGCGTAGCTGCAACCGCACCTCCCCAAGAAATAGAGGTGTCGCTGAATCGTGCCACACAGATACTCTAGCTTCACACGCAACCCCCGCCTGCATGACAATTATAATCATTGTAATTAAAAACATTGTATGCTTAAAGAAAAATTCTATTAGTGTATATTTAAAGTATCTTACCGATTGTGAACCATCCTTATCCTTAGGGTCTGCGTCCATAACGAGATCAAAACAAAAAATTTCGTCGAATTGTGGATTAACAGTCTTCTTTTTAGGTTTTGTACGCTTCTCAACTCTTCGCCCGTTCGAATATAACAACGTGACGAGAGCAAACGGGTCACATTGTCCGTTTTTTGTTGTGAGTTCAGAGCATTCCAGCACTCGGAGACGTAAGGTATCGTGTCCTACGCGTGCTGCACAATGCCTCTCAGGGTCTGACCAGTAGTCAGCGGCGGTGGGTGTGGGGGACGCATCTGATTCGGGCATCGCATGCATTGGGGGCTTCGACCGCGCCGCCCATTGCGCTCGATCTTTTAAACTCTCCGAGCGCGATAGAGACAACGATGGCTCCGTGGCGACTGCACTTAAGAGTTTCTTGCTAGTCGAGCTCGAGCAAGACCCGAACCTCATACTCTCCTTACAAATTTCTGATAATCTAACTAAATTATTTCCTTTACTTTTAGTAGAATAATTATCAGCGTTAGGGTCCGGGTCAGGCGGTTTAGGTTCCATTCGTAACCGTTTTCTAGAATCTTCTAGCGTAAGTTCGATACATGCCTTGCCCTGCACCTCCGAGTCTTCATCGACCGCCCGCAGAGCGAACCAATGATCTTTGTTGTTATATCGATATAGGTCTTCTCGTTTAATAGCAACTTTACCCAGGACTTTATCTTGTTTGAGATGTTTATCACGATCTAACACGTATATTGACAGATATCGAAATCGTCTTGGGACCTCGAACTGGAACTCTTCACCAAAGAATGGGCTGTAACCAAAAAAATAAACAAAAATGAATGTGTGCTTAAGACCAAACGACAGTAGTGAAAACATCATTAAGGCGAGGTTAATTCCGCCGGGCTGGCGACGGATGTCAAGAAAAAGTGGTACCAGTGGCCGGCCGACCATAGCCTGCAAAATAAAAATAAAAGGAGAGGTTTGTAGTATGAAATACGACCATTTTCGTATCGTACTGTAAAAATGGTACCTTAGTCTATGATAGCCGACTACTTAAACGAGCATTACATAGCTGAGCGTGACGGCTCTGTCTCATTCAATAGCCACAAATTAAATTACACAACGCAATCAAACAATTTTTCACTTTAATAATATTTAAACATATAATTCATAATAACATTAATGAATGATATATATATATTATCAACACATATGTTTAGAGCTAAAAGGAGCAATGATTGGTGTCGGATGTCAAATTTATCAGAAGCCGATATTTATGAGTGTTGAATACATTACATCAAACGAAACGTTATCAAGTTTTCACCCGACATAATAATTTATTGGCGCGCGAACCAACCTAGTTGTGGTCGGTCGCGTGGGGTGACTGTCTTATACAATCCGTCAATGTTCCACCCACAATACATTGTATAACTATAATGTATACAGAACATTTTAGCATATTGTGAATGAACAATTTGCGTTACATACCTACCTATATCATTATCGTTATTTCAGTCAGGTGGTTTCATACAAAGTCTATGCATGTTTGAATATTTAGTCACGCTAAAATGGTTGCATAAATTATTTTACTACCTGCGTTTTTTTTTTGTCTCATCTACAGCTGTTAGGCACAGACTTTTGCAACTTTAACCGGTCAAAGTTTAACCGCCGAGGACTATCAAACCAGAGCAAACCAGAGCTAACCACTGTTTAACTGTACTTAATTACTGTGGTCGGTCGACATAAGCAATCTAATGTATTGTTTCTATATATTGTCTCTGCTTAACTTTATGTAAAATATTTTCGTAAGGATTTTGTATAAATACTTATTATGATAATGCTCAAGCCGTGACGGCTTTTAAAATGGGTCAACCATTACGACGCTATCCTAATACTATAAATACGAACATGAGTTTGTTCGTTTGTTACGTTTTTACACCTAACTACACTAAGGGTATTTTTTAAATTTCTTATAGATAGATACAGAAAAGACTAATAATGCTGTATATCTTTTTATCTGGGCAAAATCATTGTTGTCGTTTAGCAGAATAAAATATATTGACAAAGTTTATGTCAACACGTTTGAAGCAGCGGACATAGGTAATAAGTGTAATAAATCCTCCTTGATTTAACATACAAAATTAGAATAAAACTTTTCAGTAGGTTACCAAGTTCGATAATTTGTGAAGTAATGACATGTGCTGTGTGGTAGCGGCTAAGAATACTACCAACCCTTACTTTGCTCGTGGATGTCGTAAAAGACGACTAAGAGCCTTACCACGACCCGGGCCAACTCCATCTGAAGCCATCAGAAGAGGTCAACAATTACATTCCCAAAGAGGGTTGACGTCTGGCAGGCAGCCGGTCATAAAACAATTGCGAATAACTTTTATAATATGTACCTACTATGAAATAAGAGTGCATATTGTATCGACCCCAAGTAGTTGGGATAAGTGTAGGAGAATGATGATGAATGACACGATAAAATCGACAAGTTAAGCGATACTTAAAAGAATGAGAAATCTAATGAATGTGGATTAGTACCTCATTTTATATACTTTATACAAATTTCCGTATGGTGACGAAGTAAGAATACAATTCGTTACCCTATCTTACCCGTGGGTGATCGTAAGAGATGGCTAAGGGATATAAAACGCATATAACATCTATGCGAAGAAGAAGAGAAGGTAAACTCAAAACAAAATCCTATACCAACACGTGTGACCAGCGTCGTATAGTAGGTCAATTTCTATTACGGGGGAGGGTCGATCCCAACAGTGGAAAAGATATGAGCTGAGATGATGATACAAAAGGCTGTATAAGATGATAAATATATAGAATTCAGAGCTTTAAAAACCATTTCCATATGACTAATTCCATCCGTTTTTTCAATATTTCTATACAGCAAAACTTTAGCCACCTTAAGAAAATACAAGCTAGGTCATTTCGGTCCGCCTGCATCCAACGACTTCCTGTGCATTTTATACTACGTTATAAATCCAATGCTATAACTTGAAATCACGACGTTGTGCTAACTAAGATTCAGAGAGACACATATTTTATAGGAAGGAAACACGACTGAATAATACATATGAAATAAAGTCTTTTTTACTTATTTTATCGTGTTTTCAGGATTCATGGTCAACAAAGCTGCGCTGGTATATAAATAGCTTTCCTTTTTCCTGTAAAATGTTTTGAAATGGAGTTACAATAACTGAATAAAAATATTGATATAGTACAATTCATATTTGTTTCGTGGTTACCATACAACTGAGACAATGATGAAGGAATGGGAGGACATTGAGAGACTAAACTTTGACCTCGTACATGTCCATTTCTATCCATATATCAGGTCTATCGAAGTCTGATATTAAACACAGGCATACAACACAGGCAAACAAAGGAAAGATAGTGCTATAATCGAGACCTTGGGTTGGTGATCGCAGTCCTTTATGAGTTGTCCAGGAGAGCATTGCTAATCACTTAGCTGGTTTCCACGGGAAAGTGTGGCGAAACACTCAAGAACACATGTCCATTTACACCGTAGCTAATGGGAGGACTCAATCGCGCGTTAATTACATAACTAAAATAAAATACTGTACATTTAACCCATCTCAATCTATTATAATACTCTCGCAGAAAATCGACATCTGAGCAATGGCAATATGCTGCTGCGCTTCGTTCAATTGTTGCCTAATTTTCTGGGTGGGTTTGGGGTTTTGCATTGGTAGGCAGCGGCCTAGCTGTCCCCTGGTATAGCAAAGGTCCATGGGCAGCAGCAACAATTACCATTAGGTGCGCCGCTTGCTCGTTTGCCACCATTAGTAAAAAAAAATATATGTCATATACCCAAAGCTTTTTTATATTTTACATCTGGCGGAATGTTAATATTAGTTATATAAAAATGTACTATTTGATTTATTAATAACAAAAATAAAATTCGTGATAAACAGTTAAGATTTGTGTTTTACGTGTTATTTATTACATTAATTTAAATTGCTTTAAGGTTATTTTTGTTTAACCTCTGTTATTAAGGAACTGATAAAACAGTGCCTCGGAAACGGCACTGAAACCGTAGGAAGTTATAGTATATATGTAGTTAATATTTTACTAATATTCATTAATTTGACTATATGTTCTGCATTGTTAATTTGTATGTTATAATAAAAATACGCAAGATCCATAATATATTCATGCTATGTCACGAAGAGTTGAAGATAAAGAAGTCTCTGGAAGCGTTTTAGATTGTCTTTGGATCGACTATTTTCTTTTCACCGCCGCATAGTCAAATTATAAACGCGAAATTGACTGTTAATTTCCCTTTAAGATAAAATAGTAAAAATAAAATATTTTTTTAGGCATTTAATTATTTTTTTAATACATGTAAATTACTTTAAGACAATATATATGTTTTTGTGGCGATAAAGTAAATTAATTGCACGTTTCTACTTCAAACACGAATTGACATGTTTTTGATAATATAATATGTATTTATTATTTGATTATATGTGGAGGCGCACATCCTCAGTCGAGGCCAAAGAGTAAAGTTATTAAATTGAAAAAGAGTGGCAACTCGATGATAAAATATGCATGTATGGAAAGTGCTGCCACCCAGAGTTTAGGCGGTGAACTAAAGTTGAAGTAATATATATACAATATACATATCTACATGTGTATGTGTAATTACATAGAATTTTCTTTTACTATGAAAGCTACCCTGAAATATAAAAAAAAAACATATCAGCTGATAATTAAACAATAATAATATCAGCCTAACATTGAAACTTGAGATAATTTTCAGAAAAATATCAATAACCGAAAATAGATCGATGACAATAAGTACCTACGCTAGGAACAAAAAATAACAATTCTCAGTTGTCAAACGTTTGACGGACAGGACAAAATGGCAGCAGTTAAGTTTGTACAACCAATCTGTAGGCGGCGCGACGGTCAGTAAAAATAAGTAATGTTTTAAGTGTGCCCCCCCCAGGTCGAGGCGATCGATAACCAATAAAACCTTAACATGGTCTGTTGAAAACAACCCATTAACAATGGTTTAAATACACTACAAAATTCAAATTTTTTAGGTTTTAGAAATAATACATTAAATTTTAAAATTTCAACACCAGATATAATATTTTGTCAAAAGTAGGTGCATATAAAAGCGCCTATAAAATATGTAACTAGGTATTTCAAAACTGATGAGTTAATCATTTACTGACGAAAATAGCTGCGACAACAATCGATTTTCCCGGAGTGTATACAAATTATTTATAATTGAATGTAAGCCTTAGAATAATAATAAAGTTTATTCAATATATTGTATGAATTAATAGTCCAGTAATAATGATGTTATTCTAATTTAATATTGCTTACCTACACAGATTGCAGGCATACGTTCATAATAATCACATAGGTATACCTATAGATTTTGTGCTAGCAAAATAATATTTTATTTAAGTACGTTTACAAATAAATAAAATTAAAGTGGTTATAATGTCAAAAAATCTGATTATACTGAATATATATATGTAACACATAATAAAAAAATATTTACTGTTAGTGGGAGATTTTTGAAACGGCTGGAGGACTCATTTCAATGCAACGATCGGATAAATAATTAAGCGCTAAAGCATAATAAATCACATTTGCATTTATAATATTAGTTAGAATATACCAGAGCCGAATTAACCCAGCGCGGGGCCTGTAGCAAAATCTGTCAAGGGGCCCCAGATTTAATTGACCAGAGGTAATTAAATAAAACAAACTGATACAAATAATCTTTTCTAAAATTAATATGGGCAAATTTAGAGCTAACACTTTCAATATTGACTTTTTTAAGCAAATCATGCTCTATATTCATCAAAGTGAGATAAAAATATTTTACACTCCTATTTAAATTGAAGTTTTTTTACGGTTACACTCCCGCGGTTGGAGTGCGGGGCCCTCCAATTCGCGGGGCCCGTAGCATTTGCTACTCTTACTACGTGGCTAATCCGGCGCTGGAATATACGCTATGTAAATGAACAAGTGCATTTATGGCGTAATAAGTAGCGGCTCAGTACTTACGCGTGGGACTATTTGATCAAATGTGAAAGTTTCGCCCCATACAGGCTCTATAATAAAGACAAACACCAAAAGGCCTTCAAAGGTAGAATTCGATTTATATTGCGGCCCTGCCAATGTCTGTAATATACAGTAGAATTGTTCATTTTAACCTGTCCGTTTGTGGTCAGATTTTATACTTAAAATAACGAACTATTCATATTATTTTATCCCCATGTATTAATTAATAAATTAATGTATTATTAGTTTATCTAGCCGGACATTATTGACAAATTGTTAATAGGGTTTTCCTTATTTACGACTGGTTTATTCACTAAATGTAATTGAAGAGACAATATACAATTGTTTAACTAACCACAATATCATCTAATTATTGTTATTATTTTTTTTATAAAAATATTGTTTAGTATTTTTTTAACCAATTATTATTACCGTATAATTAAAATACTTATCGATATAAACAAATCAAATTACTGAGATTTAGCATTGAACATGATAGGTTTTTTTTATAACTTATTTACGAGCGAAGAAATGATTGTCAACTTGAACCCTCAGTAATTTGGTTTAATACAATTCTAACTGAAAATCTAAAGTATTATTAGATCGGAACAATGTGTAATTGTTGTCCGATTGATGGCGCAATTCTCCCATAAAGACGACAAAAAAATACGAGTCACAATTTAATTGTTATACGTCAGCTCACACTGGTCTAGTTGGTAGGACGATTGGAACGGATTTCCAATAGTTAGGGTTAGAGTCTCACGTGTTACATTATTTTTTCTCGTAAACAAGTTTTTATAGATATAAAAATTATCTGAACTCTCACATTTTACTGAGAAAATATTTATGTAAAATTTTATTAATTTCATTTCAGCTTCTTTACTTCCCACTGCTTGGCCAAGCCTCCTCCTCAATAGGAGAGAAATTGGCCTACTAACTACACCTCGCTTTTCAGATGGGTTGGAATAGTATGTTGAAAATTTTTCTTCTTTTGGCGTGTTAACTGCCAACGTCGCCTTAGTATTTTGTTACGATATCCCAAGAGAAGAAAAGAGTCATTGTGTGCTTATTTTGTCACCACAAGGATTTCATTAAAATTGTTTAATTGTTCACGGAGATAAGTGTGAATCAAAATTGTAACGAGGTCTATATAGGATATAGGGTACGTCCCTATAGGACAGGCAGGCAGGATATACGCATTCTGTGCTATAATGTAATATGGTTAAATTTAAAAAAATTGAGGAACTATAACGCGAAAATATTACACAGAATATATTAATAAAGAAACAGGTAATTCATATTTAGAAAATAACTCGAAAGAAACATAGTTAAGGTCTTTCCTTTTACATTTAGTCCACCTACATAATGAGGTTCATGTAATTGAATTTCTTGAAGATTACACGTTAAAGAATGAAACGATTTTAACGATTAGTTTAAGTGCTACATAAAATGATTTTATTGCACAAGAGTTCATTGATTTTTTTTGCGTTTTAGTGTTGTTCAAGTTTTTCAATTGTTAATTGTCTGGCGGTGTAGTATGATCTTCTTAAGTCATAGAGAAGCTTTGAATAAGGGGAATAATCTGTAGAATACCGGCCTAACTTTGTTCTTAAAATAATAGGAAATTCCGTATGGCGACGGAATAAAAAACAATTCATCACTCACTCCTTCCTTTCCCGTGAGTATGATATGGTGGCGTCGTAAAATATTAGCAAAGAATATAAGCAGATAACATCCCAGCAAAAGAAGGAAAATTCCAAAAAAAAACTAAAATCCCAACAACTCACCCGCCTTACCAACGTGGTATAATAGCAGTTACCTTGCTATTGGGAAGAAGGCCCGTTAAAGCGAAACATATAGGTATAAACTAAAGAATAATAGGAAAAATCAATTATCCCTAAGTTTGAATACCTAGGACTAATATTATATTAATCCTTCAGGAAGGAAAACCCACAAATGTAAAGCCCCTGGCAAAACCTAATACCTAAAAATACATTTCTATAACCACACAACCATATTATACATCTACATGCCCCGAAAAAAATTCTAAGGCAGATAAAAAATATTGCAACTTGATGTTTTATTCAGTGAGACCTCATTTTTATTTTTCAAGCAACAGATAAAGTATGATCTAGCTAAATGGAACAATGAAACACCTAAGAGCGAACTAGGTTAACCTTATTCATAACTAGTTGCAGTAAAAGTTTGCTTGACGCGTATACAAATATAATAACAGACAAAAAAGTTTACAAAAAAGTGTTTCTAACTTCTGCTGGTGTAATAATGAAATAAGTATTTCATGATCTCAGCTCATATATGTTCCACTGTTGGGCTCGATAATAGGAGGGATGGGAGGCTCGGTATTGAGAGGAGGGCGACCTCCTCCATAATGGGAGGGTAATTGACCTACTATACCACGCTGATCAGACGTGTTGGTATAGGGTTTTCTTTCGAGTTTTCCTTCTCTCACATAGATATTATATGCGTTTTACATCCCTTAGTCGTCTCGTACGATCACCCACGGGTAAGATAGGCCGTGGTGAATTATATTCTTACTCCGTCACCATATGGAAAAAATAAGCAGATATTTATCAATATCCAAAATTTACCGACCTTGGCTTGTTACAATTTTATTTCTATCCATAAAAATTTTGGTTAAAAATTCCTCCATACTATCCAATTTCATTTATATCCTCATGTGGGATATATAGATATATATATATAGGGTGAAAGTATATAGTATATATACAGGGTGAAAGTGGACCACTCCCGAATACAAAGACAGGTGACCCTACTAGTCCTACTTGTAATGATAGGCTAGAAAAAAAATCGATCAGGATGGAAAAAAATTGTTTTTCACCAATATTTTTAAGTTTTTTTCACATTCCATCGTATTAAGACAGTGCCATGTAACGATAACTCGATAAAAATACGTAACTATACTCAGATGAGAAAAGACGCAATCTATTCAAAACTCACAATCATATGTTCAAGAGTTCAACGACCTCGCGTAGTGAAAAAAAAATTTTTTTCATCCGAATCGATTTTTTAAACCCAAGAAAAATTATAAGTAGAATTTTTCCTTCGGAATTCGTAAGGGGGGTCACTAGGAGTCTACATTTCGGTTTTCGAATTCCCAGTGGTCTTGGTTTTTCCACCATCTTGATTTTAAGGGTGGTTTTTTGTTTTTTAAATAACTCGTTTATTTTCAATTTTACATGAAAAATGATTATTACCAAAGTTGTTCAAAATTAAATTTCCTACAATTTTTGTTCTCACCATTTTTTCTGTAGGATCGATATATTTCGCTTCACACCCGAAAAGAAAGGGTGATTTTTTGTTTATTGAATAACTCTTTTTTTTTCAATTTTACACGAAAAGTGGTGGCTAAACTTTCCTTTATGGTCCATTGATTTGGCAGCTCATTTTTTTTTGTAGATAGTGTTCATACATAGAAAGCTTTTTACAAATTCTCAAGTTGCGGAACATCACGGTTCACGAGATATAATTTTTTAAAGTTTCCATATAAATCACGCCATTTGCAAATTTTAGGTTAGTTAAATTGTCATGGTAAACGTCAAAGTTGACATTTCACGTTCCGTTGATGGCAAAGGTGTATTCAATTCAATTTTATGTCATATTTTTTATATAATTTTATTTTATTACCACATATTCACATATTAAATTTGGTGTGTAATTAATGTGCACAATAACCGTACTGTATTATGCAATTACATTGACTTTCTTACACATAAAATAATGAATTTTTGTTTACACTGTGGAACGGAACGTGAAGCGACGCCATTTAATGTTTACTCAATTTAATTTAGACAAAGTTATAAATGACAGAATTAATCACATTAACTAGCAATTTTATATAAAAAAAAACAAGTAGGTCCAGGTCCTAGGTTATAAAATTGTATTTTGTGTTATGTACAATAGTTCGCGGGGCTCCGTCGACTCGATCCTAAAAGTTCTTTAGTATTTAAAACAACAATAATAATCATGAGAAAGGGAAGCTCATCCCCCAAATTGACTAAATAGCGCTATTCTAACCTAAAAACTTTAACCATGGATATCTCCATAACCATGGGGCTCCGCGTGGTGGGGATGGTACAGGGGGGTTAGTTCGACTTGGTTCAAGATTGATTGGCTACAGATATTTTTTTAAAGATTAATATTTTTTGAACCATGCTTACGGTAAAGAGAATGAGGGTGCAAATAAACCGTTTCTGTTACAACTTACATTCTATATTTTGAATGCTCTAATGTCCTTACCACACGACCACTCTGTCGAAACAAATTTTATAAAATTGCAAATTTCAATGATAATGCAAGTGATAACGCGCTAATACAATTCCACCCCCTCCTTTCGGATGATAATCGAAAAATATCGATCCTACAAAAAAATTGATAAGGGCAAAAATTGTAGGATATTTAATTTCAAACAACTTTGGTAATGACAACTTTTCGTGTTAAATTAATAATAAACGAGTTATTCGACAAACAAAAATTCCACCCCCTCCTTTCGGATGTTAATCGAAAAATATCGATCCTACGAAAAAAAAATGATAAGGATAGAAATTGTAGGCAATTCAATTTCAAACAACTTTGGTAATAACCATTTTTCGCGTGAAATCGCAAAAAAGCGTGATAACGCAATAATAAAATTTCTCCCCCACCTCTTCTCTGGTGTATATCGAAAAATATCGATTCTACAGAAAAATTGATAAGAACAAAAATTGTTGGAAATTCACTTTCGAACAACTTTGGTGATAACCACTTTTCGTGTAAAATTAAAAAAAAAAGAGTTATTCAATAAAGAAAAATCACCCTTTCTTTTCGGGTGTGAAGCGAAATATATCCTACGGACAAAATGATGAGAACAAAAATTGTAGGAAATTTAATTTTGAACAACTTTGGTAATAATCATTTTTCATGTAAAATTGAAAATAAACGAGTTATTTAAAAAACAAAAATAAACGAGTTATTCGACAAACAAAAATTCCACCCCCTCCTATCGGATGTTAATCGAAAAATATCGATCCTACGATAATAATATAATAATAAAAATTGATAAGGACAGAAATTGTAGAAAAATCAATTTCAAACAACTTTGGTAATAACCATTTTTCGCGTAAAATTGCAAAAAAAACGTGATAATGCAATAATAAAATTTCACCCCCACCTCTTCTCTGGCGTATATCGAAATATATCGATTCTACAGAAAAATTGATAAGAACAAAAATTGTTGGAAATTTACTTTTGAACAACGTTGGTGATGACTTTTAGAGTAAAATTGAAAAAAAAAAGAGTTATTCAATAAACAAAATCACCCTTTCTTTTCGGGTGTGAATCGAAAAATATCGAGCCTACGGAAAAAAATATGAGAACAAAAATTGTAGGAAATTTAATTCTGAACTACTTGGTAATAACCATTTTTCGTGTAAAATTGAAAATAAACGAGTTATTTAAAAAACAAAAAACCACCCTTAAAATCAAGATGGCGGAAAACCCAAGACCACTGGGAATTCGAAAACCGAAATGTAGACTCCCAGTGACCCCCCTAACGAATTCCGAAGGAAAAATTCTACTTATAATTTTTCTTGGGTCCAATCAACAATTCGATTGGACTATAAGAATGTTACACCGCCCTGTGCAATTTAACCCTAATGCCAAGTCGTCAACAATTACATTTCCAAGAAAGGTTTACGTCAGGCAGACGGCTCTCGTAAAATTTACTTAGAACCATATGTAGTCTGTTTGGTTTTCTTCCACCTGTGTTAGATTAAAAAGACATACTGCGCCGATATTATTTGGGATACGGCAGGATAATGACGTAAATATGAAGTATAATTTTGTCAGCCTGTTATAGTCAAAACTGACGCGATGACATATGATTACTAATATTTAACACCCATGTCAGAATCCTCTGTAGTATGCTAAAGTATTATTTGAGCTTTTCTTCATCATTTGATTTGAAGGACTTGGAGGAGTCCTCCCGTAACCATGAATGCTGTAAACGTCAGAAAATAAGAGATTTCCACCTATGTATTGACTCATCACGATATCTCTGGAACCATAAGGCCTACAGACCTTAAATTTGGTAGGAATATTCCTTTCGCCGAGTAGGGGTCAGCTAAGAATGGATTTTACGAAATTCCACCGCAATGGGCTAATGTGTAATACTCGCTTAAATCGCATCAGAAGTCATTAAATATATGTAGCTCTATATTTTAAAAATGAACTACAGACAATGTACAAAACAGCGATAAGCTCACCGCTTATTAGGTACATGGGATTAAAAATTGCATCACAAATTGTGTTACCACGTTGAGAATAAAAGCGTGACTTGATAGCAAACATCTAGAGCAAATAAAACCATTGGTAGATAGGTGTGCATAAATATATTCTATACAAACGAGAACTTTGAACAGTTCTGGTAATCCAAATAATATACGGTAACCGTACTATCCTAGCGCATTACGACTAGCTATTTGTAAAACACGATAATAACTCAATAAAGGGGTTTATTGACTCAGCCGAGTGTACCTACTAGCAACGTAGGTATGAGTCGCGGTGACTCGGCGGTAGCTTCGCGCATCCGGCGCCGGCTCGATATTTATAAAACGGAGGCGGAACCGCCACCAGCTGAGCGGGGGCGTCAAGCTTATTGGCTATTGCATACTTGACGCCTTTAATTTTAATACGATATACATAACATCAACTATTTTCAAAAACGTAACTGCTTACAATTGAATGAAATAATAACTACCAATACGAATATCAATTAGCAGAGACATAAAATTAGAGTGACTTAGTTCTTTGATTCCTTCTCGCCAATTTCGACTGCAGAGATAGCGTCGTAATTCACATACCGACCTACCATGCCAGTGACATGGTATTCATTTCAACGCAGGGCAGTGCGAGTGTAACTAGTTACTATTTCAGATGCATTTCCATGAACGATTATCACAACAATTGCGCCTCAGTCTCCTTTAAAGGTCTAGCAACAGACTCCTCTGTTGTAAAGATTTTGTAGTCTCACGTCATATAAGTATTACTTCCCTAATGCAGGGTCGTTGTCATCATTTTAAAGTAATAGGTACATATAAATAAATCCCCATGTGGCGACGTTAAGAATGACCTGTCACCACCCCTAACATTCCCGTGGAAGCCGCAAAAATCAACTGAGAGATGAACAGGACAGAATATGCAGTAGCACTCTCCTGAGAAAATTAAATCGTCTGCTAAACGTAGCAATTACGGCATTATTCCTCCATATGAAAGCTTATGTCCAAATATAGATATAGTGTACGCAATTACGCATAATCGGATAAACTGTAAAATTTGTTCTAAATTATACAATGGCCTAGCACTGGCAGTTCGTTTGGTAGTTTCTGTCCGATAGTGTATATCGATAGGCTAATGAGAAATTGAAATTTACACTACTAAGTTATATGATGCAAAATAATAAGTCCAAGATTGACAGCTTTACATGAATGACATGGTAGCGAGACAAAGAACTTATTACAATATATGCTCGCCCTGCAAATGAGGACATAATTTTACAATAACGATGTTGATATGAGATATTCATTTGTATAATATATATTCATATTTAACACGGTATAACATACAAAATAGCGCACAGTTTAAGAAACCAGAACAATGCACTTATGACGCGACGCTTCAGTCGTGGCGCTCCAACAGGCGATGATCATTTTACGTGCCACGAGGTTCCGGAACCAATTTATCACTTAGAAGCTTCCGTTTAATGTTAGAACTGATGACGGATTTTATGAAATTCAACCTATATAATTTTTTTAAGGCAATAACCTTTTATATTATATGATATAATAATATAACTAAGTATTTTTCAAAGTTATTTCAGTTAATAACAATGAACTAACGTCGCGTCTCTAAAATTAATTGAGTTCTTCATAGCTTTATATTTTAGTGCTCTTTAAATGTGTGAAATTTAATAAAGAAATACAGGCCAGACTATCAAGGAAATACACCCATATGTAAAGTACCCCAGAAAGTAATGCTAATTTTTATAGCAAAACATTTTGTCTAAAATCTGCCTTACTTTCTTACCGTTTCTATCTTTCATATTTACATATATTCATACCTAAAAAAACTGACTGAAACTTTTTATTAAAATCCTGAATTTTGTTACCTTATTGGCAATTTTATCAACGAACGACGAAACGTATGACTAAAATATGGTATGGACAGGTCTAAATAGGAAGACGATAAAGGCTGAAATATGCTTTAAGATAGTCGCCGACATGTTAAGTTAACAGATGCTGTATGCCTGCCAACTTTGTAAACTTTAATATAAATACTTCACTAAATACATAAGTTTTTGCCACATACGAGAAATATAATTATTGAGAGATCCATAAATATATATATTAGGAATCTAGGTGTAGGTTATTTGTATCAGTTAATTGGATTGTCTTAAGTACAATAAAGATACAAAACTTAAAATGCAATTATTCAATATCCACAATATATCTTCCTGAAATCATTTAAGATACATTCTAGAGTATGCACTACAAATTAATAGCAGCAAATGCTCTCCAAGAACGAAGCTACTAGAGACGTCTGTCGCCGTATCTACACAGATGCACTATAATCTTCCTAAAATTTATTTTTATGTAGGCGCTGAATAATTACAGCAGCAAATAAACAATGCTTTCCAAATAGAAGCTATTACAATCTCCGTGAGTGAGTATCTACAGTATACCTCCCTGAAATCTATTCTAGGATACCTTCTAGAATAGACACTGCACAAATGGATAATGTACTCCAAAAATGAAGGCACCGGAGGCGCCTGTCGGTGGTAGTGGATAAATGCAAGGGGACCTGCTCCACCAGAGATATGTTGGTACAGTGGAACGGAAATTTTGGTATAACGGCTCATTTTATAAAGAGTGATGACTCTTTGTGTTAAAATAAAAGTATTATTTTGTTTGCACGTAAAATATTCTAATAACAAATGAACCTAATATTGTTATATAAAGAGAATTAATTATTTCACATAAACTACGGCCTCAATTTCAAACCATTATACTATTTATTAATATCTTCCTAGTCAGATTAATAAAGATAGAACAAAACCTTCTAAAAAAGATAATATTTTATTGTCGATTTGAAGGTTATACCTTCAAAGAACAAGGCTGATAGTAACAAAAATGTTCTATAATGAATTTCTGTAAAGAATTATCAAAAATACAATACATAATTATGTACTAAATGAATAAATTTTCTTGAAATACGTGTATCTTTTATTTGTACCTCCATTATAAATTTTAATGAAACCCATCCCACTAACAATACACAATACTAAAATGTTCACAATACATAATAGAACAATTTCTGTTGGCAATGCTTTAAAATGAATAATATATTGAGGTAAATATCTTAAACTAAAATTACTGGACTAACAGTTAAATAGCATTTTAGTAATGTGTAGTGGCGGCTACGAATACTACCAACCCTTACATAATTCGTGTGTCGTCAAAGACCATTAAGAGCTTTATATCGACCTGGACTAACTTCATAGGATCATCATCAACTCAGCTCATATATATGTCCCACTGTTCGGCTCGAGCCTCCCCCATATCATCATTCTCCTACTGTTATCCCAATTACTTGGCGTCGATACAATATGTACTCTTCTTTCATAGTACATATTGTAAGAGTTATTGGTAATAGTTTTATGAACGGCCGCCTGCCAGACGTCAACCCTCCTTGGGAATGTAATTGACCAAACGGCATCAGATGGAGTTGGCTCAGATCGTTATAAGGCTCTTAGTCGTCTTTTACGACATCCACGAGCAAAGTAAGGGTTGGTAGTATTCGAAGCCGCTACTACACTGCTAAGCCTCGAGCCTCCCCTATAATGGAAGGGAAATAGACCTACTATACCATGCTGGTCATACTTGTTGGTATAAGTTTTGTTCCGAGCCTTCCTTCTCTTGCACAGATGTTATATGCGTTTTATATCCCTTAGTCGCTCTTACGATCACCCACAGGTGAGGCAGGGAGTGGTGAATTGTATTCTTACTCCGTCACTACGCGGACAATACTCCATAGAATGCCGTCTGGTTAACAATTACATTCCCAAGGAAGGTGGACGTCAGGCGGTCGTTCGATCATAAAACTATTGCCAAAACTTTTGCAAAATATATGATGAAATAAGAGTACATATTGAGTCGATCCCCAGTAATTAGGTTAGGAGTAGGATGATAATAATTGATTAACAAACATAGATGAATGGCGGAATACAGTATCAATGTATTAATATTATTGAGAATGAACATACACAAAAGCAACCAACGACTAATATGTTGTAATTATCAACGATATCTCAACATAGTTGGTGCGCCACAGATAGTTTGGACAGAGGCCCATAGTAAGTGCAGTGATAAGTTATCGCAAGACAAAGAACCCATTAAATTAACTCGTCGAGTGACGTGACATTTCCTTCGATATCCGCCACTGTGTCCTCACCTCTTAGGTCACAAAATCATTATCGCTTCCGTTCATTAACAAGCAAAACATACTATCATAACAGATAAAATATATAATGAATATTTATATTTCTAAAGAGGCAAGAAAGAGAACGAGGTATATTTTTTTGTTACAATTAGATTATATAATTTGTGTGACAGAGTAAGAATACATTTCACCACCCTCTCTCCTGCCCGTGGATGTTGTAACAGATGATGAAGAGATTATAATATACATATTACAGCAAGAGAATAAAAACTCGAAATAAAACACTATTGACCAGAGTGGTTTAGTAGTTTAGATCCATTTCCCTACTATTGTGACAGAGGTTCGAGTCTAGTAGTGGGACCAATATGAGCTAAGGGGCCGTTCATAAATTACGTAAGGGATTTTCAAGAATGCTTTGGCCCTCTCTCCCCCTACTGTAAGACATAAGATTGCAACTACTCCCCCCTGCCCCTTATTAAGATTTTTTGTAAGACAAGGCCCTATTGATCAAATATATCTCCGTTTATTCTGAAAATATCTTTTATTACAATCTTAACACAAGTTAATGATACCTATCATTAACTCACTGCAATAACATTAATCTTTTAATTAGTAATTTTCAATTTAATATCTTACGTAATGTTCACTACTACCCAACCTGCCTATATTAAGAAGTTATAATATCCAGTCAACAACTAAACTTCTTACATAATTTATGAATGGCCTCTAAAATTAAAAGATTAAATGTTTTCATTATAAAAAGAATATTATAAATTATATTCTTCTCAGCTCATATGAACTCTTTAAAGTGTATAAATAAGTGATTAGGACACTGCAGCCATTAATACTTCTGGTGATTTTTCACCTTGGTATTCACAACTTCCATGGGAATGTAAGAGTCACCGTCCCTTACATTCCGCATTTTATTCTTATCTTACACCACAATCATTTTGACAGTACTATACCACGCTGTCGATATAGATTGACACGAGTTTTTATTTCAAGTGTTACTTTTCTTACAATGGATATGGTTATCCTTGACTGTATGTCGCGAGTAAAGATTACGCGTTCCCACAACTGAGGGTGATTATACCAAGTAAACGGTATTTAAATTCATTGGTGAGATACTGTCGTCTTTTATTCATATAAAAAAGTGAATAGCAAGAGGGTGAAGCGGAAGGGACGTTCCGCGCTGTAGCACGCACACCGGAAACGCATCCGGGACGTGGTGCGCCACAGCACCGCCCTCCCTTACTATGCGACAATAACGCCTACCCCAAATTAAGTCCGACGCTGTTACAAAGCCACCGCAGCGGCGGAATTAATGAATAATGTTTAATTGATGACAAATCGTTGGTTATGTGAAACAAGTGACAAAGCACATTGCCTTCTATAGAATGCAATACAATGAACATACATTGAATCTATTTTCCGCTTCGTATTAAACTCTTTGATTGAGTCAGGTTGAAGGTCAACACTTAGTATCTATATAAAATATAATGTTGGGTATCTTATAATTATATCTCATATAATATTTCTCTAGCCTGTTATTCTGACGAGCTACGAGTTTCAATTTCAATGATTTGCCCTTCATTTGAAAGCTTACGGTGCCAGCTAATGACGATGTAAAAATGTACCGCCTCTCGGGTGCGAAATGCTAGACAATAGACATTGAAAGAACGTACACATAAATAATGCTGAATTTTGTCTTTCATCATCGTTATTTATAATAATATGCTACTCCATACATCCATTCAATTATATCGAATTCCTCCGCTGGACACATTGCTACCTAGGACGGGATCATGCCATAAACTCAAGGCTTGCTAGTCTGGTTAATGAATTTTGTCGTTTATTTTCCTAGTGAACCCTGTTAAAATTTTTATGACTGCCAAGGGAAAGTAAAGAAAGGTGACACACTGTCCTTCTAGCCCTCACTAGCATCGAAGAAGAGACAAGACATAATTCAAAATTTCATTAAAGGCAGACCTAATGTTTGACTTCTTTGGTAATATTTTAAAGCGCGTCAATCGGAAATATTATTTTTAATATCTTTTTAGATATAAAATGAACCAGTGAAACTGCAAAGATACATATCAACAGATAGGTACAAAGAATATTAATAAAAAAATCGTTAATAAACTAGGCTAAGTAATAGTAGCTTTGGAATTACAACATTAGTAAGTAGAATTACAAAGTTAAAAAAAAATACGTCTGTATTGGCCGAGCGAGGGCGATGCATCTCCGTCAGCTTAGGCAAAAATGCTTTTATAGGTCTGTCCAGACGTCCAGATGTCTCAATACTCTACACAATTCTCAATTCACACTGATTCTCGTGAAATTTTGTGAGCGATTCCGATAATTCCACATATGAATTTTTTTGTCGATTCAGTTTTTGGAGGTTATTCGAAATGTTGCAGATTGAACAAAAATGTGACATTTCGAGATGCAATTTTTTGTCAGAACAACCATTTATATAAACATCAATTTTGTTTTAAGATGCGTGATGAACATTTATTCAATTTTAAACTGTACAAAAGGCGAGCTCATAAGGCCTATAACTCACAGAACTATTAGTTTCTAGGAATTTATACCATAACAATTTGTAAGTATCTGGAAAGCAGCAAACAACAATGGTGAGTAGAAAAAATACAAACAAAAAAGCCGTACGTTCATATACTAGCTATAGTGTCACAATAGACATAATTATACCCAATTTAGCGTATCAAGCGTTAGAACTGTTCATTCATAAAATGGAGCCTTGACCTAATAAACACTTTGCTCTCCCTGCTAAATGTTAGCAAACGGTTCCCAGCCGATAAGACCGGAAGCGGGGCCGGACACCGGACAAAGGATCCGTTATTGTTATGTCAATTCTGGAGTACAACGTGTCTGTTTTGTATAAACTGTGAAGGGCTCGGCCGGAAACTAATAACAACCAATGGCTCAAGGGCGCCATTCAAACATTTTGTCGGTTAGATATTAATCATTTACCTCTATAGATTGATAGATATATTTTTGCTGATTTTGTTGCATATAATGACTTAACTAAACTTTGATTACCTTGATCACATTATTTTAAACACTAATAGTATTATGAAGTATACATTGTTAGAACTTTTCCCTTAAACCCGAAAGGTGCAACACTCAAAAGGAAATCATAACGATATGGAATAATTGAAACTCTTCTCCAAGTCACTAACTTTCTTAGTTTATATCTCTAATAAGTGTAATACAATAAACGTTAAGCTAATGAGAAGCTCGTGCTGTGAAAGTGGGAAGTCACGGCTAGAAATCACCCTTCAGCGATTACTTGAGGTCCTGGGCCTTTGACTTCACACCTATTACCTTCATGAATGATTAGCCACATGCAAAATGTTCATAGTCATATTCACTGAACTCAGTTTAACACTAAAATATTTTCAACAATAAAACGGCTAAGTTAAAAACTTGGAAGGAGGAAAAGGAGAAAGAGACAAGTTATTAGAACCAGCAGAGTATCCTAAATATATGTAATATTACATCATTTCATTATGTTAAAATAAATATTTGTCACATTCAACTTTCATAAAAGATGAAAAACAAAAGAAGAAACATTAAATAAAGATTTGTAAAAGTTCTAAAGCTTACTTGAGAGTTCTCTCCATGGTGGATGTGCGAAATATTTCCTCCTGGTCGAGCGAAAGCACGCAGTATATGTCGCGATGACACGGCGCTCCATGACTGCGTCCTGGCAAATTTTTAGCTTCACCTGAAGCAAATAAATTTACAAGCTATTATACACTTAACATAAGACCATTATACATTACCTCTGTCTATCCATCAGAATGTCAACGACGACGTCCACTGCTGTTCATTAGCCCTCAAAATGTGGACAGAACAGAATTAACGGTTCTGTGCTGCATACATACATACATATCATCACGCCATATCCCTTGCAGGGTAGGCAGAGAGAACAGAGTGCCAGAGAACTCTATCTTTGCATACTTCACTCGCTTTCTCAACATTCATAATTCTCTTCATACACGCTCGCCGATTTCGGAGACTCTTGACTCCACCTTCCTTCAGTACATGACCGATCTGGTCTAGGTAGGTTAGTCTCTTTCTGTGCTGCATACATTCAAAAATATGACAGGGCATACAATAATAACGTTCTTACAATTATAACTCCACTTTTAAAAATAGGGATGAAGATATATTGTAATTTTTATCCCTTCATATGCAAAAACGAAAATTTTAAACGAACTCATACCTACGCGATTTCCCTTTTGGTACAACGCCAAAACCATTATTACCATTTCAGCAACATATGTACCAATTATTTTACTGATGATTTTGAATTATAATTGCTGCATCGCCATCTTAAGTTACACCTTATTTATAAGATAAGATCAACTACTGATGTGATACTTAAGCTTAGTAGATTACACTTGCCCGTTTCCCATAGTTATATGTACTTTGTTGGTTTATTTCGTACTGCTTGCGAAGTAAGACCTTGAGTTTTAGTAAAATATCCAAGGTTTCATTAAAGCGTTTTCGATATTTTGCAATGAGATGCGCAACGTCTTAGACGGTCAGTTATTTGGTCATCTGGTCCACGATATATTTTTAATAGGATTAATCGCATCGCAAATCATACTATTTAAACTCCTGTAAACTAAAATCAAGGAAAGTCATCAGGTGTTAAAGATTAGAAATTAACGGAAAGCGTTACAAAAGATAGCAGGAGTGTGCAGTGAGGAGGCAACATGGAATAAATTATACCACCCCCAAATAGAATGTATCAGTACATATAATATATTTTCCCTCCCCGAAATGGTATATCAAAAGGGAAAAATATTTCATATACAGCTTTCTCCATGTCGTCGGTCATAAGTGCCTGTGGTGCAAGGATTTAGCCCGTGTAAATAATGCTATAGAAGAGTTCGTCGTACTTTCGACGGATAAAAAGACATGAAGTCATATCCTCATGTAAAACAAAATAAAGTGTTCCATCCACCAACTGTTGTTCTGAGTGCGAGTATAATTTGTCAGCGTTAATTATATGTTTGTAAAGCCTCCGGCAATACAAGTATTAAAAGTATCTAATGATATATATAAAATTTACAAAATCTGAAAGGTGCACACGCGTGTTTTCTTTTTAATAAATAACGTTCTGACCAAATTACTTAACTCTTAAGTAAGCCGTTGCTAAAATGCAAAGTCAGACTACACTGTCTACATACTCCTCATTATGACGTAAGCCAGGGTAGCATCGGCTCGAATTGTCCGGTCACCCGACGTGAGGCCACCGCGTGAGGGCGACGCCCCGACAATCTTCGGGGCGTCGACGAGAGGAACCCGCGAGGGTAAACCGCCGGGCGGGCCACCGAAGACAAAAATCGGGTACCGGTGGCCCGCTCGCACGGCGAAGAGAGAGGAGTTTTTTATGGTGGGTCTATGGGGCCACGCGCCGCCTTTCCGTCACCCCGGACCGATTTGGCGGGGCGGGAAGCATCCATAGTCCACCAAAAAAAAAAAAAAAAGGGTAGCATCCGCTCGATTTAGGAAATATTGGTTCCATAAGATACAAACATTACAGTATATGATCATCCGTAAGTCTAGGGGCTCGCCATGGTACATACGCAGCGACACACACACTTACACCTGCCGACCATCAGGCAATGTATGAAACAGTGTGCCCGTAGATATACTTTAATTCTGCCATAACACACCCCAACTTAGTGGTCGCCGCTACTAACTACACCACGTCCCAGATCTCGAAGATCGAGATTCGTTCTCGACATGAGCCTGATTTGTTCTCGACGAGTTTACCAAAGCACAGATAAACGAATACATGGCCCGCGAGTTCATAAAAAAACCACGGTTCCGTCCTCGCTGTCGAGGTGCCAAACCATGTCGCATAATAATAAATTTAACTAAGTGCGAACTACCACATTGCTCTCAGCAACGCCCCAAGCTGAGATTCGTAACCCATAGATCGTGCCCTAGGGCCCCGTTGCTTAAATGTTTTGGGTTGAGACTTGAGACCTCTCTACGCTCACCACTATGAATCCGCGTAAGAATATATTCTGTCGGCTGTCCGTTTGAGACTTACATCCTATGTCCAAACAAAAACTAAAGTTTGATACCATATAGCCCCTATTTTAAATACAATATACATTTATCTACTATATATGTTGTATACTGAAAGTATTGTATAAGCTGTGTGGTAGCGGCTTTGAATACTACCAACCCTTGCTTTGCTCGTGGGTGTCGTAAAAGACGACTAAGAGCCTTATAACGACCTGGACCAACACCATCTGATGCCATTTGGTCAACAATTACATTCTCAAGGAGGGTTGATGTCTGGCAGGCGGCCGGTCATAAAACTATTACCAATAACTTTTACAATATGTATTATGAAAGAAGAGTACATATTGTATCGACCCCAAGTAATTGGGATGAGAGTAGGAGAATGATGATATGTTGTATACTGCAAGCGCAGAATTGAAAATTAAAGTCCAATTTAAAAGTTACATACGCCAAACATTCACAGTTTTGCAAGAATTTCAACGAAAGTTTGGGCATACACAAATAAAATCTAAAAAAGCAAAAAAAAAAATGCATTGTAGAAAAAGAAGTTTTATAAACAAAATATTACTTAAATAAAACAATTTATTTGAATTGTAAGTAAAATATTTAAGAATAACACAATTTTTGTGCATGTTTTGTTTTAGAATCATTTATTAATGCAGGCTTAGTCTTTTCCCGGGCCAGCCACAGGCGTCATAAATTCGGTACCCGTGGTCGGTTTAATAGCGATGAGAAGGGAATACAGTAACGTTATGGGGCCGCGCGCCGCCCTTTCGTTACTTTGGATGGAACGGAAGATATGTCCAGAGTTCCAGACCATACGCAAAGAAAGACGTCTTTTAAGAAAAACTATCAGTTACGATATAAGAACCTTATCTATTATTTTTTTGTTTAAAACATGTACATATTTTCTTTAAACATACAACACCGTTTTAAAACTAAACCCATGTAGATATTCGTCCTATTTAGATCGACACAGCTGTCTTGTTCATCGTATATTGTCATAGGTGAATTGATTGTAACGTGATGAATTGGGACATACGTGTTTCTTATACTTTTAAAGAGAATTGTAATATATGTAACTACTTATAAGTTGCATAATATAAATTACTACTCATCGTAATGCTTTATTTTACATAATCTTTAATTATTATTACATAATTACTTAATTATGTAATATATGCAAATAGAGAATATTTAACTACATATTTTTTTTTTAATTTTTTAGGCATACCAATTTTAACCCATCTAGTATATATTATAAAAGCACTAATTGAAGGGATGGCCGTTAGTGATTAAGATACCGATTGTCTAATTGATAAATTGTTGTTCTGAGCCTGGCTGTAATTTGCGTCCGTGAATTATATATTTCTAAAGTTCTCCGCGGTATAAGGATTGTTTCCTTGGCGCAGTGTGTACTTTTTAAAACAAAATCATCTTGTGTCACATATTAGTTTTGATGCAATATTATTCTAGAAATTTCATAGGAAAAAAAAACCCTTTTCAATAATAATATATAGAGATGTACAATAGATTAACACAATTATTCCAGATACGAATGACAGAATAATAGCATGTGTTATTATTCTAAGGAAACTGATGTACTCGGCCATCAAATTTTAGCATAGCCTGAAATAATGATTTACTAAAAAGACCATTGGCTGTTGCGCAACTTATTGTGACCTCGTCGGTTATCGCTATTTATGGAGAAACAAGGTGAGGCGACCATCAGCTCAAGCGTAAGTACAGACCATAAATAACCACTGCCTGCTTAACTGAACCAGTTTGGCCTTATCTTTAACTAGGTTCTATGTTATAAACTGGTCTATTTTTATTAATATAAGAAAGAAAGACGTTTTGTCTTACGTACATGCATTTGATGGGTGTGATTGTAACGTAGCTACCCGTATTTATATAATTTGATAAATATATTCTATTCTTAACAATTCATTACTTAAGAAAATTGACTGACCTTTAACAAAAGTATTAATTTGAATATGTTAACTTAATTTTCGTCATTAGAACAACAAATAGTCTTAAAATCTCGTATCAAATGCCCACGCAATACTATGTCATCATCATCATCATCACAGCCCATATATGTCCCACTGCTGGGCTCGGGCCTCCTCCGTAATGGGAGGGAAATTAACCTACTATACCACGCTGGTCAGACGTGTTGGTATAGGGTTTTGTTTCGAGTTTTCCTTCTCTCGCATAAGTATATGCGTTATATATCCCTTAGTTGCCTCTTACGACCCACGGGTAAGATAGGGGGTGGTAAATAGTATTCTTACTCTGTTACCACACGGATAAGTAAGCAGTACTATGTGCGATATTTTAAAACAACAAAAAAAAAATACCGTAGAGAAATAACATATACCTAGAGATAGGAATGTATTTCGTATATTTTAATCGGTATACATTTAATTTACTAGGGCAACATTGCATTGTTAATAAGGTTCATTTACGCGATTGCAAACTGTATGGTAAAAAAAAAAAGTTCTCACTGTTTTCTTTGGGCGTAGGTCGTAACAATAAAATTAAACGCTATGAATGGATCGTTTGTATGAGGAACATGACGAAATAGAATATTATGTTACTAGTCATGACCGTATTATTTAAGTAATAAATCATAAACTATATAAACTTAAAAGTTGATATGATTAGCTTTCACGTATTAGTCAAGCTAGTTAAATAGAGTAAGTACACATCAAATATGTAAAGAATAAACCTAATTACTGAAATTTTGCATTCAATATGCTTGATTATTTATAAAAACCCGATTACGGGCGAAAAATGATTGTTATAAGTGGGATTCCAACCCACACCTATTGGAAATCCGTCCCAATCGTGCTGCCATTTACATCCCACTTGTGACAATCATTTTTCGCTCGTAATCGGGTTTTTATAAATAATAAATCTATTTTATTGTATTTTTTTAATTTCCTTGTTTACTACCTCGACGCTTCAGACTAATTTGTTTATTATATACATGTAAAAAAATGTTTAGCGTGAAGGATTTTACAAACGTGTAATCAATGGACGCAAATAACACCAAAACTGAGAAAAAATATTGATGTATCGTACAATGAACTAACCGGCGAGCGTGTCGAAACTACAATGGTCTGCATGAAAGGTCGCTACTTAGACTACTACTCTATATGTACAGTTAAACTTCGTAATATTAAAATATTTTCTTTTGAAGTAACTTTTCTCTAACTTTGCTTTGTATGCGGGTGTCGTACACGAGCATAGTTCTATGTTCCCACCGGGCTGGCCACGGATGTCAAGTAAGCGGTACCAGTGGTCGGTCCAATAGCGATGGGGAGGAAATACGGAGGGTTATGGGGCTACGCGCCGCCCTTCGTCGCCCCGGACGGAGTGGGCGTGTGTCCAGACCATAGCCTGTCAAAAAAAGCACAGTTCTTTTATACGGTCACATACATCTCCATAGCACTAGTTACGATTCAGTTAAGAATCAATTTTCATTTATTAAGACATTACGCCACTTTACGTAGGCATATCTTGTAGCCGTGTGATATATACGACAAAATTAAAAAAAAATCGAGGATTAATTAAAACATAAGAAAATGTCTAATGAACTAAATAAGATGAACCCAATGAGCCAAATATGATAAGGTTTTTGAATGCTCTAAAGGCAATCCAAAATTTCGTCTCCCATCTTCGAACGCCGTCATCGGAGTAGCTTAGTGCTACCATCATACATGGGTGTTTCGAATGTTAAATCACATATATGTATAAAAATAAACATTATGAGTCTAAGATCCACCTGCATAGATATTCATAAAGTGTAGTTAAGAACCATCTTGATCACGTTAGCTGTCAAATAAATCGCATCGTAATTGGTTCATTCGTTTAGGAGATACGATGCCACAGCCAGATACACAGGAACGTTAAAGTTATAATACTCCTCTTAATGCGTTATTAGTAATTTGCATCTCATATATTTGATGGTTGAAATAATCTGGACCTTTACCCAAGATTTTTTTTAATTTTTACGTGCAGAAAGCAGCCACGTTCGCGACAACGTGACATATATCATTATTTCATAAAGAGAATTATTTCTTTTTTTTTTAGGGGATTTCCTTTATATATTAGTTATACACAAGTCAGTACATTATATGGTACAAATCAAAACAGATTATTCTAGATTATTTTTTATTTTGGACGATGTTTGCCCGCGGTATTTTCTCTCTTCTATTAATAACCTATTTATCCATCCATCTATTCCTATTAACGTCCAGCGTTGGACATAGACATATCCATGAAGGAGGAACAATATCATTTACAAGCGATATGGATATCGTCGATAATATTATTAGTTTACAAATAGAGCCTCCTAAGAGAAAGCAATGTTGACGTAACATTGTATTCGTAATCCATATCGCCACCATATGAGGTATCACCATCAGCAATTCCCAATAAGGATTGACGTCAGAAAGGCAGCTGATTGTAAAACTAAGCGGAAACCTTTTCAGTGTGAACGGACCTTATTTCCCCTATGCTTAGACAAAAAGAAACTGCATCACCTCTATACATTAGTAGCTATTAACTATTCCTGTCATTTGGGAATAGTATAATTTCTTTCCTATATGAAAGATACATAAAACAGTAAATTAGTGTGTAAACTTGAGAAAGCGTAACAAATTACTCGGCATTCATATTTATAGCATTACTTAGAATTTGCAGCTTTCTGTGTGGTAGCGTTTACAAATACTACCAACCTTTAATTTGCTCGTGGGTGTCATAAAAGATGAGTACGCTTTCAGCCTGGTCCGATTCCATCTTATGCCATCATCATTCTCCCACTCTTATCCCAATTACTTGGGGTCGATACAATATGTACTCTTCCTTCATAGTAAGTACATATTGTGAAAGTTATTGGCAATAGTTTTATGACCGGCCGCCTGCCAGACGTCAACCCCTCTTGGGAATGTAATTGTTGATCCAACGGCATCAGATCTAGTTGGCCCAGGTTGTTATAAGGCTCTTAGTCGTCTTTTACGACATCCACGAGCAAAGTAAGGGTTGGTAGTATTCATAGCCGCTACCACACAGCATTTCCATCTTATGCCATTTGGTCAATAATTACATTCCCAAGGTTGACGCCAGGCAGACAATGGGTTTAAACCATTGCCAATAATTTTGTAATATGTACGATGTAAAAAGAGTACATATAGCATCACCCCAAGTAATTGGGATAAGAGCAGGATAATTAATGATGAGTTAGAATAAGGAATATAAGGAGGATGATATTTTATTACTGACAATACTATTTATATCTATTATTCATTATTAAAATACAACAGTATAATTCTCTACACACTGACATCATACTCACAGGGGTAACAATTATTGACGTAATAGTTATGACGAATTAAGTTGAACCGTATGCATGAATACTATACATCTAACTACCTACTTGATATTCTTTAATAAATAACACGTAACTATTTTATTATTAAATTACAGGAGTATGGCGTCAGCTAATTACCTACAAACATAAAATGACGTATATGCATAGTTAATAATAGGCAATTATGTTTTTGAAAACTTCACAGTTTAAGCAAATAAAGCGTTTATGAATAATGGCCGTGACCGATACTGACACAAGTCGGCGATAGACAGTGCATTTATTATAATTAAACTTCCGTTCACAACGATAACTTGCTGATAATACAACTGATATCGATACGTCACGGCATTTTATATACATGTTATTTTACTTTCACGATGTTATTTTTTTCTTCTGTTTTATTAAATTGCCCAATTAATATACTGTATACGTAATCGTTGTAAATTGATGCACGCCGCGATAGTTAGGGTCGTTAAACAAAGGAAAGACCTTTCTGCAACTCTCACAAATTCGTAATTGTAGTGCGAGAGAGAAACTCACAACAAACTGTACATAATTGCTGATGCAAAAACAACAGTCATCATCACCCAACAAACATGGCGGTAACACACGCCACTAAACTAGATCGTGGGAGAGAAACGGGATCCTTTGAAACAACGACTGAGGAAACGAATACGCACCAACTATTTAGCCACAATAGCGATCATTACGACGTTTCCACACGCTCGTATGCGTTTACAATTGTTTCGAAATCGAGAGTATTTTGACTCGACTCCTGACAGGCCGCCTGGGAAACGTTATAATAACACTCTGATTGGTTTCATTATATACATACATATAGTGTATAGGGCGTGAGGTAAATTAAAATGAAGCGGACATTTTTAACATTGCGAAACATTTCGAAACGCTGTCTTCTAAGAAAATATTCTTTATTAAGAAAATATTCTGCCAAGATTCTTTATAATTCACATCGGAGCATAATCTGCAATAACTATAACCACTTAATGCCTGTATAACTAATTGTCTGCTGCTACATTCTAGGTATATCATTTACAAATAGGGCGAACTCTAAACCAAAGAAGTTGAATTAGTAATGAAATATGACAATGGTATCTTTCTCACAACTCATATTATATTCAACTATTTAGCATTATATCCGTTTGACGATAGAGTAAGAATATCGCCACCCAATCATTTAAGTTCCTGTGGGTTTCGTAAGAGGCTACTAAAGGAAACCTTATCAATACTATCTTAAAGAGAAGGGAAACTTGACATAAAACACATCAATATGGAGCTATAGTAACTAATTCAGAAAATGTAGTAGTGAAAGGCCCACACTGTTGACAGTTTTCTGTTCACAGCCGCGGGCCGGCACATCCTGGGCAGAAACCACACTTCGCAGAAAATCAGCTTCTTAGTAAAGGCAATGTTGCGCTCCGTTCGGTGAGCGAGAAAGCCGGCAGTCCAACTTTCTGGGTGAGTTTGGGTTGGTAGGCAAAAGCCTAGCTGTACCGTTGGTACTGCAAAGGTTCATGAGCGTAAGTAACACTTACCATCAGGTGTGCTGCTTGCTGTAGACACTTACACAACATAAAAATACGATACGATAGTAGATTAAGTAATACACAAGAATGAAAAATATAAATAGATATAAAATCTAATATTTTTTAACAAGCAATACTTGTACATTTTTAAAATCTCGGTAACGGCATCAGCGATTTCCATTAAATTTAGTTATGCAAGAGGTTTTGGGGACGATAAATCGATCTGACTAGGTTTCATCTATAGAAAATATTGTTTTGTCAATGTTTTCAGACAATGTTAAAGCCAGTGATTTCAGTAATAGAGATATGAAGATTTTGGCCACTGTCAACGAGAATAGAAATAGCTCAGTGGGATAACGAGTAGACATGCGTGAAACAGTACTTCGCGAAGTGATGTGATATGGCATTACATTTCGTGCCGAGTAATATTACAATTTACCATCACTTCAAACATCACACATGACATTTCATGTCATGTGTGATGCGTAATGCGACAGCATTCTATATATACGGCGGGCGGCGTCAAGAAATATAAGCCTTAACGTTCTGAAAATAAAGCTTAAAATAAATATTGAATTGCCAGACACCGAACATTGCAGAAATGCAGAACAGTACACGGGTGTTCGCGTCACGTTTATTGTGATGTGTGATGTTTAATGTCATGTCATGTTTAGTCGCGTAATGTGTAATATGACAATACGCGGTCGGGTAATATTACGTGTGATGCATCACTCGCATTACTTATACATGTCTAATAACGAGCAGTCGAAACTAGACAGCGCCGGTTCGATTCTATGGTATTATTTTTCCTTGTTTATTTTTTGTATTCCTTTTTTATTATTTTATCAATTATATTTTAATATTAGATATTATATCATCATAATCCTGCTCTTATCCTAATTATTTGGGGTCGACGCAATATGTCATCCTTTTCCATACGATCCTATCAGACGTCATCTCTGCCGTTACTCCTAGACTATCCATGTCATGCCTCACGCAGTCCATCCATCTTTTCTTTGGTCTTCCTTTACCCCTTAAGCCTTCAACATTCATACCTAAAACTTTTCTCACAACATTACTTTCATCCCGCCTCTGCACATGTCCATACCATGTCAGCCGTTCACTCCTTAACTTTTCCGTCACTGGCGCAACTTTCAAACTTCCTCTAATGTATTCATTTCTTACTTTATCCATTCTTGTCACACCACACATCCATCTCAACAATCGCATCTCCGCTACATGCAGTCGTCTCTCATCCGTCGCTTTTGTCGTCCAACATGCTGATCCATACAGTACAGCAGGTCTTATTAGGGTTTTGTATATTTTGCTCTTTAATTTGACGGGTACTCTGGGGTCACATGTTGTACCCGTGACCTGCCGCCACTTCATCCATCCCGCATCAATTCTGTGCTTCACCGCACGATCCAGGCCGCCATCGCTCTGAATAAGAGAACCTAGGTAACGGAAATCCGAGCATACTGGTATAGGTACTCCATCTAAGGACATGGGTGTAGAATTGGAGAGACCGCCGAAATCGCAGAACATGTATTGTTTTAGGTCTGCTGATTTTCAAGCCAACATTCTCCAATTTACAGCGCCACTTTTCCAGCATGCTCTGTACCTCAAGGCCCTCCTCCCCGACGAGAACAATGTCATCAGCGAATAGCATGCACCAGGGTGCCTCTTCCTGTATCTCCGATGTTAATGCATCCATTATCAACAGGAAGAGGTAGGTAGGTCTTCTTTAGATATTATATATATTTAGGTAAAAAAAAACACTAAAAAACTCGGTCATCAAGATATTATAAATAAATGAAGAAATATTAATAATAAAAAAAATGATTTTAATAAAGAAATTAATGGAAATGTAACTAAAGAAATACATAGAATAGGAATAATTCATACAATAATTAAATTTTCCGTGTGATGACGGAGTAAAAATACAATTCATCACCCCCTATCATGGTTATGAATGTCATAAAAGACAAGTAATAGATGAGTAATGTGCATACAACATCTATGCAAGAGAAGGAAAACTCGAAAGAAAACCTTATAACAACACGTCCGACCAGCGTGGTATGATAAGTCATTTTACCTCCTATTGTAGACGAGGCTTGAGTCCAGCAGTGCACCTGAGCCGGGATAATAATGATAATAAAAAGTAACTAAATGTTAAGAACAATATGTAAAAATACAAATAGTTCGTAGTAATAAAAATAAAAATCAATAACACGAAAATAATAATTAAAGATAAAACATGGCCATATGGCAGCGTGAGTAGCTAATTATCCCTTAAAGTAAATTAGACATAACTAGAATAATTATAAAATTAAGAGCACATTTTTTCTTTTTCTTTTTTTTTATTCTTATTTTTTTATGGAGGCTTTGGGCTCATAGAGCATGTCAGCCTCATCGTTCTCTAACCTGACAAACATCTTCAAATAACTCTCATGGTGGAGAACTGGTATATTTGCTGTGCTGCTTCTGATGTAGGTTCAGCCAAAATACTATTAAGTGCACCAACGTCAATTCTATTAATATCCAGGTTTTTCATCAGCAGCTCTTTTTCACTCCTATTCTTTTCACATTCCGTAAGCAAGTGATACATATGTAAACGTAAAAGAACCCATTGCATAACTAATAAATAAAGACAAGATATAAGAGGCTCCCACCCGAGTAACTAAATATCCATAGAATAAAAAAGACATCGCGCCCAGACATAAAAAAGAAACTATTGACCATCTTTGGAAGGCAATGAGAGACGTATTAGTAAACGACATGTTTTATCAGAGTCAGAGGAGCTTTTCCTCTCGTGTAGTGATGGTATCTGCTAACACCACAAATAGGAAAGGAAGAGACGATAGCATAATCGAGAGAGATAGCATAATTTATTCTTAGTAACCAAACGGAAGCCCACAGATAAACTATATGGATTGAGACTTCTAACTATTTGAACTATATTGAGAATTCTTCCGTGTTTATACATATTTTCAGGGAGCCCCTAAACTTTACGCTACGTGTATAAGTAACTATGACCTCTTCTCGGACTATATAAGTGACTATGACCTCTTCTCGCGCCTATTATAATAACTTCCATGATTTCATATTAAGTATGTGTAATAAATAGCGTCGCCCGAGAAGATGAGTAACTATTCCCAATGGGTTAACAAGTATTCATCATTTAAAATTCAGTGGATCTTCATAGCAAATTAGATAAAGGCTTGTAAAAACTAACTTGTCTGACTCATCAATGCCGAGCCGCAAATAATGCTAGAAACGTGAAAATATAACAATAGCTATTTTACATTGTAGGCATAAATTAAGGAGCGATTTTCGGAAGTTCCTATTTCAAGGAATTAATATTAATTAGGTCTTCATGTGAAATAACGTCGAACAAAAACTCTTTAAGTTAGAAAAATATGAATAGATGTATGATTCAGTAATTCAAGTAAATGAAGTAACTGGAATCAATTTATTTTGTATACTTTTAAAAACAACGCCACTCCATGGAGAATTCTATTAAAATGAATTCTTTTTGCATTCAGTACAAATATTTGTATTTTGTTTTATTTGTATTGAAATCCACATGCACGTGGACGAATAGACAACGACAATATTAAAACTATTATGGCATTTGTGCAGTCAAGTCTTACAAATTGATTCAATACCACTGTAGGTATTAATCATGCCTAATGTCACAAAAATACGTAGGTTGTAATCCTACGTTTTTAATACGTAAGTAGATGTAAGAGGTTCACCCACATAGAACTCATACAAGCCCAATAGGCTGTTTGTTAGTGTTTTGTTGCTAAGTAAACTTCTATTCAATATTAAATGTCGACAATGTTAGTGCAATACTCTTAAAAGTAGTAATGATAATATCTGGGTACACACTAGGACACATAATTAAAAAAGATTTTTCTGTTTTATAGTAATTTTGGTTGATTAGTACAAATTAAAAATGTATTATTAAGTATGCTAAAGTTTTGAATTAAATTAGATTAATTATTAGTAGCCACCTAAAATAGAAATAACATTGTTGGGACCTCATCCAAATGGGGCCTAGACACTTACGCTACAGACGGTACTGGCCAGTAAGCAGCGGTGAGCGGATCGGAGATAGAGCCGTACGCGTGTATTTACAAGAATCACTCGTAACGTGTAAGATCAAGCTGCTCGTATAAAATAAAAAAAAATTAAACCCCATTGTCACAGATTAAGCTGTTGATTCCAGATATTCCATCAACATCAACAAAGGACATATCGCATATACTCACATTATTACAGCCGGCCAGAATTCCAAACTACGTACATCCTATTAACGATTACCTGATTTCAAATCTAATGATAATCCTATGATAAGTTAATTATATCCTATTTCCTACTCAACTCAAAAGCAATAGTCAATCAATTAAAATAAATGTTAGCAACACCTGATTAATTTATTTGATACTAAGAGATAAAATAACAATAAAATAGCGAAAACTGATGTACACATACTACGCATTACAAATTAAGTACCTGCGTACCAAGTACACGTAATCTTATCTACGATAATTCAGCGATAGACAAGAAACTGATGTTGAATGAAAATATCAAATTGGTGTTCACACGTGGTGGAGCTGTGGAGAGGGCGATAACGGTGACAATAAACAAACGCGCTATTTCATTATCGGATCGACGAGTTTCCATGAATGGGAACGCTGAATGGAAAACGCTTGGTTTGCCCCATTCTGTAGCCCCGCCCCGACTTCAAATCACTTAATGTTGCCAACTTTTTTTTGTACAGAATAATGACCCATCTTTGTTATAAAATAGGAATTATTTGAAAAAAAAAGGAAAATATTATCAAATTTGGATTTTCTTTTTTTTTCTATGCAGCCCGTATATGTAACATTTTTAGATGCAAGCTTGGGCAGTGAAGCCTAGTAAGAATGTAATATATACATTATTATATGTATATATTATTATACTATGCTAACAAGGAACGCTGACAAATAACATTTTTTTTTGTAAAGTTAATTTTGAGTGTTTTTATAAAAACTTTTGCGTCTGATAATTTCAAGAATAGGCTAGTTTTTACAGTAAGTATCTGTAAAAGTTAATTTGTCTCTTTAATCAGATTGCAAAATTTACATAATTTTCGATGTATTATGGGTACCAATTGCATCGGCTGGTGCAGGTATTGACGGGGCACGGGTGTTTCGGGTTGTACCTGCACAGGGTCGTGTATAGGGAGTGGACTCCGGCCTGCCACCACTGCAGGAGTGACGAGGACACGGCGCAACACACGCTGGAGGTGTGTCCGGGATGGGAGCGGCAGCGCCGTGACCTCGTCGCTGTCATCGGTGCCGACCTGACGCTGCCGGCCGTCGCGAGGGCGATGGTCGACAGCATCAGGAACTGGGACGCGGTCGCCGCCTTCTGCGAGGCTGTCATCTCGCAGAAGGAAGCGGCGGAACGGGCAAGGGAGGATTCCCGCGCCCCGGGCCGCCGCCAGCGGCCGGGGCGGCGCAGGCGCGAATACCTGCGCCTGATGCCGCCCTAACCGAGGCTTCGGGTGATCGGCCCGGGGAATTGTCCGGTCACCCGACGTGAGGCCACCGCGTGAGGGCGACGCCCCGACGGCGAAATCTGTCGGGGCGTCGACGAGAGGAACCCGCGAGGGTGAACCGCCGGGCGGGCCACCGAAGTTAGAAATCGGGTCCCGGTGGCCCGCTCGCACGGCGAAGAGAGAGGAGTTTTTACGGTGGGTCTATGGGGTCACGCGCCGCCTTCTCCGTCACCCCGGACCGATTCGGCGGAGCGAGACTAATCCATAGTCCACCAAAAAAAAAAAAAAAAAATGGGTACCAATTGCATGAAACTGTTTTAACGAAAATTTAAGTTTTATTCATTAAGATAAATATTCGAAATAAATTATTTTAATTATTAACTTTTCAACTTATCTTTGTCCCACTGTTGAGCTCGAGCCTTCTCAATAATGAGAGGAAAATTAACCTGCTATACCACGCTGGTCAGCCGTGTTGGTAAAGGGTTTAGTTTCGAGTTTTCTTTCTCTTGCACAAATGTTATATGCGTTTTATATCCCTTAGTCGTCTCTTAATCACTACTCTCTATCTTACTCGTGGGTGAACCCACGGGTAAGATAGAGGGTAGTGAATTGTATTCTTACGCTGTCACCACACGGAAATTTATTTTTATACAAAAGTATATTTTAATTAAAATAAAATATAAGTATTCTACGTTTATTATAAGGTTTGATTGTCATGTCAAGTACCTTGCACTAATGGTATATGGCGACCTATATACTAGCGAGTGTATGTATATCTGTATATATATTATGTGCAATGCGACTTTACGATGACATCCGGCTGAAACATTGACGCTTACAATCCTTACTACTATTCATATGTATATTCGCTAATATAAAAATACTATTCAAAGCCAACGTTAAAACGGATTTCCATTCTTATAGTCATTAAATTTTGTTTGTGATTTCTTTTTTATTTATTATATGACACGCACAGACACACACGTGGCAATTTCTAGTAATTTGTATTAATTAAAGGGTTAGCTAAAGTTGACGATGGGCTGGCCACATTGATAGTTAAACCGATAAACACTGGAAAGAAAATTATTCAAGTTGAAACGACCAATAACGTAGTATCATCATTAGAAAAGAAGCGAAACTTATAATGAAACCATCTAACGCATGTAATATCCATCTATCAGATTATCGACATATACTCTTGGATACAGGTCTCTATATTGACCTAATTTCCATCCTTGACAGACAGATTGACAATCTCAAGTATTATTATTTGGGCTATAAGAAATTGAAGGTTCTATTTTAAAGTTGCATCCGAGCGTTTCATTATTTTAGGGATGAGGTCTGACAATCTTGTTAAGCCAATTTAAGTCATAAGGAGGGCAATTTTTCCCTCCTATTGTGGAGGAAGCCCAGGTCCAAGACGCGGGACTTATATGAGCTGTGATGATGATCATAATTTCAAACTGTGTTAAAACCTACTTTAGCATTTGTGACGAAGTCTTCGTTAGTGATAACTCAATTCTGGAAAGAAATATTTCAATTTAATTAACAATACGTCATTAATTTGTATCTTCTATTTGTAAATAAAGATGAAGATAGCTGCGCATCAACAGACGATGCAAAGGAATATACGTATACTGCCAAAGTGCTAACCAAAAGCACTGTTTACTCTAAAAATAATACAGGACGTTATAGATAGGTACTCCGTAACTCTCTATGAGTCATATACCAGTGTTAATGTACTGCACAAAACATATTTATTATTTAACATCAAATGGAGACTGAAGTTAGTCAAATCACACTTTAATCTTTCTATTAGGTACTAAAGACATTCAAATCTTCGTTTTTATATCCACTTCAATATTTCAAGGGATACTATCATCTTTTAAGTCACATTACATCCAAAAGTAAGACAAGCTGTAAATTAATATGACTATGAATCTGTAATTTTAAATAAATTGAAAGATTTTCGTAAATAAGTCGACTAGCACTAAAATGTGGTCTTTGAATTTCGACTTCATAACTAGGCTTAAAGTTGCTCAGGGTACTATGAAGAGGCCTATGCTCGGGCTTTCTCTATGTAACGCCAAATCAAGCATGTCGAACTAACAGTCGTTAACAAGAACAGAATGACGACCATGAATCAGAAGACAGGAGATCGAACTAGGTGAACGGACGACAATCACATAATCCAATGTCCCACGCAATAGCGACCGAGCCTATTATTACTTACCAAACAGAACTCCAAACTCTCAGCTTGTTGCTAAGAATTTGATATTCATTTTCAAACATCGAGGAAAGAAAGCACAAGCACTTTTTTTATCTAACATAGAAATTCGAATTTAAAAATTCGTGATGTCATTAGCTATAGTTAAACCACTAGAACAACGATGCGGCTAATAGATTCCAATTGATAGCTGCCTTATTTGGGTTAAGTGTTTGTAGGACAAAACATATTCAACGATACACACAGGTAAGTCTTTAGTGCGATAGAGTTTCTAAAGGTGGGCGCATGGTTTTATGTCTTATATCTGTATTGTTTATGCTCTCCAGTGAACAGATGCTCTTTCTACAAGAAGACGACTGATACCTACGACGCTAACCAATTCTTATTAATATCATGTTTTTAGTCAGTATAAAACCAGCCCACCTTCCCCGTGGTAGGATAATTGAACTGTTATATATACTATACCACTCTAAAGTGGGAATTTAATTTCGAGTTTTCCTTCTCTTACATTAAGTGTCGTCTTTTGAAACGTCTACATAAATGCGAATCAGTTACTCTATAATTTAAAAAAAATCCAATAATAATCTATTAAATAGATGTAAAAATAGATTTAATATTTTTTTTTTATTGCTAGTGGTGTCAAACGAGCAAGCAGCACACCTGATGGTAAGTGTCACTGCCGCCCATGGATCTTTGCAATACCAAGGGTATAACTAGGCCGCTGACTACGAATATAAACCCCAAGCCAACCCAATTGGGATTCCGGCACTCTCGCTCACCGAACGAAGTGTAATAGCACATTGCTATTACTCAAACGTCGATCTTCTGCGAGAGTGTGGTACTACCCCGGACGGACCGGCCCGCGGCTGAAGACAGAGAACTGTAAACAGCGTGGTCCTACCCCTATTCAAAATATTTTTTTATTTATAGCTTAGGTGACAAATATAAATACAGTATTAATATAATATTATTCAACTGTGTAAGGTATGTCATACATTGAACCTAAGTATATGATAATGAACGGAGCAACATAATAGACGAAAGCGTCATAGGTCGCGGCCCGGAAGACATACTGCATCCTTATCATGGCAGACACACTTCGCGTTATCATAGATTTATGCGCACTGCCATGTTCACAAATCGATCATTATATATATCTATATTATATCAGCCAATATTGAATAGCATAAAATATAATCAAAACTTCCAGATGCGTGCATTTCGGTTAGCGAGAGAGCCGGCAGCCCAACTTTCTGGGTGGGTTAGGGGTTATTGGTAGGCAACGGCCTAGTAAGGTCAATGGACGGCAGTAACACTTACCGTCAGATCTGCCGCTTGCTCATTTGCCACCATCAGTAATAAAAAAATAAATTGCATAAAATTTGTGTTGTGGTGTTCTGTAGCCAATGTAGTAGTTTTATAGAAGGCTGGAGTACTAATGTTTTTATTTTCATATTCACCAATAATAATCCATAATTATGTCCCCATAAGTGTCGCACATAAATTTATTATCTTTTGTAGGAATTGAATCTGGAATCTTTGTCATGAAACATCGCTTCTTGGATTACTATGCCATCCTACTAATAATAGAAGTTTAAAGATGTGAGTGTCCTGGATTAACATATAGAATCATCACATCATATCTTTTTATCCTAGTAGCATGTTCCCTTGGGATAGTAGTTCGATTTTTGTTAAATTTAATTTTTACAAGGCGAAGCCCGAGCACAAGATACCTGTGCATAAGAACTACACTAAATAATTCCTTTAGTTCACTAAATGATCATTAGGCGACTACATTTCATCCATTCATGATAATTCTGTCTGTCCACAATATTTGCATCATCCATCATCGTAAATGAAAGTAAATAGTAATGTACAACAATGGAATGGAATAAGTTGTCAGTCCGGATTCCCATCAGATTACAATTGTGTTTCAAGGTCAATCTGAATAGATTTTTAGCAATGCACAATCACCACACCACACCATGATCCACAATAGATGTGAAATTTGTATCTCAGGAACCTCCGTTAGTTTACAGTCCTGAGTCATTTAATAAATTAAAATAAGCCCATTATTATCATCATGAGATATTGGAATAAGTTGTACTCACTAGATTCATTCACAAAACTTTTTAAAATTGGTTATTTGTTCTCCTACTCTTACTCTTATTCCAATTACTTGGGATCGATACAATATGTACTTTTCTTTCATAGCAGATATTGTAAAAGTGATTGGCAATAGTTTTATGACCGGCCTGCCACACGTCAACCCTCCTTGGAAATGTAATTGTTGACCAAACAGCATTAGATGGAGTTGGCACAGGTTGTTATAAGGCTCTTAGTCATCTTTTAAAACATCCACGAGCAAAGTAAGGGTTGGTAGTATACGTGGAAGCTACCACACAGCTGAAATTGGTTATTTGCTCTTCATAGGTTAACCTTGTAACATGAGAGTTCTGTATATAAAATCCAGCTATTTTCTGTAGCTGCACACATATGGCCTTAGCAATTCATATTCTTAATGTTATTAAAAAGACCTTGTATGTTAGAATATAACCAGGTGGCTGATGAAGCAATCAGAATTTGTAATGGCATATATGCTGTTTATGTACCACTAATGTCACTTTTAAATACACAATATAATACAATTTATAGCTCCAATGAAGTAAATTTGGGTGAAATTTCGGCATCCATTCTTAAAATAGAATTTTATAAATTTAAATTCAGCTGAAATACATTTTACATGAATTAGATTTTTTTGCTTCATTCAAGTCACTCAGCACATTTATATTTTCATGTTAAATCATGAAGTTTCTTTCAATGCAGACTAACAGAATCTCTAATGCATTTAAGAGTATTTTCGCCTTGTAAAATTCACAATAAATTTTCTCTTCTACATGTAAAACTTAAGCTAGCTTAATTTTTATCATCACATGCTGTGTAAAATATGAATAATAATAAATACAGTACAGTAAATAAATACAGTAGGGAAATAATTGTCAATTTACATGTCTTGAATAATATAAATTTTTCAATTACTTTAATAAAAAGTTGCCTTGTAATCTAGATTCAATGTTTTTAAGAAAAAAAAAATAATTACAATTAATTAAATTATCTTTACATTATAGCATAATTTAAAAATTTCTAAAGTAATTAAAAAAGTTTCACATACTGACTAGATGGTGAGATTGATAATTTGAATAGGACAAAAAGGAAGGTAAATAAATTAAAAAAAAAACTACAGGATTCAAGACATTACTAACATCCTTGAACTGGCTCACCAGCCTAGTATCTTTGTTAACTGACTACTTTTATTTTTTTTTAATTGCAATTGATACAAATTAAAGTAAGACTTTAATATTCATCACAACATTATTTCACACATACATTTTAATAGCTTTATTAATGGGTTACTTGAAGTCTTTAATTCAACATAAATTTATTAGTCTTACTTACTTATATGAATAAGATTCATAATGTACGTAAATTGGAAAGTGCAAGTATCTTTGAAAAGAAAACACACAGTTAAGTATTCCACAACTATCTGTATACATGATCGTATTTCAATGAAATAACGGCTCGAAGCACAGTGGAATATCTAATCATATATGAGATCTAGGCACGATATTCATTGTATTCACGCCAACACAATTTCATTCATAAATTGTGCCTGAACTGTCAAAACAGAACAACATGAAAACAAAGAACTAATAGCCTATGTATATACCTAACCTGGATATATAGTCACATCATCAGTATACGCAAACCATATAATACCTAACTAATTCCTATAGTGATATTCATTCAAAATTTAGCTCAGAAAACTCAGTCTTATTTAGTACCACCTGTTCACCACAATGACAACAATATTTTCTCGTTATGTGATAGACGCTCTCTAATAGATAAATATTTAGTGGTAAAAAGATAAAATAATATTTGAGTTTACATGTGTAACTAATATCCAAAAACAATACGTACCGATCTTTATTTTCAATCTTTCTTCAACTCGCACTTTACGCGTATCGTGCGCCATGTTAAATCCATAACTGTTTATCTCTTTCATCCGCTGTTATCTCTTTCGGAACGAGCCCGTTCGGCCGGCTTGTCCCGCCACTTCCGGAGTGTCGTAATGGTCTACTTCAGCCTGTTTCCGAATTAGCTGGGTAATTGAAATCCATACACAAAGTTCACTCGATGAATCCACATTTCCGACAATGTTTTGATAGATATTTACCATAAACAACAATTAAACACGACTGCATTCCGCGTGTGCGTAATAAAATTACATGCACTCGCGATCAATGAATGGATGCACTTAGTTCAATATACAAAATAACTTTGATCAGTAAGAATTTAAATATACACTCATCTCACTTTTCGTATCAATAATGCTTTACAACACAACACCCCATGATCGTGAAAATGTTCTATGAATTCCATTCTTAAAACATTATGAATAAAAACTATGAATGGGCTATTACGTCACGACAAGACATTCGCGTTGCGCCTGCGCTGCGCGACCACGGTTTAGTACTTATTTTAATCTATGGCCACGGTCGCCACAGCTAAATCGTTCCAAACAAGCTCGGTGTGATTTCGAACATACAGTTTTCTATCGGTTGCAACTCTACTCTCGGGAATGTGTGAGTAGGATAGACAACTTGATTATCATGAAATTAATAAGTTAACTTTAAATTGTTTTTTTTTTTTTATGTTGTTTTGCTACGTCATTAACTAGTATGATTTAATCTCTATTAAAATTTACCGCATGATAAATTCAATAAATATAAGGAACATTTATTGAATTTGTCATGTTGTACATTTTTTATATCTTTTAATTGACAACGGATGTTACTAAAAGAAATAAGGTCTAGTGTCGAAAAGGATTCTCTAGGAGCATAGAAATAGTGGACCAAATTGCATTGCGATTTTATCAACAATAAGGACGATTCTATAAAACTCTTATTGTATAATTACGAATAATTGTTGTGTTTAAATAGATTCCATGAAACTTAGTTTCGGAGGTCGCTACATATGCCCCTAAGTATCGATTTACGAATAGCGCTTCTCTAAGATTTCAATAACGCTCCCTGCTACAGTATAACAATAACGCTCCCTGCTACAGTGTAATAATCAAAAACGTCTACTAATTCGTAGTCTTTGTGTTCCTAGGTAAGCTGCGCTGTGAACTCCCTTTAATCATCGGAACTAACCTGTTACTACCTAGTCTGTAAATTACAGTCTTAGGGATATTACCTCTATGAAGCGTAGGTACAATGAGTAAAGGCGGTAAATTTATAAGCCAATTTTATTAAACTGTTAGATACACACAATACAGGTATCTTACATTTTATCGTCATATCAATCACCACTATCAAAAAAGCCTAACACATTAATGATGAAATGATATATAGCAAAAACCAGGCAATAGCAGAAATACTGCATATCATTTTTTAACAAAATCATTAAAGTATTATTGTTATTGTTTTATTTATAGTTGTTATTTCCCAAGATGCTCTTTTAACTGTAGAATGATAATTTCATGGATACATATTGTTGCTGTCTTAATTATTTAACATAATGCAAAGTTAAGGTTAAACTTTAAAGTGTAGTAAATTTCATATTAACAGTTTTCCATTCTGTTGGATGGCGATGATCAAATACCTGCGCATATCAAAGGGATAACAATATTATCGAATCCTAAGTCGACAGGATGTCAATATTTTAAGGTACTTACTCCCCATATAAACTGTGTCGCAGTGGTTCATGACTAGCGCAACAGACATGTTCCATGAGGTATTGATTTATATTTTTCTATTATTCTACAAAAATATACTAACTATCAAAACATTTGGACTCAAGATTTTCTTTTCCATGGTTTTTTCTTCATTAAGGCTACCGAACCTTATAGTTATAGATGTGGGCTATGGGATTGGTCCCTACACCTTTTATAGCCCATACATACATATTATCACGCCATATCCCTTGCAGGGTAGGCAGAGAGAACAGAGTGCCAGAGAACTCTATCCTTGCATACTTTACTCGCTTCCTCAATATTGATAATTCTCTTCATACACGCTAGCCGGTTTCGGTGACTCTTGACTCCACCTGCCTTCAATACGTGACCAATCTGGTCTAGGTAAGTTAGTCTCGGTCTCCCAAGCTACCTACATCCTTCCACTTTCGCATTGTATATCTTCTTAACCAGAAGTTCATTCGGCATTTTTTCCACATGTCCGAACCATCGGAGCATTCCCTTTCGCATCTTTATACCATAACTCTCTTTCATACCTACTCCCACTCTTACGATCGCATTCGTTACGGTGACGTCGTTACGAATGCGATCGGTCAGCCTGACTTCACAGATTTGCCGTAAAGATCGAATTCCGACCGCATTAATTTTACTTTCATGCTCTTTTCTGCATACCCAACTCTCGCTTCCATACAGTAATGTTGGGACAAGCGCTGCGTTATGTATTGCTACACGTGCCTTCTGGCTGAGGTGGTGGCTACCGAGAAGTTGCCCCAACGCTCCGTTCACTCTATTTCTCGCATTCTTCTGCTACTCTTCGCTCTATATCAGTGGTGTACCTTCCATCTCGGCTAAATCCACATCCAAGATATACAAATTCATCCACTTGCTCTAGTACATCATTACCTATTGTTACTCTTGCATCTGTTCTGGCTTCATCTCTTTCGAAGACCATTATTTTGGTTTTGCTCACATTCACGCGTAGAACCCTTTTATGGCCCACATAAGTGGATAAGTAATTCAAACATTACAAAACACAAATCCATTTCTTTTTTATATCTATTAAAGAGAGATTAAGAAATTTAAACCTATAACACAGCCATTATATGAATGTCAGTACATGTGAAAAGCTAACATTTTCAACTTGTTGAATACAGTCCGACACAGAATTGAAGATGCTTGCACCCTGAGATATTTAAATTTCTGTATAAATATTTAATTAATATTAAGTAATTAATTTATATTCGGTGAAATTCTAATACAGTATTACATATCAACTTTAAATCCAAAAAAAATGATTCTTCTTTTAAAGAACTTATGTATTAATTGCAATCCCTATAAAGTAGTAGTTTTATACTCTGAGTTGTGTTTATGTATTTATTTCCTTTTCTTTGTGGTTTTGAATATTTACAGCGAGAGTTTTAGTGGGAGAGGAAGTGTCATGTAGTGCTCTTGTATTATATTCGAAATCTTAGTGTTTTAACGTGTAGTTAAGTAATTTTGGTGGCATTTTATGTAATTTGATGCGCAGGTAGTACTGAGGTGTAGTGAACATGATATAACAATGCCTATACATACGTTTTCGTTTTCCACCAAAATTCCCAAAAGATAGTGATGATACATAGATAATAATGCCTTGGTTTGACGTCAATATCGGCATTAAGCAGGGGTGCGTTCTGTCAGCCAGGCTGTTTATCATATATCTGGATAAATGTCTCCAAAGGTTGAACGATATGAATGTGGGAGTCCAGATGTGTGACTCAGTGGTCACTGCTCTGCTTTATGCAGATGATGCAGTCCTGCTGGCACAGTCAGCGACTGTCCTGCAGACCCTAGTGTACACAATGACAGAAGATTGTAAAAAAAGGGGTCTACGCGTGAATGTGAACAAAACCAAAATAATGGTCTTTGAAAGAGATGAAACCAGAACAGATGTAAGAGTAACAATAGGTAATGATGTACTAGAGCAAGTGGATGAATTTGTATATCTTGGATGTGAATTTAGCTGAGATGGAAGGGACACCACTGATATAGAGCGAAGAGTGAATGTGGGCAATAGAGTGAACGGAGCGTTGGGGTAACTTCTCGGTAGCCACCACCTCAGCCAGAAGGCACGTGTAGCAATACATAACGCAGTGCTTTAAGTTAAATAAAGTCCATTAATTTAAATTCAATAAGATTTTCATAGATATAGATTTTCATATAGAGATATAGATTTTCATGTTTTAAATTTATAATTGATTCATCCATCCATTTGATTGAAGTTCAATAAGATTTTCATGCATTGTTTTTCAATTGCAGTAGCAAATAACTTTAAAAAATAAGGAATTTTATCGACAAAAATACGGACTGCATCATAAGCGTGCGGCACTAGTGAGAACTGTCACAGAGATAAAGCTATAAGTTGCTTTCCATTTAGTTAATACAGAGGGACTCTACGGTACATTGTGAAACACTGCCAAACACTGTGTAAAAGTTTAAATGAAACAGGTAGTTGTCTCAAAATAACACTAGAGTGCATCAATATCGCAAAATTATGGGCGTTGTATACCTAAATGCAAGTACCTTGACAAAGTCTTGGCTCAATAATTTATAAACATAACCACATTATCAGGGCTCACTTCAATAGTGCAATATTTACATTTGAACATTTTTATTAAATTTTAATTAGCAGTAATAGACACGCTCAATTTAATAATCTCGAATAATACTACTAGAATATGCCGTAAATAAATTGCGAGGTTAAGTAATGATACCTGGGGGGGCACAGTTAAAACATTACTTATTTTTACTGATCGTCGCGCCGCCTACAGATTGTTTGTACAAACATAGCTGTCATTGTCAAAAGTTTGACAACTGAGAATTGTTATTTTTTTGTTCCTAGCGTATGTACTTATTGTCAATAATCTATTTTCGGTTATTAATGTTCGTTCTGGAAATTATCTCAATTTTCATTATTAAGTTTATACCATTGCCGTTTCGTTAACGGCTGATATGTTATTTTTATATTTCAGGGTAGGTCTCATAGTAAAGAAAAATCCTATATAATTACATACACACAATATATGTACGTAGTATGGATATTACTTCAACTTTAGTTCACCGCCTTAGCTCTAGGTAGCAGCACTTTCCATACATGCATATTTTACCATCGAGTTGCCACTCTTTTTCAGTTAATATAATTTTACTCTTTGAATGATACTTAATTCAAGCAAAGTAGTACCTATATATTTAAAGTAGTTACTCTATGAAAGTAGGTAAGCATCTGTCAAACACCACTTTTTCGAGTGTCGAACAGTGTACGGCTGTGTTCAACAGTGTCGTTGATGGAAAGCGCTTTATCAAACACTGCGTCACTTTTTGTATTAAATGTATGGAGGGTAAAAACTAAGGAGAGCCATCTTGTATGGCGGATTAGTCAAAGAGTAAAGTTATTAAATTGAAAAAGAGTGGCAACTCGATGATAAAATATGCATGTATGGAAAGTGCTGCCACCCAGAGTTTAGGCGGTGAACTAAAGTTGAAGTAATATATATACATATCTACATGTGTATGTGTAATTACATAGAATTTTCTTTTACTATGAAAGCTACCCTGAAATATAAAAAAAAACATATCAGCCGATAATTAAACAATAATAATATCAGCCTAACATTGAAACTTGAGATAATTTTCAGAAAAATATCAATAACCGAAAATAGATCGATGACAATAAGTACCTACGCTAGGAACAAAAAATAACAATTCTCAGTTGTCAAACGTTTGACAGGCAGGACAAAATAGCAGCAGTTAAGTTTGTACAACCAATCTGTAGGCGGCGCGACGGTCAGTAAAAATAAGTAATGTTTTAAGTGTGCCCCCCCAGGGATTAGTCCAAAAAGTGTCCACTTGTAAACAGCAAATTATTGTTCGAACACTCACCGAAACAGCGCTAGTGTATCAAGTGGAAATGATATGAATGTAGCAGTAATAAGCAGAGTGAAGTGTGCTGAGTTACGTAGTCAGCTGTGATTTGATAAATAATAACCTATGAAATTTGTGGCGCTCTTTTTAAAATTCTTCCACTTGCTACTATAGCACCACCTTAATTTGCTCCCGTTCAATGGACACTTCATAATACACTGAGATGGTACTCTTTAGTTTTTACCCTCCATAATTAAATGGAAAGCACACATATTTTATAGACTATAGTTTTAACCATAGATAAGTAATTAAAAATGTACTACGTGCAATCATAACTATATTATCTGTGTAAGATACGAAACCAGCGCTTTATGTGTCCGTTTATAAACTCTTTTAAAAAGGTACTGTTCTGTCTGTACGTAGATCCATTACCCATTAGGGTTATCCACTTTGAAAAAACATCGATGTTTTTATCGATTCAATAAATCGGGACTGTACATCGATGTCTTTCGATGTATCAAAACATCGATGTTTTGTAAACATCGAGTACTTTTTATAAAATATATTACAGAGCTAAAGTCATATCAAAAGTGATACTTCTCAAAACAGATCTTCTTCTTAGAGTGAAAATTTTTGTATTTGAAGGTTATAAAAAGAGCTAAATCCATTATTTTATTACAGTTTAAGTAATTCATAGACAACTCACTGACTCTTTCTTGCTTGCGTAGTGCTGCCAATATCATCAGTGCTTCCAACTGCCTACATCATTTCTATGTTGACCAAACCGGCATGCCTAGATTTTTTAAAATCTTTATTGGTATATTTTATTATGACTTTATTTCCGATAATTTAAAAAAAAAAATTTAGGTATTGTGGCATTTATACCCATTCCAATCCCTTATAAAACTGTAATTTGTTATTAAAAAAATATTTATATTACTTTGAATCATTTATCTATACTTCTATACTATATATTATATATAATATTATAAAGAGGTAGAGTTTGTGACGTTGTAGGTAGTAATCTCTGGATCTACTGAACCGATTTTGAGAATTCTTTTACCAATAGAAAGCCACGTCATTTGTGAATGACATAAGCTATATATTTTATTAGAAAAACATACGGTTCTCTACTAAAACTTCAATAATATAAACCAAGGTATGAAAAAACTTGCCATAAAATATCTTTCATCGCAATCGCTGCGGAAACTATGAATGTTAGAACAAAAAAATGTTGTACAATATTAAAGAACATATAAATATCTATAAGAAACTTTGCGGTATATATATATGTGTCTAACTATTATAGTTATGTCAGTATAACTACTTTTTGAAAGAAATGTTAACAAAAATCAAACCATGCGTAAAACAGCACGTTATTCATGTCTTTGTATTAATCCTTATCCAAATAAATTATTTATTATTTAAAACTATTTCAGTAGCTGGAGATTACTTTTGAGTTATTAAAATCGGCCATTGTATTCAAAAGATATTACGAGTTTAAAAATGTCAATCTAAACAAAATGCTACTAATATTATAAACGCCAAAGTTTGTAATAGGTATGGACCCGCGACCGTGTCATCTATTGAGTGATACGTTTATTAAACGACTGCACTAAGGAAATAAACCTTGTATTGCGGGGGACTTTACAAACATGCAATTAACGCAGACAAATTACACCCAGACTCAGAACAACACTTTGTGGATCACACAGAGTAATGTTCTGCGTGGGAATCGAACCCACGGCACTGGCACGGAAGGTCGGTATCTTAACCACTGCGGCATCTGTGCAGTCTTCATCAGAATTAGTTTTTTACAGTATATTTTTCGGTTAAAAATTTAATATTCTGCGCTGATACATTTATTTCATTATAGGATTAAAATTTAGTACAAGTACTATACATCTACTAAGTACTACACAACTAACTTTTTCCTAGAGACTCACTAAAATCCGTGGCCGGCCCAGCAAAACATATTCTGTTCACTCTTCACAGAATATATTCCGTTCACTATTGGAGGCCTACCCCACAGATGAGACCAGTGCCGCAATTGCTACGCTTGGTCGGCTGCTTAATATAGCAGTGAGATGCTATAAGTTTTCCAGGAGAAGAAGGCCGCGACCTTATACCAGATTCTGACGCTATCGACCATCGTCCTAACGACAAACCTTCAACATCTTGCATTGCTTTTTTTATTTACTTCCGTCAGAGATGACTTCTACATGGACAAAATAGCGGGCAAAAGCTATCTTTTTATATCATCATCATTCCTACTCTTATCCCACTCTTATCCCAATTACTTTTCTTTCTTAGTACATATCGTAAAAGTTATTGGTAATAGTTTTATGACCGGCCGCCTACCAGACGTCAACCCTCTTTGTAATGTAATTGTTGACCAAACGGCATCAGATGGAGTTGGCCCAGGTCGTTGTAAGGCTCTTAGTTGTCTTTTACGACATCCACGAGCAAAGTAAGGGATGATAGTATTCATAGCCGCTACCACACAGCTTCTATCTTATATATTTATTACTAAAATATAATATGTTATTTACGAAGCTATTTAAACAATACAGTAGATATTATTTCTTATCCAATTAAATACTTACATTAGACGTGGTGCATTTAATATAGATCAAAACGGCATTTTATAGATCAAGATTATTAAAGTAGGCATAATATCAAATATCTTTGGAGGTATCAGAGATTGAAAACGCGGGTCAGAGCGACCGAAACCGAAGCGAAGCGAGGGCGGGTCGCTAGTTTAGACATAAACTTGAGTTTTTGTGACATTAACTGACACAGGTTGAGAGCCCTCAGCGCTCACCCACAGTCCGGGTAAAGTGTTCATAGCCATCTGAGGCTAACAACCAAGTCGCACACAAAAAAAAAAGACATTAACTGGTTGTCATCGATTCGATGTTTTATGAAAAAATATCGATACATCGAATATATCGATAGCTTTTCAAAACATCGGATCGATTCGATGTTACGCATTGTAAACATCGCTGTTTTCGATGCATCGATGTATATCGAATATCCCTACTACCCATTGTATTATTTTACCCTATGCGTAGTACAATCAGTACAATATATTGAATATATTAAGACTTTTGGCGCGAATGTGGAAATGTCATGTCACGCTCTTGTATTATATTCATTTCTTTAGTGTTTTGTGGTGTTATATTGAATAATTTTGCTGGTATTTTATGCAATATGGTACAGTTAAAGTGCTGAAGTGCAGTGAATATGGTATAATAGTGGTTTACGTGTATTTTCATATTTGCCCAAAATTCCCAAAGAAAATCATTGATTAGGTTATCAACGCCCGATGAATGGTAACGACTTGACTTACTGACGAACAATGACTATTAAGGCTACATATTATAAAGAAATGATGAACAATATATGAAAAATAATTAAATAAGACTTGGCTGTATGGCCTTTGATCCCTTTGCCTGTCAGAATGGACGAACAGAACCAAAACAAAAAATAATATATTAATCTGTGATAATTATGTGTGTAATGTTTATATAAATATAAATAGAAGAATTAAATGAATTAAATAAATAGAAGAAATATAACAATAAAATGAATGACACCTATACTCATAATGATAGCAACATATTTTATGTCGTGGAAAATATAATAGGACCTACAGAACAAAGTGTGGAGTATGAACAATTGACAAACGATTTTAATTCACAATTATCTGAATATTGTAGCTGTAACCTCGACTGTTCCTTACCTACATGTAACTGTATACAAAAGTCATTTGGTCCAAATTATATTACAGAATGGAGCAATAAACACAAAACACTAAGTCTTAATAATACCAAGTCATCTCCAATATTTGAATGCAATGAATATTGTTTATGCTCAAGTAGTTGCAGCAATCGAGTTGTTCAAAAGGGACCTATTAATGGACTGGAAATCAAACACTGTGATAAAGGCCTAGGTTTGTTTACATCTATTTTTATTCCAGGGGGTTTGTTCATATGTGAATATGCAGGTGAATTAATAACAAAATCTCAAGCTGCTGCCAGACATCAGAGTAATGTTATAGACAAAAAAATGAACTATATTTTTTGTTTAAAGGAGCATTACTTAAATAATGTAGTGGAAACTTTTGTTGACCCAAGTGTTTTTGGCAATATTGGTAGATATATGAATCATAGTTGTGAACCAAATTGTCATATTGTTCCAGTTAGATGTGATAGTCCTTTACCTAAACTAGCCATATTTGCTATTTCAGATATATTACCTAATGAGGAATTGACATTTCATTATGGCTGCGACTCTTATGAGATACAACCTACACATAGAATAAAATGTTTGTGTAAAAGTAAAAAGTGTTGTGGTTTAATTCCTTATTATAAATATTGAGTGCTGATTAGTTTTACTATGTGGCAATGCCTTAAGAGTACAACATCTCGCTGTCTCTTTTACTTTCCCATCACAGTCCTAAATACCAGCTGAGGGAATACCAGGGGGAGTAGATTAGATGATTTGGGAAACAGATACATTATTTAATGTACATATGAGCACTATGCAAATGAGTTGTGAGTTAGGGGAGTAGAAGAAGTGGCTATCAAGCAAACCTGGGGCCTTAGCATGTAAACAGTGCATGAATTCAATGAACTATTAAATTCACCGAGCAATCTCTACAATGGTACTGGTATTATATAAAGAAGATAAATTCGGCAGTACCATTAACACCTTCGGCGCCAAAATTGATTGCCATAATCATACATATTTTCATTTTTTTTTTATTATTTTATGGTACCCAAATAGACCCAAAGATTTGTCCAACCCAAAGCTTTTTTTATCTTTAAAGAAATTTATGAAAATCATGAGCATTTGTGATACACATTGACTTAAACGCAATGGACACGGTGTATCATTTTTGATACACTGGCGTCAAAGGTGTTAAAATATGTGTATAACTACTTATATGTAAGTATTATAGAATATATCTCAGGTTATAACAATTTCAAGGAGGCTGTTTGGATAGTTTACTTAAAGTTTATTTTCTTAGACAATAAGTGAGCTGTATGTGATAAGGTGCCCCCTTATTTATGTGTTAGTTCTATAAATGTTTACAAGTAAATCATTGCACTTTAGATCAGAAAATATATTTTTTATTTATCACAATCCCCAGAAATGTTTGAAACTTTCTATAATCACAATGAAGTTTGTCAGTCGATAGACTCCTCTGGGCGCTGGTCATGCTAATGTCATGTAAAAATAGCTCCATACTAATAACCTGGTTGCCCATGTTGTCCGGAGTATCACTTTGGTGCCCCGAGGGTGCAAATAACAATGAAAGTCCTTATATGCCCCTGAAGGCCATTACCAAAGAAAGAGTTCCCCAAATAGCAGCAATTTTGGTAGTGTCTTGAACTTTTGTATACACACTCAGAATAATCTGTGTTCAGCTGCTTCAGAGAGACGCCCTGTTATCACAGTTGGCTCACCTATACCTAAAGCGACAAGTGGCAGAATATTTCAAGGGCTGCATCCACCCAAGTTCTCACCACGGACTACCTATGTGTCGTACGGTGACCCGCGACAGTCGATCTTGAGTCAACCACATGGAATATAGCCCATGACGGTGTTTCCTCTAATCCTCTTAACTGTAGACGTAAACTCGAAATCCTTGCTTCTGATGTTGGTGCTGTCCATCATCAGTTGCTTTAGCAAATACAAACGGGAGACTATGTACTGACACTGCTGTAACTCTATTTGATATTACCGAAGTGGGGCGGTAAGCTTGCTGCAATCATTGGAACCTGTCGATATTGGGCACGTCCACAGACCTGGTTCAACGCCACGGCGTCAGGCTGCGTCTGCGTTTTTAACTGCGGCAGATGCAAAGAGTAAAGTTATTAAACTGAAAAAGAGTGGCAACTCGATGATAAAATATGCATGTATGGAAAGTGCTGCCACCCACAGTTTAGGCGGTGAACTAAAGTTGAAGTAATATATATACATATCTACATGTGTATGTGTAATTACATAGAATTTTCTTTTACTATGAAAGCTACCCTGAAATATAAAAAATAACATATCAGCTGATAACTAAACAATAATAATATCAGCCTAACAATGAAACTTGAGATAATCTTCAGAAAGAATATCAATAACCGAAAATAGATCGATGACAATAAGTACCTATGCTAGGAACAAAAAATAACAATTCTCAGTTGTCAAACGTTTGACAGGCAGGACAAAATGGCAGCAGTTAAGTTTGTATAACCAATCTGTAGGCGGCGCGACGGTCAGTAAAAATAAGAAATGTTTTAAGTGTGCCCCCCCAGGGCAGATGTCGCGGACCAGAGACTAAGCCACCCGTAATAAGGCTTACCGTTTAGGTATCAGCACTTTGATCGGAGTCCGCAAGAACACATACAGGTTATTTGTACCCGAAATACCTAGTTACTCACCAGGTGGATCACTGAAGTCTAACATCCAGTGTCAATGATTTATTCAAAACGCGACATAGACACAAAAGAGGAGTTTATGGAGCCTCATGCGCCTTTGCTGTAACACCGTACGATCTTGTTGGAGTGATTTATTTGACGAGCCAAGGAGACCTTACTATTTAGCTCGACAATGTAATTATGAGTTTCTCAATAACAAAAATAGCTAAATTGTAGTGAAAATGCAATAAAAAAGACTTACCACTTTATGAACTCTATACTCAGAACTCCAAACTCTTAAATTGTTAGCTATCGGCAATTATTTCCAATACTTGGACAGATATAACATTTTGAACGATATGAACATCAGATAGGAAACTGTTCCTGTGGCTGCATCATCTGTCTGAGGAGACTTCAGCTTATATAGAGAAGAGAGATTGGTTCGAACATAGACGGTTGAATAAACAGATCTTGAAGACTGCGGCGCGATTTGCATTGCATTCTAAGTACTGTTTCGTTTCTCTTTTCTGTATCCGTTTCGTATGAACTGCAAACTCATAAAATGATTAAAATGTTTTAAAAGATGATGTGTTATTATTTACATTGCATGCATACATTGTCTTAACCCCTTAATTTCTACTGTCATATATCGATATTTTTCTTCTCAGTTCATACACCATCTCACTCTTAGAAGTAGGCCTCCTACTGGGATGGTGGGCTTACTATAGTAAGTGTTACTATAGTAAATGTGGTACCGATGTCTTGCCAGGTTGGAATAGCATTTTTTTTCTAAATTGTTTACCTCACGCCTGTTTCTCAGAGGGGTAGGCAGAGACTACGGATTGCCACAAAGCACGATCCTGACATACCTTCATCGCTTCATTCACACTCATAACAGTCTTCATGCATGCTCTACGGTTACGCGTACTCTTAACGTGACCTTTCGCCAACACATCTTCAATTTGATCCAGAAAAGTACGACGTGGCCTTCCCCTTGTAATTGTCCCTCTCACACTAGCTTTGTATACTTGCTTCAAACTTTCTTCACTCATTCTTTCCACATGGCCAAACCACCTCAGCATATCCTTTTTTATCTTTGTCGCTACTTCTTAATTCACACCACAGCGCTGTCTTATAACACTATTCCTAATTCTATCTTTCAGACTTACACCACACTACTACTACGAAAAGCTCTACACAGCATTTATTCTACTTTCATGTTTTCCCTGCCAAATCCAACGTTCACTGCCTTACATGTGAGTGGGCACTAATACTCCCCTATGTACAGCTAGGCGTGCCTTATTAGGCTCATTCCTACTCTTCATAAGAGCGTAGAGTGCCCCATTCACTTTATTACCAGCATTAACTCGTCTTTCAACATCATCATCATTTTTACCATCACTAGTAAACAGTGGTGTCCGATGGTTTACTGTGTGAGACACAAGGAGGTTTCAGGAGTGGAAGGGGATGCATGGATCAAGTGTTCTCTCTGCGCAACATTGTGGAGAAGCATCTGGCCCTAGGTCAGAGGGTTTTCTGCAGTTTTGTGGATCTGAAGAGAGCATTTGACACGGTTGTACGAAAGGAACTTTGGGACATTTAACCGGAATATGGTATTAACGGTAAACTGCTGCAGGCTGTGCAATCCAGTTACATGGGCTGTAGAGCCTGTGTGCGGCTGGATGATGGAATGTCGCCTTGGTTTGACGTCAATATCGGCGTTAAGCAGGGCTGCGTTCTATCAGCCAGGCTGTTTATCATATATCTGGATAAATGTCTCCAAAGGTTGAACGATATGAATGTGGGAGTCCAGATGGGTGACTCAGTGGTCTCTGCTCTGCTTTATGCAGATGACGCAGTCCTGCTGGCACAGTCAACGACTGACCTGCAGACCCTAGTCGACACAATGACAGAAGATTGTAAGAAAAGGGGTCTACGCGTGAATGTGAGCAAAACCAAAATAATGGTCTTTGAAAGAGATGAAGCCAGAACAGATGTAAGAGTAACAATAGGTAATGATGTACTAGAGCAAGTGGATGAGTTTGTATATCTTGGATGTGGATTTAGCCGAGATGGACGGTACACCACTGATATAGAGCGAAGAGTGAATGCGGGAAATAGAGTGAACGGAGCGTTGGGGCAACTTCTCGGCAGCCACCACCTCAGCCAGAAGGCACGTGTAGCAATACATAACGCAGTGCTTGTCCCAACATTACTGTATGGAAGCGAGAGTTGGGTATGCAGAAAAGAGTATGAAAGTAAAATTAATGCGGTCGAAATGCGATCTATTCGGAAAATCTGTGGAGTTAGGCTGACTGACCGTATTCGTAACGACGACGTAAGAGAGCGAGTAGGTATGAAAGAGAGTATTGGTGTAAAGATGCGAAAGGGAACGCTCCGATGGTTCGGACATGTGGAAAGAATGCCGAACGAACGTCTGGTTAAGAAGATATACAATGCGAAAGTGGAAGGATGTAGGTACCGAGGGAGACCGAGACTAACCTACCTAGACCAGATCGGTCAGGTACTGAAGGAAGGTGGAGTCAAGAGTCTCCGAAACCGGCGAGCGTGTATGAAGAGAATTATGAATGTTGAGGAAGCGACTGAAGTATGCAGAGATAGAGTTCTCTGGCACTCTGTTCTCTCTGCCTACCCTGCAAGGGATATGGCGTGATGATATGTATGTGTGTGTATATATATGTATGTGTATATATATGTATGTAGTAAACAGTAGGGGAGACCTAGGAGGGTTGTGACAGTTTTTACTTTTGGGGCCATATTTCGCTCAGGAAACATTCCACAGTTATGGATCCATGTGATTAATTTGGCGGCATTCCTTCTGATATCAAACCAATCACCAAAACTAATTTAAGTATTATGGTTTCTGAGAAAATCGACAAAATTAAAGACCACTCCCCCTGTCAGAACTCGCCTACTACCGAGGTAAGTTGTGACAGCATTATATTAGATATAAAAAATATCATAACACTTAATATTAATAAACCAAACATTTTTTTTTTTAAGAAAAAGTACTTTTATTATGCTTAAGTATCAATAACATTCTCATAATACGTAATTATAATTAGCCTATTAGGCTATCATGGCATCGCTTTGAGATCAACCATTATTATTATAATCAGTCCAAAATCTTAATCAGATTCACAATTATGTATGGCAAACGTAATGCCGCTCGTCTCCAGTACAATCTACATGCGCCCAGCCTTTGCATTCTAGGCATTGGACCCACTGCTCATTCGATCTGCTATTTGCATAGGCTTCAAGGCAAACCAAGCAAAAACAATTGTTTTCTGCTTCTTATTCGTCACCACTTGCTAACCTCTTCTTATAAGTCATCTTGGCAGTTTTAGATTTCTTCTTTCCTTCGCTGAAGATACGCTTCTTAACATTCTTAGACTTCCTATTAGTCTCTATTGCAGCTATTTCATCCTTCGTGGGAGTGTCAGCAAGGACAGCAGATTTGATTTTACGTCGGTTTCGTTGACGGTTTTTCCTTGACGGAGCTTTCGGCAATGGCCTAACTGATGCCGGCGAGAAAACATTAGAAATAGTGGCAAGTGGACTAGGAGCTGTAGATGTGGATACAATTGGTTCAATGCACGTAGTACTAATATATTAATCTGTGGTTCAATGGCAATATTATTCAGAACTGGGTAGGGATGTAAGGTTACTGGAAAAAAATCGATTAAATAAAAATCTCTTTTTTTTTATTTAATATTAATCGATTTGCCAAAAATCGATTTTAATCAAAATAAATAATCGATTTTTATGAAAAAATCGATTTTTTTCTATTATTAAAAAATGTATATACTTTTCATATTCCAATAATAAACCTAAGAGATACATATTTATTAACAATTTATCAGATTAAAATGAAATAAAATTATATGAAAAAAAAATTAACGAATTCAAATCTAAAAAATCTAAAAATTTATCAAAGCAAATATTCCTTTAAATTTCCAAGGTAAGGAATAAGGAAACCAAATGTAATTATTTACACATTTTTTTTTATTATCATAAAAATGAAATGATGAGCATCCTAACAAAATAACAACCTTATTGTCTCAAAAACTAAAATATAAATCACAACAAAAAAATGCCATAAATGTCCAATACTAATTTACATTTAGGCCTACGTCTAGCAGTGGACGGCAATAGCCTGACATGATGATGATTTTTTTTAGGGAGGCATAGTCCGGAACGTGTAGGGAGGCATAGTCCGGAGCGTGCGTGTCGCATCCCCTGCCAGTCTAGTCAGGCTTCAATCTGGCTCATATGCGTACCGCAGTGCGGGTTAGGGTGTCCCCCGGAGGCGACGCGTACCGACCCGCCCCCGTCGGTACGAAAATCGGCAGATGCGGTGATGGGGGCCGCCACCCATCACGCCCAGTCAGGCGAGTCGAGGAGAGCAGAGTGCCGTGTGGGTACGTGGAATGTAAGAGTTTGTGTGGAAGGTAAGTTGCACGAGCTGATAACCGTCATGGCGGACAAACAGCTAGACGTGCTCTGTGTAACAGAGACCAAGCGAAGGGGCAGTGACGCCTGCGATCTTCCTGATGGCGGGATGGCCCTGTGGTCTGGTGTACCACAGAGCGATCGAGTCAGCATGGGGGTAGGAGTGCTGTTGTCCTCTCGCTTGGTCTCAGGTGTGAAGGATTACGGAATTTATGATCCCAGACTTCTTTGGGTCCGTATAAAACTAGGTGTCACCTTTCATGATTGTAGTAAATGCCCCCGTAGGATCTTCGGTGGCATCGGACCTGGAGAAGTTTTGGAATAATGTTAGGGAAGTTCTGGATATGGCAGAAACCAGTGAACGCGTGATTGTATGCGGAGATTTGAACGGATGGGTGGGGACCAAGCCTCCCGACTATGAGGACGTACTTGGTCCATTTGGTGATAAGAGAGTGAACGACGCGGGTAGGCTCATTGCGGATGTATGCATGGAGAGAAACCTTATTATGTCAAACACATTTTTCCAACATAAGGACATTCATATGTATACATGGAGAAGGAATGAACAGAAACGTATAATAGATTTAATTTTGGTAGACAGTCGCCTCCAAAGCAAAATATTGGACGCAAGAGCCTATATGGGCCCCACAGTCGATACGGACCGCTATCTCGTTATTGCGAAATTTAGTAGTCTGTTCAGAAAGTGGGGGCACTGGCGAGAGCGTGTCCACTTCGGAGGGCTTGAAATAATAAAGATTTAAAGTTTGCAAGAAGAGTGTGTATGAGAAAAGTATGCATAGGGTGTCCGAGAACGGCTGAAGATGGCAAGCCAGCCGCAATCGGACATACATAGAAGAATGCTGGAGAGTATGGTAGATACAGTGAAAGAAGTATGTGGAAGCTCAAAGAAGCATAGAAAAACAAATGGTGATGCTTGGTGGAATGCGGAAGTGGCAGCTTCCATAGAGCAAACGAAGAAAGCGTGGCTGGACTATGTCTCTTCTTTGAATCTGAATGACAGTATGACTGAACAGAAGAAAGAAATATATCGGCAATGTAAGAATGACACAAAGGCCTTAGTAAAAGAGAAACGTAATAGAACAAATATGTGTGCATAAGATAGGCTGGCTAAAAACTTTGAGGGTAACACCAAACTCTTTTGGAGATAGGTGAAGAGGTCTCGGGGTGGTTGGTCAGCCTTTAAAATGAATAAAATAAGGTCTAAAGGTGGAGACATTCTTACACAAATACAAGACGTGTTAAGCCGATGGAGTGAATATTTTGGCGATATGTATGCGGATACTCAGGTTGACGCCGGTGTTGCATGTGGTCTAGTAGATCAACATTCGGCATCGGCGTCCTCCAATGGCATCAGCTTGGATGAAGTTGAATGGGCGATAAGAAGTTTGAAAAATGGTAAGGCAGCGGGCATTGATATGGTGTCTGCCGAGATGATCAAGCTTGGCGGCTTCTGTGTCTGGGAGGCGTTCCTGTTGTTCCTCAATTTATGTTGGAGCTCGGGAATGGTTCCCAGGGAGTGGAATAGCGCAGTCATCGTGCCTTTGATGACTGCGCAAATTACAGAGCCATAAGCTTGACCAGTTTGGCAGCAAAAGTGTACGGTAAAATTATTGAAAGGAGAATGAGGATGGAGTCCAATGATTTACTGTGTGAGGCACAAGGTGGTTTCAGGAGTGAAAGGGGATGTTTGGATCAAGTGTTCTCTCTGCGCAACATTGTGGAGAAGCATCTGGCTCTAGGTCAGAGGGTTTTCTGCAGTTTTGTGGATCTGGAGAGAACATTTGACACGGTTGCACGAAAGGAACTTTGGGACATTTTACCGGAGTATGTAGAATAAACTAGATTATCCAGGGGTATCTCTGGTGTAAACAAAATCCAGTGGAAATTGTGGACTATATTAAAAATAAGATAAACGACAAAGTTACAATAACGCGAACGAATGCTACGGCGGACAAAGGTGCAGTGACGTGTGCAATGGCGGCAGGCGCGAGCGCTGTTGTCGCCCCCGGCACCGCGCGCCGCTCCTCAGTTGTCGACCAGGGTGTGTTCATTCTCGAACAGTATGGTATTAACGGTAAACTGCTGCAGGCTGTGCAGTCCGGTTACATGGGCTGTAGAGCCTGTGTGCGGCTGGATGATGGAATGTCGCCTTGGTTTGACGTCAATATCGGCGTTAAGCAGGGGTGCGTTCTATCAGACAGGCTGTTTATCATATATCTGGATAAATGTCTCCAAAGGTATATCTCGATATGAATATGGAAGACCAGATGGGCGACTCAGTGGTCAGTGCTCTACTCTATGCAGATGATGCAGTCCTGCTGGCGCAGTCAGCGACTGACCTGCAGACCCTAGTCGACACAATGACAGAAGATTGTAAGAGAAGGGGTCTACGCATGAATGTGAGTGAAACCAAAATAATGGTCTTTGAAAGAGATGAAGCCAGAACAGATGTAAGAGTAACAATAGATAATGATGTACTAGAACAAGTGGATGAATTTGTATATCTTGGATGTGAATTTAGCTGAGATGGAAGGTACACCGCTGATATAGAGCGAAGAGTAAATGCGGGAAATAGAGTGAACGGAGCGTTGGGACAACTTCTCGGTAACCACCACCTCAGCCAGAAGGCACGTGTAGCAATACATAACGCAATGCTTGTCCCAACACTACTGTATGGAAGCGAGAGTTGGGTATGCAGAAAAGAGTATGAAAGTAAAATTAATGCGTTCGAAATGCGATATCTACGGAAAATCTGTGGAGTTAGGCTGATCGATCGCATTCGTAACGACGACGTAAGTAGGTATGAAAGAGAGTATTGGTGTAAAGATGCGAAAGGGAATGCTCCGATGGTTCGGGCATGCGGAAAGAATACCGAACGAACGTCTGGTTAAGAAGATATACAATGCGAAAGTGGAAGGATGTAGGTACCGGGGGAGACCGAGACTAACCTACTTAGACCAGATCGGTCTGAAGGTAGGTGGAGTCAAGAGTCTCCGAAACCGGCGAACGTGTATGAAGAGAATTATGAATGTTGAGGAAGCGAGTGAAGTATGCAAGGATATAGTTCTCTGGCACTCTGTTCTCTCTGCCTACCCTGAAAGGGACATGGCGTGATGGTATCTATGTATGTTGTTTTAAATTTGTAGTATTACTGCAAGTTTTTAACTCTTTGGAACAGTACTTTCATATTGTTGTTTTTTCTTAATCGTAAAATATTTCTGCCAACCGCTTTTAGATGTTTTACTATTGGAAGACATTTTTATTGTTTACCAACAATTACATATATTATGGCACTCTTAACTTGTAAATAATAATGGATTTACTTCGAGTTTTATTCATCCGTTCCATAGATGGCGCTTTTCATAAAAATCGATTAAAACTCATAATTTATATAATCGATTTTTTAAAAATCGATTAATATTACTATAAAAATCGATTATAAAAAATCGATTATTAGAAAAAAATAATCGATTAAAATAAAAATCGATTATTTTTTAACATCCCTAGAACTGGGGGTATAGGCTGTGGACGTGGAGGCAACAGGTTCATTGGCATTATTATTCCCAACTGATGAATTGCTAGATGGCATGCTTTGATCTGCAGATGTACCTGGAGTAATGGCTCTTGCGTCATCATTATCAACTGCATCAGGGTTAAGATTTGGAGTTATGGTACATTCTGCTGGATGGTCAACAATTTCTGAAACGGATTGTTCTACTTCTGGATTGAGACGATCAGTGACTTGACTTGGCAGGAAATCAGAATCTTGAAATATGTCTGTGTTAACTGGCCATGTTACAGTTACTTGAAAAGCCTCTTTCTTCTTAATATATCTTGATAAAGACATGAAGTTTAGAGTGTAAGAGGCCGCAGCATCCCTTAAATTTTTGCCTCTTAACTTAACTTCTTCAAAAGCTAGGTCGTACATTTCGAGACTAGCGGTTCCTCTATCAGTCTTTAGTGTATTATATATTAATATCTGGATGACCGAGCCTTGCTCGGTATTTTCTTGTTAGTGTGTTTTGGAAGATATATTTAAATATAATAAAAATAAATTAAAAAAGTAAAAATAGAAACTAAAAAAAAATGTATCGAGTGAAAAGGAGCCAAAATCACGTTTATTGTTTGGGAGCACCCCTTAAATTTTTATTTTGTTTTATAGTATTTGTCGTTATAGCGGCAACAGAAATACATCATTTATGAAAATTTCTGTCTGACTGCTGTCTAACTATCATTGTTCGTGATACAGCCTGGTGATAGATAGATGGACGGACGGACAACGAAGTCTTATTTATAGGGGCCCAGTTCACGTTTTGGGTACGTAACCCTGAAACGGTTGAACTCACAAAAGCTCGGCCCAATAGAAATACTTTTAAAATTGGAATGTCTCGAGAGTCACAATACTGTATTAATACGGCATTTGAAAGTTTCTAAGCTATAAATACACATTTAGGACACGGCGTCATAGATACGTAGAGTTTGAAACTTTAAATTGTTGGACAGCAATTTTCTAAGCCGAATATTCTAATTGAGAGCTATGATAACACATTGCACCGAATAACTGAAATCTATCGCTATCGCATGTATTAACTGTTTTAATTTTACTCTGGCGAGGGTTTTTTTACAGTGTACCCAAAGAGTAAAGTTATTAAACTGAAAAAGAGTGGCAACTCCATGATAAAATATGCATGTATGGAAGGTGCTGCTACCCAGAGTTTACGCGGTGAACTAAAGTTGAAGTGATATATATACATATCTACATGTGTATGTGTAATTATATAGAATTTTCTTTTACTATGAAAACTACCCTGAAATATAAAAAAAAACATATCAGCTGATAACGAAGCAATAATAATATCAGCTTAACAATGAAAATTGAGATAATTTTCAAAAAGTACATCAATAACCGTAAATAGATTGATGACAATAAGTACCTACGCTAGGAATAAAAAATAACAATTCTCAGTTGTCAAATGTTTGACATACAGGACAAAATGGCAGCAGTTAAGTTTGTACAAACAATCTGTAGGCGGCGCGACGGTCAGTAAAAATAAGTAATGTTTTAAGTGTGCCCCCCCAGAGTGTACCTAATGATTAGGAAAGAGAGATACTCATTTGCTATATTTTTGATCGCTGTTTAGCCAGCGTTTAATCGAGATATTTGTAAAAATCGAGACGGAAAGGTTGGGTTATGTTAGGAACAATCAGGAAGATATGATAGGGAGATAGGATGTTAATGCTGATCAGATTGGTCGCAAGACGCCATGATCTACCTATGTGCGCTACTACGGTCGTTTCATAACTCATAACTCATAACTCATTTATTCATAAGGGTTTCTTACATGTCATTGTTACATTTCATAATACATAATTAAATATTATTTAGGTACATCAAATTAAAAATGTCATTTATATTAAAATTAAATAAAAGCCAATGTCAAATAGTAACAATAATGTCAAATAGTACCAATAATAATAAAACGTAAGCAATAGCTGCAAATAAGCATTGTCTACATTTTTATAAATTCGTCATAAGTATAAAATGCCTGTCTGACGAGCCACTGCTTTAGGCGAACTTTGAAGCTATTGAGACTTGGGGCAGAAGTTACTTGTCTAGGCAATTTATTATACACCGTTGGGCCCATAACATGAGTCGTTCTCTCCGACTTGGTAAGTGTACGCGATATGGCCGAGAGGTTTTCTCGATGTCGTGTATAATTTTCTATTTCTTAATACCATTTACTTGCAAATATTTTAAATCATTCGAAGGCGTTGAATATTAAAATAAATCTTTCGAATAAGCGATAAACCCCGAGTCCGACAACCGGTCAAGTTCCTGAATACTCTGAAGGTTCCCGGTCTCCCAACTCACATCTTAAAATTAACAGCTGGCGCGCCAAGATTGTACAATGCCCCCAGTTTGTAAGAAAAAACATTGCATTGCAATGTAATCGGGTCAACTACACTGACCAGTTGTTCTCGAGCAGTGGCTGTATTTATTCCTAGGATTTTCCAAATATCATCAATTTACTCTTTCGAAATTCAGAGAGTGCAGTTTGCTATTAAAGTCTGCTTCGCAATAACCATAAATCTTTGTTTCGTTAGCTCGAGGTCAAATTCTTAAGGTAGCGGGAGTAGACTTGAGAGAAGGCTGCTTCTCCCATGGGCAGTTGTATGTGACATGCTTCAGAGTAAGCTCACAAAGTAGCCTGGTAATTCTAGCATCCGAAAAGAAAAACAAAAGATATTGTTTACAAAGAAATACTATAATAGGTGTAGTATCGCGGGTGGATGTCAAAGAAGCGGTACCAGTGGTCGAGTGGTCGGCCTAATATTAATGGAAAAGACAGTGGGTTATAGGGCCGCTCACTACCCTTCCGTCTCCTCGGTCGGAATGAGCGCGATGTTTTCAAAACATGGCATGTTAAGCCTCGTGCCCATAATATATAACAAAATTTCATTTGATTTTCATGTTTATTGAACCTTCCCTACACTATAATAAAGATTGTTATCAGCATCATCATCACCAGCACAGCCCATATAGGTCCACTGTTAGGCTCGGGCCTCCTTCATAATGGAAGGGAAGTTAATCTACTATACCGCGCTGGTCAAACGGTTTTGTTTTGAGTTTCCTTCTCTTGCATAGATGCTATATGCATTTTATATACCTTAGTTGTCTCTTACGATCACCCACGGGTGAGATAGGGTGTGGTGAATTGTATTCTTACTCCGTTACCACATAGATAAGATTGTTATACTATATAAGTATACAGATATTCAAATTACTGAAATTTTTAGCATTTAATATGCTTAATTATTTATAAATACCCGACTACGAAACGAAAAATTATGTCACAAGCGGGGTTCGAACCCGCACCTATTGGGAATCCGGCCCAACCGTGCTGCCACTTACACCATCGTGAACTATTTTAGGACATGCAGATTTTGCTTCATATTATATCTTACGTCTTCAAGGTGACGTATGCCATCTATCGGACAATGTTTACACATTGTATAGACTTAATACTTCAAACTTTACAGTTAGAATTGTATTAAACGATGACACAACCTTGTTATTCAAATTACTGAAATTTTTAGCATTTAATATGCTTAATTATTTATAAATACCCGACTACGAAACGAAAAATTATGTCACAAGCGGGGTTCGAACCCGCACCTATTGGGAATCCGGCCCAACCGTGCTGCCACTTACACCATCGTGAACTATTTTAGGACATGCAGATTTCGCTTCATATTATATCTTACGTCTTCAAGGTGACGCATGCCATCTATCGGACAATGTTTACACATAATACACAACAATGTTTTTACATAAGTTATAAGTCTACTAATCAATGTTTGAGAAATAAAAAATATCTGTAAATAATTGATCGTATGAATTATTTCATCATCATCATCATTTCAGCCTATTGCCGTCCACTGCTGAACGTAGGCCTCCCTCATTTTACGCCACAGAGTGCGGTCCTGTGCCGCCTGTAGCCAACGACGCCCAGCAACCTTCACTAGGTCGTCTGTCCATCTAGTGGGGGGGCGTCCCACACTGCGTCGTCCGGTACGTGGTCGCCACTCTAGAACCTTTCTTCCCCAGCGGTTGTCGGTTCTTCGAGCGATGTGGCCTGCCCATTGCCACTTCAGCGTGCTAATTCTTCGTGCTATGTCGGTTACACCCGTTCGTCTGCGGATTTCCGTATTTCGGATTCTATCTCGCAGAGAGATCCCGAGCATAGCCCGCTCCATAGCACGCTGAGCGACTTTGAGCCTGGTTATGAGGCCTACATTTAGGGACCACGTTTCCGTGCCGTAAGTCATCACTGGTAACACACACTGGTCATAGACCTGTGTTTTCAAGCACTGAGGTATGTTGGATGAGAAGATCTTCTTAAGTTTCCCAAACGCTGCCCAGCCGAGTTGGATTCGTCGGCTGACCTCTTTCTCGAAATTGGATCTACCTAACTGGACTGTTTGTCCAAGGTAAACATAATGATCGACAATTTCGAGAATCGCATTGCCAACTAGGACCGGTACAGGAATGACATGGGCATTTGACATGACTTTCGTCTTGTCCATGTTCATTCGTAAACCCACTAGTTGGGATACCCTGCTGAGATCGTTGAGCATGGTGCCCAGGTCCTCCATGGATTCTGCCATGACGACAATATCGTCTGCGAATCGAAGGTGAGTGATGTATTCGCCATTGATGTTGATGCCGAGTCCGGTCCAGTCTAAAAGCTTGAAGACATCTTCCAGTGCAGTGGTGAACAGTTTCGGAGAGATGACGTCTCCCTGTCTCACGCCTTTCTGCAACTGGATCGGTTTCGTACTCTTATCCCGAATACGGACTGACATTGTGGCGTTCCTATACAAACACTTCAGCACTTCGATATAACGATGGTCGATTTGGCACCGCTGAATTATTTACCGAAGCTAATATCAATAATCCTATATAAAAAATAATGATTATAAAAACTGTCTTTAAAAGTATTACCCCTTAGAAAACCTACATGAGCACTCTTAAAACTCAGCCTTCTGCTAGTTATAAGCATGCTATGGTAACTCTGAAGACGTCTACCTGGGGGGGCACACTTAAAACATTACTTATTTTTACTGACCGTCGCCGCCGCCGCCGACCGCCTACAGATTGTTTGTACAAACTTAACTGCTGCCATTTTGTCCTGCCTGTCAAACGTTTGACAACTGAGAATTGTTGTTTTTTGTTCCTAGCGTAGGTACTTATTGTCATCGATCTTTTTTCGGTTATTGATATTTTTCTGAAAATTATCTCAAGTTTCAATGTTAGGCTGATATTATTATTGTTTAATTATCAGCTGATATGTTTTTTTTTATATTTCAGGGTAGCTTTCATAGTAAAAGAAAATTCTATGTAATTACACATACACATATAGATAAGTATATATATTACTTCAACTTTAGTTCACCGCTTAAACTCTGGGTGGCAGCACTTTCCATACATGCATATTTTATCATCGAGTTGCCACTCTTTTTCAATTTTATAACTTTACTCTTTGACGTCTACTTTTCGATTTTTTTATATAAAGTAGCTCTATCTATCGGGCAGCTAATAGAGCTAATGTCAATTTAAACTTAGGTACTCGTTTTTTTTCTTCGAATTTATGGCTTGGCTACTAAAACCTTTAAGTCAAATGTTTGTTTATAAATTAACTTAATTTAAATTCATCATCCGTTAGTAAATCAAATCGTCGCCTTCAACAGTGCGATGGCCGCACTGTGAAAGGTATTTTTTGGGAATTTTAGTGGAAAAGGGGAATGTATGTTGGGCGCTATTATATCATATTCACTGCACCTCAGTACTTCCTGCGCATCAAATTACATAAAATGCCACCAAAATTACTTAATATAATACGTTAATACAGTAAGATATTGAATATTATACAAGAGCATCACATGACACTTTTCCTTTCCCGCTAAAACTTCTCAGGTGCTTGCATGAACAATAAAAACAGGTAATCTAAAAATAACTATTTAAAACATAATATAAATATAATACGATAAAATAAAAAAAATACTAATAAAATTATAGAATAAAAATATGATTATTGTCATCGTAATCTGATGATTATTCACAAATCACTTAAAATAGAAATATTATTAATATAAATATTATGTTAAAAAATTTCATAGAAAATTTTATTTTGTTTTTTTAATCGACAACACTCATTTTGCATTTGCAAATGGCTGCGCTGGAGTTGTTTTTTTCCGTACCGGTCTAATTTTGCAAATTTAATTTTTACATATATTAATTTGCTATTCACGTCGAGTTGATCTTCCTCCGTGTCGCTATGTTTTATTGCAATTATTTTATCGTACTTTCGCGTCGAGTTTGAGCTTGCTCCTCCGCGTCTGACGGCAACTCGTGTTATTGTGGGAATACAGCATATAGGCACTCTTCTTTAAGAGTTTGGAACCATAATTTCATATAGTGAAAGAGGAACTACAATTACAGACATGTCACAGAACTCATGTTGTGTACCGGGTTGTCTGGTGACTAAGAAAGATGGTATGTATTCTCTTAGGATATCTTTGAAAACTATGATAACTATATCGTATAGCAGTTGGAAACTATCATCTTCCGTGTGGTGACGGTGTAAGAATACAATTTACCACCCCCTATTTTAACCGTGGGTGATCGTAAAAGACGACTAAGGGATAAAATATGCATATAACATCTATCCAAGAGAAATAAAACTCGAATAAAACCCTATACCAACGTGTCTGACCAGCGCCGTATAGTATGTTAATTTCCCTCTAGTTTTTTTACTTTGACTGCACACACTACGCCATCTGTCGTAGTGGTTAAGATACCGACCTTCCATGTCAGTGCTGTGGGTTTGATTCCCACGCAGGACAATACTTTGTGCGATCCACAAAGTGTTGTTCTGAGTCTGGGTGTAATTTCACTGTAATTCAGTCAATATATTTGAAATCTCTCACAGCTGAGATAGAAGATCTCATACTCTCCCTCAACATATTTTGAGAATTTTTAATATGTGCTAGATTTTTTAAATTTTCTTTTATACAAACAAACCTTGCCCTGAGAATAACGAGCACAATAAAAAAATATTTATCCAATTTGGTGTACTGTTTATTTTTTTCAAACACTATTGTTTATAGAATATAATTTTGTTCCAGTGCCTTGTGCAACATTTGCCCAGCAAAACAAATTCAAAAGACTTTTAAAGCAGCTTCAAAAATGTGAGGCTGAAAAGAGAAATTTCAAAAGAAAATACCTTTTAGCTAAACAAATATCGAAAACAGCTGCATTTGAAATTGTTTGTAAACATATGTCAAAAACAGCAAAAATATTTTGCCATATGCAAGCTTCCCAGAGTGGCAAAAAGAAGCAAGGGCATAGGTTTACTCTTAATCAAAAGATTTTGGCGTTGTCACTATACAAACCATCTCCTAAGGCGTATAGGTTGTTGAGTAAAATGTGTGTTCTACCAAGCAGAAGAACACTGCAAAATTTATTGAAAAAAGTTAATTTGAGGCCAGGTATTAATGAACTCATATTTGATCATATAAAAAAAAGAGTCCGCCAAATGCCTGAGAATCACAAGTTCTGCAGCCTAATATTTGACGAAATGGCTATTGGACTTGGCGTATCATATGATGCAAAAAATGATAAAATAATTGGATTAGTAAACAATGGGGAAACAACTATAAATGAATTCTGTGATCACGTACTAGTTTTTATGATAAGAGGCGTAGTAAAAAAGTACAAGCAGCCTTTGGCGTACTATTTTTGCTCTGGAACCACAAAAGCCATTGAACTAAAGGCACATATAAAAAACATAATTACAAATTTACAAAAAACAGGCCTAAAAATTATCGCAACAGTTTGCGATCAAGGAGCGTCTAATGTGGCAGCTGTAAATTTGTTAATAAAGGAAACAAGAGAGCAGCTTTTACGGGAGAGTAAAAATTACACAGGCGGCTTTTTTGAAATTGGAAAACAAAAAATATTTCCTTTGTATGATCCCCCTCACCTCATTAAGGGAATACGCAATAATTTACTTACAAAAAATTTAAAATATACAATGAAGGGAAGGCTATGTATGGCCAAATGGGATCACATTGTTACCTTGTACAAAAGACGCCCAGGCTATAGTGGTGTAAATCTATTACCTAAATTAACCGCGCATCATGTGATACCTGATTTAATACCGAAGATGCGAGTGAAGCATTGCACGCAAGTCTTCAGTCAATCAGTTGGAGTAGCAATGGGATATATGGCAGGTATTGACCTTAATTAATTAATATATTATACTCATTTACTTCTTAAAATCATATCTCTAGGCATAGGTAATCTCTTATAATATACATATTATCACAATTTAGTAAATAAGCTAGGAATAGACAGAGAGGTCTACTCTATGTCCATTATGCTGACAGTTCATGGGATGTAAATAAAAGCAATAGTGATAGATCCTATTTTAGTTGCTTGTAACTTTAATTGTAGTTTTCTATAAATAAAATGAAAGAATCCTCATATGCTTGTTTAATGCAAACGTAAATATTTGTCGGAAGAGGTAGCTGCTACTAGAAATTTCAAAACATTTGAATAATACTCCTCATTCTTGTAATTGAACTAACTAGTTGTCATACCAGTATTATTGAAAAAGTAATCAATTCCACTGACTAGTTTCCTACATAATCTTAAATTTGTAGTAAAATTGATGTTAAGAATTAATATAATAATATTTATTTTCTCTTCTTAAATTTGTATATTATCTATACACTACAGACAGAGTACAGTGCTTCGTATCAGACTATTCACAATATGAAGTGCGCACAGAATTAATATACATATTTTTATTTTTTTTACAGAGTTAGGCGTACTAGAAAAAGAAAGTACAGAGACTGCGGATTTATTGATACTTTTTGACAAGTTATTCGATAGTGTTAATGGCAGTTACAGTCAAGTCCAAAATCATAAAATATATCGAGGTGCAGTAACTCCATCGTCGCCACACATTAAATTATGGGATAACAGTATACCTATTTTAAAATCAATGAAATTTGTAAATGCCAGAAATAATGGAGTAGTGCCATCTCTATCGAGCTGGATAAAGACCATTGAGAATTTCAAAAAAATAGTAAATCACTTAAATTCCAAAGGTGTTAACTCGTTATTGCTGCGCCACTTAAATCAAGATCCAATAGAAAACTTTTTTGGAGCAATTAGGGCTCACGGTTGTAGCAATGTAATGCCTTCTGCATTGGCGTTTGAAGGAAGCTACAAAACTTTAATAATGAATAATATAACATCTTCACATTCAGTAGGTTCAAACTGCGAGAAAGATGATAGTGTTTGTCTCCAGTCATTAAAGGATTTTTTAATTCAACAAGGAGACAACATACAGCCTACTGAATGTGAACATGAAATATACAGTATTCACTTAAATATGGATTTATTAAATACTGAAAATTTAATAACTAATCCTATGGAGATTGAAAAGTGCGCAGCAATAGGATATTGCAGTGGGTGGATAGCACACTTAGCTAAAAAAAATATATACAAAAACTGTGCAGTTTGTAAAAAGGATTTAGAGTCTGAAGAACTGCATAATTTTCATAAATACATCAGTTGTAAGGAATATGGCAATAAAAAATGGTTGTGCTATCCTACCAGACCCCTTTTTGACTTCTTTGCCCAAGTAGAAAATATTTGTATAGAAATTTTAAAAAAATATGCTAATAAAAATAATATATTAAATTATATTAAGTTAATATTAACTATTAATCTAAATATTGCATTTGTAACATGTACTGAACATAAAGAAGATTTATGTAATTATTTGTTGAATAAAAGCTCAATCTTTTTTATAAAAAATTGGTGCAAAGAAATTAGTAATATCCTCACGGGAAAATCGATGCCGCGGGATTTAAATGACATCATGCAACTAAAAGCTCATAGACACTACTCCAAAAGTAAAGGCAGAAAAAGGAAAAGGTCTTCTTAACCTTGATATTTGACTTTTTAATAAATTATTTGAGAAAAAATATTGTTTTATTCGTGATCGCCAACAATCTATCTGACATCCTGTAACTTTTTTTCTATTCTGTACAATTTTGTACAAATATGTTTCAAATTATACAAAATAGAGGAAAAGTTGTAATATATGTGAATATACATATGCATACATAAATATATATATATATATACACACACATGTATGTATATATATACATATCTATACACTACGTATACATATATATATATCGTGGAAAAGGTACCTACTCGTCCATTAGATGGCGCTGACTATAAATCATTGACAGATGTTTGAGTTGCCTATCTATATCCAGTATAATATTATAATCTATGGTTATAAGTATGCACGTCGAGAACTCGAACATACATTTGAAAAGTCATCATAAATCACCTGGGAAAACCGAAACCTTAATTCTCACCATAAGTGGGAATAAATACAATATATCACAAAAATATTTTTAGGTATTTATGAGAAATTATGAAAATTAGGTAAGTTCAAAACAGTATTACAAAGTTGTAAGTTAACAAGATGTTAGTTTTTCAGTAAAAGTAAAAAAGTGATACTTTTTAACACATTTTTGAGTACAGGTAATGCTACTCACCTGCGACAGAATTTCTCATGTATACGCCTGGTTAGTTTGAAGGAAACATTCAACAACTATTAGTAATTTTATGGTTAAAATCAAAATAGGAAGTATCAAAACATAATACTAATCTTTAGCTGTATCGATATATTGATCGATATCCTACGTTTATCGATACAACTCGCACATCCCTAGTATTGATTAATTACACTATATTAGTAGATTCTGTACCGAGTATATTTTTTCTTAGGTATTTTTTTATTAATGCGTTTGGATCTGAGATTCATGATTTATCGCCTAATTTTGTGAATAAGCCGTTGTGATACTTCTTCCTTTAGTATTATTATAAATCACATTTTCTAATAAACACCATGGCGGATTCTGTAAATATGTCTCTTGGTAAGTAAAAACTGAAACATTGGGTCTATTTTGGGACGATGAATCCTTAGTTCTAATGTCGAATTTCGTCATTCTAAAGATGAGGAGAAATTTCTAAATTTAATTTTTTACTGTAATTTGTTTGGTATAATATACAATACTCATTAAAATTCAGTATTACAGACGCCAAATCCTAAGACCATTCGAAGTTCGGTTAGAAATCCAACCATAACTTTATTATTGATTATATTGTTTACAGATGAGATTATAGAACAAAATAAACAAAAGCGCTCCAGCCGATCTCGTGGTCGTGGAGGAAATGTACGTGGTCGTGGGGGTGGAAATGTCAGTGGTCGCGGAGGTGGTAATATCATTAACCGTGGCGTTGGCAATGTGCGTGGTCGTGGTCGTGGCCGCGGCCGTGGCAGAGGCTCTGGCCGTGGCCGTATTAACCGCAGCCAGTCACAGTCCAGACCGAGTACTCCTGGTGCAGGACGAGCAAGATCTCGCTCACGTGGGCCAGGAGGACGTGAGCAAGCTCGTTCCCGATCTCGTAATCGTTCACGTTCAAAATCTCGCAACCGTTCTCGTTCACAACAACGTCGCTCAAATTCTAGAGCAAGATCTGCTTCAAGGTCACGTTCACGTTTGAGAGGATTGACTCCAAAGGGAAGAGCTGGATTGGAAGATATACCTCAAATGCCTCATCTAGTGCGTGGTGGTAGAGGAAACAGAGGTAACTTATGTTGCATTCTAAAAATATATAATTTTATGTTTAAAGTGTTTATGGTTCTTGTTGCCAATTGTGTTCTGGTTACTTTATGTGGTCAGTCATTCTAGATTGGTCATTATCACTAAGAATTATTGGCAGTTTATGCAGTTATGATTTTTGATCGTAAAACTATTTTCTTGTATATACATAATTCATCATTTGCCTGCCCTCATCCCACGCTAAGTGGAGTTGGCACAATAATTCTTTCCTTCCACAAACTTCTATCAGCCGTCATATCTGCATTCAGTCTTGTATATACAGTAATTGACATGTATACATAAGAATTGTTATGTGTATAAAAAAATAGGAAAACAAAAACTATATTTTTATATACAATAATTAACGTATCTATAAACACATCATCATCAGTTCGGCTCATATATATGTCCCACTGTTGGGCTCGAGCCTCGTTCATAATGGGAGGGTAATTGACCTACTATACCATGCTGCTCAGGCATGTTAGTATAGGGTTTGTTTCAAGTTTTCCTTCTCTCGTATAGATGTTATATCCCTTAGTCGTCTCTTATGATCATCCACGGGTAAGATAGGGGGTAGTGAATTGTATTCTTACTTCGTCACTACACAGAAGATCTACATACACACATGGACACTATTGTGTATAATAAAATAAGCATTACGGTACTGATATGCACTTATACGTAAAACAAAATTCAAGGTAATTTGTGGCACAAAATTAATGTTTAACAAAAAATCTAAGTAGTGGAGAACTCTACTGTAAGGTGAACCATTGGAACTGACCAAAAAATTACAGCTTTTGTGAATTTATTATTTTTGAAATTAACATTTTACAGATGAAATGAAATTCTTTATTTTTGTTACTCGTTCTTATCCTATCATCTTACTACTTAGCAATCATTTTTCATACTTTGCCTAATTTATTCACTGTACAATAAAATCAAATTGTTTATTTTAACAATTTATCTTAGTAATTTTCAATCTATATGTTGAAAAAATAATATGGGGATTTTATTCACTACAGAATATTTTATTGTGAATCTTAATAATTTTAATAATAATAATTATGAATTAGATTTAAAATTTATTTCTCTGTGGTGATGGAATAAGAATGTAATTTACCATGCCCTGTCTTGCTTGTGGGTGTCCATAACACAACAAAGAGCTATAATATGTATATACATCTGCTTGCATGAGAAGGAAACAATGCTATAGCAATCCATCTTACCAATATAGTATAGAATTTCCCTTCTGTGGAGGAGGCTCTAGTCCATCAGTAGGATATATGAGATGAGACTTAAAACATGATTGATTTGCCAAATTTCCCTATTAAAGTAACAAATTAATAGTGGTAGTACCACACTGTTGGCAGTTTTTTGTCTATAACCGCGGGCTGGTCCATCCAGGGTGGTACCAAACTAGTAGAAAATCGACGCCTGAGCAGTGGCAGTGTGCTTCGTTCGGTGAGCGAGAGAATCGGAGTCCAGCTTTCTGGGTGGGTTTGGGATTTTATTAGTAGGCTGTGGCCTAGCTGTACCTCTGATATTGTAAAACTCTATGGGCGACAATAACACTCACCATTAGGTGTGCAGCTAGAAGCACACCTTTTGCCATCTTTTTCGTTTCGTTATATTGTTTGCCTTCAAAAGCAATAAAAATATAATATTTAAATTACTACTATATTTAAATTTTTAGCATTTAATATGCTTAATTATTTATAAATACCCGATTACGAAACCAAAAATGATGTCACAAGCGGGGTTCGAATCCGCACCTATTGGGAATCCGGCCCAATCGTGCTGCCACTTACGCCATCGTGAACTATTTTAGGACATGCAAATTTCGCTTCATATGCTGGTAAAAAAATATTTAAAAAAGTATTTTATTTTTTATTAAAAAAATATTTTATTTTTTATTAAAATTTTTTTTTATATATGTAATTATTAATTGAGAGTAATTTTATGGTCATTCTACTTTTACATTTTACTCTTTTATCTATCCTGTAATTTTGGATATGTTACAGCATCTAAAGTCAAGGCATCACCATGCAACATGTTGTTGAACTGAACACAGAATAAACATCTCACCCTATCTGTAGAATTAAGTTACATCTGCATAATAATCATTACGTTAGAGAAGAGCTATTTTTAAATTTGTCAAACACAAATTCAGCAATATAATTTTTCTTAATTGTTTTATATAGGATTGATTCATTTCGTAATATGGATTTCCTATATATACATATCAGTTTATCAATTTTATTTAATATAATATTTAAAATATTAATTTTATTTTAAAAATTTAGTTTTCAATATATACAATAAGATATATAACCAAGTCCTACAATAAAAACACTATAAAGCACATCACTTCTTTTAGTTACACTTTTTTAGATGTACTAATTATCTTTAAAAATTAAACACAAACGATTATTGCAAATACATACATACATATCATCACGCCATATCCCTTGCAGGGTAGGCAGAGAAAACAGAGTGCCAGAGAACTCTATCTTTGCATACTTCACTCGCTTCCTCAACATTCACAATTCTCTTCATACACGCTCGCCGGTTTCGGAGACTCTTGACTCCACCTTCCTTCAGTACATGACCGATCTGGTCTAGGTAGGTTAGTCTCGGTCTCCCTCGGTACCTACATCCTTCCACTTTCGCATTGTATATCTTCTTAACCAGACGTTCGTTCGGCATTCTTTCCACATGTCCGAACCATCGGAGCATTCCCTTTCGCATCTTTACACCAATACTCTCTTTCATACCTACTCGCTCTCTTACGTCGTCGTTACGAATGCGGTCGGTCAGCCTAATGATTGTTATTGTTATCATTATTGCAAATATTTTTTATAAATACTATAATTGTATATTCCGTTATAATAACATCAATTTCTATTTAAATAAGGTAAGCCGTATCTTATTTAAACTTAAGATCGGTAGATACTCTTTATTTAACTACCATTACGAATTAAATAACGAGTATTAATTATTAATTTAATAACGACTATTAATAAATAATAAGTAAGTATTAGTTATAAATTAATAGCAATAAAATACTTAACTAAAAAAAATATTAAGTTACGTAAGCACACCCTGCGCGCCGCACTAGTTTAGCGTAAAATAAGCGCGCACGGTGTTTGATTTTCCGCGCGATGTAATGAAAACACAATGGTGATTTGACGCGCCGCGCGTTGGCCACAGAATGACAATTGTGTTTGCTCGCGCCGAACGTGTTAATAACTACAATAAAAACGATTGGGTATCATAATCAGATGTAACTTTGTTGTTCGTATAGGTCTATCTGTATTACGTTTTTAGAACAGATAATTAATTATTAAATTGACTGAAAGTTGCTTGTTTAATTAATTATTGAAAATGCAACTGAATTATCAATATATTAAATTATAAAAAGAAATCCATAAATTTTATGTCTAAGCATGATTAAACATTGTATTTAAATTCAAGTAATGTGAACATGTTCTAACTAAAAAATCATTTCTACTATTGCGTCTCTTAACTATGTCTTTTATTTCCAGGTGGAATGCGTCGGTTGTTACGTTCTAATTCAAACATAAACCTGCAAGGAGGTATACACAGTCGTCTTGGAGTAATTACTCGTAGAGGAATGTCTAATCTTCGCAAACCTCTTGCGTTACCCAAGAGAGGTATATCTAAACGTGGTATGGGTTTGAGCACTGCCCACCAATATAGTGCAGTAGGTTTGAGATCTGATCAAATTTTACGTGAACGCCGTCACAATTTGTTACTCATTAAATCACAAACATTTACAAGATCGAGAAATTCATCTGGTTCACCGTCACAGTTGACAGTCAGTGTTGCCAATGATTTTGCTAAACGACGCCGTAACAGCTTAGGAAGTGGAGGATATTTAAACCAACAAAGTTTAGCTCGATTAGATAATCACTTTGGAGGTTACAATACAAGACGAGGCCCAGGTAGTGTTAAATCAATGGGTTCTAACCGGTCTAGCAGATCTAATCAGTCTAACGCTAGCAGAAGATCCACTCGAGGTAGAGGAAGAGGACGGGGTCGTGGAGGTCGTGGTATAGCACGTAATTTTGTTAATCATCAAGTTCTAAATGAACAATTACAGAAAGAAATAGCAGCCATTCAAGGAAGAACATATGGAAATAATAACTCGAATAATGATGCACCCTCAGGCGTCACTCTTACTTTAGTACCTACAAGTACTAATCAGACGTTACATCAGAGGTTCGCTACTACCTAAATTTAGACTAGTCTTATTTAATTTTTATTTTTAATAAATACGTAAACAAAAAAAAATTGCTAAATATTCAAATTTGCCAACTCGTTAGAAATAACGAGTCTTTATCTGGAGAATATTTATGTACAGTAAGTGTATAATTTTTTTTTGACAATTGCTACTGATAGGAAAACCTAGTTGCTAAGTTTTCAACTACATTTATAACAATTCTAAATGTTGCTACTAATGTTTGTGATTCAGGTAGAATAACAGTTAATTTACATTAGGGGGAAATATGTTTCAGCACATTATAGATGATAATATAAATATTATGTTCTGTATAATTGAACCCAACATGGTATAATTTCAGATCATATTGAATAACTAATAAAAAAATAACATCTTCCATTACCTACTTATGTCGCATTAACATTTTTTTAATTTTGGGCAATCCTAAGTCTATGGTGGCATTAATTAAAAAAAAAATGATTTCTATAGATTGCTCCATTTGTTATTGATTATATGCTTTTATATAAACGCTTTTAACAATTAAAATTACGACTCTATCACAATATTTCTAGGGGGCCAACAATTCTCATCATATGAAATAAATCGAAATCGATATTCAATTTCGAACTTTACACAAGTGTGATTGGTCAGTTCTCAAAGATTTACCGAGAATGAACCAATCTTGCTTGAGAGACATGTGAATTATGAAATCAAGGTAAAATTCGAATGGCGAGAATTACCCCCTGGATATTATTTAGGAAAGTGCCAATAAGTATATTGGTACAAGTTCAAACAAGTCATAAGTAATCCAAAATCTATTGAAAATATCCAGAGTGAGTTTTTAATTCAATAAAATTATGCTTTTGTCATATTATTAGAATTTAAGGATTTTGTTGTCTGTGTGCACTTTTTGTTCTATGATACTAAGTATACACAGTTATTTGGAATTAGTTTGTTTAACACTTATAATTATTTACTTCAAGTTGCTTAAAACCGATTTTATTTGTTTAGTAAGTAGTTTTGTTACATTAGAAGTAAGAGTCTAGAAATAAAATAATACATTCATAAATAACATTTTATAATTAACCTTACAATGTGTTTTCTGTAGTACATTATAATAATCCATTTACAGTTCACACTCTTCCTATATTCACAAAATGCTTACATATTCAAATGTAATCAGGATCACTACCTACATTATAATCTTGTAGTACACAATTTACAATAAATAAATTAGATTTTATACATCTTCGGCATCATTATAAGAGAATCTGTAACTAAAAATAAAGCAATTAGTTTTTACTAATTTTAATATAAACAATATAACATTTCATTTCTAAATTTGACTTACAATTTTCGCCCAGAATGTTTTTTAAAATCAGTCCATGAAATTTTTCAAGATTATGATCACTATCTATATCATTAGAAACTATCTTTTCAAAGGTCCATCCTAGGTGTTGACCACAATGCGGGCATGCACAAATGCGCCAGCTGTATCCAGGAAACCATGAGTCTGCACCTTGTTTCTAAAATGTTATTAAGTGAACTATTGAATATGTCAATCCACACTATTGGGTTTGTTAAAGAATATGTTCTTTATGATTATTTGTTTTCATATATCAAAAAGATACTGCATGATTGTTTTCTTTTTTGTTTTATATTTACTCCCTTTCTATCTTATCATGTGACACAAACCTTTAGTCTTTACCTATCCCTAATTTTTAAAAATAAATTAAAGTACTTAAAAGCAAAACTATTATTAGAAGACGACGACGTAAGAGAGCGAGTAGGTATGAAAGAGAGTATTGGTGTAAAGATGCGAAAGGGAATGCTCCGATGGTTCGGACATGTGGAAAGAATGCCGAACGAACGTCTGGTTAAGAAGATATACAATGCCAAAGTGGAAAGATATAGGTACCGAGGGAGACCGAGACTAACCTACCTAGACCAAATCGGTCATGTACTGAAGGAAGTCAAGAGTCTCCAAAACCGGCGAGCGTGTATGAAGAGAATTATGAATGTTGAGGAAGCGAGTGAAGTATGCAGAGATAGAGTTCTCTGGCACTCTGTTCTCTCTGCCTACCCTGCAAGGGATATGGCGTGATGATATGTATGTATTATTAGAATAGAATATTAAAAAAACCCTCACAAGTATTTATTATTCCCAAATGTGTTGAGTTTGGCTTACTCATTAGCAATTTGTTATTTTATGATGTGTATAGTGTTAACACACATATTACTTTTAAAGGAAAGTGAGAAATCACTTTAATTTTCTTTAGGGATTTCAATTTTGTTATCAGCAACATAATAAATAACTACTGAAGTAGGTAGGTAGGTAGTAGTAACTTACAGGTCCTATATTATCACATCTTGCTTTTTCTGCAGTTACCACATCAAATTTAATCCCAAATGGATTAATTAAAGACAAGACTGTGACATTCTGTTGACCAAACATATTTTGTTTTTCTGTCTTTCTAGCGCCGGGGCTAGTTTTACTAAACAAATAATGTGAATCAGCCACGTCCGCACCACATTTGCGACACAAAAGTAATTCTAGAAACAAAAATAATGATGAAAAGTTATGTAAATAATAAATAAATACATCTATAAATAAAAATTTTACCTTGTCCATTCTTATCGAACCTTTCATGGAGCTCAGCAAAAGTGTAAAAACTGCATGAAACATAAGCTAATATTATAAGACGTAACAAATGAAGCATGCCTTTTATTTCTTGATAAATAAATATAAAACTCAATCTCCACTACTTCGTGTTTGGATTTGTTTTTGACGCGTTTTTCACATTCCAGTTCAGAAGTATATTAGTAAAGAAAATGATAACGATGCAATCTTGATTAAACTTTAAATACCTATTGTATTAAAATCATACTAATAAATAAATAATTCAGATGTACTTGCGTCATATTGTTTGATTTGAACTCTTTGAAATTTTGTTACTCTGATTTAATTATTACTATTGTCTACGATTGCTCTATGGTTTGATCCTACAACGCTAGGGATAGTTTTGTGCTGTAATAATTCATGATCTTTGCTACCAGTATCGAATCTAATAATTGCATTAGATTGTTTTTTTTTTTTTTTTTATTGTGTGTCTTAGTTGTTAGCCTCAGATGGCTGTGACAACTTTACCCGGACTGTGGGTGAGCGCTGAGGGCTCTCAACCCGTAAAAGTTAAGCGACCGTTCCCGAGGGCACCCCCTGTGGGGTACGGACCTCGGCTCGGGGGGTCGCTGGCAAAGTGGGTTCTCCCACGTTTATAATTTGAACGCGACACGACTTCCGACCTCGACGGCGAGGGCGGAATCGTGGATAATTCTTTGTCAGGGCCGCGCGGGCTGTGTATGCCTCCGTTTGGGCGAGCGTAATAAGGTCGTCGCGTTCGTCGAGTATTAATCGCGGTTGACGGATCGCGGATATTTTAGATGGGGTATAACTAGACGCCCTAACCACTATGGGATTAGGGTGAGTGACGGCAGAGTCGAAGTAGCGGCGAGAGCACTGCTTCATGTACTGCCGGATGGTCGGCAGGCCGAGATCTATGTGAAGATCCACATTGCGCATATACCACGGTGCTCCCGTCGCACGGCGCATGAACCTATTCTGTAATGTTTGCAAACGGTTTAACCGGAAGGGTTTCGCTTGTGTAAACACAACGCTAGCGTACGTCATGATGGGACGTACGCAAGCGGTGTATAATCTAACTTTACTACTAAGTGATAGCTTGGCTTTGGCATGCAGCAAGCTGTGAAGGCGTCCTAACACTAAAGCTGCGCGCGCGCGCGAACTTGCTTTATGTGAGGACCGAAGGACAGACGATTGTCAAGAGTGACGCCGAGATATTTGACCTGTTTGGTCCATGGGATGGACTGGTCGGACATTTTTATTGGTGGGAAGGAAGCCATTGGATGTAGTCGATCCGTCCACCGGTGGAACATGATCGCTTGGCTTTTTGTGGGATTGGTAGTAATTCTCCACTTCCTAGACCATTTATCTAGGGCGGTAGCCGCTCGTTGGAGATTACTGATTACTGTCTCTATAGAACGACCTGCATAGAAGATGGCAGTGTCGTCGGCGAATAGTGCAGTTTGCACATTCTTGAGCTGTGGGATATCGCTGGTGTACAGCGTGAACAAGATTGGCGAGAGCACCGATCCCTGGGGGACGCCGGCTTTTAATGAATGCGGTGCGGAGAGAGTACCTTCTACCTTGTAGCGGAAGCTACGATCGGTTAGAAAGTCCCTAACTATTATAACTAAGTAGCGGGGTATACCTAACTTGATTAACTTGAATATAAGGCCATTATGCCAGACTTTGTCAAACGCTTTTTCTACATCGAATAGCAGCATACCAGTGAAATAGCTATGTTGTAGCTTAACACTGGCATACTCGACTATTCGATGTACTTGCTGTACGCAAGAGTGTTGCGTGCGAAAGCCGAATTGAATCGGCGGGATAAGGGCGTTAGCCTCTGCGTATGTTCTTAGGCGGCTAAGAATTACGCGTTCGTATATTTTTGCGAAACTATTAAGTAAGCTAATAGGGCGGTACGAGGAAGGTTCGGTACGCTTCTTGCCGGGTTTGTGGATACCAATTACCACGGCTTGTTTCCATTGAGATGGAAAGATACAGTTTGCTATTGCGGCGTTAATTATAGACGTTAATATAATGAGTAATGAGAGGGGGAAGAGTTTAATTACTCTGTTTGAAATGCCATCCGAACCTGGGGATTTCCTAGGGAGGAGGGCCTTGACAATCGTTCCCACCTCGTCAGTTGTTACTGGCGGGGTGGGATCGTCGGGTGTGTCGGTAATGGTGGGTGTACGCGACGTACAGCGCTCCACCTCGCTATTGACTAGTTCGGTGTGTCGCGCGTCTATGTTTTGAGTGCTTGACGTACATTGCTGCTCAAGGCTAGCTGCCAAGCATTCGAACTTTTCTTCGTCCTCGAACGCAGGCAGTTGGTTAGGGCGGGTGAGTGGAGGCATAGTGGACACTGTGTCCTTTTTGAATGAGCGGGCTAATTGCCAGTAGGCGAGGTGAGACGGCTCAAGCTCGCTTAGCGTGGCATCCCATCTGTTTTGCCGAACTTCTTGGACAGCCTGTTTGACCGCCCTCTGCAATGACCGCATTCGAAGGCGGTTGTCTTCACAGGGGAAGTGGTCATAGGCTCGAATTGCTGCGTTCTTTTGCCTTAACAGGTCACGTACGTCAGCGGGTAGGCGCCATAAACGATCGCTCGTGTCTGGTACCGTCCGTGAACAATCACTAACTAGTGATTGTACGTGATTTGTTAGGGAATCGATCGCGGACGTAACGTCCTCTTGGGAGTTTATATTGGTGGGGATTTGTTCTAGGTGTACTGACGAGGAGGACTGAAGTTTGACCTTCAGTTGATTCCAGTCCGTACACACTTTTGTGGTGGGAGGGTTTGGGCCTGAGGGGCCATAGCGCGGGGAGAGTTCTACTACCACCGGACGGTGGTCCGAGTTAAGCTCGTGAAGTACTTCTATCGAACTTAAACGTAGGTTTATGTTCTTAAGAAGGGCTATGTCTAACACGTCGGGCCCGATGCTCGACGTTGTAGGGGTAATGCGTTGGTTCAATAGGCGCTATGATATCGAAACCAAGCCGGGTAGCGTAAGTCTCCAGGCCCCTGCCTCTGGTGTTGGTGGTGTGACTATTCCACGACTTACTCTTGGCGTTTAGATCGCCTGCTATGAGCACGGCGTCGCCGAGGTTTAATAGCGCTTGTAAATCGCTTTCTAATAGAGGGTTGCTCCCGTTGTCACGCGATGGAGCGAGATAAACTGATGCTACAATCAGTGGCTGGTGGCCCGTGAGGGCCAGCCGACAGACTGAGGCTTCAATGTACGTCATTGCGTGCAGTGCAGCGACCTTTTGTAATAAATGAGAGTCCCGCCTAGGCGGGAGTGTACCCGATCGTCGCGCACTATATTATAGTTTGCAATTTTCGGGTCTTTATGGTAGGGTTTTAGTAAGGTCTCCTGGACCAGAAGAAGGTCGAGCTGCTGGTCTTGTAGTAATGTACCTATTTCGTCTCTCTGTCGGGAGAGACCGTCCGCGTTAAAAATCCCTAGTTTGAGGTGTCGTGTTTTGACTCCGCCTGGTGTGTGCCTATCCATTAGTAAGCTCTAAATTTTCCAAGAGTCTCGAGGACGGACGAGAACTTCATGGCGGCATTTAACATCGCGAGGCTATTGCCTTGATTTATGCGCAGCTCGGCTGCGACTTCACGGATTTGCTCCACATTTATTATTGACGCGAAGCTGGTCACTAGGGCGAGATCCGCATCAAAGCCCGGAGTGACTACCGCATGGGTGTTAGGCGCTTTGTTGCCCTGAGGGGGGTTAGGCAGGCCCACGGTGGGCGGTTGGTTATGCCTTGCGGGTGGTGGTTTATATACGCTATTATTAGTAGACGGCGGTGTCGCGATCGCGGGTGCCGGCGCTACGTGTTTGGTTGGCAGTGGTGGGAACTCCACACTGCTCGAGGTTTTCACCCACGGGTTCTTAGGTGGGGTATAGGGTTTAGGGCGGGGTTGCGGTACCGAGGGGTACCTTTGGTGGTTTCCTAACCACCGGCCGTGGTGCGCGTGGGCAGCCACAGTAGTTGGCAGGGTGTCCCACCTGACCGCAAAGAACGCACGACGCTGGGGTCGCACTCTTGTTGGGGTCGTTGGCCTTGGGTCTGGCACAGTCCGCCGTCGCGTGGTCGTCTAGGCACTTAACGCACCTCGGCCTCGCGTGACAGTTGCGCGATGAGTGACCATAGAGTTGGCACCGATGGCATTGCGAGAGCATGCCTTTGCGGTGCGGGGGTTCGACATGAATGCCGGAGAGACCGCAGATGGTGGTAATGCGGTAGATGTCTTTCCCTGTTTTGGTAAGGTCGAGTACGACCATTACCATTTCGAATGGGGCGCGGTTGTATCCTCGAACCATGCGGTGCACCTCAATCACCGGCAGGTCTGGTCTAAGAGTGACTCCTTAATGGAGTCACTCGACAACTCGACTGGTACGCCGCGTATGACGACGCGTAGTTTGCGTTCCTCAGGAAGAGTGAACTTATGATATGGGATCTTTTCGCGGAGGAGCATCGCGGTCAACTTGCGATGGTCGTCCGAGGTGGTTAGGTTTACTCTTATGCCCTCGGAGGTCGAACGGGCTGAGCAGTATTGTACCCGGTTGGTGTTGCACCACACGGATATAGGCAGCTACTTGTCCTTGTTACGGATGACAAGTGGTGGCGGGGTAGGGGGCTTGTACGCCTGAGGGGCGGGTTGCGGGGCTTACTGCGGTTGCAGGGGCGCGCGTGGGGGGTAGGGGCCTTTCGGCCTAGGTGAGGCCGGGCGAGATGAGGAGGCGGATACGCTCTCCTTGTCGACCCGGGGGGCCTTGTTTGGCGCGTCGTTCGCATCAAGGCGTGCCCTTTTACGAGGGCCAACAATGGTGTACAAGGTATCACAGGATTTTCTAATAACTCAATTTAGATTAACATTTAGCGGTACTAGGAACTTAAATTCTAAGAATATCGATACGGCACTACACTAGCACTGGCCGTATTATATATTCTAGAAAAGAATATTAAGAAGCAATTCAAATAATATTCATTCAATTTTCTGTATTCCTTGTGTATATATAAAATTATCTGTTACTGTCGATGCGATAAATCCAGTAAACTTTGTTCAACGAAAACGGAAGAATATTTGAAACGTTTTAAGATTATATTAATCAATTAAAAAAATAAAAAAGTGTGTGTGTCAGCTCCGACGCACGACTGGAGTTTACTCCTTAAGTACGATTATCAAAACAGGCGAAAAAAAAAGCTCGTTTGGCTTAAAATAATATATATACAGGATGACTGATGTATGTAATATATATACAGTATGTATATATATATGTATATATACAGTATGTATATATATATGTATATATACAGTATGACTGGTAAAAGACTGTACATATCGAAGGAGACGATAGATAATGGTCACATGTAACCAATAAAAATATAATAAGAAGGTAATATTAATTAACTAGATAGTAAACCTCAAAAATATTAGTGTGTCAGGATTCTCAAAAAGATGGTCACCTTCTCAACATTTCTCGATACAAATCAATCGCACCTCGTACACTGCCATTTGGTCGAGCATATGCAATTTCCCAACACTCTTAGTGCGAATAATACATTCTATCACACTTCACACACAAATAGCCACGATTAAAATCAAAACGCAGGCGATCGAAAGACACATAGGTTAACAAACACGGAAATGCAAAACATCCTATACGGCGCACGCGCTTTGACTGATCAGCTGACCACAGACGGACACTCACCCCGGGGACATCCCTCGGGGTGCGGGGCAGAGTGTGCGTGGGAGCCACTACTTAGCACTGTTGTCAAGGTCACGCGCTCGGCTAGTTACTATTTTAATGCAATTTCAATATCTATGCGGAGGTGTACGTAAATAATCATTTTTATAGGACAATTAGTTCAAAATTTAAATATCAATTTTTTTTATATATTCGGTATCAGAATCGAGTACTGAATACCCTCCCTCAATATGTACAATCTTTTACCAGTCACCCTGTATATTCACATTTATTAAAACTGTTCAGTGAAGTATTATCTCACGTCAGAAAGTGCAAGGTGCGCAGAATAGGTTGCGCACCAAAAACGTAACGAGGTCATTCGATCACTAGATTTTACTCCTCAAATTTTTCTCATACCGGGCGCCTTATATGAAAATCGATTCTTAAGGAGTAAACTCCAATAAAAAGTTATTTGTCGACCCCTATCTTTCTCTTAAGGTGTAACGTACATCTACAGGTAGCATTTCGATCTTAGCAACCGTGACCCGCGACAGCGACTATCCGGTTACGCAATCATGGTCGCCTGTCGCGGGGCGACTGCTGGCATACCGGTGTCAGCGAAGTCGAGAAGCGACCGCGTCTCGCCACTCTTTTCATAGTTTTATGCGTGACGATTTTGTTCTATTATAGCGGTATGTCGGACAAATTCTCCAGAGCTAGAAAAAAATATATTCAGCAGCTGTTGGAAGATGAAGATGATGATAAGAAGAAGAAATAATGATATGTTAAAATGATTCCAAGATATGTTAGTGACTATTCCTTCGGAAGAAAGGGAGAAGATGAATTCAATTTTCACATCGTATGAAGATGAGGGTTGCTTTCAAACATTCATAAAACGCAGCCATTTTTATGATTTTTTTAATTATTAAATTTTATTATTGACTATATTCCCTTTGCCGAATCGACTAGATCAACCAAACTTAAAATCCATAGACAAAGTATATAATCGAAATAAGCTCGCAATTGGGGATGCAACATCGCTCATAAAAAACATAGATATTTTCAAAAGTAAAACATCGATGTTTATGAACGATATATCGATATTTATGGACGATATATTGATGGTTTTTTTTTCACTATTTAAATAAACTTGTGACGCTTATTTCTGCGATGCAAATGAAACAACTTTTTTTTTAAACATCTATGTATCACCCAAACCACCTTAGTACACCTTTCTTAATTCTTGCTTTCTTAGTGAACATCATCCTTTTACACCATTGCCACTCAATCTTTCAAAGATATGCCGTATACGCTCATTCCTAATAAATACTATATTTATTCTATTTAAATGTCTTTTGCCTTACCCAACATTCATTTCCGTAAAAATGGAAGAATATAAATTTATTTATGTCACATAAATAGGTAATCCATACATATTTAAAAAATACTTTAAAACAATCGGTAACTCATTATATACCTAACCTATAAATAAACGTTCACCTAATTTTTTAAGTCCACTTTTTCAAGTAAAACAACATAATAGATTATTATTACATTATTGAATTAATTAGTACTTAGCAATACATATTTTACATCGATCATTACATCTAGCAATACGTATGTTAAATCTAGCTCTAGTTGAATTAAGATGCGAAAACAAGATTTTAACAATTAACAAAACCATTGCCGATTCAACTGTCGATTAAACAAGCAATCTATATATTCAAGCAAATGTAGTGCATGCAATGCAACTGACTATTCTAAGGACCGACGGTTTCGTTCAGCGCGTATTTGTTTGTATTACTGAGTGAGTGAGCGAGACTCGCAATTGAACAATGTATGCTTGTGACTGAGATAACTAAACTGTGTAAATCACAGGTAGAGGGCATATCATCATCATCATCATTTCAGCTCATAATTATATGTCCCACTGTTCGAGCTCGAGCCTCTTCCACAATAGGAAGGAAATTGACCTACTATACCATGCTGGTCAGACGAGTTGGTATAGGATTTTATTTCAAATTTTCCCTCTCTTGCATAGACGTTACATGCACATTATATACCTTAGTCGTCTTTTACGACATCCACGGGCAAGATAGGGATTGATGAATTGTATTCTTACTCCGGCACCACATGGACGATGTGATCTATGTACGATAAAACATCGTTCATAAAACATCGTTTTTCTACAACGATGTATCGTTGATGTATTTGATTTCAACATTGATGTTTATGAACGATTCATCGATATTTGAAAAAATCGATGTTTTGTTTGCATCCCTACTCGCAATAGCAATATTATATTAGAGTTGGGTTATACTAGGCAAAATCAGACACTAGATATCACAGTGACAGTGATTTAAAAATACTAGTGTCAGTTAACTGTGATAAAATACTAGGCAGGTAGTTGTTTCACAATCAAAATTAAAATTGAATAATTATTAATACTAGCTGTCCCGGCAGACGTCGCCTTGCCCAGAAAAGCTTTAAGCTATATGCCGACAGCAGCGCCACCTATCGGGTTCAATTTTGTTTTAAAAATCAACCAGGGACCCATTGGAATATACATAGAAAAGTTCATCCCAATCGGTCCAGCCGTTTGACATACCGACAACGGCGCCACCTATCGAGTCCAATTGCAAATCTAAACCATCCTCGAATCCCCTCGAACACACATGAAAAATTTCAAGAAAATCCGGCCAGCCGTTAAGATGGAGTTCACTGTCAACACACGTACAGAAGAATTATATATATTAAAGATTAATTATTATTATTAATTTAGCAACAATTATAATTGTTGCAAAATTCTAAAAGGTTTTCTTGTAATAGCGCCAACTAGCAATTTATACTAATAATTATGACTAGAAGTTATATAATATGACTAGAAGAGCATAACCTTAATAAATAGCAATAATGCAAATTGTTTAAATAATTACAAGGTGGCAGTATCAGAATCGCTCTTTTTATAAGGAAAACACTAAAACAAAAATTTAATGATATAAATTTAATTTCTGATACTCAGCATAACCTTCACAATTTTATTATGCCCAATAATGTTGCCTAAAAGAAGACATCTCTTCGACCAAATGTGATAAGTCATTCACTTATATCAACTACAACGTACATCTACATCATATACAAACTACATCTTTACTCAAACGCTAGTGCTAAAACGGCACAAGAATAAATAATTCGTAGCACTGTAATATATGTATTTCTTTCCAACGCATTTTAATAAACGAGTTAAAGTAGGACAATGTTATTATTTCGTAGCAATTTATTAGTTGCTTCTTTTTCTCACGCATATGATAACATGCGTCAAAATGAGTAAGAGCTAGTAATTCGCACCGTAGCACTAGCCACATCCTCTTCGATCGTATTTAGTTATATGAGTGAGAACGAGATAAACTTAATTTTTCGTAGCAATTTATTGAGTTTATCTCTCTCTGATACATTGAGTACAATGGGAGAGAATGTGACAAACATAATATTTTGTCACAGTCGCTGTGTTTTATCAACTACAAGACTGCTGCTAAGTGCGTCATAGTGTCACAGTTATGTTTATAAGATATATCGTCAGATCACAGTCGCTGCTACTGGTATTTGGTTGTCACTATTACAAGATGCGATTTAATTTATCATTGATATTTCACAGTGACGATAAATACGATTCACCACTAATATCGTCAGATCACAGTCGCTGCTACTGGTATTTGGTTGTCACTATTACAAGATGTGATTTTAAATTATCTTTGATATTTCACAGTGACGATAAATACGACTCACCACTATATTATATTCATTTTCATTCGTAGACAGAGTATTAAAATTCTCTATCTATGATTTAAATAGTAGAAATTGTGTGCATGTGCTTTCGGTCTGTGATAAAAGTGGAACAAAATAATGTAGTAAATGGCTGTTTGCCCTAAATTCCATAAATGAATGTTATAGTTAACATCACAGTAGAACTATGTCTTTTTTCAAGAACGTAGCTTCTGGATTCACAATCCGAAGTCGAGATACGATTATCAAAGAAGCGCTTATAAATAATTTATCAGAAAGTGTAAAGGACATACAATACAGTAATCAATTTGAAGAAAACTTTCATAGTGTATTAGGTTCTAATGATTCAACAAATACGTTATGTATAGCTTTAGAAGCTGTATTTCTCCATGGATTAAAAGACACTTTTCTGAGAAAGGCAAAAAACGCACTCACAGGTGATTCTGATCAACAACCACAGCCCAATTTTTGGCCACTCATTCTTGTGTTATCACACAGACAAAATATCGACCAAATATCATCATTACCTCAGATTAATACTGAGATAGGTCAATGTCGTGCCTGGCTTCGGATAGCTTTGAATGAATGCCTGTTATCATCCTACATGTCAACACTACTGAAAAATATATCAGCAATAAAACCTTTTTACAATAAAACTGCTTTTGTTTGTGATTCAGAAATATTGGAGGTAGCACAAAAACTAATTGAGGGACTGGAAACATGCATACAATTTAATCTGCCAATAAATTCAAGTCTGTTGAACTATTGGCCTGAGCAAGTTTTGATGCTAGCTGGTATTTGGGTGCCCAAGATCAGACAAGCTCCTATTAGCGCAGCCTTAGATGTAGCGAGCACTATTATTGATGAGGAATATAAACCAAAAATAGCTACCACTCCCACTCCTACATCCAATATCACGGGACTTGGACAAATACTAGCCCTAAATGAAGATGAAGCTTTGGATTTCATTCTTTCAAAAGGATCTAAAGATACTAAGAATTACTCAGAACCTGAAGTGGAGACAAATAATTCAAAACAATATGATGAAAAACCAAAAACTGAGCCAACAGATTTAAGTAACAAGACAACTATTCCAGATGTTGAAGAGCCATCTACCAGTCAAGAACCGAAAGATTTAGGTTCAATTTCACCTTCATCAGTTAATTCTGAAGATTTTGTGGCATCTACTGATATTGTTATTACTGGTAACTCTTTATGTGGGAAAGGATGGTCTGTAGACAACAATGATGAAATGAACGCTTCCATAAATTCCAACTCATCTCATGGAAGTAGTATGATTAAAACACCTGAACTAAAAAGTTTATCATCTCTAGTAGACAATACAAATAATTTTGGTGAAACATACTCAAGTACCCCAACTTTAAGAGATATTATGAAAGATATTCATAAAGAATTAAAATTGAGTCCTAATGAGCCAGAAGTTTGTAATTTGAATGTTGATGTGGTTACACCAGAAGATCCCATGTTACAAGGACTTGATTTTGAAGTAGTGCCTAGTTCAATGACAACGCTTTTTACAGCACCTGAATTGCAAAAGATGATGTCACAATTGGGTATACTTTCTAGAGAACAGGGTCTTGACCATCAAAACTATCAATGTAAAGGATGTCGAGAATTATTAGGTAGCACCATATCAAAAGCAAACGTATGTGCATATACCGGAGAATATTATTGTTCTAATTGCATGGATCCAAATGTCTTTATAATCCCAGCTCGGGTTATACATAATTGGGATTTTAAAAGATACCCAGTTTCTAAGAAATCAGCTCTCTTTTTATTGGAATTCCAACATCATCCATGGATAGACATGAAAAAACTCAATCCAAAAATTTACAGTGGAGTATCGGACATGGCACAGTTACAAGAACTACGAATTCAATTGAATTTCTTGAGAGCATACATATTTACTTGTCGGGAACATGTTATTGAAGAATTACAGAAACGTGTATGGCCAAGGGAATATTTGTATGAACATTTGCATTTATACACAATATCAGATCTAGCTCAGATACCTAATGGTTCCTTAGCGTTGCAGCTTGAGAAAGTTGTAAGTTTTGCTAAAGCACATGTACTGGAATGTTGGCTTTGCAGTCAAAAGGGTTTTATATGTGAAGTTTGCCGTGATCCAAAAATATTGTATCCTTTTGAGACGAGTGCAACTTATCGTTGTGATGAATGTTCCAGCGTATTCCACAGTAAGTGTCTGAATGCTAATTCACCATGTCCAAAATGTAAAAGAAAGCAAAATCGCACAAATGAGTTATCTCTGATCAATGCTATTAACTCTCATTTTGTTAAATGAACCACAACATCCTTAGCACTTTATACATAGAAAATTATTGCATTTTATCAATGTTAATATAAAAATAAATAAGTATGTAATTACATATTATGAAGTTTTTAAATTACATATATATTTTATCATGTGTCAACTAGTATATGACTATACACATAGCATAATGATAATGATACTATATTGAATTGATGCTAATAGTACACAATCAATTTTCATCCTTTGCTGAATAAACTTAAAAAATATATTTTAATAAAAATGTAATGTAAATGATATATCACAGTTTAAAACCTCATGGAAACTAAAATAATTATAGTAGTGTAATTATATTGTAAAGATAATGTATAGGTAATATATTTTTGTTTAACCAAATATAATTATAAGTTTATTAGTCTTATGAGTTCTCAGAAGATATTATCTATCTTCTTATGCATCTTCAAAAGAGAAAGCACAGATTTCGCTACATAATTTTTAGTCGCATAAAATAGGTTATGGTCTAAAGTTCTCTAGTGCCTATTGCAGTTAACTTATTAGTCCAAATTTTGAGATTGCTACTGAAAATTTCTTGAGCTATTGCCTAATCCCAAAATTCGAAACCAGAATCTCATCATCTGTCTATAACTGATAAATTAAATGACTGAAATTTAGCATTTAATATGCTTGATTATTTATAAAAACCCGATTACGAGCGAAAAATGATTGTCACAAGTGGGATTTGAACCACACGTATTGGAAATTCATTCTACTCGTGCTGCCACTTACACTTTCATGAGCTATTGGTGGACAAGAAAGAAGGAGACGTGTGCCATCTACCCGACATAGTGTCGGTTAGATGGCGCACGTCTCCTTAAAGGCGAAAATATAATACGATGCGAGATTTGAATGTCCTACAATAGTTCACGGTGGTGTAAGTGGCAGCACGATTGGAACGGATTTCCAATAGATGTGGGTTTGAATCCCATTTGTGACAATCATTTCTCGTTCGTAATCGTTTTTTCACTGATAAATCAGTTGGAATTATATGATATTACTAATAGCTACTAGAAACTGTGTTATCAAATGTGTCCAAATTTTTCATGAAGTTAAGAATCGGACTATTAAATAGTAATTGTTAAATAATACATAATGATATATAATACATTCTGTAATGTAGGCATAATTTAAATTTGATTGTGGACAGATGGTCCACTGAGAAAGTGGATAGTTATTATAAACCATACATTTTTAAGTGAAAACTATAATTTCCTAGCTACAAGCTGTGTGCTTAAAACTAATTACAATCAGTTGAAATAATTAGCTGTTTTATTAGGAATGTGTTGATTTGATGTTGATTAACTGCCGAACAAAAGATATTTGTGATAATGTATAATATAGTAAAAGTTATATAATAAAATGTTTTTTTTATTTAAAATATCAAGAATATAATATAAAAAATATATAATATATATAAATATCAAGAATATAATCTGTGTATATCAACCATAACTAAAGTAAATGTTACATTGTATAAATATAAAATAAAATTAATATATTACATAAATGGTTGCCTATTTGGCAGATTGTATTTTTATATATAAAACTTATTATTTGAGTTTTCTTCGAAATAACATTATGTTTTAGACAATAATGAAAATATTTTTTGTTATTTAAATATATTGTAATTCAATACAACTAAAGCATTATCAATATGTGTACGACGCCAGGAAAGCAGATGTCCGTTTGTAAACAAAATCAATCACTGCAATATGTTATTCGGTTTTAAGGAAAAAATACCCATAGTGACCTGTTTTGTCTTTAAAAATATCATGCAGGAATAAAAATTCGGTCTTGGCCGTATACATTTGTATTCATCAAGGGATTGGGCTATGTTAAATATTGTAAAAAAATGGGTCACCTGATATGGGTACGTTCCTAAGTTATTACCAAAGAAAAAAAATGTACTGCACTGGCCTATATTGATTTAAGAAAAACAAGATTAGTCGGATCGGCGATTATTCTTCCACCCGCTTTAAGGCCCATCGCGTTAGGGCGACGTCCTCGCGCTTTGTTGCAAAGACTTAGAAAGGGGTAGGTACTCGAAAGGAAATTCCACCGAATGAGTCACTAAAGTCAAGGAGTCTGTTCCAGTGACCTGCACAATTGGTGGTGAGGTTTAATATGGAAGTTGTGTGGTGCATCACCCTTCCGTTGCTGCTGCCAATTTAGGCGGCATGTGATCAATCATCTTACCGTGTAAGCTAATGGAATAAACTGTGAAATGGTACCATTATTTAAATCAATTATATTTCCACTGTATTAATGTATAAACATGATGACACAATGATTATTAATGGTATAATTTAGTTGATTAACTAACTTTTACGCGTAGCTATCAGTTTATTCTGAAGTTCATTGCTTACATGGTAAGTCCCCTGGCCTGAACGTGTTACAAAATAGGCGATAGGAGAAAATTGGTTATGATATTAGATATGACAATAAATAAATGAGAACAAGCACATTCGGTTACCTATTGTAATTTGGTTGTATTGTATATCATCATTCTCCTACTCCTATCCCAATTATTTGGGTTCGATACAATATGTACCTACTCTTCTTTCATTTTGTAAAAGTTATTGGCAATCGTTTTATGATCGGCCGCCTGCCTGACGTCAGCCCTCCTTGGGAATGTAATTGTTGACCAAACGGCATCAGTTAGTGTTGGCCCAGGTCGTTATAAAGCTCTTAGTCGTCTTTTATGACATTCACGAGCAAAGTAATGATTGGTAGTATTCGTAGCCGCTACCACACAGCGCTGTATGTACTTATTTATTTCATATTATTTATCTCGGATTTAAATAATGCATTCAAAAGTAACTAGCAAGATCTCATGAGTACATACCTACTAAATTACAAGTAAAATATATTTAGATATGTATGTAGAATACATTTTTTTTTATTGTGCCGAGATTTTTCATCTGTGAAGAACCTCGTTTGGTTGAAATATTTAGTATTATGTTGAATAAATTATTTTAAAACTCAAATTTATGTAATTTAACAATTGCTTCTCGTAGTTATTCATTACCGTTGATCGTTTTTGTGAATGTAATTAGGCTGCTATTAAACTATAATAAATATATACGTCATTAAAACAATTTACCTATGCATTTATTTATATGCAAATCACAAGGCCAATACAATTGAGTCCTACTTATTAATTTAACCGCGTATAATATTGGACTTTGTGCTGATAACGATAATAAAATATGTAGGTAAATATTGTCTTATTGCGATGCGGTTTTTGATAGAATGGGAGAAATCTAAAATGATGTTGCGCCGTAGCATTAAAAATGAATACACCCGATGCTCGTAGTTCTTTCGCGGACATATTGACTTAAAGATACAAAACTATATATCTGATTGGTACTTTATAGTCTGGCTCATCAATGTCAAAAAATATTGTAAGAGCTGCTATCAAAGGTATAGAGATGGAACAGCTGGAACTAATAATGCAATGCGCTGTGATGCAGGCATATTAATCCATTTAACGCATACAGTTATTATGGATTATGGTAAACTTTGCCCTTTAAAATGGAAGAGGAAGTTTGAAAGTAGCGTCAGTCACGGAAAAGTTAAGGAGTGAAAGGTTAACATGGTATGGACATGTGATGAGACGGGATGAAAGTAATGTTGTGAGGAAAGTTTTAAATATGAATGTTGAAGGCTTTAGGGGTAAAAGGAAGACCAAAGAAAAGATGGATGGACTGCGTGAGGTATGACATGGATAGACAGGGAGTGACTGCAGAGATGACGTCTGATAGGACTGTATGGAGGAAGATGACATATTGCGTCGACCCCAAATAATTGGGATAAGAGCAAGATGATGATGATGGTAAACTTTGCCCACGGCTCTGTAAAAACAGGCATGTAGAAGAGTGGTTCAAGATTGTTTCACTCCCTCGTTAAAATACATACCTTTTCAAATTAATTGTTTTTTTTATTACTTATGGCGGCAGACGAGCAATCAGCACACCTGATGCTAACTGTTACTGCTGCCCTTGGACCTTCACAGTACCAGAAGTACAGCTAAGCCGCTACCTATCAATGAAAACCTTAAAATCCACCCAGAAAGTTCGGCTGCCGGCTCTCTCGCCTACCGAACGAAGTACAAGTACCACATTGCCATTGCTCAGTCGTCGCTTTTCTGCGAGTGTGGTACTACCCCGGAGAGACCAGCCCGCGGCTGAAGACAGTAAACTCAACAGTGGCCCAGCCACTACTAAGTTTTCAACTAGCAATAGTAAATTATATTTTATGTATTTATATATAAATGGATTTAAATGTTAATATTTATTAACTACATAGTATAAAGCAAAGTCGGTTCCCATATCTGTACGATTAGATCTTTTAAATTAATTTTAATGCGAAAACCGAGAATTAAAAAGATTTCTAATCTGATGTCGTACAAACATATATTTTGTGTGCTTACATTGCAAATGCTGGTTAAAAAAAAATCTTAGAACAATCTACAAAAAAAATCTGGGTAGTACCAATACTTATGTCGATCTCCTTAGATAAACCCACTGTAAACATGTTTATTTTTACTTAATATTAGATATCCATCCATCAGCCCATAAATGTTCACTGTTGGACATAGGCCTCCCCACGAGAATGCCATTTGCAACGGTCCTGTACCACCTGCATCCAATGGTTGCCCGCGACCTTGATAATGTCATCAGTCCACCGAGTGGTGGGTCGTCCTGCTCTGCGTCGTCCGATTCGTGGTCGCCACTCGAGAACCTTTCTTCCCCAAGGGTTGTCGGTTCGTCGAGCGATGTGGCCTGCCCATTGCCACTTCAACGTGCTAATTCTTCGAGCTATGTCGGTTACACCCGTTCTACAGATTTCCGTATTCCGGATTTTATCACGTAGATAAATACCGAGCATAGCCCTCTCCATAGCACGTTGAGCGACTTTCGAGTCTTTTTATGAGGCCGACATTAAGAGAATATTAGATAATAATGGGTTAATTATGAATCTATTTTAAACAACATTTTTATCGAATTAAATACATTGAGTATGTGGTACATTTAATGTAGATTAAAATTGCCTTTTATATTATGTCATTATAATGAATATCTTAGATGTTAAGATATTTATATTGTTAGGTTAGAGCGGCTGAAATCAAAGCGAGGCGAGAGATTTTTATATTACAATTTATTATACAATTTTTTTTTCTTTTTTCATGCCCAAATAATAATGTTTTCATTAGATACATTGGCAAGACCATGGACCGATTCACATGATCTTGCTCGTTTACATTCTAATATGCAGACAAATTAACCAGAAAGTAGTATTGCGAGTCATTCATTTTTTACCCGACTGCAAAGGAGTGGTATTGTGTTTAACAGTCTATGTATGTATGTATGTAAGTATGTATGTATGTTTGTATGTTCCTTTGAAGCACTATATATACCAAACGCCTGGGCCGATTTTTATGATTCACACGTCAATCGATTCCTCTTAATCCGGCGAGTGTCACTAAAGATATGACGTTATTGAAAATTCAATATGGCGACTACTGGACGCCATATTGTGAAAATAAAAAAAAATAAAGTCAACAAACTATATCGAGTGGGGTATCGTTAAATAGGTATTTAAAAATCATTATTAGTTTTCTTTCAACATTTTTCGATTTGACTGACCGTTTAGGATCTATATCGATTTAAAGTTTCGTAACAACCTTTCTCACATATAGGTTTTTTAGACAGTAGAAATTTACGATGAAAAGACGAAAAATTCATATAACTGGATGTGGATAGACATATATTAAGTATCTAGTAGGTATATTGTCCAATATACCATAGGTAGTCCTACCTAAAATATCTAATGTCTGACGCGGTCGCCCATCTCCAATTTCTAACGATATTGTACTTTACTTCAGTCGAAAAACTATATATAGTTAGGTACTTACCTACTTATTAGTAAATAAGATAACTATAGCTACCTAGGTATTTATAACTAAAAAGTATAAAATAAAAAAAATGATTAAAAAAATCAAAAAACCCGACTGCGTAAAAAGTCACCAAAACTACGTACCTACATAATAAAAAAACTGAAAAGAAAAAAACAAGCACTTAGATGTCCGGTGCTCTAGAATTCCATAATATATTATTGAGTAAATACTATTGCAGAAAATGAAATATATTTTAATAATAGAACATGACAACTGAACAGTCGGGATCCATTGAAAAATTAGATTTGCTGTCGAATAAAAAAATTGAAAAATTAGATTTGCTGTCGAATAAAGGATCCCGACTGTTCAGTTGTCATGTTCTATTATTAAAATATATTTCATTTTCTGCAATAGTATTTATTCAATAATATATTATGGAATTCTAGAGCACCGGACATCTAAGTGCTTGTTTTTTTCTTTTCAGTTTTTTTATTATGTAGGTACGTAGTTTTGGTGACTTTTTACGCAGTCGGGTTTTTTGATTTTTTTAATCATTTTTTTTAATTAATATGATTAAACAGTAAATTCATAAGAAATTATGAGCCATTGCAAATGATGTGATTTTTTTTTTGGTAGTTGATTATTCAACAGTTTACTTTATAGCTTTGATTTAGAACATTTCAATTCACTAAATATGATCTTTGAAAATTGAAAGGAAACACGAAGAAATTATCCAATGAAGATCATTTGTACGTTGTCGTTCCGGAGATAAGTTGTGGTTGCGCATTGGAAGTGTAGCTATGCGGTGAGTTGCGTATCATTATACTTATAAAATTTAATATAGGTAAGTTGGGCTTACTATTATAAGTACTTTTATCTATCCGTGTGGTGACCGAGTAAGAATACAATTCACCATCCCCTATCTTAACCGTGGGTGATCGTAAGAGACGACTAAGGGATATAAAACGCATATAGCATCTATGCCAAAGAATGAAAAAACTCGAAACAAAACCCTATACCAACACGTTTGACCAACGTGGTATAGTAGGTTAATTTCGGTCCCATTACGGAGGAGGCCCGAGCCTAACAGATAAACAGAGGAACATATGAGGCTACTAGAACCAGAGCGGCCTAACTGAAAGAGCCATGTTTTACAATATGGAGGGTATTAAATTCAATTGATTTGAACATAAGCCGAAAATGTACTTGTACTGCCATCTATTGTTAAGAGCTTGTAAACAATTTTAGGCCGCTGTGGTTTTGTAGATTAACATTTTTAGATTACGATATTGCAATTAGGTTAAAAGTTGCAAAAATGCAGTTAGGGCTCTCTGGTTCTAGCAGCCTCATCATATATGGTCTGTGATAAGTACTTTTATTTAAAAATTAAAACAAAATTATTAACAAATCAATAATTATAATTTCTGTAATTAAATGGCAGTTACACTTAAATGCTAACTATTTGGATTTAATATATCACTTAAAAAACTACTTGAATTATTTACATTGCGATTATTTTCAATTGTTTTCGAGAAATCTCGTTTAGGTAATTTGCCATTGAGATCTTTTATATGTGCGAGCTCGTCCACCGAATACTCCTGGAAGCATTCATTTAAACTTTTCTCGGTGTCATCCTGTCCCTTTTTAGTTTTCTTTTTCGGTTGGTAACTAAGAGCATCTTTGTCAAAATCTAGTGGAACGATACCTAGTTCACCACTGTAACGATTTTTGGCCACCTGCAAATACTTTTTGCCGCGAACCGCTGTTAATCTTTTGTCCTGCAATTTAAAACGACTTATTAATTTCAACATCAGTATTTCAGCCTATCGCCGTTCACTGCTAGCCGTAGGCCTCAGTCCTGTTACGCCATAGAGTGCAGTTCTGTGCCGCCTGCATCCAACGACGCCCAGCAACCTTCACCAGGTCGTCTATCCACCTAGTGGACACCTAGTCCTACTAATTTATTTTACGTCCGTTATTAATTCATTTTGTTTTGATATTCAGATTAACGGTGTAGTGATGGACTAAGAAAACAATGTATTACCTCCTATTGTACCGTAGCCGTAGGTTCTCGTAATAATTGGGAAAATCAAGGTGTATATCTATAAAATATAGCTTGATCTCTGTGACAGTTCTCACTAGTGCCGTACGCTTACGATGCAGTCCGTATTTTTGTCGATATAATTCTTTATTTTTTAAAGTTTTTTGCTACTGCAATTGAATAACAATGTATGAAAATCTTATTGAATTTCAATCAAATGAATGGGTGAATTGATTATAAATTTAAAACAATCTATGAAAATCTTATTGAATTTAAATGAATGGATTTTATTTAATTTAAACTAAAGCTGTTAATTAATTCTTTTTATTATTCGAAAGGAATACATCCAAGTTCATCGTCACTATTATCATCATCGCTGGAGCATTCCTGTAGGTTGATGATGTATTCTTGGGCACAGACTATTTAATGAATAATCATGTTTATTTTATGAAAGAAATTATCTTTTTAATATAAAAGAAATGATCTTATTAATATTATAACTGATGTCTGAATACTAAATTAGCACAATTTACTTATTTTATAGCATAACCACGTGGTTTACATAGGTAATGTATTGGTTTTACTTGTTTTATAAATAATTAATAAGAATGTTATCGATTTACGTTTATCGATTGCCCCATTTCTATCTTATTCTCAGTCCAGTATGACTTTGTACTTGCGTAAGCATCATACTTTTATAAAATGGTTACTAAGTATTTTAAACATATGAGGTACAAGTTTTGGTGTAAATATTTATATTTTTATATTCATAATTTAGTTGAGATATAAGTGACATGTAAAGAATGATAATATAGGCGATACAAAATAAAATTGTAAACATGACGCGTATTCAAAATTACTTCATCGGTTTTGTAGCTAACTGTCACAGAGATCAAGATATATTTTAAGGGCTATAGTAGAATGGATAGTAGCATTTTTATGGAAAACTTGTAACTTGTGAATCATCCCCTATGTGCTTAAATTAGTCTTAATCTTTAACAAAGTTTTTTTTTACCTGAATTATTAGAACATTATCTGCCTCTTGTGAAGCTTTTGCACTGCCAAATATCGAACTCGTTGATAAGTCCTCGGATTCACGTTCCTAAAAATAATAATAAGGCACTTTAATGTGTTTGACTTATCGAGTTTAATGCGTTATTAGTCTTCGTATAACTGATGTTAGAATTTATGGAAGACAAAAATGAGTATCCCCTTCATATGTAGAGACGTAAAGAATTTTCCTTCTATGCTTGTCTCCTTTGGTTTTACAATACTGTGCTATACCAACAGCCTGAGAAGAGAAGGGAATATATGTATTTATATTTGTGGACTTTAATAATCCAAATATTATTTCATTTGTTGACATTTTCCATATTTAGTCTTTTTTATAAAAACTAATTCATCGCACTAATAAATATATTTTTGCTTTGCAGGGAACTTAATAAACATACAATTAAGAAAGAAATACAGACACAGAATAATTATTACAGTGACGGATCTTTCATATTTTTATTGTATAGCAGAACCGTCACTATTATACGATTTGAAGTTTGTATAAAGAATTATTCTGTATGGGAATGGAATCTATATAACATTAGACACGGGAAGTCGCAGTAGACCACTATGTCATTTAAAGAGTTGAGTTTTTAAACATTTTCGAAAAGCAAGTATTATATTCACTGTTAGTCCTTTCTCTACATTATACAGGGTGGAAGGGGACCGCTCCCGAAAACAAAGACAGGTGACCCTACTAGTCCTACTTGTAATGACAGGCTAGAAAAAAAATCGATTCGGGTAAAAGGAATTTTTTTTTGCAACGAATTTTTAAGTTTTTTCACATTCCATCGTATTAGGACGGTGCCATGTAACGATAATTCCATAAAAAATACGTAACTTTACTCAGGTGAGAAAAGACGCAATCTATTCAAAACTCACGATCATATGTTCAAGAGTTCAACGACCCCGCGTGGTGATAAAAATTTTTTTTTCATCCGAATTGATTTTTTTTCTAGCCTATCATTAGAAGCAGGACTAGTAGGGTTACCTGTCTTTGTTTTCGGGAGCGGTCCATTTCCACCCTGTATAATATAAAATCCCATTAAAATGTTGGATATAATTTAAGACATGACATTGCCTGTTCCCGCCAAAAATACAGTCGCAGAATGTTGCCAAGTATTTACATACTCAATGGTTTAGATGAAAATAAAAAGATCGTAGTTAACCTTTCTAGGGTGCATAACAAGGGTGACATGGCAGTGTCTCGCAGTAGCGAAGGTCCTGAAGGCAGCAATAACTGCGTCTTGTCGTTGGTAGCGGTCTCCTTCTCGCTCTTCACCCAGCCCCAACATAAATTGCACATTATCTACCACAACGTGAGATATGTCGTGCATGTAGCGAGCATGCTCCACCGCCTGGTTAGAAAAAAAAATATTTTATCATCAACATCATTATGCTTTATTTCTATGATAGCTTATTATTATTTCCATGGAGGTTAGTCTCGGACAAGTTTCCTCATCATATAATGATTTTCTATCAATGTTAATCAAAAGATTATAGTGATGCAATATTACGGAAACTCACGTATAAACTAAATTTTAGAAGAAGCAGAATCTGAAATGGCGGAAGTGGAACTGTCAATACAATAAAAACATTTTGTTTCTTATGTTGCGGATATGAAATTTTGGAATTGAATACAGATATTAGAATAACATACTTTTTTCGGATAAGGTTACGGATATGAAATTATTTCGGATAATTATAATAATAATTTATTGCCTTTTCAAAATTAAAACTAGTAACATATAAGCTAAAAGAAAATTAAAACTAGAAGGCAAAAATAATTGGTTCAGCTTTTGCTGTCACTAAGCACAGGGTTGCTTTTCACCCATCCCTGTGTATTTATTGTATTGTGTGTGTGTGTGCTTGCGTGCGTGCGTGTTTGTGCGTACTTGCGTGCGTGAAGTTGTGCATTTGCGCACTATCCAGTAGTTTCGGATGGTTTCGATTATGGATATTGGAGGTTTAGGGAATTGTAAAAGAGAAATGCTAAATGTGGTAATTAGTGCAGTGTAGTATTATTGCGCTTAGGAGAAGCTTACGTTTAGCCTGCCAATTCAGCTGGTTGAAAGAACCATGTGGCAATTTAGGTCAATTTCCCTTCTAATTTGATCGAGCCTCGTGTCATTTTACATGAGTAGGCGTGAGAAAAAAAATCGTACCTCCATAACAACTTTAATAGGCTGTTGTCCATGGAACGCTAAGTAATAGATGGGTAGCTTCTCGAAATCGTCAGCGTGTTTATCAAAGTCTTGAAGATTTTGCTCGAGTGGGACGCCTGCAAACTGCTGTAGCATTGTCCGGGCTAATCTGGAGTTACGTATCTCAAAACTACCCCAAAGTGTGTTCACCTGTTTAAGAAATAATAAAATTGATCATTTTATATGAGTTCTTTGAGTGGCAGGCTACTCTGCTGGCAGTTTTCTGTCTGCCGCTAACAAAGGATCGGCTCGTCCGCAGCAGTAGCATACGCTTGTAGAAAATAGACTTCCGAGTAGTATTTTGCTTTTGTGTTTTATTCAGCAAGCAAAAGAATCAGAGTATCAAGCATTCCCTTCTATCCTTCCTGTCCTCTTGGCATGTCCCATAATCCGGCATCTATGAAGGTAGTGTTTCGCTAGTACTTTTGGTATTTATCAGATCTATAAGCGGCAGTTACCATTACTTGGACTGCTTAAAAAAATGATAAAAAAGGAATTTGTAATAATTGCCTGTTTTTGTTGCCATATTAAAATAATTTATAAATGTGTGTCAGAGTAAGATTAACAAAGGTTACCATCCATTCCCTTACCGTGAACATGTTACAAATTGATTAATGGATAAAAGCAGATAACATGACTGTAGAATAGGGTTACCAGATGGTCGGGAATTGTTTGGATTCTCTCGTCAATTCCTGCAAAGTCAAGACTTTCGACTATAACAAAATCTCCCGATGTACCGCTTATCGTCATGTTCTACCACAAAAATAGTTGAAAAAAGGCACGCACAAAGATCGTGCTCCCTCAATGGTATCTCAATAGGTACCTCACTTCAAGAGAGTTACCTTAATACTCAAGAAGTTACCTCAATAGTCCGAAGGTATCCAAATCGTTGAAGCCAGTAAAAATTAATGCCAAGTACTTGAGGAGAAAAGCATATTAGTATTTTTGTGTTTTTAAGACCTAAACTATAAATTTTGTATTAATATAGTTTCATGTCGTCAGACCACAATCTCAAAAGCCCGACATTTTTAACCGCTCTCCAGGTATTTAGAGTTTTCGATTTGAAGACTCTACTATAGAAGCTGTGGCCAATAGAACTTTGCTTGCTTATTTGGTACATAAGTTAATATTAATACAGTAATATCTTCTAGATAGGACAATATTTGTATCTCTTTAAATATTTTATATATGCAAAGATGGATTCTATTAAGGATAAAATAGAAAAATAAGAGGTGAATATAGAAGATTATATTGTACCGACTTCAAATATTTGTAGTAAGATCAAAGTTAGTGATGGTATACTTACCCCTTGTTGTGCTAGATCCAAGGACATCTCAGCGCAAAGCGTTGTTTTACCACAGCCTGTAGGGCCTGTTAGTACAGTCAGCTCACCCCGCCGGTGTCCGCCAAGGAGCCGTGTAAGCGCCGGGAAACGACGCCATTTTACGCCACGCACCTATATGTATTAAGATTGTTAAATATTTTGCGGCAACCTTCATAATAGGCATTTTTTGATAATTTTAATTCATGTCAATAGATACGGTCTTTCTATCAGGTAAAGTCTAAAATTAATGTTGCAGTTTAAAACTCGACTATCGTAAAATGTCGACTAAAATAGTATTCTCAACTGCACTAATCAACATAGCAATGGAATAAATTGCAAGCATAGCGTTTCCGTCTGATTACAATAATGTCTTTAGAGTTACCCAATTGGTAACTCTAAAGCAAACGATATATTCCTGTAACACAGTATGCAACTAGTGTAGGAACCAGGGAACTCAAAATATTTTGTATAAAATATTATGTCGAATAAAAAATTATTATTATTATATTTTATTAAGATTTCTTTTCATTTTATTTTTTACAAAAAGACCGCCTTGCACTAAGGATATAGTCTTTGTAATGCGGGGGACTTTATAAACATATAATTAACGCAGACAAATTACATCCAGACTCAGAACAACATTTGTGTATCATACACAGTATTGCCCTGCGTGGGAATTAAACCCACGGTCGGGCACGGAAGGTCGGTATGTTAACCACTACGCCATCTGTAATCATCATCATTCTTCTACTCTTATCCCAATTACGTGGGGTCGATACTATATGTACTCTTCTTTCATAGTACATATTGTAAAAGTTATTGGCAATAGTTTTATGACCGGCCGCCTGCCAGACGCCAACCGTCCTTGGGAATGTAATTGTTGACCAAACGGCATCTGATAGAGTTCGCCCAGGTCGTTATAAGGCTCTTAGTCCTCTTTTACGACATCCACGAGCATAGTAAGGGTTCGTAGTATTTGTAGCCGCTACCACACAGCCTACTGCTACGCCATCTGTAATATATTGTTAATTACCAGGTAGGTTCTATCCCCTATCCGTTGGGCCACTAAAATCAAAGAAACTGTACCAGTAGACCGTTTAATTTGTGGGTAATAGAGTAAGTTATAGGGTCTATACACCATACTTTCATCGCTTTCGACGACTCAGGTAGATTATAGCCCAAATTATATTCTGTCGTAAAGAAAAAGGATCTATCTCGTGCGAACTATTCAAGCTCTTGGCTTGATAAAGACTTTGAGTAAAATAAAGCATTATCGAAACTTCTATCCCATCATACCTTATCAACATTAGTGACTTCGAAGTAAACATCGTCCCTGAGCGCTGCGAACGTGGTAATGGACCGATGTGCAGCTGGTTTCGCCTCTGACACTAAAGATTTGAGCGATAAGTTTGCTGCTGCAGCTTCTGAGGCGGTCACCAAACCATCTGTGGGCCTGAAATTAAAAAGTATGTATTAAGGAATACAACATGTTCTAACGCTTGTGTATTAGCGCAATTAATGTAAAATGAGCTAAAATGAACAATCAGTCCTACGTTAATTGCTAATTTACTTGCGCGAGGATTCTCGTGACTATGAATGCTCGCACGATTTTCATCGGCCGACGTTTTAACTTTAATTTTCATTTGATTTTTACCAAAATAACCTATGAAAGAACAATGTAGCCCATCATTAACTTCAATATACATATTGTGAATTAGGTACTTATTTATAAACGAAATTTTAAGTGAATTCTCTCAAAAACCTTAATTTTCTGTATACTGCATAGTTGATTGACACATCGGCTCTATGGTATTAATGCACTTGTCTATTGGAGCCCTGCTTATATATCTGAATTGAGCAAAAGCGAAGAATTTGTGGAAGTTTTCTGCAGATATTTTTTGATTTTCAAATATTTTCTCAAGTTTTTGAATTAACTTGATGTTCGAAGTTTGGAACTGTGCATAGATAGCAGCAACTGACTTTTTTACGTATTGTGTGGTGTATTTATAAGTTGTGTTTTATATTTTTATAGTGTTTAATACTGATAAAGATATGAGACTGTAAATAAAAAATAATCATTGTTTAGCTCTACATACATTAAGGGGGCGGCGTGGTCTTCTTTAAAAAGAGGAAAATTGGCTCGGGCCTCCTCCGTAATGGGAGGGAAATTAACCTACTATACCGCGCTGGTCAGACGTGTTGGTATAGGGTTTTGCTTCGAGTTTTCCTTCTCTCGCATAGATGTTATATGCGTTTTATATCCCTTAGTCGTCTCGTACAATCACCCACGTGTAAGATATGGGGTGGTGAATAGTATTCTTACTCCGTCACTACACAGTGAATTCAGTTTTATGTCTAATTAGTAAAAAGAATTTAAAATAATAAATAAAACTACTATTTATTATCATTAGCTGGTAATAACCTATTTAGGAATAAACAATTGCCTGTATTTTAATCGGTTTCAATAGAGATACGAAATCATGTAATAAATGACTGAATTAGGCGATATATGGCGGAAATCCATTTCTATTTTGAAATTGCTTCCTTCGCTCTCGCAATCTATCTACTGTAATTTTTTCTACTAATCAATTGCCTTTAAAGTATTTAATACACTTTCAGTTCTATTTACTAAAATGTATAAATATTTGGTACATACATTAGCTGTCATGGCTGGACTTAAATAATTATTCTGATCTAGTTTAGTCGTCTTCATATATTTGTAAATTTATTTCTATCTTATAAGAGACTGAATTGTATAATTTTTTTCAAATTATGATAATGCTTGCTTTAGTTGTAAATTATTTCTATTTAACCTGGAAATGTTATTTATAAATTATAAATAAGGGGGCGTTCAAGTATTACGTAACGCAATTTTTGAAGATTTTCGATCCCCGACATACGTTACGGCGCGTTACATGTGGGGGAGGGCCCCACATGTAACGCGCCGTAACGTATGTCTGTACCCCCCTTCCCCCTCCCTGAACGTTACGTAACAACCAAGTGACCGTTTTTAAACGTGTTTGGAAATTTTAATTCCCTAGTTTTTTATTTAATAAAAAAACAATGCTACGTAACGCGTTTTTTGAACCCCCCCCTCCCGGCTATGTAACGCATTGTAACATTTGACAAGACTCCCCCTCCCCCAAATTGCATTACGTAATACTTGAACGGCCCCGAACTTAGATGATTATTATAAATTATTCTTCGTTGGAGATCGCCTATATTTAGACTATCGGATTGGCCGTTTGAAAGAAAATCTGTCGTAACATGTAATATAAAAAACCGAAAATATTCAAAATTATTCGACAATTTCGAATTCGGTTACGTTTTCGAATATATTTTCATTTCGAATATTCGATAGTTTCAGTTACAGTCATGGAGCTAACATAGTTATTATTATTAGATACTAGCATTACTTTACCTGACAAAGCGACATCTATCTTCACTAAGTTTTTCAGCGACCGATCTCATATTGTCCCAATCACCCCATAGACATAACTTCTGGTAATTTTCTAGAGTGGGCAATACTATTGGTGGCAAACTGCAGTTGCTCAACCATACCAGCGTTCCTATAACAATAAAGCATTAAGTAAAGATTGAATCAATTTCGAGTAATTCAGTCTCTATGAACAAGTTACTTTGAAATCCAAAAAGGAAAATTTTACCAGGGCATACATATGCGGGTGACTGGACCGGGGAATTAGTCCGTCACCCGCCGAGAGGCTGACCGCGTGAGGAAAGACCGACGTCCTCCCCGAGTGGTGGGACGTCGGTCAAGGAGAGGGTACCCCTCAGGGTTATTCCGCCGGGCCGGCCACTGACGTCAAGTTCACGCTGCTCCGGTGGTCGGTCCAACGACGAAGGCGAGGTGTTACGGGTGTGCGTGCTTACGCCCCTCTGTCGCCCTGGACGGAGTGGTGCGAGGAGTGCGCCAACCGTAGACCACCCAAAAAAAAAAGGGATACAGGAAGGCTGGTTAATGAAAATGTGGTTGAAAGTGCCATTAATGCAGCCATGTAGCCATTATTCATTAGCCTATTGACATTCAATGTCGTACATAGGCTTCCCTACAAAGAAAATAAAGTCATCATCCCCAAAATTATCCAGTGGGTTGGAGATCGGAGTTGGTGTTTAAGCTTTTCAGTAAAGCACTGCCGCCTATTCTCCTACTAATCCCTTAATCAGTTTCTACGAAAGTACCCTGGTAGCATATTCTTAAGTCATTAGCAGACAGGGAGCCAGCCAGTCGCCAGTGTGGTGTTGTAGTTCATTTCCCCTTCTAGAATAGGGGAGCCTTTTGTCCAGGAATGAGGCAATATATGAACTAAATAAGCATAATTTGTATTTGCCAACTGGATGGATGCTCTAATGATTTAAGTAGTAACACACAATGAAATGACGAATGGGGCATTTCACGTGAAGCGGACAGCGGAAAAAAAGTGAGGTCGTAGAATTTGTTTATATTTGGGTTAATCATACCTCTAGTGGGTATGAACGCAAATACGTAACATATTTTTTTTATGATGTTTATTTTTTAAGTTATGGGCCTTTAAAAAGTAATGCTAATTGAAATTTCAATTTTTCTGAAGTAGATTTTCTAATAGGAAAAAAAATTAAAAAAATATCATGCTTTGCAATTCGTGTAGATCTTTCTTTTCCCTTTTTGTTTGAAAATACATTTTTAAAAATAAAAAAGAAAATCAACTCCAAAACCGGAAGTAAAAATTTTAAACGAGTTTCTCAAAAACTTCGACCATTTTTTTAATTTTTTTTTTATTTAAAAAAATAGCTCAATGTATATTTTAAGTATGCTAGAAGTTTCATAGTGGGATGTTTACTAGTTAAGAAGATAGGTATATTAATGTACATGCATGTCGCACTGAGTGTGATGTGACGATGTTATATACCTACTTGTTTAGACACCATAATGCTATAATATTTACATCATAACATAATGAAATATCGTATCATATTCAAAACGACTTTATTTTATAATTTTTACTATTTTACAAGAAGAATCTGTGCTTTTTTTTCTTGATAACGCAGTGGTCTGAAATGCGTTACGCACCTACTCCCCGGATGAGAAGTGTGGGACTCCTAGCCTAGGGCTAGGTTACCCACTAAAACGTATCCACTGCGATTGCTGTAAGCCGAGAGGTTAGCTGTGACAGCTTAACCGGGCTGTGGGTGAGCGCTGAGGGCTCTCAACCCGAAAGAATCTGTGCTGAAACTGGTTCTTTTTATAAGAAGAAGGCCTTCGGTTGTTAGAATAAAGGCATGCATTTTTTTAGTTTCTGGTACAGTGACAGCTGAATCAAATCGGGGTTGCAAAAAAACCCTCTCGCGTTGAATATCGTCTTTAGGGCAGTAGTAAATAGCTGTTTGTTTTAAAGACGATTTTGCCCATTTATACAAACGCAGTGGTGAATTGATAATTTTACTTGGAGGTAATTGTAGACTTGCGCGTGTTGCCAAACGTTTGAAGTTTTCTCCAAGACCATCGCAAGGGCCCTTACCATGTGATTTTGCGTGAAAATGTGCCTCCGCATTCGTATTAAAATCATGTCGATAATAAATCAGATTGACAAAGTTGAAACTATTTTTGAAATGTTGTGGGGCACCATCGGTTATGTAAATAATTTTAGACGTAGGTAACTATTGCAGACGATATTCAACGCGAGAGGATTTTTTTGCAACCCCGATTTGATTCAGCAGTCACTGTACCAGGAACTAAAAAAATGCATTGCTTTTATTCTAACAACCGAAGACCTTCTTCTTATAAAAAGAACCAGTTTCAGCACAGATTATTCTTGTAAAATAGTAAAAATTATAAAATAAAGTCGTTTTGAATATGATACGATATTTCATGATGTTATGATGTAAATATTATAGTATTATGGTGTCTAAACAAGTAAGTATATAACATCGTCACATCACACTCAGTGCGACATGCATGTACATTAATATACCTATCTTGTTAACTAGTAACCATCCCACTATGAAACTTCTAGCATACTTAAAATATACATTGAGCTATTTTTTTAAATATAAAAAAAATTAAAAAAAAATGGTCGAAGTTTTTGAGAAACTCGTTTAAAATTTTTACTTCCGGTTTTGGAGTTGATTTTCTTTTTTATTTTTAAAAATGTATTTTCAATCAAAAAGGGAAAAGAAAGATCTACACGAATTGCAAAGCATGATATTTTTTTAATTTTTTTTCCTATTAGAAAATCTACTTCAGAAAAATTGAAATTTCAATTAGCATTATTTTTTAAAGGCCCATAACTTAAAAAATAAACATCATAAAAAAAATATGTTACGTATTTGCGTTCATACCCACTAGAGGTATGATTAACCCAAATATAAACAAATTCTACGACCTCACTTTTTTTCCGCTGTCCGCTTCACGTGAAATGCCCCGAATATTATGTACTTGATTTTCATGTAAGACATTTCTTTGTGTAATCTACAAATGATAGAGAAAGAAAACTGGAAATAAAACTAATAATGATCAGACGACTAATGTGGTAGTATGGTATTGCTCTCTTATTTTAGATGAGACTCGAGCCCAGCAGGTTGGTATATACGAGCTGAGTATGACGAGAAATGGTTGATATGATGCCTTAATGCTCTCTCGCCTTTTTAAAAATAACAATTACCAGGAATTTTCTCTGCTGCTAAATGTAATACATCTTGTATTGTTGGCACCAATATTGCTTGATCATTGCGGCTAACTTTTGACATTCGACAAAAGAATAAGCCCGCCGTGTGTAGGCCGAAACATTCAGTTTCATCTTCTTTTCCAGCTTGCACTTTTCTATAACCTACAACTTTATCTAAAGAGTTCTTTAAAGGGAAATACAATACTGATTGGTCAGGTGAAACTCTTACTTCTGATAATAACTTGTTTGCTTCAGGATGAAACTGCAAATAAAAGTCAATTCAAATCAGAATAATTATCATAATTATTCATCATACTGCCCATATTAGATAGGGTAATGCCAATTTATAAGGAGTTGACAGAGCATGCTTTGTTTATATAACTTTTATTTTCTTTCCACTTGTGGAAGAGGTACAATTCATGTTGCACAAGTCTGGTTAAATTTTACCACCTATAGGCCATTCATAAATTATGTAAGGTGTTTTTGAGCTGTTGACTGATGATTATAACTTCTTTTTCTTTTTTGGGAATGTAATCTATATCTGTATATATACTATTAGCTCTACTTCTAAGAGACTCACAAGTAGTATCAGGATTGTTAGCAATGATCCAATTTTTATATAAGACTGTGGTCACACCTTCGGAAATTAGCTAAGATTAATTAAAATAAAAATTATGGGCAATATTATCAAAAATACTTATTTTCCCAAAGTACCCCTTAAATTAAAGGGCCAAATATATAAAAGCCTAATAAGACCTGCTGTACTGTATGGATCAGCATGTTGGGCGATAAAAGCGACGGATGAGAGACGACTGCATGTAGCGGAGATGCGAATGTTGAGATGGATGTGTGGTGTGACAAGAATGGATAAAATAAGGAATGAACATATAAGAGGAAGTTTGAAAGTTGCGCCAGTGACGGAAAAATTAAGGAGTGAAAGATTGACATGGTATGGACATGTGATGAGAAGGGATGAAAGTAATGTTGTGAGGAAAGCTTTAAGCATGAATGTTGAAGGCTTAAGGGGTAAGGGAAGACCGAAGAAAAGATGGATGAACTGCATGAAACATGACATGGATAGACAAGGAGTGACCACAGAGATGACGTCTGATAGAGTTGTATGGAAGGAGAAGACATATTGCGTCGACCCCAAATAAATTGGGATAAGAGCAGGTTGATGATGACTTATTTTTGTTAACTTATTTTTATTGCTTATGGTAGCAAACGAGCAAGCAGCACATCTGGTGGTAAATGTCACTGCTGCCATGGATCTTTGCTATGCCATGGGTATAGCTAGGTCACTGCCTATAATTACAATCCGCAAACCCACCAGTTAAGCTTCCAGTTCTTTCCCTCACCGAACGAAGCGCAATAGCACATTGTCATTACTCAGACATCGATCTTCTGCAAGAGTGTGGTACTATCCCGGACGGACTGGCCTGCCGCTGTAGACAGAGAGCTGTCAACAGCATGGTCCTACCACTTTTAATACTTAACTTGTTTTTTATCAGTTTCTGTGTCAGATAGAATGTGTGACTTGTTATACAGCAGACACAGCGGCATAATATAGTCAGTTTTTATAACACAACAACCAATGTTAGGATTCAAAGTATTCTAGCCACTAAACCTTAACCTAATGGCGTTGTTAATTGGAAATAGTTTGTATGACTGGACCTCCTAGTACACATTGAAATATATATATTGAAATATAATAACAATAAAGTGTGTGTTTATGTGCATTTTTGTGTGTCTGTATGATACTCGTGTATCCGAGTCGGCATTATTTTTAAATAGAGATTAAGGTGGCTTTAGAGGGATAATAAGGATATAAACAATAATATTTGCCAGGGCCATGTGGAATAGAAAATCATGTTGTCTCAATTTGAATTGCTTGGGATATGGGCAGCCAGAAGAAGTAGGTTTAATAGTAGTGCACAAAAAGATAATACTTACAGGCAATTCAAATAACCTAAATAAATCAAATAATACGGTGTCTTCTAATTTAATTAATGACATAGAGTTATTGAGGATCTCTTGCCAATCTTTTTGAAATTGTTTCGATTGTTCCTGGCATTGTTCAATGAAATCTTTGATTGTTGTGTCAACTTTTGCTTTTTTCACTAATCTTTCCAAGATATTCCAATCACCATGAACATTACATTTAGGGCAGATAAAGTAACCTGAAAACTTAATATAATCAAACACTTTCTTAAATGTATTTATGTGACCAAATGAATATTATAAGATTATGTGAATGTGATATATATTTGAATAAGTATATGTACTTCATTATAGCATATATTTGGTTGGTTATATAAGTGGTTAAGAATATAATGTGTCTGTATGCCTTATTTTACTTGTATAGCAGAGGGATCACAAGTAGTATGGAAAGAAAGCAATTCCCAAAAACCTTGACAATTGTGATGATTATGGCACTTTCCCCTTTTAGGGAGGCATATGTACAACAGTGGACAAACAACATAGACTGATAGATACATGGATCATATGTTTAAATAATATGAATCATAGCTTGTGGAATGTTACAGTAAGTAGAAAATGAGTACGTAAAATTAAATCCTAGCCGCTGTAAAAATGCTTTTCACACTTAAAATATACAATTAAAAATATAGTTTAATGTCTTTAATTCAAGTTAATTTTGAATACACATTCGAGAGTCACACAAATTTTTAATTTGAAATAGATAATTTAATGTGACCGTAACTGAAATGTAGAGTTTGTATGTACAAATGTTAGATGTTAAGAAAAGTTGTGTTATTTGACCACATGTTAGTAGAAAATCATTTAGTATTTTATGTTATAAGAGATTTTATTTATTTACATTAGTTATTTGGAGATTACGTAAAATGATTAAAAACGGAAAAGCGATACTGGCATGTTGGTCGGACGATTAAAAAAAAACGGTTGGCGGGAATAGAGAAAAGACGATTAGTTTTTGTTTTATGTTATTGGTGAATAAATATATGTCGATATATGAATCCTTGACGTGCGTTTCATTGCTATCCTAAGCTTGTGAATCTTTCACAACAAACAAAAATAGGTTATATTTATAACATAGTTACCGGTGCTTTTGTTCACATACAGTTTACCATCGGAGCACTTTTCGTCTCCTGAGCATATAGAGCATTTGATAGTGAAGGCTGTGTACCCATCTTGAACAGCATAACCTTTTTGTCTTAATAATTTTCGCATATCAGTTGCCGTTATTTTCGGAATATCATTTAGGCCTACATTATGAATTTGCCTCCTAATGCATTCACCGCTATGGATGGTTATACTTTTTTTTATAAAACCAAACCTAAATATTCTTATAAATTGTATCATTTCATCAGGTTATTTTACAAAACATTTATAAGCGCAATCAAAACATAACCTCACATTGTTTTTTTTTTTTTTGACAACTGACAGAACAAAATACTCAGAGAGCAGATAATAGCTGTACGTTTTTGACTTTTTTGACAATGAACCGACATGACTGACGACTAAAATATAAATTTATTATAATTTTTTTAACTTATTTTACTTGACATTGGCGAAGTTGTGGTTAATCATTCACTAAGAAGAAGCTGTACGTTTCAATTTACATAGGTATGATGCGTAATTGCGTATTGGATCATCAATATCTTTAGGAAATCGAGTGACGATTTAGTTATTTACCGGCTGTTGCCATCCTGGTGGTAACATATAATTAACCAAATTCAAAAAAGATAAAAACCCGATTACGAAGTGAAAAATGATGTCACAAGTGGGATTCGAACCCACATCTATTGGGAGTCCGGCCGGCGGATTTCACAAAAGATTTTCTATTCGACTGTATTTTATAAGTAGGTATATTACCTCGGAACTTATTTATTGATGAACCGATTAGTTTTTTTTTTGAAACCTTATAGTGCTTTCCATTTAAATTTGATTGAAATCTAGTTTGTAATTTTGAGTTATCCTCAATAATGCGCATTTGGTTTATCTCAGAGGAGAGGTCATATTAAGAGTATGCGTAATCGTAGAGCATGCATGAAGACTGAATGAAACGATGGAAGTATGTATGTCAGGATCATGGCATGGGGCAATGCGTAGCCTCTGCCTACTTTTCTGGAAACAGGGGTGAGGCTATGTATGTATGTATTATTTATGTCTACTACATTGACGACTATTGTTCTCTTTATTTTAATCAGTGTTCAATTTAAGAGTTGTCTTTTTAGTGGTTTTTCATTTTAGATTCTTTTTTGTAGTCGGATTTTTGTTATTTTTTCAAATATTATTAAATAAAACAAAGTCTCGTCTAAATTGTCATTATATTTAAAAATTAATGACACATTATTTACAGTAAAATATCTATTATAAATTGTGAGTTTAACAATTGTACTACAATATATAAAATAGATATTACTTATATAAGTATATTATTCTACATTCTTGCTAAGGAGTTCCACTTGATGACAATAGTGGAGGTTACCTTTTTATTTGACAAATCATACAAAATACAACAACATTGTCAGCTACAAAATATAAGAACACGCATAACAAGATAATTCTATAAATTAAAAAAATAAATACAAATCACATTATGCCTAAGTCATGTCAACTTCAACTATAAGGTACCATAGGTTGTTTTTAAATATTTGCATAAAATAAGCAAAATAATATCACATATTAAGGTTCGTGCCTTGTCTCGATATGTAACAATGTCAAATATTAAAAAAAAAATGTTTCCATTATATTCTATATTTTTTTATGGGGGCGGCTATTCATTTTATGATGACAATGAAGTCCTAATTTGTTAAATCTTTAGAATTTTATAGTTTTTTTTAATGTAAGGTGTTTCGAACAGTCAGTCTTCGAAGCAGTGTCATAAATTAAAATGAAGAGAGGTTACATCGATTGTTCGGATAAGTCGGATTTAATAGAAACTAGACTTATATAAGCAGATTATATGCAATACGAAATAAGTGTTTAGTATAGTTTACGAGGAATACGAAATAAATTTTTACTTAATACTTATTAAATTGATTTAAAAAGATTATTTAAAAAAAAAAAGGACAAGAGTGTGGTAAAGACATACGATAGAAGTGAATCCTTATGTATTACAGAGATTTTTTTTTTCATTAATCATAATGGTTTCTGATTTTTGTGTTACAAATTTTAAATAAAAATACTTTTTAAGTCTGTAATTGATTTTATAATTTTGCCGCCATTTCGAACACAACAGCCAACAGCGTTCATGGTCACAGGAGGATAGAACCCGACGATAAATTTTGTAAAAATAATTTTCACCAGTCATTGGACAGCATAGATTGTGTTTATCATTAATTTATTTACATACAAATTATAAAATCGAGAAGGGAATGTCTTCTTTTAATTTCGCGAGAAGGAAAGCTTAATCAATTGCTATATCGCTTACTATGCTTAAGCGTATTCGTCACATAATTTTCAATTTAAAGTGTGTGATGAATGACTCTTAAATATAGGAGTCGGTTAAGCATATCTTCTCGCGAATTAGGACATAAAAATGTTGCGGAACAGAATTTCAGTGTAATTCTCTCGTAAGAAATTTCACTAATAAAATATAAAACTATAAACATTGTCTAATTAATAATGATCAATATAATAGCAATTAGTTGTATTACGTTATATGTATATGTGAAAATAATGCATCAAATATGTCAATTATTACCCAAATAAAGATCCGTGGAATGCCTATTTGAAGTTTTTTAGTTTAGCATTAATCTTTAATAATAGTGTAGTCAGATGTAAATAAATTTATTGAAATCGCCTAGAACAGGGATCGGCAACCTGCGGCTCGCGAGCCACATGCGGCTCTTTGGATGTGAAGTTGCGGCTCTTTAGGCTTCTATACGCAAACAAATATTTTATAAAGAAAACATTTAAAAATTGTTCTGAATTGATTAATGTGGATTAGGCACAAATTATTGATGGCAAAAAAAAATGTAGCTCTTTAAAAACTTTAAACTTTTATAAATTCTAATTTTTGGCTCTTCCGACACAAAAGTTTGCCGACCCCTGGCCTAGAACATACTCCTTTTTTTGAGGTGGCCTAAAATTCATCTACATTGTTGAAAACTATAATTCCATTTAAAAATATCGGAAACTATTACAAGGCTTATTTTTTTAAATAATAACAACAGCCTGCTAACTAAGGAAACAAGGCATATATTGCGGAGGACTTTACAAACACACAATTAACGAACACAAATTACACTCAGACTCAGAACAACAATTGGATCGCACAAAATATTGTCTTATGTAGGGACCGAACTCTTTTTTTTCTCCTTTGCATGGTGGACCATGGACGTGGTCGCGCCCCGGCAAATCGGCCCGGGGCGACAGAAGAGGCGGCGCGCAACCCCATGGACCCACCCTGCAAACACCTCTCTCCGCTCTTTGTCTTCGGTGGCCGGCCCGGCGTGGGTACTGAACCCACGACATTAGAACGGCAGGGCGGTATATTAAAAAATCCACTGAAGAAAATACCGCGTTCTAGTGACCCAACCGCACGGCGTCGAGACGTATGTTGTAGGGCGGTGTCTACGGGGTCGTGCGTCGTTTCTCTGTCGCCCCGGACGGATTAGCGGGGCGTGACGTACCGTAGCCCACCGCCAAAAAAAAAAAGATACTATATATGCAGTTTTGTATCAGCGCCGCCTAGCGTTCATTATGTGAAATATATTTAAGTCCGAATAAAATAAGGTTAATCTTATAACATTTGAATAGGTGAAAATTCAAACTGCTGTCATTTATAACTTATAATGGATAGATAGTTATAATGTTAACAGATTTCTAATAAGGTGGGTACTGTTGACGCTGCAAGTGTTGCACTAAAGGTCCTTGTTGCTGTTGTTGTTGCATTGCCATCATCTGCTGACGCATACGTTGCTGTGTTATTTGTTGTTGGTATTGGGCGTTTTGTTGTGGTTGCATGGTCCGAGGATATGGTGGAGCTGGTCCACCCATACCGCCCATAGTGACGTTTGGTGCCTGCTAAATAAGTTGACAGTATATGAATTAAAACTTATAAAATAAAAATCCAAATTCTTCTTCTAACATGACTAATTTTAATTTTCATTTGTATCTCTGGAGAAAGTAATGTATTTTAATTATAATTTGCATTCTCCAATCTTCCAATAGAGTTTAGGCTTTACTGTCGAATTCCAGGTTTTCAACACAATTTGAAATCTTATTGGCTATTTAATTGTTGTCAAAAGACTATCAGTATATTAACAATGCCAATTGTTTTAATTTAGACATACAAATAAATTAAAAATAACCTCAGCGAAGGTGACCACTCCTACGCGATATTTATAACTAGCACACGACTTTATGCGTCAATATTCAATCACCTCATCATCATCTTAGCTCATATATGGCCCACTGTTGGCCCCGAGCCTCCTCCGTAATGGGAGGGAAATTTACCAACTATACCACGTTGATCAGACGTGTTGGTATAAGGTTTTGTTTCGAGTTTTCCTTCTCTTTCATAGATGTTATATGCTTTTTATATCCCTTAGTCGTCTCTTACGATCACCCACGGGTAAGATAGAGGGGGGGTGGTGAATTGTATTCTTACTCCGTCACCACACCAACGCAATATACAAGAACAAATGATTTTCTTCTCAGTATATATGACATATGTCACGTCCTAATGTTGAGTACAAATCTCCTCTACATTTGGAGGGAAACTGACCTACTATATCACTGGTTCTATGGATTGGTCAAGGCTTTTATTTCGAATTTTCCTTCCTCTTACATTCATATTATCTGCTTAGATCAATACATCTAACATAATCAATAGATATATTTAACTTATATCTACCTTAAAAGACTGTAAATAAGTCTTTTGAATTTATCGAATTGAATTCTTGTACCGTCACCACACTGGAAGTTAATATTATGCCGAAATTTGTAGAAACATGAAATTAGAAATATAAATTGAGTATAATAACGGCTACAATGACTAACCTGCATATATGGTGGACGCGCGTTTTGCCTTTGCGCCAAGTACGCCTCCTGACCAGCGCGGCCACCCATCATATTCTAGAAATACCAAAATAAAATCGCGTTTGTATTTGAAATTTATTTACCCGACGTTTAGAACACTTTTTAGCGTTCCGTGATCATGAAATTGAAAATATTTAATACGCTGGCAAAATAAAACACACACAAACGTAATAAAACGGTAGGAAAAATAAAACAATTATGTAACAGTTCGTGTAAACATTAGAAATCATCATCATCATTCTCCTACTCTTATCCCAATTACTCGGGGTCGATACAATATGTACTCTCCCTTCATAGCACATATTGTAGAAGTTATTGGCAATAGTTTTATGACCGACGTCAACCCTCCTTGGGAATCTAATTGTTGATCAAACGGCATCAGATGAAGTTGGCTCAGGTTGTTATAAGGCTCTTAATCGGCTTTTACGACATCTACGAGCAAAGTAACGGTTGGTAGTATTCGTAGCCGCTACCACACAGTTTACAAATCATGACAAAATAAAATATTTAGCTACATTAATACGACCCTCGGGACATATAGCCTACCCAGATCATAGTTTCCTCTATTTATCTATCCATCAGCCTATTCGACGTCCACTATTGAACACAGGCTGCCTCATGAATGATACTATGTCTCGATAATGTCACAATCATCATGTTTGGTAGGCGGGTGGGCGATCGCATTTGGTGTTATGTTTTCTAGAAGAGTGCAGCTAAGGGGGCAATTGACCTAGTAGGATTTTATATCGATTTTTCTATTTGTACAGAGATAACCTCTATATGCACATTGTAAATCCCTTAGTCGTCTTTTACCACATCCATGCACCAGATAGAGAAAGTGATTTTTTTATTTTAAAAAGTGACCCCCCTACAATAAGTAAATAATTCTTGTATTATGGGGGATTTTACAAACACGCAATTAATGCAGATAAATTTCACCCAGACTCGAGAACAACACTTTGTGGCTCGCACAAAGTATTGTCCAGCGTGGGAATCTAATCCACGGCACTGGCACGGAAGGTGTCGGTATCTTAACCGCTACGCCATCGGTGCAATCAAAAATTATACTTCTACTATGTCATCACACGAAAGATTTATTACTTATTTAATAATATTAATAAATTAATGTAACCGCAAAAGACAATATGAACCTTGACATACCTGTTGGAATGTTTGTTGTCCTGGAAAACCGCCCATAGCACTACCCCCTTGTGGTCCCATCGTTGCTCCTTGACTGCTCATAGCTGCCATACCTCCACCTTGCCCCATTTGCCCCATCTGTCCCATAGGTTGTCCCATCTGCCCCATGCCCTGACTCATTTGTCCCATAGACTGTGGCATTTGGCTGGGTTGGCCCACACTTTGGTTCATTTGACTAACATTTTGACCTATACTATTGACACCTTGACTCATAGGGTTCACTTGTTGACCCATTTGATTTACACTTTGGCCCATTCCCTAGAATAATGAAATATATAATTAGGAAATTAATATTTCTGTATTATTAGGATTCTGTATCCAAATGATGTCATGGAAAATATAATATAAGTATAAAAAGTGTATATAACATAAAACAATACCTAAACATAAAACTAAATACAAAAAATACTATTATTAAATCTTCACGGTTCTTTTTGTGTGTTTTTAGCTGTTAGCTGCAGATGGCTTTGACAGCTTTACACGGACCATGGGTGAGCGCTGAGGGCTCTGAACCCGATTGAGGTAAGCTAAGCAACATCGCCCAAGGGCTCCCCCTGCGGAGAACGGACCTCGGCTTGCGGCGTTGCTGGTGGCAAAATGGGCGTGCCCACGTTTGGATTTATGATTTTTGCGCGTCACGATTTCGCACCTCGACGGCGAGGGCGAAACCGCGGATATTTATGTGTGTGGCCTCGCGGGCCGTGTAAGCTCTTAATTGAGCGAGTGTGATATTGTCGTCGTCATCGTCGATGACGTGCCGCGGATGTCGGATTTTTGAATTACGAGAGGGCGTGTAGGAAGTCGCTCCAACCGCTAGTGGGTTGAGGTGTGTCATGGCAGAGTCAAAGTAGCTCTGGGAGCACAGTTTCATAAATTGCCTGATGGTCGGTAGTTCGAGGTCGACATGAAGATCGACGTTTCGTATGAACCACGGTGCTCCCGTAGCTCGGCGCATGAACCTATTTTGAAGTGTCTGTAGTCTGTGGATCCTGTGTGCCTTAACATGCGCGAACACTACGCTAGCATAGGTCATGATTGGCCGTATGCAAGCGGTGTATAATCGGACCTTGCTACTCAAGGTTAATTTAGACCTAGCATTTATTAAACTATGGAGGCGTCCCATCACGAAAGCCGCACGCGCGTGGACTTTCGTTATGTGGGGGGTGAAGCTGAGTCGGTCGTCAAGGGTTACACCTAGATATTTGGCTTGCCTGCTCCAAGTAACAGGCTTGTTAAACATTTTAAGGGGCGGAATGCTATCGATAGAGTAGGTACGGGCATTTCGACGTGTGAACATAACCGCCTGACTCTTATCGGGGTTGATTTCTAGTCTCCACTTCCTAAACCAATTGGCTAGGCCGGTAACCGCTGTTTGAAGAGTCTTTGCTACTGTTGTCGGGATCTTACCTGCACAGAAAAGTGCGGTGTCGTCAGTGTAAAGCGCTTTATGAACTCTATTAAATCTGGGCATATCGCTAGCGTATAGCGTAAATAGAAAAGGGGAGAGAGAGGACCGAGCTCTGTGGGACACTGGCCTTGATAGGGTGGGAGGTAGACAACGACCCTTCCACCCTGTAGCGAAAGCTGCGATGACTTAAGTAGTCATGTATGATTAAAATTAGATAGTCGGGGATCTTAAGACGATAAAGTTTGTAAATCAGGCCCTCGTGCCACACTTTATCGAATGCCTTCGCTACATCTAGGAAAATTACAGCCGTGGATCTGTTCATAATGGCCTGACCACTTATGTATTCTACTACTCTGTGAACCTGCTGCACACAACTGTGCCCAGCACGAAAGCCAAATTGCGCGTCTGGGATGAGGTTGTTAGTGTCGGCGAATGTTCTTAGTCTACTGAGGACTATACGTTCGTAAATTTTGCCTAACCCTTTCAGTAGATTTATCGGGCGGTTCTTCACGGTCCATTCTGAAGTGTATTTTAAAAGCATGTGCCTTATGAATCGTAATGAGTAGACAGTTGAAAATTCCAGTGTACATTTTTTATAAAAGACAACATCCTGCACTAAGGATATAATCCTTGTATTGCGGAGGACGTCACAAACATACAATAACGAACAAAAATTACACCTAGACTCGGAACAACTATTTGTGAATCATAAAAAGAAATGTTCTAGTAGGGATCGAGCCCACGACACTGGTACAACACGTCGGTACCTTGTCCACTAAGTCCTCTGTACAGTCATTACTACTCATCTTATTTCACCTCATCTCATATACCCATGTCCCACTGTTGGGCTCGAACCTCCTCTATAATGGAAGGAAAATTGACCTAAAATAGCACGCTGGTTAGGCGTGTTGGTATAAGGTTTTGTTTCGAGTTTTCCTTTTCTTGCATAGATGTTCTATGCGTTTTATACACCTTAGTGGTCTCTTACGATCACCCACAAGTACGATAGGGGCTGTTCAATTGTATTCTTACTCCGTCACCACACAGATATATTTTGAAAAGAATTATTTATAATAAACAGAATCTTTGTTTAAACAATGAGAGATTAAAAATATTGGAGAATTTGTAATACACATATTCAATAATAAACATCTAATCACATTAATATATAAAATCTAAAAAAAAAAATATTAATATAATAGGCTTGTTGCTATTTAAAGATGTGAAATCTTTTATAATCTCTGAAAGATGTGACAGACTTTAACGATTTGACATCTTTCATCATCATCTGCTGAACAGATTGAGTATAATTAGGGATTTTCATAGCTTGAATACTTTACAAATTATTTATCATGATTCCTATTGGCAAATAATACATGTATGTACATCACCCGCAAGCAAAACTGCATGAAAATGTAACGAGTGTTGCCACACTAGGCCTGCACTAAGTCTTAGAGATATACGAAATGTAACTCACTCTCTCGCTTTTTATCTTCACTAACTTATATCTCCCTCTCAACTTCCGTTCGCCTCAACCGATCACACTTTTAGTAACGCTCACTTTCGTAAAGAAGTTTTATTTAAAAAAATCTAAGCGAAATACCTGAGTCATCATCTGTTGTTGTCCACCCTGCATCATTTGTTGTCCATATCCGCCATAGCTCTGCTGCATGCCACCATACTGTCCTCCAAACATCTGACTACCCATACCTCCCATTTGTCCGGTTCCCATTTGTCCTGCACCCATCTGACCTGCGCCCATCTGACTGCTACCCATTTGACCGGCTGCCATTTGTCCTCCACCCATTTGGGTAGGCATTTGTACTCCTCCCATTTGACTCATAGGCCCCATGCTACCCATTCCACCCATAGGATTCATAGGGCTAGAAGAAGAATAAAGGAAGAGAAAATAATTAAACAGCTGTATATTTGTATAGGTATTGTAGTTTCTACTACAATACCTTACCTACATTTTTATTTAATTACCTACATTTTTATTGTGGTATTTTTTGTTCCCAGCGTATGTACTTATTGTCAATAATCTATTTTCGGTTATTAATGTTCTTTCTGGAAATTATCTCAATTTTTATTGTTAAGTTTATACTATTGCCGTTTCGTTAACGGCTGATATGTTTTTTTATATTTCAGGGTAGGTTTCATAGTAAAAAAAATCCCCTATAATTACATACACAAACATGTAGATACGTAGGTATATATATATATTACTTCAACTTTAGTTCACCACCTTAGCTCTAGGTAGCAGCACTTTCCATACATGCATATTTTACCATCGAGTTGCCACTCTTTTTCAGTTAATATAATTTTACTCTTTGGGTTTGACCTAAAATTCGAACTCGGCACCTCACAATCAGTAACTTAATTACACATATCAATTACACTAATAGACCAACGACAAAGCCATAGGTATCGATGCAGAGAAGTAATATTATATAATAAATCAATCCAAAAATCAAATTTAGCATATCTTATTAATTAAAATAAAATCCAGTTTGTTGAAACCGCAACACCATTTCCACTTACTCCGAGACTTAAACGATTTTTAGACTCATATTGGTACCATAAGCAATAGGCGGGTTGGCAATTACAGTTGATATTATGTCTTTTAAGAAAGTGCTGCAATCCATTCTCCTGGTGATTCTCTAGTCCGATTTTACGACACCCAAAGTAAGGGGGGTGACGACAATGTGTTCTTAATGTGTCCACAGAACGATAAACAGAGTTCCTGAAGTTTTAGACTAGAATTATCAATGATGTATAAGAAACTTACGCTGACTGCATTGCGCCCATTTGATTGGGTTGCATTTGTCGCATAGTTTGTCTTGGGAAAGCGCCGCGTGTGTGAGGAGCACCCGGATATCCACTGCCCTGTTTCATAACATAATATTTCAAGGCGTTAGTAATGAGCAAATTCCCTGCTCGTTGATGCATTCACAGCAACAGTGAGACTAAACGAGAAAAGATCTTTCACGATAGAGCGTAGTAGCGATGGTCTACCTCTACACCATATAGAAAAAAATGTAGCATATTTTAGTGGCTTTCTAAGTAAGTCCGTTTACCGGTGAGTTGCATCCAATGATCTTGAATAGTATATATTAGTATTTCATAATCTTATGTTATAAAATACTCCACGAAGTTAATATGTAGACATTACAACAAGACCAACATTTAAATATGTTTTGTCATTTTTTATGTCTAAAAAGAATTAAATAACACAACGATATAATGAAGAGCATATTTTTGTTATCTCTGGTAACAAACAGGATTCCAAAGTCTATAGATATTAATAAATCAACCGTTAATAAAAGAATATAGGACTGGATAGTTTTTTTTTTAAATTATATCACGTGTCTATGCCTGTAATATCTCATTATATCCGAAAAGAGCTGTTTTCTACATACTTGCATTTGTGTCATTTGGTTGAAGGGCACACGTTGCCGCAGCATTTGGCTGAGTGCCTGCTTTGAGTGATTATTTGATGGCGGCGCCACGCCACGAGGATTAACGCCTGCTAATAATAACCAGAAATAAAAAAATAGTATTACGTCTTTATATTAAATATTATTAGCTATGTCTGCGGTTTCGAAACAATTGTTAAGTCTAGTCTGTTGATTACTATTATAAGAAGCTAAAAGTCCAGAGATAAATAGAAGAAATATGTTATTTACCAGGTCCGGCACCAGCTGGGTTGTAGTAATTCTGTCCGGGCGGCGGGAACCATTGTTGTTGTTGTTGCATAAACTGTGGTTGTTGCTGAGGTGTTGGCTGCATACCCGGATTGCCTACACCACCCTGGGTTGGTACACCATTCGTCTAAAATAGATAATATTAGCAGAATGATTTCTGATGTTAAGGAGTGTATGTATTACATTCATGATTTTTACTGTCCCTATGTTTTGAACACTTCAGACACACACATATATACGCTATATAGAAGCAATAAACTCCATAAAAATAGTAATATTAGCAAACACTACCGTAAAACAGCTAGATTTTTATACAATACTTATATTATTTAAAACATAGAACCTTCTCCTTTTTGAAGTCGGTTAATGAATAAATAAGTACAAATAAATTAATATTTTCTCTTTCGCCATGTTCTATCTACTGTCTAACCATTGTCCCTATCCAGTATTGTATACTTATTCACTAACATCATTTTTCATTATGTTACAGTCATGGGCAATTTTCAATAATCTGTACCAAATAGAAAGAAAGAAAAAAAATTAAACCGTAAAGAATCATACAAATATAGATCATCATGTGGGCAATTACAATTGTTAATTTGTATAAAAAACTTAATAATTCGCTACTTACTGGGGTTGTAGGTTTTGATTTCTTGATATTTTTACATGTTGTATTACGGATTCTGGATTTACCGGCTCCGGTAGGGCTTGATTCCAGGCTTCCGTTCTCCTTTAAACAAGGTAATAACATTACATTTTTATATATGTAATACAATGCAGAAAAAGTACTACTAAATTGTGATACATATGATATAACGGTGCTTTACGTATGTTTTCATGTTCTGCTAAAATTCTCAGAGGAACCTTTAATTGGTTAGTCAGCGCGCAATTTGTCTTAACTTACTGATGGACAGTGGTTGCTTTCCATTTAGTTAACACAGAGGGACTCTGCGGTACATTGTGAAACACTGCCAAACACTGTGTAAAAGTTTAAATGAAACAGCTAGTTGTCTCAAAATAACACTAGAGTGCATCAATATCGCAAAATTATGGGCGTTGTATACCTAAATGCAAGTTCCTTGACAAAGTCTTGGCTCAATAATTTATAAACATAACCACATTATCAGGGTTCACTTCAATAGTGCAATATTTACATTTGAACATTTTTATTAAATTTTAATTAGCAGTAAGAGACAAGCTCAATTTAATAATCTCAAATAATACTACTAGAATATGCCGTAAATAAATTGCGAGGTTAAGTAATGATACTTAATTCAAGCAAAGTAGTACCTATATATTTAAAGTACTCTATGAAAGTAGGTAAGCATCTGTCAAACACCACTTTTTCGAGTGTCGAACAGTGTACGGCTGTGTTCAACAGTGTCGTTGATGGAAAGCGCTTTATCGAACACTGCGTTACATTGCGTCACTTTTTGTATAAAATGGAAAGCACACAGTGATGTTGAATAAAATACAGTAGAACCCGTTTATTATGATGCCCCTTATAATGACCAACCGCTTAATATGACGATATTCTCAGGCCAGTTTGGTTTTCCTATAAAATCTGTATAAGAAAAACGGATATAATGACCTCGCTTATATTGATATTTCGCTTATTGTGACCTGTTTTTGAAAAATCAAGGCCGGTTATATTGATCGACATGATGTATTTCTTATGTATTCGCCTGTTTTCGTTACCATCTCTCCTCCTGATGTGTGAATTGCACGTGGCTCGTTTTTGTTTTATTTCTTTATGACAATTACGAGTCGAATATCTGGATGACCGAGCTTTCGCTCGGTATTATCTTTTCAGTATGTTTTGAAGATATATTTAAATATAATAAAAATAATTAATTAAATAATAATAAAAAAATTTAAAAGTCACAGTAATAAAAAGAGAAACAGGATCCAAACCGGCCTCATGAACATGACAAGAACATGTTGATTAAGTGGTTAATTTTGCAGTTTTACTGTTTATTATATCGATATTATGTATACAACCTAACAAAACTAGAAAGTTTTGCATTATCTGAGAATTTCTGCTTTGTATGACGTCCGCTTAGTAGGACGGATTTGTCAATTCCCTTCAATGTCATTATAACCGGATTCTACTGTAATGGATTTGAAGAAATTGAAATACGGTTACAAATTACGAAGAAAATGTATGAATCTTAATTATATTCAGGTAACAATGTATTTGATTGTAGGAGTTTGAATCCATCAAGCCATAGATAAAAATGATACCAGAGCTTAATCACTGTTAATGATAAGTAAGGGCCGTCCATTAATCACGTGAGATTTGAAAGGGTCCCCCCTTTCTTGGGTCCGGTTGCGGATGTTTGACAAAAATCACGAAGTCCTAAACCTTCAAAGTCTTAAATCTCACCAAGTATCACCAATGGGGGGGTTGGTTCTGGTGGTTTAAAAAATGCTAAAAAAAAAGATCACGTGATTAATGGACGTCTCCTAAGGTGATTTAAGTTAGCCTATAATGATGTGTTTTATGTCATATGTGTATGACCAGCACAGTGCAGGTCGCATCTCTGGATGTTGGATCGACGACTTGGTGAAAGCTGGTAGCAATCGTTTGATGCGAGCGGTACAGATCAGCACTTTGTGTCCAAATATGAGACAAGTATACGTTTAAGCCTTTTGCCGTTTGCTGGACAAACGGCAAAAGGCTAAATGATAATGATGAATGAAGGTGTGTATAACACATCATATGCAAATTAAAAGTAAAAAGTTAAATGTAACATCTTCTATTAAATATCTTAATATATATAAATTACGTGTCACGTTGTTTGTCCACGATGGACTCATAAAGTACTTAACCGATTTTAATCAAATTTGCACAGCAAGTGTAGTTTGATCCAACTTAAAAGATAGGATAGCGCAAATCTCAATTTATAGTAATATTATTTTATTGCAAATTATATGTCTAATATTTGACAGTCAAAATCATATGTTATATCAAAAGGATTTTAAAAGATGGCGGAATCTGTTGACTGGATTCAGTAAGTATTTAATAGATGGCGCTATGTTAAATGTACAAATGCTTCATATAAGCTAAAATTTGTTAGAATAAACAAAAAGTGTTACTGAGGCTAACCTAAGCCACAGCAATGCGTGGCCCGGTGTGCTAGTATAATATGAAAAGCACAACGAAGATTCATGATTCGAACCCAAAACCTTATTATTAACAGACGCAAACGTACGTTAATAAAGAATAAAGATTATTGGGACATCTATTTTAAAGACACACAAATTTTAAGAGCCAATAATTATCAGTGAATATCATACCTGTTTAATATCATTCGTTTCGAGGTCTTCAGGCGGCAAGGGTAGCGGCTCTAAATAATAACTTAACGGTTTTACGAGACTGTGCGTATGATATTTCAATAATCTAAAACAAATATATTTATAAGAATAATTTACCAATACATTTATTGAAGTTATAGAGGTATGCTAGAAAAATCAGCATATTCAAGGCCTCATCTCAATTTATATGTAATCAGCTCAGTTTTTTTTTCAAGAGTACAGGTCAATTAATACTTTCTGAAGAGGATTATTGGTGTTACAGCGCGTCGTATAATATAGCCAAAACCCCGTATATACATACATACATACATATGTATGTATGTATGTACATATCATTAGGCCATATCCCTTGCAGGGTAGGCTTTTGATATTATTATTTGTTTATTAGTTCATTTTTTATTTGCAATAGCTTCTATATATACATACATATGTACATACCATTACGCCTTGTCCTTTGCAGGGTAGGCAGAGAGAACAGAGTGCCAGAGAACTCTATCCTTGCATACTTTGCTCGCTTCCTCAGCATTCATAATTCTCTTCATACATGCTCACCGGTTTCGGAGACTCTTGACTCCACCTTCCTTCAGTACATGACCGATCTGGTCTAGGTAGGTTAGTCTCGGTCTCCCCCGGTACCTACATCCTTCCACTTTCGTATTGTATATCTTCTTAACCAGACGTTCGTTCGGCATTCTTTCCACATGTCCGAACCATCGGATCATTCCCTTTCGCATCTTTACACCAATACTCTCTTTCATACCTACTCGCTCTCTTACGTCGTCGTTACGAATGCGATCGATCATCCTAACTCCACAGATTTTCCGTAGAGATCGCATTTCGACCGCATTAATTTTACTTTCATACTCTTTTCTGCATACCCAACTATCGCTTCCATACAGTAATGTTCGGACAAGCACTGCGTTATGTATTGCTACACGTGCCTTCTGGCTGAGGTGGTGGCTACCGAGAAGTTGCCCCAACGCTCCGTTCACTCTATTTCCCGCATTCACTCTTCGCTCTATATCAGTGGTGTATCTTCCATCTCGGCTAAATCCACATCCAAAATATACAAATTCATCCACATCCATCCCGTAGCGGTATATACCCATATGTTATTATTATACATTTGAATCTTATCTATATTAAATAATTGAAGTTGAAATTTCCATTTATAATATCAAACTAATAAAACAACAAAATGGATATCGCTACTGACAAAAAATATTTTTTTAAAATATTCTGTCCTTTTATATCCGGAGCTTAAACTCGCAAACTCCCTGGATCAACGTATTACACGCTCAAACTACCTGTGTGCATTTTCATAAGTAAGTGGTTTCCTCTCGATCTTGGTAGCAGCGAACCAGGCCCAGGAAAGTGGTGCGGGATTTCTACCACCTTCCACTAGCTCCCAACTGGATACGCGCTGTTTGTCCGTTAGACGTAGACCCTTTAATCACAAATATATAAAGAAAAAACTTAAACACAAATAGTATTTACCCATGTGGCGAAAAAACTTTTAGAATACAACGCGTCACCAAACTTCAGTTTCTCTTGGGAGTTGTAAAAATCAAATGTGAGCAGCACCCTCAGCTTGGCAGCGGTAGAGACACGCTACTGATAGCCGATACTGGCGTCCCAAATAGTCGGTTCGTCCGGCGTAATATCACATTCGCCTGGGGCTACCAGTTCATTTGTCAGTAACGGCATTAAAGTAACCAGGCGAATGGCCAACAGCACTCTCATATCTCCGTCTCAGTGTGGTGACGGAGTAATAATACAATTCACCACCCCCTATCTTACCCGTGGGTGAGCGTACGAGACGACTAAGGGGTATAAAACGCATATAACATCTATGCAAGAGAAGGAAAACTTGAAACAAAACCCTATACCAAAATTATTAAGGAGGCCCGAGCCCAACAGTGGGACGTATGGGCTGTGATGATGATGATGACTCTCGTGTCAAATTTATAACAGCAAATGCGAGCGGGTCCAACATCGGTTCAATTAACGCGTTATCTACACGTAGTAGAGAAGCCTTAGAAGAAATCACATTAAAGTCCAGTCAATATTTATCTTATGGGTGAAATAAGTGCTGCGGTGTGGTAGCGGCTACCAATACTACCAACTCTTACTTTGCTCGTGGATGTCGTAAAAGACCACTAAGAGCTTTATAACGACCTGGGCCAACTCTATCCGAAGCCATTTGGTCAACAATTATATTTCTAAGGAGGGTTGACGACTGGCAGGCGGCCGGACATAAAACTATTGCCAATAACTTTTACAATATGTACTACGAAAAAAGAGTACATATTGTATCGAAACCAAGCAATTGGGACAAGAGTAGGAGAATGATGATGTGTAAAATAAGTACTCACAGTGTCTTACAGTATTGCGGTGGTCTTCTTGGTCATTTATTGTATTGATTTGACCCATGATAAGGGGCCGTTCAAGTATTACGTAACGCAATTTGGGAAGGGGGTCTTGTTAAATGTTACAATGCATTACATAGTCGGGAGGGGTGTTCAAACAACGCGTTACGTGGAATTGTTTTTTTTATTAAATAAAAAACTAGGGAATTAAAATTTCCTAAGTTGACTCGCAAATTTTTATTATTTAGATGATGAATAAACAACATACACATGTATTGCGAGTTTGGCATCTCTTTTTTTATTGCCTCAAGCACGTTTAAAAACGGTCACTTGGGTGTTACGTTACGTTCAGGGAGGGGAAGGGGGGTACAGACATACGTTACGACGCGTTACATGTGGGGGAGGGAGGATCAAAAATCTTCAAAAATTGCGTTACGTAATACTTGAACGCCCCCTAACGGTTAAACATTATTTTATTCAATTTAAGAAGCTACATCCAGTCAATATGATAATATCTTACCTGTTTCTTGTCGCTATCAAATCCGGTAATTTTGTTTCCCTTTTGATCCACTACACATCCAATCGGCTCGCAAGCGATCACCTATAAATACATGAAGTGATTGTATTGGATACTTTTTGAATTAAATAAACACATATTTAAAATGAAACAATTTTTACGGTATCTATCGCTTTTGTATTTGATTTTTTATTTAGCGACGTTTCAAAGATGGCAATCCTGCCGTCTTTGAAACCGAATTCTCCCGAATACATGAAAAATATTATATTTCAAATGTTTAATACTCGTGTAAACATCAGAAATAACTGTTTTGAACATAGAATGAAAGTTTCAACGAAAAAAACCTCTTTAACCTGAATTGATATTATTATATATAGAAGCATAGCATAGGGGGGGCATAGTCCGGAGCGTGCTCGTCGCGTCCCCTGCCAGTCTAGTTAGACTGCTAATCCGGCTCGAATGCGTACCGCAGTGCGAGTTAGGGCGTCCCCCGGAGGCGACGCACCGACCCGCCCCCGTCGGTACGAACATCGGCAGATGCGGCGATGGGGGCCGCCACCCATCACGCCTTGCCCAGTCAGGCGAGTCGTGGAGAGCAGAGCACAGCCGGGTGGGCACGTGGAATGTAAGAGGTTGTGTGGAAGGTAAGTTGCACGAGCTGATAACCGTCATAGCGGACAAACAGCTAGACGTGCTCTGTGTAACAGAGACCAAGTGAAGGGGCAATGACGCCTGCGATCTTCCTGGTGGCGGGATGGCTCTGTGGTCTGGTGTACCACAGAGCGATCCGGCCAGAATGAGGGTAGGAGTGCTGTCGTCCTCTCGCTTGGCCTCAGGTGTGAAGGATTACAGAATGTATGATCCCAGACTTATTTGGGTCCGTATAAAACTAGGTGTCACCAAGGTATTCATGATTGTAGCATATGCTCCCGTAGGATCCTCGGTGGCATCAGACCTAGAGAAGTTTTGGGATAATGTTAATGAAGTTCTGGATATGGCAGAAACCAGTAAACGCGTGATTGTATGCGGAGATTTGAACGGATGGGTGGGGACCAAGCGTCCCAACTATGAGGACGTACCTGGTCCATTTGGTGATAAGAGAGTAAACGACGCAGGTAGGCTCATAGCGGATGTATGCATGGAGAGAAACCTTGTTGTGTCAAACACATTTTTCCAAGATAAGGATATCCATATGTATACATGGAGAAGGAATGAACAGAAAAGAATAATAGATTTAATTTTGGTAGACAGTCGCCTCCGAAGCGAAATATTGGAAGCAAGAGCCTACAGGGGCGCCACAGTCGATACGGACACTATCTCGTTATTGCGAGATTTAGTGGTATGTTCAAAAAGTGGAGGCACTGGTGAGAGCGTGTCCACTTCGGTGGGCTTGAAAGAATAAAGGTTGAAAGGTTGAAAGAAGAGTGTGTAAGAGAAAAGTATGCAGAGGGTGTCCAGGAACGATGGTAGGCCAGCCGCAATCTGACATTGAAAAATGCTGGAGAATATTGAAAGAGAGTATGGTATGGGGATGCATGGATCAAGTGTTCTCTCTGCGCAACATTGTGGAGAAGCATCTGGCTATAGGTCAGAGGGTTTTCTGCAGTTTTGTAGATCTGGAGAGAGCATTTGACACGGTTGTACCAAAGGAACTTTGGGACATTTTACCGGAGTATGGTATTAACAGGCTGTACAGTCCAGTTACATGGGCTGTAGATCCTGTGTGCGGCTGGATGATGGAATGTCGCCTTGGTTTGACGTCAATATCGGCGTTAAGCAGGGGTGCGTTCTGTCAGCCAGGCTGTTTATCATATATCTGGATAAATGTCTCCAAAGGTCAAACGATATGAATGTGGGAGTCCAGATGGGCGACTCAGTGGTCACTGTTCTGCTCTATGCAGATAATGCAGTCCTGCTGGCACAGTCAGCGACTGACCTGCAGACCCTAGTCGACACAATGACAGAAAATTGTAAGAAAAAGGGTCTACGCGTGAATGTGAGCAAAACCAAAATAATGGTCTTTGAAAGAGATAAAGCCAGAACAGATGTAAGAGTAACAATAGGTAATGATGTACTAGAGCAATTGGATGAATTTGTATGTCTCGGATGTGGATTTAGCCGAGATGGAAGGTACAACACTGATATAGAGCGAAGAGTGAATGCGGGCAATAGAGTGAACGGAGCGTTGGGGCAACTTCTCGGTAGCCACCACCTCAGCCAGAAGGCACGTGTAGCAATACATAACGCAGTGCTTGTTCCAACATTACTGTATGGAAGCGAGAGTTGGGTATGCAGAAAAGAGTATGAAAGTGAAATTAATGCGGTCGAAATGCGATCTCTACGGAAAATCTGTGGAGTTAGGCTGATCGATCACATTCGTAATGACGACGTAAGAGAGCGAGTAGGTATGAAAGAGAGTATTGGTGTAAAGATGCGAAAGGGAATGCTCCGATGGTTCGGACATGTGGAAAGATTGCCGAACGAACGTCTGGTTAAGAAGATATACAATGCGAAAGTGAAAGGATGTAGGTACCGGGGGAGACCGAGATTAACACCTACCTAGACCAGATCGGTCATGTACTGAAGGAAGGTGGAGTCAAGAGTCTCCGAAACCGGCGATCATGTATGAAGAGAATTATGAATGTTAAGGAAGCGAGTAAAGTATGCAAGGATAGAGTTCTATGGCACTCTGTTCTCTCTGCCTACCCTGCAAAGGACAAGGCGTAATGGTATGTACATATGTATGTATATATAGAAGCTATTGCAAATAAAAAATGAACTAATAAACAAATAATAATATCAAAAAAATAGAAAATAACTCGAAAGAAACGCCTATGTCACTACGTAGCATAGTGTACTATGTTTGAGGTTTATAATCGACTCTTAGCTCGCTTCATATTGTGTTTGAAATTAAAAACATATATACACAAAAGAAAGAGGTCCTTTCGGCACCAAAAAAAAAGTACGATATAATATTTAATTTTGATTCCTACCGTTAATTATACCATTCACTACATGTATCAACTCTATGAAATCAGAACGTATATTCCAAATTTTCTTATAACAAACTATCTTCAGAGGGAAATTGGATGCCACCGAAGACAAGGAATGACTAACTGGAGATGATGATGATGATGATAGGCATCACAGCGATTTATAACCCCGCCTCAGACGGAACGAACTGGATGTGAACTAAATGTATGTATATAAAAAAATGATGAAATTATAAAATTTAAAACTTACCTCTATAATTGTATTCTTGGACAATGGCAGGAGCTGTCGTACACATTGCACGGACGGCCCATGCCTGTCGCCAATTTCTTTCTTCAATTTCTTCATCAGGTTCTGGTAATGTTTCCTGTTGTTGTCGTCACCCCCGTCAGCCAGTGTTGAATGTATCAGAGTTGCAAGCATGTCGATCAATGTCGTGAACAGGTTGCTGCGACACAAACTATATTAATTTATTGTAAATACACTGTCTGTCTGGCCATATTCCATGCTCCCCTGAAAAGTGTGCGAAGGTGAATGTCCCAGCTACATGTTGCAAGGTAAATCAAATCAAATCATTTAATATGCATAAGCCCTAAAAGGGCACTTACATATTGTCAATATTACATATTTTTTTAAATTAATCTACCACCGGATCGGAAAGCCGCCACAAACTGAGAAGATCCGGCAAGAAACTCAGCGGGCTCGTCATTTTTTTTTTAAATTACATGTTTTCTTAATATTATTGGATACATGTTTAGTCCTTATTAGTTCCAGTGAGATGCCCTTCGAGTAAAGATTTATTTTTTAAAAGTTAAATACAACATTAACAAAAAAAAAAACAAAAAAGAACAAAACAAAAAAGAACAGAAATAGTTCGACCAAATTCCACAAGCGGCACTCGATCACGAGTTAACTACTAAAGCAGCCATCATGCCCCTCAACCACATTCGAGGGAAGGGAGAGACCCGCTCACGTAGCTACCGCAGTCGAAGGTCTTTTTAGTGAGCATGACCACACCAAGATCTATAAATTACAATCAGATAGCTCAATCAAATCAATAAATAAATAACTCGTTAGGCAAAACACGCTACACTGTACAATTTGTGACAATAAGTATACAGAGTTCAGACGACAGTGAGGATCAGCACTAAAACAATGTAAAAGTTAAAATTATATAAAGTAATTTCTGAGAGAGGAGCAACTCATAACCGTTCCGTATTATCATTTAGATAATCCGAAATGTTGTAATATCCTTTTTTGCAAAGTCTATTTTTGATAGCCTTTTTAAACTTATTTATGGGCATGCGTAATATAGTAAGATAAGTATTCTTAAAATTCTTCTACAACTAAGCGCGTTCTGACATTAGGCACTTTATTTTTAGAGAGTATTGGACTTTTTTAATATCATCGTTATTGCAGGTTTTATCTACCATGACGATGAACAAATGTTTAAGGATATGTGTGTTCCGCGATAATACTAATAACAAGTTTTAGTTAAAAAAATCCATAGAAATGTATAGAAATTAGTTTATTTCTGTTCGTTCTCATCATAATATGATATTACTCTAATTCAGTTGAGATTAACATGACAACATTCACCTTCATTGAAAATTATTACAAAGTCGCAAAAGCAAAATTACATTAATATTAAAAATGTCTTCAGAATGCATCTACTCCAAAGGTTATTAAACATAGTTGTATAAAATATAAATAGTTAATATCAAATCAAATCAAATCAAATCATTTATTTTGCGAAATATGGGTATAAAATATTAGTTATTACAGGTATTCAATGTATCACCATATTTGACCGTCAAGCGGCATGCAAAAGAGCTAATGCCCTCAGAACAAATACAATATGTTTAGCAACATGCACAAACACTTGAAATAAATCACTTAATTATATAGTGTCAACAATAATAATAATAATAATGTCAACAACAACAATAATAATGATGTCAACAACAATAATAATGTCAACAATAATAATATTAATAATATCAGATAATTAAATAATATAAAACAAAAACATTACAACAATAAAGCAGTAATTACATATCAGTCAATTCAATTTATCATTCAAATAATCATTAATTGTGTAATAAGCTTTCTCTAGAAGTACCCTTTCTATTTTATTTTTAAATATATTAATATTAGTAATTTCCAGAACAGATTTAGGCAAATGGTTATATAGACGCGGGGCCATGCAAAATATACTTTTATTTAACATTGCCGTCTTATTTCCTGGTGTACAAATTTCAAGGCAACGTCTTCTACTATTTAAATTCCTAAATAAATCCATATTTTTACGGATAAATACTACCACTTCCAGAATATATATGCAAGGCAGCGTTAACAGTTTTAAGTTTTTAAATATAGGTCTGCAGCTGTCTGTTTGTTTCACATGACAAAGCGCTCTTACACATCTCTTTTGGGCAAAGAATGCACTGTCCCTATCAGTAGAATTGCCCCAGAACATAACACCATATCTTAAAAGAGGGGAAACATAACCATGATAAGCTGTTACTATAGTAGGCATGCTCACACTTTTTCTGAGCATATACAGTGCATACGAATATGTATTCACTCTAGAGCAAATTGATTCAATATGTTGCTTCCAGTTTAATTGATTATCTATAATAAGACCAAGGAACTTTGCCGCTTCCGTTTCATTAATTTTTTGATTATTTAGATTAATATTCATATCATTTAATTTACTTATTCTATTTCTAAATGTCATAAAGTTAGTTTTACTAATATTAATACGTAAATTATTTAATGTCAGCCAATTATTGATATTTTCTAATGTTGTGTTTATATCTAATTCTATTAATGATTTGTCTATACCGGTGAATATAAATGTGCTATCATCGGCGAATAATATAGTTTTATTAGTGGTTATTATTGGGAGATCATTAATATATATAATAAAGAGCAGAGGTCCGAGCACACTACCCTGTGGTACTCCAAAAGTCACCTTTCTACTTGCCGATGAATAGTCTAGTACTCTTTTTTTGTCTAAAGATAATCTAGAGATTTGTGTTACTTGTGTTCGGTTAGTAAGGTAAGATTCAACTAAGTCATATACATTGCCTCTGACTCCATAAGCATATAATTTATTTTTCAATATTTTATGATCAACATAATCGAATGCCTTAGTTAAGTCCATTAAAAGTGCACAAGCTTGTTTGCCCTTATCAATGTCACTTAAAATAGTAAACAAAAATTTGTATATTGCCATATTGATAGACTTCTTCTTTCTAAAACCGATTTGCTCGTCACTAAAAAGATGATTAATTTCAAAGTAATTATATATACAGTCATGAATAACTTTTTCAAATATTTTCGAAATAACAGGTACAAGAGCTATAGGGCGGTAGCAGGACATGTCACTTTTATCTCCCTTTTTAAAAAGTGGTTTAATAATAGTGAGTTTTAACCTGTCAGGAAATACACCATTTGAAATACATATATTAATTATATAACTTAATATAATAATAGCAACTACAATTTCAACAAAAGTATATTTAATTATATATTTTGTACTAAACACCATGGGATACTGCTATCTACTATAGAACCGTCGTAAAGGCGATCAATATATAAATATATATGGCAAAAAGGTCACTGGAAGAAAAATAAAAATGGTAAGGTGGTTTTAATATAGATGAATTAATGACCAAGGATAGTATAAGCAAAGAGTTAATGACCAAATATTATTAGGAAATAGTATATGCAAAAATACATGTGTTACTATCCCTTCCTTTTCTATGATTGTTAAAAATACGACCAAGTAAGGTGATAATATAATTGAAAGAGAAATGAAAACTCGAAGTATAACCATTTTTAGACCAGACTCTTCTATATTTATATGTTCACAATAGACAGTTTTCTCATATTTTAACATATGTGTCCAGCAATAAGTTGATTTTGAGTCGAAAAAAAATGCCATCTGCGATAGCACAAGTACTTGGCACTAGTACAAATGTTGTTAAACACAAGCTCTTCTAAATTAACAAAATAGTTTAAAAAAGACCTAAAATATACACTTTTTGTAGAGAATCTAATCCTGTAAGAATACCAACTATTTAAATGATTGCATTGTCCTCCTTCCTTGATATGTGTGCAAATATTCAAATTAATCCGATGTTTATACTCATGGACGTAAACGAGTAAGCAGCCTGAGGGTAAGTGTTACTGCCACTCATGGACCATTGCAATATCAAGGGTACAGAGAAACCGCTGCCTACCAATCAAAATCCACCCTGAAAATTGGACTGCCGGTTCTTTCCATCACGGAAAGTGCAACAGCAATGTGGTGTTCAGACGTCGACGCAACGGGCCGCTGCTATAGAAAAAAAAACTGCTGACTGTGTGCCTCTACCATTACCAGTGACAAGAAGCACGATCAAAAATTCCATTAAATACAAACCATGGTAGAATATATGCGTGTTAAAATAAAAGGTACCTATTATTGTATGCATCTATAAGTTGATGAGCGACTAGTTGTGTGAGCAGTACGGCCCAGTCGGATGTGTGCTGGTAAGACCGTCTGATCGCGTCGAACATGCCGCCGGCCAGCGAGAACCGCAGTTGTAGAGTGTCCGGCGCGGCCTCGTCTTGCCACCCATCACCGCACGCCGCACGCTCGTGCTCACGTGCGTGCGTCAGGTAATGTTGGAGCTGATTGTGAACGGCGCTTAACAAATTTTCCTAGGGAACAATACATAAGAGGCGATGAACAAAGACTAACGTAACGTTTTTGTCATGATCCTGCTGCAGTTATCCCAATTTGTATAAACGTCGGCATAGGATATTTTAACCATTAAAATTTTGCATTTGATATGATGCGTTTTATAAATATTTATTTGCGAGCGAAAAATGATTACCACAAACGAGTCTAGAATTTACATGTATTAGAGTTCCAAACCTCTAGCCAATAATCTAATGAAACGAATATCAACTAATGACAAAAAAAGAAATAGATTATCGGGCCGTGTTATCGCTTAATACAATTATAACATTTTATTACTTATGGTGATTTATTCCCGAGGAGAGTTGACGTCTGGCAGGCGGTCGGTCATAAAACTATTGCCAGTAACTTTTGCAAATATGTGCTATGAAGGAAGAGTGCATATTGTATCGACACCAAGCAATTGGGATAAGAGTAGGAGAATAATGATGGTGACAAACGAATAAGCAGCACACCTAATGGTAAGTGTTAGCTCGAAGGGACCAGTCCACGGCTGTCGACATAACTGCCAACAGTGTGGCTGTACCACTATAAACTAACTGAAATATTAGGCAGGATATTAAATCGCAATGATGTATAAATATTTTATTGATAGACAGCGTCGCCTGTAAAGACTATAGAGCTAGTCACAATTTGGTTATTATACATACTCACATTTGTCGAATTCGTAAGACAGTTGGAACGGGTTTTGTAATAGGTTCGAATCATTTTTCACCGGCAAATAAGGTTTTACAAAATGTTTTTTTTCTCTATCATAAGTAGAATAAGAATAGGACTTGCTGGTTTTGCATAAGTAATAAGATCAACCTCCTGCCTGATTTCAACCCGTTATACAGTGCGAGCGTTGACGACATAAGTGTAATGAATCTGACGCTATATAGAGCTCATCGACTTTTGCGCGCACTAGTAGGGGTGTCATACCCCTACTAGTGCGCTTGGTAGTATTTACAGACCTCATTACAAGGCAACTTTATTGACTTTTAGAAATAATATACTATTACTTATTACTCTTGTACATAGTTCGAGAAAGAAATCTTGACCTATACCTATTCTTAGGTTACAACTGAAAACCAGAGCTGTATTTATATGCAGCGAATACTGAGCTGTGGCCTTTTCGGTGTATGATGCCACACTGAGTTTGGGGCTTCGGCTTTGTCACTTCCCGAATGAAGCACAGTAACAAATTGTAAACTAATCACGAGGTCAATTACCTTCTGGTCGTCTTGATGTCTGAGACATGTCAACACGAGTGAGAGTAGAGGTTCGTTGGCTAGTCTGACGGCGTTACCCCCGCTGCAGGCGCAGCCACCTCCGCAGCTGGCACTACTTACACCGCGCTTACCACTAGCGCCACCACCCGCCGAACTGTGCAATACAAAAGAATATTTATAACTATTCTATTATCTTCTGTATACTTCTCATTATCCAAATCTACATTTATATGCTCATTATTCTATAGTTTGAAGGAAGAAAATTAAAGATGAAGGAAAACTCGAAATAAAACTCTAGATCAATTCCTCTGACCAGCGTGGTAGTAGATCAATTTCCCTTTTATTGTGAAGGAGGCTCGAGCCCAGTAGTGGGACGTATATGAGCTGAGGTGATGAGGATTCTGTAGTTTTATGCTCCGACCCTTCTGTATACATAAAAGACGTTATGACGATACCTATGTAAAAAATAATTGAACTGATTAATGCAGATTACACAGGTAGCTTGAGAGTTGAATCTGACGTGCATTGATTACACGGTAAGTTCCCAGATGTCACAAGCGGCACCTAAGAACGAGTTTACCAGTACAGCCATCACCCCTCACTTATATAGGAAGGAAGGCAAATGGATAGTTCAGATCTTATGAGAACCAATCTAGTCAGCATGGTATATCTTATCTATTGTAGTATACACTAGGGCCCAACAGTGTAACACCTTTTTGGTGGTATGCTATAGTTTGGACACTCCTGGGCTGTTCTGTCTCTGGTGATGCGCGATCTTATTACACACCGTATTGCTTCCCTATCATATTGGACTGGCCAAGTAGGTAGGCGAATCGGTACCAGTGCCGATTTGCATTACGCATATATCCCTAGAAGAAGAATAACAACATTATTCCTCTCCACTAAAATTAATATAAAATAATTGGTTCTAGTTATGATTAACAATACCTTAATTTTCAAAGCCAAAATGGCGTCTAGTCTTTCATTGCCAGTATTACTTACCCTTTATAACTAGGACTTTGATGACTTTTGCAGTCGCGATGCGAACTGCCACCGCCGCCTCCACCGCCTGAGCAATTACCGCTACATCCAGCGCCCCAGCCATTCTCCAAGATCTACATAAATACATTTAAAACATGAATATCAAACAATACATTAATAACGTTATGGAAACGAACTAAGCATACAATATAGCTATTATTGCTATGTGATGGCGGCTACGAAAGCTATCAATCCTTATATTGCTCGTACGTATTATAAAAGACGACTTAGTACATACATATATACATAGCATCACGCCTATTTCCCAGAGGGATAGGCAGAGATTACTGATTGCCACAAGCCACGATCCTGGCATACCTCCATCGCTTCATTCGCGCTCATCACCGTCTTCATGCATGCTCTACGATTATGCATACTCTTAATATGAACTCTCGTACGTATTTATATGCATGCTTTACGATTACGCATACATTAACCTGAATAAATTCGATCCCATCTGGTCAATAAATACATTTAAAAAATGGGTTGATATCAGGCAGGCGGCCGGTCATAAAACTGTTACCAAAAGTTTTAGAATATATGTGAAGAATAATGTGGAAGAAAAGTACAACATATTGGCTCAACCTCAAGTAAATGGTATAAGAGCAGGACGAAGATGATGGTACCTACTTCAGGACTAATGCGAAGTTTGAAAATGTGGCCGACAAAGTACACGCTGTCGAAATGTTAATGTGTTAGACTTTCGTATATGTGTATAGTTTCGGTAATAAGTGTGTGTCAAACCTGTCCAGCCTGTCTCAGTACTCTTCCTTGAACAGCAGCTGGCAGCTTTGCAACGAGCGGCGCCACCAGCCAGACAGATTCTGACCACTTGCTTGTACTCACAACACCACGATCCGTGCCCGTCCTGTAATAAATATAAAGAACTAATTGGTAGAAAAGATGTCCTATGATTTGGAGGATCTACGACGAAATTCGAATATATATGTTTTTAAAATAGATTTGTAGCAATAAATAAAAATGCAAAAGCAACCCAGACCCTAAAATCGATTAATACAGTTTTAAAATACTGGCAACTATGCAGAACAATGCATTAAAAAATGGCACAAACGTAAAAAATCTTCTGAATTGTTTAGCATATTATATCCAGCGTTATTATGACTTCATATTATAAAGGGAGACGATAATTGAAAACTTGATTTTTGATAATAATTTGGTTGATGTTTTCAACAAAACCATAAATGCATAACCCTTTTAATGTGAAAAAAATAACCTAATTTAACGAGCTTCATAGGCTTTTTGTGCAATAACCCGGCGATAATGGAGACTAGAGTATAAGTCTCCAACCGGCGATGTGGGGACATATTTTTTTTGTAACAGAATATACATTTAAAGCCCAAGAAAATAAGGTATCTTTCACTAATGTACAACGTGAAACCGTACTCCATACTTCAATAGGCATGTCGCTTTGCTTGAAAACATTGATGGATATTATAATATAAAGGTGTCTCAGAATGTTTTTCGTTTTTGAGTTGACCAATACGCGCCAACCGCAGGTAGCGGGGGAGGAGAGTTGTCTCAAACGCTTGGCCGGCTTGTTAAGTTTAGTAGCCATGATTCAGGGCCCATGAATCATTACGCGGGATCGCAGCGCGCGTTTTGTGTGCGAGCGTTTTATAAAAACAAAGATTCCTGCAATATTGTTCGTCGTATCTACAGGACACATTTTAATTTAACAGGCTTAAAACATGTGTCAAGTGCCAATTTAATTAAGCATTGGTCGTCGACGTCGACCGCGTTCGCCAGTCTGTTATGGACGACCCACGACAACCGTTGAGATTGTGCGCAGCATTTCTTAATTTGAACAAATCAAGAGTTCATCGCATGATTTCGAAAGATTTACATATTTACCCCTATAAGATTGTTATTGTTCAAGAAATGAAGCCTGATGATCCTGAAAAACGAGTCGAATTCTGCAGGATAATGAAAACCTGTTTCAGGAGGTTTTCCGTCGAATCGAATTTTCCCATCAACGGTCACGTGAATTAACAAAATTAAAGATACTGGGCTTCCGAGAATTCGCTATAACTGAATCAGAAGCCCTTGCACTCGCCAAAACCTCCTCGACCTCGGTATGAGTTCGAACTCAGACTTAATAGTCTGAGTTCGAAGTTCTGGTCGATATTGCCAAATGATTTGGACTTTTTTAGCTACAGAAATTCAAAACCTATGTATATAACTGCAACACATTCCAGCAAGATGAAGCCACTTCTCATGTTACAAATGACTCATTAGCCGTTGTTCACGATTTATTCCCTTAAAAAGATATACAACAAGCCGAGGACCCCTGATTTAACGCCTGTTGATTTTTTCCTATGGATGCTACCTAAAAAGTAAAGTTTACTATCCATTGTCACCCAACCTGAATGTTTTGAAGCAAAGAATTACTGAACAAATCAGGTCTATTCCGAGAGTGATGCTCCAGCGAGTGATTGAAAATTTTAGCTCCAGGTTAATTGAGTGTAAACAAGTGAATAGTGCGCATTTGCAAACGGTTGTTTTTCATAAATAAACTTCAAGAACTGCTGTTACTAAGAATTTAAAAGTAAATAATACGAGTTTTGATTGTTGTTTTTATTTAACATGTAAAACGAAAAATATTCTGAGACAACCTTTATATCCATCAAAGTTTCACCAATATCATGCATAGAGAATTTAGAGACATAATTGAATATTATTATTTGTCAATTAAAAAAATCGACATAACTATAACTATGGTCTATAAAATATAGCTTCATCTCTGTGACAGTTCTCACTAGTGCCGGACGCTTACGATGTAGTCCGTATTTTTGTCGATATAATTCCTTATTTTTTTAAAGTTATTTGCTACTGCAATTGAAAAACAATGCATGAAAATCTTATTGAATTTCAATCAAATGGATGGGTGAATCGATCATAAATGGAACACAATCTATGAATATCTTATTGAATTTAAATCAATGGATTTTATTTAATTTAAATTAAAGCTGTTAATTTATTATTCGAAAGCAGTACATACAAGTTCATCGTCACTATTATCGTCACCGCTGGAGCATTCCTGTAGTTGATATGAGTTCTTGGTCACTAATTATTTCATGAATAATCATGCTTATTTTATAAAAGAACTTATATTTTTAATATAAAAGAAATGGTCTTATTAATATTATAACTGATGTCTGAATACTAAATTAACACATTTTTCTTATTTTATAGAGTAACCAAGTTGTTTATATAGTTAATGTATTGGTTTTACTTGTTTTGTAAATAATTGATAAGAATGTTATGGATTTACGTTTATCGATTGTCCCATCTCTATCTTATTCTGTCCAGTATGACCTTGTATTTGCGTAAGCATCATAATTTTATAAAATGGTTACTAAGTATTTTAAAACATAGGCATTGGTGTATATGTTCATATTTTTATATTCATAATTCAATTGAGATATAACTGGCACGTAAAGAATAAAAATATAGGCGATCATAGTGGTAGGACCACGCTGTTGACAGTTTTCTGTCTACAGTCGCGGGCCGATCCGTCCGGGGTAGTACCACACTCTCGCAGAAGATCAACGTCTGAGTAATGGCAATGTGCTATTGCGCTTCATTTGGTGAGCGAGAGAGCCGGAAGCCCAACTAGGTGAGTTTGGGGATTTTATTGGTAGGCAGCGGCCTAAGCTATACCCTTGGTATTGCAAAGGTCCGTGGGAGGTAGTGACACTTACCATCAGGTGTGCTGCTTGCTTGTTTGCCACCATAAGCAATAAAAAAAATACATAATAAAATTGTAAACATGACGCGTATTCAAAATTACTTCATCAGTTTTGTAGCTATCTGTCACAGAGAACAAGCTATATTTTAAGGACTATAAGATAAATTTGTTTAAAAATGATTAAAAAATCTATATATTTGAAAAATATGCAATTATTCTCACCTATCCTTGTCGGGTGGTGGGGGCGCTGGTTGTTGAAACACATTGATAACGGCGCGTGCAACAGTGTCCAGCCACGCGTTCAACTCTGACGATCCGCTTTGAAACTGTTTAAACATCAGCTGCAGGTCCAGCCAGGACATACGCAACGACCATTGTTCCAGGTTCTGTTATATAGATTTTCTTAAGTTATATACATTCTAATGTCTAAATTTTCCTTCCATCCCTTTATCCTCAGTATGTTTACAATATTGATTATTTTTTTAACGAATTCGACATAGTAAGATTATAAGAGGTATATTTATAGTATTTTTAAGGTACTCTGCACTAAAAATGTTTGTATAAAAAGTCGCCTGACTTTATTTCTCAACTCATATATATCCAACTGGGGTTGACTCTCCTTCATAACGGGAGGAAAATTGACCTACTATATCACGCTGGTTCAGACGTGTTGGTATGGGGTTTAGTTGCGAATTTTCCTTCTCTTGCATAGATGTTTTGTTGTTTTTTTTGACATGCGTTTTATATTCCTTAGTGCCTTAGACGTCTCTTAAGATCACTCACGGGTAAGATAGGGGGTGGTGAATTGTATTCACCACACATAAAACTGGCGACTTTACAAACATACAATTAACTTAACACAAATTACAGCGACATTAAGCCACACCTCGATTAAATCATTTGTGGATCGAAAAAAGAACTGTTCTACGTGAAGACCGAACTTACAACAAGACTTTGTTTTGAGGTTACTATTTAGACGAGTATGCCACCTGTGCAGTAGAATATTCTTTTGTAATCGATAATTCATAATAAATTCAATAAGAACATTAATTTCTCACCTCCAATAAGCGTGTGATCATAGTCTTTTGATCAAGATCAGGGTGAGTGTGACTCGCTGATTCAGGGTAGCATATCATGTGAAGCAGTCTGTATAAAGAAAACAAAAATGAATCTATTTCTTGTTAAAATAACAAATATTAATTAATCTTATTTTATACCAGCTTCTGCCCGCGGCTTAAAAGGTTACTTTCCTAAAGTTTTTCATTCTCTATTTTTATTTTACCCCTCAAGGGTAATTTTTTTTACATAGCCTAAAAATAAGTTTCAAGCTTCTGGCTTTACAAAAGACGATACTTCCTTACAACTTTTCATCCCACTTTACAACCCTTTTTTGGCATTAAAAAGTAGCCTATGTCCTTTATCAGTCTCTAACTCTCTAGACAGTCTAGACTATCTATGTACCATATTTCATTTAGATCGGTTCAGTAGTTTTGGCGTGAAAGAGCGACAGACAGACAGAGTTACTTTCGCATTTATAATATTTGTAAGGATCAATACAAGCATACACATTAGTGGATAAGAGTGCCCTTAATAATTTAAAGGAAATTAACCTATTTTACCACGCAAGCAGACTGCTTACCATGGGAGTCAATTGCCATTCGTCCCGCAGTCTGTTAATGTTTACTGTTGTACATTTAATTTGTCTAGTACACCGTGCGTGGCTTTGCAAATGCACACAATAAATTAAATATTCATCCTTAGGTTGTCTGTAAGAAATTGTAATATGAGATAAGACTGCCTAATTATACCAATGTTTATTTTTTTTTAATTCCTGTAAATTTTACTGCAATGTGCAATAAAAAAGTTATTGTATTGTACTGTGTAGCCTAGGAAGGGAAATATTAGAATAAATCCTACGTTTGGTGGTAAGTTAATTTTTTTTACATTTTCCCCGTATTACAATTATTATATCTGATAAATTAGTTCCAAAATTTAGAGCCTAACTACAAGTAAATGATATTTTACCTTTGGGCTTGTCTCGGTGTGATCATGGGATCAAGCAACATATCCGGCTGGTACAACTCATCAGGGTTCTGTAAGCATTTCTGGAGCACCCATTCTTCAGAACATATTTCTGCTAGCACTCTTCTGGCTAACGATGATAATGATTGCGAGGAATCCAACAATGTGGATCCTACACCGCCATTACCCCTGGAATCATAAATAGATTTCCATTGATTTGATGTATTTAAAAGGTTTTAGACACGTATCTTGAGCTTTGTAAGGCATTCATATTTTGTTTCACAGGATACTAAAATTCTAAAAGTGCCAGAATACAAAAGTATTAAATAATAATAGTCACTTTAGCTGAAGGGTATTTATTTTTGGCACCATTTCTTTTTGATCAATTTGTAACTTTGTTTGATTTCATCTAAATCTGGCAACAGGTGTTTTAATAGTCATTCTCTGTCAGTCTCTCAACTAAATCAATATGTTTTACTACTTTAAGAGTAGTAGTTAAGCTACAACATTCTTCCTCTGAATGTAATAGTAAAAAGAAAACCTATAAACACACGTAAAGCGTTTGCCATATTCAATATATTTTTTTTTCCTGTAACACTTTAGATAAAATACTACCAGAGTTACCAGACCAACTAAGAACTAAGACCACAAGTCAATATTGAATTTTAAATATTTTCTACAAATATTCTAGGCAGAACAAGTGTTATACTTATTAGAATAGTATCACGTAAAATTGAGAGAATAAAAATTTAATAACATTGTTAAATATATAACAAAAAGCAGTGAATGGAGATATATTTTTATTTGTTTTTTATTTAACAAAAAATAAATCTACTGTCGTCTTGAACAGCTTCAAATTATAAGGATACGATCAAAGTTCCGATTTATGTAGCTTTGTTAAAATATCTTGTGAGTGAATGCAAACACAGTCATCATTAAATGCACCAGAGAGCCCAAGATCCATGTCGGGTTTTGAAGGTATATGTATTATGATAAACAATACCGAATTTCCATTAGTTTGTACGAATCTGTTGTTGATTTACGATATGAAGAAGCACGAATCACCCACACATTATAAAAAAAAATATTCACAGTATCACATTTATATTCTACTATTGAGACTACAGACTAAGTACTAGGGTTTGTAGTGGACGTGAGAGAACATATGAATATACAAGTCGTTGTGTGGACCCATATACATTCAATTGGAAGTATTTAGTGTTTAACACATGTGATGAACCTGTGGACGACACATAGAAATGAAATACTTTACTTATAAATATTATAAATTATTAGAAATTTTATTTACAAGCATAATATTAAGTTAAATGCGAATGATTTAAAAATATATTAGGAGTACCTTCGAATTTAGTTCCTTTTTTTTTTTGTTTTTTTGTTTTGGTAGGTATGAATTAAGAATTAAAATATCAAATATATGGATAGATAGAAAAAATATTAACCATGAATAAAAAACAAGACTGATGTTTTTTATCACTGTCTATGTCAGTCTGTTTATCTCAAGCAAATAGAGGGATGTTATATGCTTGACGTGTCTGTCGTAGCGCCTAAATGAGTAAATTATGGTGCATTTTTGAAAGCTCCGTGATCGAGAAAGTTCTAAGCAACAATTTATGAATATTTGCTAAGGTATTTCAACGTCATCAGCTTTTTCGTTAATTCATCATCATCACAGGCCATATATGTCCCACTATTGGGCTCGGGCCTCCTCCGTAATGGGAGGAAAATTAACCTATTATACCGCGCTGGTCAGACGTGTTGGTATAACGTTTTGTTTCGAGTGTTCCTTCTCTTGCATAGATGTTAGATGCGTTTTATATCCCTTAGTCGTCTCTTACGATCACCCACGGGTAAGATAGGGGATGGTGAATTGTATTCTTACTCGGTCACCACACGGATAGTTTTGTTAATTGCCGTAGAAATATTACAGTCATTTGTATTGTATTTACTTTACTTTCGAACATATGTGAACAATCAAATATTATTTGAAGAACCCATGTATGATGATACCATTGAGCTACTCTGATGATAGAGCACGAAGGTGGGAGACTTGCCTATTAGTAATCATCAAGTTTAGGTGCAATGGATTCGTCTTTTGACTAGTTCTGTTAATTTCTCCTGCTAACGAGGGTGTGATGCTTACCTTTTACTTATTTTTCTTTCATGTTTCTCAAAATGTTTAATTGTATTAAAAAGAAAGCAAAAAGATTCATCGGTGACGAATAATAAGTTTCGCCACGCATATGCAAATATATGGTTTGCTTTTTTTATAATTTTCAAATCATTCGCATTTAAAACAATTCGTTATCATAATTCATTGCATGAAGAACATGTAATATTTGTAAGTAAAGAGGTGATTTGGTTAGAAGGGAAAACGTTACAACCATATAGGATCTCCTCTAGACAGACAAAGGGTGAAGCGCAACTACACATCGAGACTTCCCTTGGTACAGCATGATTGAGGAGCAAAACAATATGAAGAGAAGCGAAGCGTATATGTTGACGTAGCTAATATTTATCAAGTTAATTATTTATTGTTGTATTAGTTATTTTAATTTTGGCGGGTTACTTTAGGTGATACCATTACAATCGGAAATCTACCATATAAGCAAAAATCTGGACTAAGCAAGAACGAGTCCCTTATTTTGTGACTGAACTATAAAAATTATAATAATTATTATTTTGTAAAAAAAAGTGCACACATGTACACAATTTGTGATTGCATAAAGTATTGTACTATACAGGAATAGAGACCAGTACACTTATGTCGGTGGTCGGTATCTTAAGCACTACGCCATCGTACATATATATATATATATATATATATATATATATATATATATATATATATATATATATATATATATATATATATATATATATATGTATATATTTATTTTATTGTCGATATCAATTTTAAGAAAAGTAAACAGCCAAATGTTGTTTTTTCATTCGTGTAGATAAAAAGTCATCACCTAGCTACGTCAACAATTAACGATCAAGTCAGAATGATACGAATATGTACATAGATACATGAGTTCACATTGAAGCCATGTTCGACTGTAGGATGTGCAACCGTGTAACTCAATAACAAAATAAACAAACCTAGGAGTTCTATGGCCCCCACTCATCTCTGTATCTACCATCCTAAGGATCAAAAAAATAACGGCAGTCAATATGTGTTTCATTACAATTTAAAAAAAAAAAACAACAATGATTAAATGATGTGCCTTGATGTAAAAAAAAATTGTAAATTGAGCATAAAAGATATATTCCTTCGGAAATCATTATTTATTAAAAAATGTTATTAATATGTAAAGCAAGCAAATACAAGTTTTCGAAGATTAACAAAATATGACCTTTTCCAAGAATAATGATAATTTTCCGTTGATCTCTCTTTTTGCAGTTTTATTGGACTATGAGAGTGAGGGAGTAGAATGCGGCGAACACTCTCTTATCATAGGTCCAACTCAGATGGCAGCTCTCCATTAAAACTGATCAATTTGATCGAAATATGATCAAGAGGAATATAAAAAAGAAAGAAAGATACTGTAATCAATTATACTTAAGAGATGGAACAAAATTATGTTTTCTTGGCAGTTACTTTATGATAAAAATATAACATAAGCAATATGAATACTTACGACATTAAATCTAGTTGTGCATCGGTAGGAACTGTATCGCTTGTGCCCAGTATGTGGGACAGTTCGCAGGACTTCTTTCCGCCCGGCTTACCCCCATCGCGCGCTGTTGAATCTCCAACCACTAGAATGATAAAAATAAAAATACGTTGCAATTAGCAGAAATGTAAGCATAAATGATGTGGAGATTTCAAGTTCAAATTTATAGTGTGCATCTTTGACGTTTTGAAGCTGTATATATAAGAGAAAGTTTGAAAGTGGCGCCAGTGACGGATAAGTTAAGGAATGAACGTTTGACCTGGTATGGACATATGATGAGACGGGATGAAAGTAATGTAGCGAGGAAGGTTTTAAGTATGAATGTTGAAGGCTCTAGGGGTAAAGGGCGACCAAAGAAAATATAGATGGACTGCGTGATGCATGATATGGATAGACAGGGAGTGACTACAGAGATGATGTCTGATAAGGCTGTATCGAAAAAGAGGACATATTTCGTCGACCCAAGTAGTTGGGATAAGAGCAAGAGAATGATGATGATGATGTATCCTTTTCGAAGTCTGTTTGCCCTTAGAACTCTCATTTTTCCTATATCACTGATAACGTAAATGCGAAAGAAATTTCAAAACCGGTTTAGTAGTTAAGCATGAGAGCTTAAAAAACAAACATTTACATTTACAATTTCAGTTGGGATTAAATGATAATTTCATAATTATGATAGGCTTAACATCAGTAGGAGTACTGAATAAATATGTATTAGCTATAAAATATACGTGAAATTTGTGCTATCATAAACGTCTACGAAAGCAGACAGTTCTGTCTGTCATGAAACTCTTTAACACTCGATATGGGAAGTCCAGGACCTTAGTATGAGCTTCGAATGAAGACAGATGCAATAATTATTTGATGAGTAACTGTACGAAATAAAAAGCTTTGTCACTGAATTTTTCGTGATAGATTTTTGAATGACCTGAGACGGATAATGGTTGTGATTCAAAACATTAACTTCCGAATTTGGTAGTAGAATTTCTGCGAGTAGTTATTAGGCTTTTTTAATAACGTAATAAATGAATGATAAAATAGACTTACTCAGTATAGCTTTTAATGTAGCTAGGACAGGTCCAACACCGATGTTTTTATGGGCAGCAGCGAGAAGATGTCGGTCGCAAGATAGTCGTACGCCCGCCGCTGCACCTCCGGGTCCAGGAGACGTTGATACAGAATAAAGACCTAACAGAAGAACGTTATATTAACTAATTTATTCACAATATAAAAAAATTGTAGAGAAGACTTACAGTAAATTGATAGGACTGTACGTATTGAACCAATGACACCGGGAAAGTGTGGCTGCTTCAGTCAAAGATTTATACACACACATATAATACTAATTTAATTTAAAAGAAACTCTGTATTATATAAATGTTTCGTTATCATCATTCAGCTTTTAGCCATCCACTGCAGGATGTAGGCCTTCCTCCTACATTCATATAAGGCGATAATGCCGCAATCGCCACGCTTTATAGGCAGGTTGGCGATCACAGTGAGACGTTAAACGTTTCCCAGGATAGAGTTGCAGCCTGCTATTCCTAGTAAACCCTTAGTCGATTTTTATGACTCCCATGAGTAAGTATGCGTTGGTGACAATTGCTTTCGTATCCCGTCGCCATACGGAGCAATCCTCAGATTGTGAGACAAATTAAAGCCAGGAATAATCATTTGTTGATCACATTTATGTTTTATACTGTCGTCGAGGTCTTAAAACAACTTAATTTGTACAATAATCTATCCATCAGCATATCAAGGGTCCTGATTAAACACAAAGTAAGTCTTCATGAGGGGTTGATAATGCGATATTCGCTACACTAGGTGTTAGCGATTTTAGATGATGCTTGGTATTGAGTTTGGCAAGCAAACGTTGCTTTCTACTTCCCTGGCACTCCTTTAAGATTTGGAAAATTTTCACGGGAGGTAAACTACCTTGTACAATAAAGCTACCTTGTAAATAAAAGTACTATAATAAATATTTTCTTTTTACTTTTTTTGTACTACTTGAACTTTTTTTTTATATTAAACTCACCGGGTTGTGGAGTATCCACAGTCTTGAAGAGTCTCAGCAGTAAATGACAAGTCAGTCTGGCGCCGGTATCCGGTGAAGGAGCGTTCGCCGGGTTACCAGAACCTCCTCCGCCACAGGCCTTGAGGAGGGATGGCAGTGCTGCGTGGCGTACAAAGTCTTCCAGCGAGAAGCAATGGCGCGCTGGACGATTGAATAAATTAGTTATATTTCAGTACGATAATATAAATACATTTGACTTATTTGTATTTGAGTTGATTCCGTTTTATTTTTGCTTTATAAAAAACCACACCCCGCACTAAGAAAAGCATCCCTGTGTTGTGGCGGACTTTACCAGCATACAATTTATGGACACAAATTACACCCACAATCAATTGTGTATAGTACAAAGAATGGTTAATGATTTGGGAAAGTATTCATACCACGTTATCTGTTCAGGGGAGAGAGGTTTTTAAAAAGAAATCACGCTGGAACAAAATTGGTTGTGACCGCACACTACGGATGGTCACCGAGGGGAAGGCGTTAAAAATAGTAAAAATATGGGTCACGTGGTATACCTACATTAGTTGTAAGGGAACGTACTTATGTTTCTTTAACACTTCGCTATATATGCAATCAAAGTCTTATAAAGTCACTGAATAGTGGCTTATTATTTCCGTAGCATAACCAATTAGTAGCCGTTACTATCGACACAAGTTCGAGATCAAGTTTAGTTTCTCAAATTCCACAAGTTCCATAAATATGACATTTAAAAACATTTAAATTCAATGAAAATGACAGCTCACTGTCCTGCTGTTATGAAGCTAATCAAGCGTAATCAAAACTATTGGATATACGAAATGAATATATATCCGAAACCATAACTAAATCCGATATAGTTTCAAATAATTTCTGATAGAGGCGGAGTTTGAAAGAGATATTTTGCGTCATAGTATCTACCAAATGTAGAAATCAAATCAAATCGTTACTTGTAATGCTAGGGTGCACCTGCGTGTATCGTCCCGAAATAATGTGTGGCGAAGCTTCGTACATTTTGTACACTAGAAAGTTATCGCGATAAAATTGTGTTCACATTAGCGAGTTCAGTATTTTACACGAAGTATCGTGCAGTAAATAAAGATGGCCGAAATCATTTTCATGCGTTTAACTATGGATGACGAATTGCTTTACTATTACAGCTATATTATGCTAATAATTACAATTATATTTATGGATCCCTTCATAATGGTGTAGAAATTCTAACACCATTTCATCACTCCACTCCATATTTCTTAATTAACTGGAGATCCTCGAACGCGTCTAAACACATCGAAAATTACCGCCGAAATGAAAAACGCTAGTCTGACCACAGAGCGCGATATACTAGCGTGCTAAAACCCTTTGACTTATCGCCACCCAAGCGATAACGCACACGAAGCCCGAATGTTCGCGACGATAGCCAATAATGACTGGTCACATCTGCGTATATCGTCTCATTGCACGAAGCTTCGTGACGATACACGCAGGTGCGGCCCTAGCATAAAAGTAATACACAATTCCTTTCACAATGCTCAAAAAAATATTTAGTTATTTATATTATTAATATATTTACTTACATGATTAATCATTTTTACAAAAGAATCTTTTACCTTTGTTATTTTAAGATTGAAAAAGGAGAAAAAGATAAAACAAATTAGTCTTAATAAAAAAAAAAGATTTTAATTTTTGCCACTTTCTACATTTCGGCGTCTCTAAAAACTTGCCGCCCTTTTTTTTTTTTTTTTTTTTTTTTATTGGTGGGCTATGGGTGCGTCTCGCCCCGCCAAATCGGTCCGGGGTGACGGAGAAGGCGGCGCGTGATCCCATAGACCCACCGTAAAATCCTCTCTCTTCGCCGTGCGAGCGGACCACCGGTACCCGATCTTTGTCTTCGGTGGTCCGCTCGGCGGTTTACCCTCGCGGGTTCCTCTCGTCGACGCCCCGACAGATTTCGCCGTCGGGGCGTCGCCCTCACGCGGTGGCCTCGCGTCGGGTGACCGGACAATTCCCCGGTCCGATCACCCGAGGCCTGGGTTAGGGCGGCATCAGGCGCAGGTATTCGCGCCTGCGCCGCCCCGGCCGCTGGCGGCGGCCCGGGTCGCGGGAGTCCTCCCTGACTCGTTCCGCCGCCTCCTTCTGCGAGATGACAGCCTCGCAGAAGGCGGCGACCGCGTCCCAATTCCTGACGCTGTCGACCATCGCCCTTGCGACAGCCGACAGTGACAGGTCGGCACCGATAATAGCGACGAGGTCGCGGCGCTGCCCGTCCCAGCCCGAGAAAACTTGCCGCCCTAGGCCTGGGCCTCGCGGGCTTTAGTCTAAATTCATCACTGCTACTAAGGAATAAATCCTTTTATCGCAAGGGACTTCAAATTAACTGAGTATTCACAACTATCAATGAAAATTAAATGTTTAGTGATAACTTATTGCTATATGGCGATGTTCACGTACCTACTAGTATGCAAGTGAAGACAGCTAGCGCGTCGTGTGCAGCCGCATCATGTAAATCTCTGTGGTGTAAGAGGTCTGCGTATAGAGGTAATGGGGCGGCGTGTGTCGCCGATAGAGGGTAATGTTGAGCACCGCACAGTGCCACCAGCGCGCCCAGCCACTCGGCCGCCAGTCCGCTGCACCACGCTGTCATCTCAGCGCAGACAACACCCAGCTCGTTCACACTGCAATATATATATTTAGATATTTCCTTGTGGTGACGGAGTAAAATGTGTAGCCTTCTTGAATGAGGGTGTTTCAAAAGATATGGTATGCATGTAACACCTGCCTATCTATGGTCTGGGCGACCACGTATCGGACGACTCAGTATAGGACGATGCCCCGTTAGGTGGACTGATTACCTGGCCTGTCCAACCGTGGATCTCTACGAGCTAATAGATGGATGATATATCCAGTTACGGATAACATTGTGAAAGGGAAAATTCAACATAAAATTCTGTACCAAGCAGTCTGACCAGCGTGGTATAGTAGGTTAGTTCCAAGCCAAAAGGTGGAATGTGTTTGGTTGAGAAGATATCTTAGATAGAGAGAAAGTAAACATACTGTATTCAACAGATGGTCAAAATCTATATCTATAAAAGAGGATGTTTGTATATATGACATCGCTAAACTCAGAAACTATTTGACCGATCATTATGAAAATTGGTATGTATATGAATTTTTTCACGGAGAATGTTTATATGCCCATTGATGTAACTCGCCACTAGGCGGCGCTGCGATATATCGACTTCTACAAACATATCGACGGGCTGGGTTTGCTAGCTGAATATAAATTCTCTCACACATATTTACGTCATCCATTCAAAAACCTACCATTGAACATAAACCTCCCGAACAAACGGAGTATAACGTAGTGATTATCACGCTTGGTTTTGTTGTGCTTTCATGCTTTTAGTTTGTGATCGTTGTTATAGTTTACTCAGGGTAGCGCTGCTGTAAAGAACTATGGTCTGATACACCGAGCGATGGAAGAACTTTTAGAAACTAAGTAATATTGACTAGCTGTTAATCTAAAAGAATTACTCACCGATCATTATCAACTTCTCGACATACAGCGAGCATGGCTGAACATACGAAACTGTATCTATTAGCTGGAGATTCTCCAACCTGTCGCGCCCACGCAATTTCTATTTTACCTAAAACATAACAAATACTTCATAAAACTCATTTATTAAATAAGAAAGTCAGGGATTGAACCCACATCTATTAAAATTCCTTTTTATTGCTATTTAAGCTACAATGGCAATTACATGTACTGATCATTTTCTGTTCACCTTCTCGTTTTTTTGCGAATCGATTAAAAAGAAAACATAAGCAAAACTCGAAGCCCTATGGAAAACTCGAAGCCTATTGGAAATTCATTTTAAGGTCTTACTAATTCGACTATAGCCTCTCCATCCACCTGTGCAGTTATTGATTTTAAGGCGAGATTGGCAGTATTTTATAAAGATTTCCTTACTTTGTAGTGAAGTGCATCAGGTATCCTGGTCGTACTTAAAATTTAAAAGTTTCCGAGGAGAGTGCTTCTACGTAATCTCCTAGTGCTTTCGGTTTTTACGACTTCCATGCCAAAGTAAGGGTTAGTTACACATTTTTAAGTATCTGCACCGTATTGGTTCCTAGGAAATGCTCTTTTTCGTTCTTCTTCGTTTCGTTCGTTTCGTTCTTCAATACAAAAATTTTATAAGTTAAATAAATGTATGAGTCATATAAAATCAAAACCGAAAATCTGTCAAAAATTAAATTATAATCTTAAATGACCCTAGTATTTTAAGAAATTTAAATTACTGCATTTGCCCCCTAGTGTCCAAGTCTGTAATATGGTGTCAAAAACCAGTTAAAATAGCATTTCAGTAGGAAATCCCGACAATTATTTGTTATATATTTAATTACATATTATATTTTTATTTCAAATGACACCACCCTTTTTTTCCTTTTCTTCGCAAGGTGGGACCACGGATGTGGTCGGGCACTAGCAAATCGGCCCAGGGCGACGGAAGAGGCGGCACGCAACCCCATGGACCCACCCTGCAAACACCTATCTTCGCCGTGCGAGCGGGCCACCGGCACCCGATCTTTGTCTTCGGTGGCAAATGACCTTGTATTACGGGGGACTTAGGCAGGAATCGAACCCACGGCACTGGCACGACAGGTCGGTATCTTAATCACTATTCCATCTGTGCAGTCATTACCTATTTAATTCGTTCTAAGTTCACATAGCTGGGTTTGATTCTATACAACTCATATAATATAAATTAATAGATCTAATACCTTTTCGCGGGTTTGTAAAGAACTCGCTCAGGAATTGTGGGTTATATTGATAATTCGAAGGTGTTGGATGCAGCGGAGAATATAGGGCTTGTCTGCAAAAATAAAATACATGATCACAATAAAGAATAAAATCATTCAACGGTATTAACTCAAATGTATTCTTTAGAATACAAAGGAATATGCAATACAATGAATTTACAAGTTTTATTTTGATTTTCCCTTCTGTTGCGGTGATGTAAGGTGCTGACATCAATTAATTGATTTTTCGATCAATCCATACGTAAGGAAACGGTTGTGATTATTATAACCTTACCCGATCATTGCAATTCGTTAACATCTAATTTACTTGAGTCTCATCTCAACTCATATATGTCCCAATGTTGGGCTCGAGCCTCCTTCTTAATGGGAGATATATTGACCTAACGTACCATGCTGGTCAGGCATGTTGGTATAGTGTTTTGTACCAAGTTTTCCTTCTCTTGCATAAATGTTATATGCACTTCATATCCCTTAGTCGTCTCTTACGATCACCCACGAGAGTAAGATAGGGGGTGGTGAATTGTATTCTTATTCCGTCACCACATGCTAAACTACTTGAGTCTATAGCAGTAAATTTATTAATTTCAAGAACAACGATATTTGCTTAGGGTGGACGCAACGTATGGAGTTTGCGAAGTTGATATCACATTATTATACAAATATGCTTTCTATCTAATTAATACAATGGAAATTCTTGTAAGTAGCTAATTATGAAAAAAAAACACGTATTCATAAATCGATAAAGTTTTTAGTACAAGTTATAAACATATTTATAAAAAAGTAATGAACATCTCAACTGATCCAATATCAGGCAAGTCGTAGAGTTTAAAAGAAAGAAAAAGGAAGGAAACATCAGGAAGTTTAGTTTAGGTTTAGTTTTTTTTTTTAATATAAAACGCTAAAACATTTAAAATGTTGAATGTTGAATGAAAACGTGACAATTTTACGTTCCCGCCTAAACTCCCTGACATAATGTTATCACATACTTGATTTTTGGGTATGCGTTAGCGAACGTATCGGCGTGCGGCGCATGACAGAGATGTGCGGCCGCTTTGTACAGGTCATGCAGCTGTGCGAGCACGCAACGCTCAGCCGAGCCACAGTCTCCAGGGTTCACCACACATTTTACCAGGCGGCACAGTTGTTCGAACACAGCAGTTGTTTGCTCCACACATACTAAATAAAAAAAAAGCAGGCACTCAATAAGTCGAAATTATGTTCAATATTTGATCGAAAATGGTAGACTAATTATCACTACTACACATTCAGTTGCGAGAAAAATGAAAGCCTTTCCCTGACTTCACATCCGACAAAAGTATTTTTAAACAATAAAATAAAACACAGACACGTTGTTTTTGTTTTTCTTATTATAATTTTCTTTTTATTTTTTTTAATCAAAACTTACTGCTAAGGAATTTACACATGTATCGCGATGGACTTTATAAATATAAAATTAACACAACGACACAACATCCGGGCAGATAGTAGAGAGTAGTCGTAGTATCCCCCTCTCTCAGAAAAACGATGTCTGAACAACTATAGCTAACAGCCTAGCTGTACCGTTGGTATTGCAAAGTATCATGAGTGACAGTAATACTTACCATTAGGTAAGCTGCTTGCTTGTTTTCCACCATAACGAATAAAAAAGTGGATGGGTGGATGGCACAAAGAGCTATGCTGTGTAGTGATCAGGACCATGACATTCGGCATGGAAATTCATACGTATATATACATAAAACATATGTGGGCTGAGATGATGATGGTTTATAAATACCCGATTACGAAACGAAAAATGATGTCACAAGCGGGGTTCGAACCCGCACCTATTGGGAATCCGGCCCAATCGTGCTGCCACTTACACCATCGTGAACTATTTTAGGACATGCAAATTTCGTTATATAATGTGTAAACATTGTCCGCTAGATGGCATACGTCACCTTGAAGACGTAAGATATAATATGAAGCGAAATTTACATGTCCTAAAATAGTTCACGATGGTGTAAGTGGCAGCACGATTGGGCCGGATTCCCAATAGGTGCGGGTTCGAACCCCGCTTGTGACATCATTTTCGTTTCGTAATCGGGTATTTATAAATAATTAAGCATATTAAATGCTAAAAATTTCAGTAATTTGAATGATGATGGTTATAAAATATACTTACGCAGCAAAGACGAATGATACTTTCGAAGTGCTCCGACAGTGTACAGCGCCAATGCAGATGTGTAAGCACGCGGCGCCGCTAGCCCACTACTGGGCGCTCCACGAGATATTAAAGCGCTCTCCACTTCAGAAAGCTCTTTAAGTATCTGTGCAAAAAAGTAAACTTAGTAGTTTCTTTAAGAGTTGTGCCACTGTAACTATTTTTTATTAAGTACTAGCTTCTGCCCGCGTAAAAGGTTACTTTTCTAAAGTTTTTGATCCCCTATTTTTATTTTTGACCGTCGGTAATACAGTGCAACGGTATTACAATACTCAGGGTTGGAACTTCATTACTGGACTGCTAGATGGCGTTGAAGAAGCTAGATTTTGAGATTTTTTGACAAACAATTTTTTTATTTTTCATATAAAAATTTTGATTTTTTTTTAATAAAAAGTATCCTATGTTACTTTTAATACCTCCAAGAATATGTGTACAATGTTTCATGATGATTGGTTGAGTAGTTTTAGCGTGAAAGCGTAACAAACAAACTTACATTCACATTTATATATTAGTAGGGATAGGGATATATGTCCGTTTTCATCGAAGGTCATTATAGGTAACACCTTAAAAGAATATACATGATATATATAATTGATGTTATGCTGTTCCTTTTTTACTCTATAAATGTACCAGTATTGGTTACACGGTATAAAGACTTTTTTTCAGACATCACCCCATACTCTTTTGATACCTTCCCCGTCGCCATTGGGCTGACCACTGATATCAATTTCTTGACCTCGGTGGTAAGCTTTAAGGGTTACCCTTTCGGGTATCGCCACACCCGGTGCCCCGGCAACAACCAATAGTGTTGCCGGTGCAACAGAACAATCATTGATGAAACACAAAGCTCTATCCCGCGTGGGGATAGAAACACCAACACTCAGTACGGATGATCGCTAATTAGACCATCATTTATGCAGCCTTTTTTTTAAACCTAGGAGCTCTATTGGGATTAATGGTTGCTGCTAATGGCTACTAACACACATGCAAGGTATTATGCCAAATCACCTCTTTTCCATTCCTTATTCCATCCCCTGCAATCGTAGACCTAGCGTAGGCAGCGACTTGGCTACAACCTTGGAATTACTGAAGTCTATGAGCGGCAATTACCATTTGCCATCATTTTGGACTGCCCGCTCATTTGCCTAAAATAATGTTACATTAAAGTACATTTAAAAGGTTATGTCATAGCTTCCCACCTGTATACAAGTATCGATAAGTCCGTGCACGTTCAGCGCTATCTCCATAAGGTCTAAAGCGAAGGCGACATGCTCGGGCTGTGGTAGGTATGTAGTGGCACCCGCCGCATATGCAGCCAGAGCTTCGCAGACTGCGCCACCCACGGCCCAAGAGACCGCCCCCTGTTCATACATAGACATCGTCTGCGGAACAATAACAAGGATTATATGAGAACCAGGTGAACTAAGAATTTTCTAAAAAAAAAAAAAAAAAGCTTGTCTTGAACGAGGATTGAATACGGTATTTCACAGTCAGCAACTCCTATATGTCAGACCAGTGACGTAGTCTCCATAATAGATTATCATCATTGTAACTTCTATAAGTTAGAATCCACAATGATTTAATTAGATATCACCGAGATTTGATCCTCAGGATGTGCGACGAAACGCTTTTAATTGATTCGTGAATCGCAACTAGTTTAATTCATTATCATCATCATCACAGCCCATATATGTCCCACTGTTGGGCTCGGGCCTCCTCCGCAATAGGAGGGAAATTAACCTACTATACCGCGCTGTTCAGACGTGTTGGTATAGGGTTTTGTTTTGAGTTTTCCTTCTCTTGCATAGATGTTATATGCGTTTTATATCCCTTAGTCGTATCGTACGATCACCCACGGGTAAGACAGGGGGTGGTGAATTGTATTCTTACTCCGTCACCACACGGAGAGTTAGTTTAATTATAAAAGATAAAAAGAGAACAGCACGAATTGCGATACTGATCTAAAGACGACAATTGATTTAATAAGATCTTCATATTAATAAACGAACTGTGATATTAAAACTCCGCTTGTGATAATAAAGAAATCGTAGACAAAATTATCAAGTTGTTAATGACTTACTTGAAATTTATGTGTAACCGATTCAAAGTTGAATTCGCTGCGTGAGTGTTTCTTAATTTTACCGCCTTCAGCCACGTCTATGGAGAACTTTTTGGAGAATAATTTGCATATTTCTGTAAAATTAAATAAGCGCTTATTATTATTATTTCGATCATTAATAACGAGGGAAGTACAACTTTACAAACTTTTAAACCAAGAAAACTAAAAAGATAAAGTATTAAATCTGTACGTGTAATCGTTGTCCGGTAGATGACACACGTCTAAATAAACACTACAAAATAATACGAGCCACAATTTGATTGTTATACGGCAGATTACATTTGTACAAGTGGTAGAACGATTGGAAGGGATTGCCAATAGGCGTGAGTGTCAATCATTTTTCGCTCGTAAACAAGTTTTTAAAAATAACTAGCATGTTAAAAGCTAAATACAACACAGTAATTTGGATAATCCATGTCAGTTATTTATTAGTTACCTTTAGTCATTTTCTTGACAGCATGTTTAGCTTCATCTCTGGCCCTCCCTACGCCATACAATAATATGTGCCGTTGGTTTGCGTCATGCGGTGTATGATCGGGCTCCGCAGGTGGTAACGGAAAGTGCTGTGTGTAATGATAATGCCGAGAGACCGTCCCTGAAGTCACTGGACCAACTCCAATACTGCTTGATGGACCGGAACTTGTGGTACGGATACCTGAATAGAAAATAATAATGAAATTGAATTGTAGAAATGTATTTTTATTATTCTCTGTCCATATTTAAATTACTGAAATATAGCATTTAATATGCTTAATTATTTATAAAATCCGATTACGAAATGAAAAATGATGTCGCAAGCGGGATTCGAACCCGCGCCTATAATAGGCGCGGGTTCGAATCCCGCTTGCGACATCATTTTTCATTTCGTAATCGGACTCTGTCCATATTACCATTTTCTTCTTTCAATACCCGCTTACGTCTCTTATCATCGTTTTTGATATCCACAGAACTATGGGTGTGGCCACAGATTGTATTCTTATTATTTACAAATCTTCTACTACAATTACTATTCGTCAAGACATATACGACTACTTAAACAATGGTGAACTGAGGTCTTTGAATACGGAGTGGTAATGTTAAATGGTCAATGGGATAGGACTTAATAATACCACCACAAAGTATAGGGACTTTAGAACTACTAAGTACCTCCGTATAGTCATCTGCGTATATTTAGATTGTGTTGGGAAATAGTTTATAGACAGTTTCTATACTAAAGGTTTCCAACGTGCAATATGCTTCTTGCGAGCACCTCTATGTGAGGGCCTCGAGCCAGATCACACTTAGCAATCTCTCTGCGGCAATTTATTAATATATTTAAATGGTCTACTGTAACTAGGTTATTTACTATACCTAAGTTTAATATTTTATATGCTAATAGTTATTATACCTACTGTCTCAATGACTAACCTGGTACAGACATTGGTCCCATACTCATACCAGGCATTCCTGGTATGCTCATACCGCTTGGGCCCATCATTGGTGAATTTACGCTGTGAATTTTAAGAAACATAGTAAGAATGGTTACAAATAGAATGATGTAAATTTCGACGAATATTCTTTTTTACAGTTGCCTTTAATTCGATTTAAAAAAGTTTTAATAAAAAGTTGTTTTTTATAATGCTAGGGCCGCACCTGTGTGTATCGTCACGAAGCTTCGTGCAATGAGACGATACACGCAGATGTGATCGGTCATTATCGGCTATCGTCGCAAACATTCGGGCTTCGTGTGCGTTATCGCTTAGTTGGCGATAAGTCAAGGGTTTTAGCGCGCTAATACATCGCACTCTGTGGTCACACTAGCGTTGTTCATTTCGGCGGAAATTTTCGATGTGTTTACACTCGTTCGAGGTTCCCGTTAATCAATAAATATAGAATGGAGCGATGAAATGGTGTTCCAATTTTTACACCATTATGAAGCTGAACCCATAATGAAATCCGAAAAAATCATTATGTAATTATTAGCATATTATAGATGTAAAAATAAAGAAACTCTTAATCCATAGTTAAACGCATCGAAATGATTTCGGCCATCTTTAATTTTTGCACGATACTTCGTGCAACTTCGTGTAAAATACCGAAGTCGCTAATATGACCATAGTATTATCGCGATAACTTTTTAGTGTACAAAACGTACGAAGCTTCGCCACACATTACTTCGGGACGATACACGCAGGTGCGGCCCTAGCATAAGACGACTACAAATTTATTAATCTTATGCCCGTTTCCATTAGCGATCCCTAAATTTCGGGTGCACTCACAATGCAATGTAAATGACACATAAAGCCAGTATTATATGTTAAATATGTCGCCTTAGGTGTTACTTAAAATTTAAATCTTATTTAACTTGTTATTTATTTATTAAAAAAAAAGTTATTGTAAAATAAAATAAATATGAAATCATTTTAATGAATCACTTTAGTTACTCAATTTTAGTGTTGATATCGTAAATGTTTACTAACCTATGAGAGGGTTCAACTGGATCCTTAGGGCTGTCTGGTGCATCCATAGAATTTTGTTGATCTACATTGATATTTTGTAGCAACTTGTCAAGGTCATCGTCTATTTTTGAATCATCGAGATCCATACGTACATTTTCCTATATAAAATTATAATCAAGTTAATTGAATATTTTACTTAATAGTACACATACGAGCCGAGTGGTGGCGGCTACGCATACTACTAAGCCTTACTTTGCTCGTGGATGTCGTAAAAGACGACTAAGAGTCTTATAACGACTTGGGCCAACTCATCTGATGCCGTTTGGTCAACAATTACATTCCCAAGGAAGGTTGACGTCTGGCAGGCGGCCGGTCATAAAACTATTGCCAATAACTGCTACAATATGTACTATGAAATAAGAGTATATATTGTATCGATCCCAAGTAATTGGGATAATTGTAGTGGAGAATGATGACTTAATAGTATACATACATATAGAAGAATAAACAATAGTTGCAAAATTATGATGTATAAGTGTAGTGGTTTCGATTCCCAACAAGGACAAACATTTCTGCAAGCCACGGAAGTATCTTCTATCATTTAAGTACCCCATGACATCATTTATTTCATAGTATAGATATAATCTTAAAATTATAAAATCTGCGATCGCCATCACAACTTCCATACGATTATGGTATTCTCCTCGTGGCGAGGACTATGTCCAACGGTAGACGTCACTAGGGATCCGTCAGGCATAGATGAATTTATATTCAAATAATGTTAAAATAACCAAATCAGGTCTAAAACTGGTAGCATATTTTATGTGTTTCCGTCTATTTATATCTATTGAGGATTTTGGTCACATTGCTCTCCTGAGAGAGTTATTTTCCTCCATAGTAGAGGATCGTCAAGTTTGTCAGTTTTTTGAGTGGTATTTAGTAACGGAATTAGCGGCAGCTACAATCTGGGTCATTACTGTTCTACACGTTAAAAAGATAGAAGGTTATATGAAAAAAAAACACAAAAAACTTACCTCCATTTTAGGTTTCAAATCAATGCCTGCGAATATATCTTCATCTATATTATGGTTTGTTCCGGTGCTTGAGGCTGGTGGTGCCACTGTGTGAATACTGCCCGCCGACGTTGGTTCAGTTGGAGACACTAAGTCACCTGTATTACAAAGTAATTGTAATTGAGTTTTTGTAATGGTTTTGTAATTTGTGGGGGAGTCGTTCATTAAGGAATTAGTACTATCGTACAAGACATATACACATTTTAAATATTATCGTATGTTGTGTAATGGCTGCTACGAATACGAACAATCATTTTAAATTTTGACACGATCGACGGCATTCGTTCGTTCGGGTAATAAAATATTTTTCTACATATATTATACTTTGTAATTTGCATTATTAAAATAGGTTCGTTTAATAATTTCTAAATATTATATATATTATATTATTATATTCAACTCTTAATCACGAGAAGGAAGAAACAATAGCCAAAACAAACAAACTGTAATTTAACTTTTACATTGCTAGTGGCTGTTGTAAAAGACGGTTAAGAGATTTATATCGACCTGGGTCAATCTGGTCAAAAATTATATCCCCAAGAAGGGTACCTTAGACAGGTACTTAGATAAAAATATTTCCAAAATGTTTGTATTATGTACGATGTAGAAGAGTACATATTGTGTCAAATACTATCTACTTATAACTAAGATATACTTCGCTGTCAGCCTGATGGATGGATGTACGGAGTCTTTCTAATGGGGTTAAGTTTTCACCCTTTGAATACAGAACTTAGAAATATCAGCGTCTTTTCTGATATTTCTAAGTTCGACGATGGGCGACTCAGTGGTCAGTGCTCTGCTCTATACAGATGATGCAGTCCTGCTGGCGCAGTCAGCGACTGACCTGCAGAACCTAGTTGACACAATGACAGAAGATTGTAAGAAAAGGGGTCTACGCATGAATGTGAGCAAAACCAAAATAATGGTCTTTGTAATAAAGTGATGACGCCAGAACAGATGTAAGAGTAAAAATAGGTAATGATGTACTCAGAGCAAGTGGATGAATTTGTATATCTTGGATGTGGTTTTAGCCGAGATGGAAGGTACACCACTGATATAGACCAAAGAGTGAATACGGGAAATAGAGTGAACGGAGCGTTGGGACAACTTATCGGTAGCCACCACCTCAGCCAGAAGGCACGTGTAGCAATATATAACGCAGTGCTTGTCCCAACATATGTAATCGAGAGTTGGGTGGTTTTCGACAAAGTACTTATATTTTTACATTCAAAGTACTATTCCGTGTGGTAACAGAGTAAGAATACTATTCACCACCCCATATCTTACCCGTGGGTGATCGCACGAGACGACTAAGGGATATCAAACGCATATAACATCTATGTGAGAGAAGGAAAACTCGGAACAAAACCCTATACCAACACGTCTGACCAGTGTGGTATAGTAGGTTAATTTCCCTCTCATTACGGAGGAGGCCCGAGCCCAACAGTTGGACATTTATGGGCTGTGATGATGATGATGATGATGACTTAAATTTTTAATAGGCTGTGTGGTAGCGGCTACAAATACTACCAACCCTTACTTTGCTCGTGGATGTTGTAAAAAACGACTAAGAGTCATATAACGACCTCGGCCAACTCCATCTTATGCCATTTGGTCAGCAATTACATTCCCAAGGAGGGTTGACGTCTGGCAGGCGGCCGGTCATAAAACTATTGGCAATAACTTTTACAATATGTATTATGCAAGAAGAGTACCTATTGTATCGACCCCAAGTAATTGGAATAAGAGTAGGAGAATGATGACTTATATTTTGAATATATATATATATATATGAATAACCAGAATGTCTCAAAAAATTTCATGAAGGATAATAACTATAAAAGTTTCAATTTATAAAATATATAATAATATTCAAAAGCTTTACAGTACCTCTAGATATAAGCGTACACATATATGCATCATGAGAGAAGACATCCCGCCTTATCAGTTCACCAAATAAATGAACCAAGTTGGCAAACTGCTGTCGGTTGCCTGGGGCAGCGTTAGGACTGTCATCTGAAACGTATAAGATTATATTTGACGATCCTTCGAATAATGTCACCAACAAACAAAATCTTTAAAGTAATATTATTATCAATCGATACCCTATAGCAGGGTTTCTTAAAGTGGAAAGTGGGGTCCATGTACCCCTTAGGGGTCCGTGGCATGTGTATCAGGGGTCCGCAGTGGGTCGGGGCCCTGATAGGGCGCAGGACCGTTTTTTTCTTCAAAACAAACATATTTTTTGACAGGGGTCCGTTAATTGTTTAAATTGTGAAAGTGGTCCGTGACTACAAAAAGTTTAAGAAACTCTGCCCTATAGTGTTCAAGGAAAATGGATGAAGCATTTCTTCTGGACACATTACAGTCCTCAACTGTAAATTTTCAGCGATCAAATCTCTTGCGTACTACTCCTGTAGTATTTCCCAAGCGCAATGACATGTTCTTCTTTAAACTGGGTATAAGAAGAGAACTCTCTTCATGGTAGACAACAGTATGACTGTATCATTATTGCTAAAGCCCATGAGCGGCAATATCGCTTACGATCAGGTGCCCTGCCTGCTCGGTTTGTACCAAAGCAAGAAAAATAATATTTTCCGTGTGGTGACAGAGTAAGAATACTGTTCACCAACCCATATCTTACCCGTGGGTGATCGTACGAGATGACTAAGGGATATAAAAACGCATATAACATCTATGCGAGAGAAAGAAAACTCGAAACAAAACCCTATACCAATACGTCTGACCAGCGCGGTGTAGTAGGTTAATTTCCCTCCCATTACGTAGGAGGCCTGAGCCCAACAATGGGACATTATGGGCTGTGATGATGATGAAGAAAAATAAATAAAGGTACAGGATTAAAAAATTCTATAAAACAAAATGTTGAGTGTTCAAGTTCAATTCTGTTGCAGTCTCTAAGTCACTGCAAAATTCTGTGCTAACCCATATAGCTGGTACAATACAATAGTACAATTTCTCTCATACATTAATTTCTTATTTATACATTTTAACATAAACATACAATGAAATGGCGGTTATATTGATTGTACACTGAAACTGGTCAAGTATTTCAATATTATTCAAATCAAGTTATTTTATTATGGCTTGATTATTTATGCATAATTATGGGATGTAAATGCTATGAAAAGAACAAAATGAAATAAGATGTTACCTAGGACAGGTGCATCGTTATCTAGGAAACGCAGGAGAAGGTTTTGAAAGATTGGCGGTCCATTGTATAGTCCAGTGCTGGAACTAACTGATTCCTTATCATCGGATCCTGAAAATAAAGATATATAAATGAGAAGGTGAATTTGTCTTAATATTTATGATATAGGTGAACCAATAGACGCTTTTCTAAAAAAAATAGTTTATTTTTAATTTATTGCACCACAGCGCCACCTACTGGGTTCAATTATTAATCTAAACCATTCTTGTATTTATCTGTATACACACAAAAAAATCATCAAATCGGTCCGCCTACATAGGGGTTCAGTCACATAAACACGTACAGAAATATTATGTATACAGATATGATACACTCATACAACACAAGCAATTTGTCAATATAAGTAATGAAGGAAATGTCCATTTTAACATTAGATTTCCCTAAGCAGTCATTTTAACTGTTTTTAAATTTCAGATACAAAAAGTTATATTTGTAAGGATCTGCCCTAACAATAATAAGGACGACTGTGTGACCCTAATAAACGTAGATTTTGTCAAGTACGATTTTGTCACAATAATAAAACATATAACATATTTGTGACAATTGTAAAAAGTATGTATGGGGAAAGAGTATGCATGAAAAAAATATTAGTTTTATTTGGAAAAATGTTGAATGTAGCTATATATATGGTACTAAGTTTCAATCTTTCTAGTATTAATATTTATTCACACGTCAGTATTATTAAGAGTTTTGTTATTATCAAAAATCGAAAAATTCGAATTATAAGTGTATGGCGTTAAGTTCTATGTTTCACAGATCATTACAAATATTAAAAAATAAAAAAAACATACGCTTATATGAATATTTTTATGTTAAATTTATGAAAACTAGTGCTCGATGACATTTTATTTGATGATAAATAATATAATATTCGTAGTTAGTACAACATACCACGTTTGTAGCTTCAATGTGGTAGTACAATGGAATATTACTTACTTATTTCTGCTGTTTATTTAGTTAAGGCACAGATAAAGTTATCAAGTAGTGGTTAAGATAACGACATACCGTACCAAGAGTCATGGGTGCGATTCCTATGTAGAACAATACTTTGTGCGTTCGCAAATTGTTGTTCTGAGCCTGGGTGTAATTTGCGGCTAACAATTGTATGTTTCTAAAATCTTCCGAAATACAAGGATTACTTCAAATTACTGAAATTTATCATTTAATATGCTTAATTATTTATAAAAACCCAATTACGAAGCGAAAAATGATGTCACAAGCGGGATTCGAACCCGCGCCTATTGGGATTCCGGCCCAATCGTGCTGCCACTACACCACCGTGAACTATTGTAGGACATGCAAATCTCGCTTCGTATCATATTTACGTGTTTAAGGTGACGTATGCCATCTACCCGACAATGTTTACACATTGTTATAGGCTTAATACTTCAAACTTTGCAGTTAGAATTGTATTAAGGATTACTTGCTTAGTGCAGGGTATTAAAAAAAGTGCTATGCAGATAGAAGCAGATTAAGACTGGGACATATTATCTTAAACGCCTTATTCAACATTCAGGAAAAGTAAAAACAATTGGTAAAATATAATAAATGTTCCCCATGTGGTGATGGGTTGAGAACACAAGCTGTGACCATTTCTTATATTCACGTGGGGTTTATAAAGTTATCATCAGGAAAAAAGGCAACAGAATACTTCAAGGAAACCTGTGACACCTACTTCGATTGATAACTTGTTTGCCAAGCATGACTATTATTACATTCATTTCCCATATCCTACTAATATCCAGGAGTGCCTGTTCCTAGGCCATTAACGATCACTCCGTTAAATGGATGGAAATAATGTAAGTGTCGCTATATGGACTAAAATACTTAGTGCTGATTTCTAGTGTCTTTTTACCGGTGGCATGGTGATCATGGTGATGGTGCAGAGTGTGGTGCTGACGCCTGTCGAGTAGAGCCGCCGCAGCCTGTGCCCGATGCTCGCCCCAGCGCGCGCTGCACACCGCCCATTCACAGATTACCCGCACTACACTATACGGACACGCCCACTCCTGCATTGAGCAATAAAACATTTAAATAACGGCCGTCGGTCATCGTTAAATTACGATATTAATCCAAGCGCCGTAGCAAAAAAAGTAGGTTTGTAATGCAACGTACGGGACCTGGTGTTTTTTTTTTGGAATATGTTTAAGGTTGTCCCCTGATTGTAAATCCAAGTGGGCGCGGCGGGGGGTTGTTCACTTCAGCCGCCATCTTGGAAAACACGTTTTATTGAATATCTCGCGAACCGCGCATCGTACGATAAAAATTGTAGAGATCATTATTGTAGATAATAATATTTGCCATCTTTTTTATTTGAAACTTTTTTTTGTATAACACATAGGTTTTTAATTATAGCGAATCAAACTTTTTACAATATGGTTTTTACTAAATATTTATTTAATGGTCAATGATAAATTAAAAATAATGGTAACTGAATTGTAGAGCATGAAATTACCTATAAATTTTATAAGAAACTTTTTCTCGTAGTATTTTTAGTTTAAGAGCTATAACGCTGTAAATGAGATTATAATGCTGTATATTCAATTATGTCCCTATAAGTTGTAGTATATATTTCGGGTCGTTCGGAATTTCTCCCTCTTAACATTCCAACAGTATTCAGGTATAAATCCCAACCGTTTTACAAAATCGGAAGTCTCTATTAACTCGCTTCGCTACAAATGCTACGGGAAGTTGGCGAGTAAGACAAGGTTGAATTTATCACTTCTACCTCCAACACAAGATACGGCACGCTACCATTCTTTCAGAGTGTACCACCAGGTTCAAACTTGACTTGGATTTTATCACGACGCTGAAAAATGGGGTTGGAAGCGAACTGCACAAGGGTTGAACCAATTTGAACTGCTATGGCTCCTGCACCGTCGAGTTTGTTGCAAATAATATCGTGCAAATGCACCAAAAATTGCGAAGCTGCCTGCGGATGCCAAAAAGCTGTTCTCAAATGTTCGATTATTTGCTCCAATTGCAGCGGCCAAACATGCGACAACGTGCCAGACATATTAGATGCCATCCCAACCGAAGACCTAACCTTTGATTCGTCTCCTTCGGATATGGCGGAGGCAGAAGAGATAGATCCACAAGACGATGAGTGTCTTCCCTCGACATCGACAAAAATAAGACTCGCCCCGTAAAATAATGCGCCACTTTTTGTTTGTGTAAACAAATGTTTTTTCCGTTTTTTTGAAGTAACATTCGTAAAATTCTTTTCATTTTAGTGATTTTGATAACAATTGGAGATACATAATAATAAAAATAATAACTATTACAATTCTTACGATGTAGCGGGATGTACTATTGTTTGTTGCTACATAGACAATCTTTTATGATGATACCGTTTTAAGTAACAATAAAGATCGACAAATCATTAGTTGTTCTCCACATTATTTATAATTTTAATTGAATTGCTGCACAGCTGTATTGACATTTTTTTTTGAACACTTTATGCAATTTTATGCGTTATGAAATGGTTTTGGTATACAGCGAGCAATATTGCCACTGATAATGTACGAGGTGCAAGTTTTACTAAGCTGCAGCTCTTATACTATAAATGCTACGAGAAAAAAATTCGTATAAAATTTATAGGTAATTTCATGCTCTACAATTCATTCATTCATATCATTCGTTACCATTATTTTTAATTTATCATTGACCATTAAATAAATATTTAATAAAAACCATATTGTAAAAAGTTTGATTTGCTATAATTAAAAACCTATGCGTTATACAAAAAAAGTTTCAAATAAAAAAGATGGCAAATATTATTATCTACAATAATGATCTCTGCAATTTTTGTCGTACGATGCGCGGTTCGCGAGATATTCAATAAAACGTGTTTTCCAAGATGGCGGCTGAAGTGAACCCTACCCCGCCGCGCCCACTTGGATTTACATTCAGGGGACGACCTTGAACATATTCCCAAAAAAAAAATACCAGGTCCCGTACGTTGCAAAAAAAAAAACCCCGGCGCTTGGCCTATATGAAGTGACATGGCTTTAGTACCTAAAACTTTAAATAAACATTCGTTTCGTATTGGAAAATGACCTGAACAGCATTTTTTTGTAAAAATTATATAGTTTCTACATGCAAAACAGAGATACTGAAATTTAGCATTTAACATGCTTGATTTTTTATAAAAACTTGATTACGAGCGAAAAATGATCGTCACACATGTGATTCGAATCCACACCTATTGGAAATCCGTTCCAATCGTGCTATCGCTTACTAACGCTGGTGTAGCAAAAGAGAAAGGTTCGAATCCCAAATGTGACAATCATTTTTCACTCGTAATATTTTTTTTATAAAAAAAAATCAGAGATAGACAAGTCATTTAAATAAATAGTGAAGTAATCTAAAAATCTTAGCGGCGAAATCTTCTTTCAAGTATTATGGATTAGATTCACAGGCAGAATAATATAATTCTTAGTATGAGCTATAGTCGTTTAAAAATAAAAACAGTAATTTAAAAATATAGAAGATACATTGATAAAAATATTTGGAAACTCACTGGATCTTTCATATCGATATTCTCTTTCGATGGCGGAGGGCAGTTAGCGAATACTTCTTTGTATAAAGTATCCAAATTGTTGTTGGGATCCACTCGATCAAAGCAATGTCTATCCAATGCTTCTAACACTGCTAACACACGCGCTGATAAAAAAAAAAAACACGAGTAAATTCAAACTGAAAATCACATTTTCAAGGTATCACATTGTACTCATTATTTTTAAAGTTATGCTTCTTTTGGCGCGTTAAGGAAAAATTATGAGAGTAAATTTTACGATGCGCGCGCACACCGTCACGAAAAACCGATCCTGAAGTTAGCTATAGTCAACATTCTCCTTTTTTTTGATATTTAAATAAATATTATTTATCTAGATAATGCATTATAATAAAACTTTCAATGTATTAAATACCTTTTTTTCTATTGTTAGTGTCGTTTTTTCTAAAAACGTAGAATAAGGCGAAAGATAAAATTTTTGAAAAGATTTTATCTCGTTACGCCAAAGAAGTAGATATAACTTCTAACGCGTGTACATAAGTACACACACACTCTTTTTTTACATTTGTTCTTCTTTTTATCTATTGGCAATCAGTTACTTATACGAGCCATTGTTGCCAGTGTCGAGTTATAATTATCTTCACGTTCTTAATCTCTTCAGATTAGTCATTGTCAGTCAGTAAGTCAAATCGTCGCCCTCAACAATGCTGGCCACACTGGTAATGGTATCTTGTGGGAATTTTGATGGAAAACGAAAACGTTTTGATGGAAACGAAAGCACTTTTATATGATATTCACTACATCCCAGCAGTTTCGTCACACCACATTACGTAAAATGCCATCAAAATTATCTAACATAACACGTTATAACACTAAGATATCGAATATGATACAAGAGCACTACGTGACGTTTTAGATTCCCGCCAAAAAGCCTTTCTTTTACATATTATGGCGCGATATTTTTAGTGGCCATGAATACTACGCAGAAAACTTTTTGAATAAAGCATTTTACAAGAATCAACATATTTATATTTATTTGTAATGCAATTTAATAAAAATACCCTGAGAGCTAGTCTGCCATTTGTCAGTACACCATTTACTCTCTGCCTTTTTACTTCTTGCTAAAATTTCTTGTTCAGCTTCATACACCTGAAATAAATTCTTTTTTTTTTAATATCTCCACTTAATTAATAATATCAATAATGATTAAACCATTGAATTAAGCTCAGATATAAAAATGTCATGAGAATATGAGAACATTTTGCCTATGTGGATTTTTCAGTAACATGTAACAGTCAACAAACTTCTTGTAGTTTATTTCTCTTCATCATCATTCACCTGCTCTTGGCAAATTGCTTGGGGTCGACACAATATGTACTTGTACATATTGCAAAGTTATTGACAATAGTTTTATGACTGGCCGCCTGCCTGACGTCAACCCTCTTTGGGAATGTAGTTGTTGACCAAACAGCATTAGGTGGAATTAGCTCAGGTCAATATAAAGCTCTTACTCGTCTTTTACGACATCCACGAGCTAAGTGAGGGTTGGTAGTAATCGTAGCTGCTACCACACAGTAGTTTACTTTTCTGCTTAGGGAAATCAAACAAAGTCATTTTTTTTTTCAAATTTTACTTACTAGCTTCCGATGTTCTTCAGTAGTCGCTGTATCCATATGTGGCATAGGTAATGCAGATGGTGGTAATGGTAATAAATCCAATGGGGATCCTTGTAGAGATGAACCGCAGCCAGACCACACCATCGCCGTTGGACATTCTATACAAATGACCTGTTTATATAAAACGTATTTATTTTAAAAACGAAACAACACATCCGCCTTTGATCTGTATTTTTTTATACTTACCAATATAATGCATAATTGAAGGATGAAGTGAATATTTTATAAAAACCCCATTACGAAGCGAATAATGATGGCACAAGCGGGATTCGAACCCACACATATTGGGAGTCCGGCCCAATCGTGCTGCCACTTACACCACCGTGAACTATTGCAGGACATTCAAATCTCGCTTCGTATCATATTTACGTCTTTAAGGTGACGTATGCCATGTACCTGACAATGTTTACACATTGTAGGCTTAATACTTCAAACTTTGCAGTTAGAATTGTATTAAACGATGACACAACCTTGTTATTTAAATTACTGAAATTTAGCATTTAATATGCTTAATTATTTATAAAAACCCTATTACGAAGCACGATTGTGCCGGACTCCCAATAGGTGCGGGTCCGAATCCCCCTTGTGACATCATTTTTCGCTTCGTAATCGAGTTTTTATAAATAATTAAGCATATTAAATGCTAAATTTCAGTAATTTGAAATGAATATTTTGTTTTGGAGATTGAAAGTCATCAGAAAATATATCTGGCGTCCCGAAAAGAGCGTTAGGAATCGTTTTGGTTTTCAGTGGGTATTCCAGTCGCGCAAAAAGAACTTCCAAACTCGCTATGTATGATAATAGGATTTTGAGTATTTGTAAAATGACTAATGTGAAATATTAATATTTAAAGCCGTAATAATATTACCTGTAAAATGGTAGCCAGCTGGATAATAATATCTCTATGGTAAGCACAGTTGAGTATTTCTCCAAAACCAATTTGTACTGGATTCAGGGCGGCTGTCACAACTGCATTGATAGTGGCTTTCGTTTCTCTTGGTGATGAAGCTCTTTCTTCTTTTACTACATCCATTGGTTGAGTAGGGTTTGGCGTACCGAGTGGGTTTGGAGTACCCATACTATGGTTTGGGTTTGGTGTACCCAAGGAATGATTAGGATTCGGTGTGCCTTGATTCTCAACGGGTGTAGGTTCTCGTTTTATTTGAGAGATATTTGGTTTAACATCTGCATTTACGTCAGGAGCTGGCGACATTGGTATGCTATTTTGTTCTGAAAAACAATAATAATAAACTATATATCTAATACACTTGAATAGATACTTTGGGTTGAACTAATGCAGAAACGAAATTGTGTAAATTTAAATGAAATCATAGTAGCTATCTATGATTTTTTTAAGCTAAAAAGATCTGTGGAGTTAGGCTGACCGACCGCATTCGTAACGACGACGTAAGAGAGCGAGTAGGTATGAAAGAGAGTATTGGTGTAAAGATGCGAAAGGGAATGCTCCGATGGTTCGAACATGTGGAAAGAATGCCGAACGAACGTCTGGTTAAGAAGATATACAATGCGAAAGTGGAAGGATGTAGGTACCGGGGGAGACCGAGACTAACCTACCTAGACCAGATCGGTCATGTACTAAAGGAAGGTGGAGTCAAGAGTCTCCGAAACCGGCGACCGTGTATGAAGAGAATTATGAATGTTGAGGAAGCGAGTGAAGTATGCAAAGATAGAGTTCTCTGGCAATCTGTTCTCTCTGCCTACCCTGCAAGGGATATGGCGTGATGATATGTATGTATGTAAAAAGACCCTGCACAGTGCTATAATCCTTGTACCTATTGCAGGGGACTTTACAAACATGCAATTAACGCAGACAAGTTATACCCAGACTCAGAACAGCACTTTGTGAATCGCACAAAGTATTGTCCTGCGTGGGAATGGAACCCACGGCACTGGCACGGAAGGTCACACTTACTAGCAAATTGGCACGCAATAATTAATAAGCTACTTAATTTGGTTCAAAATTAATAACTTATGACAAATTTTAATTAAAGATGTCTACCATGCTTTTGAAGTCATAACTTTTGAAATAAAACTATTTTTACGGATTTTATCGCGTTTGTATTTGATTGTTAATTTATTGATATTTGGAACACTTTACAGTGTTCATGATCATAGTAGGGACAGTCCTCTCCCAGTCCTCCCGTAATCATTATCAAATTTAGAAAAAACACTTCTTTCAAATATGTATTCGCGTAAACATCAGAAGACGTAAACTTATTAATATCTTAATCGCTATACATTTCTAAAGCATTTAATTTTAAGTAATTTCTAGTACATTTTTGAAATTCATGTTCCAATACCAAAAAATTTAAATTGTGAGAGGTCCTTCAAAAAAAAACATCTAAATTATGTGATAAACAAATAAGTTGATGACCAAACACCAACAAAAACATATAGCCGATAATCCAATTTTTTAAAGCCGATATTATAATTCCATAATAGATAAAAAAAAATCAGTAATAACGATGCTAGGTTAGGGGTCAAATTATTTAGTTCACCCGTGATTATAGACATCGTCAATTTTTTTAAACTTGGTTAATAATAAATATAGATAATAAATATAGATGTAGAATTAAATGTGGAAACCGTTTCTCGGGTGATTACGGAGTAAGAATATATAATATAAACCGAAATAAAACCATATATAAACCCGTCTGATTAGCGTGGTAGAGTAGGTTTTTTTTTTTATGTCTTAGTTGTTAGCCTCGGATGGCTATGACAACTTTACCCGGACTGTGGTTGAGCGCTGAGGGCTGTCAACCCGTAATAGAGTAGGTCTATTTCCTTTCTATTTTCTAAGAAACTTTAGCCTAGTAGTCGGAGCTGAGATGATGATGAAAGTCGAAAATTAATTTTCATTCACAATTACATCTAATACTCATAAAGATAAGAAACATTTATTTCTTAATTATTCTAATCTTTTTGAGTGACATACAGGGTGGAAGGGGACCGCTACCGAAAACAAAGACAGGTAACCCTATTAGTCCTACTTGTAATGATAGGCTATAAAAAAATTTAATCAGATGAAAAAAAAATCTTTTTCACCACGCGAGGCCGTTGAGCTCTTGAACATATGATCGTGAGTTTTGAATAGATTGCGTCTTTTCTCATCTGAGAAAGTTACGTATTTTTTATGGAATTATCGTTACTTGGCACTGTCCTAATACGATGGAGTGTGAAAAAACCTTAAAATTCGTTGTGAAAAAAAAAATCTTTTTCATCCGAAACAATTTTTTTTCTAGCCTATCATTACAAGTAGGACTAGTAGGGTCACCTGTCTTTGTTTTCGGGAGCAGTCCACTTCCACCCTGTATATAACGGGTAATAAATGGGAGGTACCTGAATTCCTCTCAATGGTTTTAGAGAACACAGCTGGCTGGTTGAGCGTTCTCAACGTGGTATCAGATAATACGGAACATATTGCAGCTGCCTTCTTAGCACAAGAGGTGGCCAACCGCCGTGATAGACTTTCGCAGTTAACAAATTCTGATACGTGTTGTAGAGCTAAAGGTAAAAACAATCTGAAAAAGACAATATATAAAAGTTTTGATTTTATTTTAATACGAAACGTTGAATGACGGTCTTATACCATATTCAATATTTTAGTGTAGTATTGAATGAATTTAGGAACATTTTACATCAACAGAAAATGCTGAAGTGGATATTTAATACCAGTGCTTTATTTTTTTTTAGAGGCCACCGAAGGCAATAACTCAGTACTGATAGTCAGTAGTCAAATGACCATAGAGCAGTATACAACGGTAAGTTATGTGGCTGCACGTCGTCTTTTCGCTATCTAAGATGGTATCGGCAGGGTGTGTCCAGATATTCATAGCCTATGCAAAAAATGCTATTTATAAAAACTATTTATAACACGTTGGAATTTAATCCATATCTATTTGAAATCCGTTCCAATCACCTTACCAATAAACAATCGTGGTAAACTGTCGCCTGTATACTCGTCTTTACGGGCGGAGTGCTTTAATTGTTTTAATAAAAAGAGGAAAGTCGGTTTCAAGGATAAAATCCACTTGAAAAATAGAATCACTCCAAAAAGTTTTATATTGGTGGCTTATTATCGTATACATATATAGAAAGGTAAAATAAGTTGATTTTTGGATTTATGATGCAGACATGAACGTCTTATTTTGCTATTAAAAAGTCGAGATCAACAAAATTCCTCCAAAACAGCGAGGCATTAAACCCTGAAACAATATTCCTATACATCCCTCAGACTATAAACAATTCTTTGAATGAATGAAGATTGCGGATTGTAAACGTATAATTAAACACTTACCTCAAGAGTCCATCATCGGGTGCTCTTTTATCGAGCAACTCAATGATCCAAGTGAAGAAATCATGTCTATCAAGAAGACTCTCGTCCAACAAGTACTTAGCGAGGCGACAGCAGTAGTTCCAAAGTTTTAGGGCTTGCCGCCAGTCTGTGCTCTCATTTGAATTAGGGGTAGAAGAACCTAAAGCTGGAAGACAATTTAAAATAAACAATGTATTAGAATTTACTAACAGGATTGCAAACTTTGTTTGAACATATGTAATGTAAAGCATTATTATACTCTATTAACAAAGTACAGTAAATAATGTTAGATGAATTGAGGTATATACCATACAGTAAGACAAAAGGGTCTTAAAAATATTTTACAGACATACAAGCAATTTGAGAGCTGTTGGCTTTAGGCATCACCATTTAATTATCTGAGTAAAAGATTAAGTGTTATTATTATTCATAAGATTTTCACTGTCACCTTCAGTCAACTCTCAGAGTTTCGAAGTATCTGTTTTTAACAGACTTCTCTATTTTAAAATCACTATTGTTAACATATCATACACAACATACTTTGTTTTTTTTTGCTTCACAAACCTTATTTAACTATAAGGTAATCCTGCGCGGAATGCCAATTGGCTTGCCCACCGTGACTAGGCTTACATCCTTTCCTATCCTTTACCACAACCTCAGATAAATAAAAATAATTAAAAAATCAAAAAACCCGACTGCGTAAAAAGTGAACCAAATTACGTACACAATAAAAAAAAACTGAAAAGAAAAAAAAAACAAGCACTTAGATGTCCGGTGGTCTAGAATTCTATAATATATTATTGAATGAATACTATTGCAGAAAATAAAATATATTCTAACAATGGAACATGACAACTGAACAGTCGGGATCCATTGAAAAATTAGATTTGCTGTCGAATAATGGAACCCGACTGTTCAGTTATCATGTTCCATTGTTAGAATATATTTTATTTTCTGCAATAGTATTCATTCAATAATATATTATAGAATTCTAGACCACCGGACATCTAAGTGCTTGTTTTTTTTCTTTTCAGTTTTTTTTTATTGTGTACGTAATTTGGTTCACTTTTTACGCAGTCGGGTTTTTTGATTTTTTAATTATTTTTATTTATTTTATACTTTTTAGTTATGAATATCTAGCTAGGCTATAGTTATCTTATTTATTAATGAGTAGGTACCTCCCTATAAATAGTTTTTCGACTTAAGTTGAGTACTAAATCGTTTGAAGTTCGAGATGGGCGACCGTGTCAGACATTAGATAATTTAGATAGTCCAATCCAAAATAGTAGGTATCTACTAGATAATTTAGTATATGTGATATATGTCCATCCACATTCAAATGCACAGTCATACGAAATTGTCGTCTCTTCATCGTAAATTTCTACTGTCTAAAGACCTATATGTGAGAATGGTTGTTACGCAACTTTAAATCGATATAGATCCTAAACGGTCAGTTGAATCGAAAAATGTTATGAGAAAACTAATGATTTTTAAATACCTATTCAACGATACCCCACTCGACATAGTTTGTTCACTTTCATTTTTATAATTTTCACAAAATGGCGTCCAGTGGTCGGTCCAGGCGTTTGGTCTGTATTGTGCTTCAAAGGAACATACAAACAAACATACATACATACATAGACTGTTAAACACAATACCACTCCTTTGCGTCGCGCAGTCGGGTAAAAACAGAAGGCTGTTGATAAATTGTATTTTGTCTCAGTCCCTCATACCACTGGTGTGCTAGGTGTAAATTGGCAAAATTAAATAATCTATACGTTTTTTGTTTATAAATCACTTGTAAATCACTTGTAATTATTTGAAGTTGTTGAAAGTTTAATTACTCAAAAATCCAGCTTTCAGACAACAATTAATTTGATAATTTTTTCTAACATATTAATATACAAAATTGTTTCATTATAATAAGTACTTACTGCTGGAATTCCCTGGTGAGTGCATAGAGTTGGGCACTGTAGAATTGGGAGTAGATCCCCCTGGAGGGTTGCCTGAAGAGATGTGGCTAGGTGTACCTTGGCCTGCCAGAGAAGTTTCTTTAGTGATCAATGCTTACTGCATTAACAATTAAAATTTTGCTTATAATATAACATTACAAAACTGTTGTCAACACTTCACTCTGTTAGTAGAGGATTTATTACATAAGCACTTTAACCTAATAATGGTATGTTATAGACTTTGATGAATGCACATTCTGAAAGTTTGATGCATATGTGCATCAAGCACATACTCGACTCTGACGATTCAATTACAATCGTTTAAGAAAGAGCCTACACGGCCCGCGCGGCCACAACACATAAATATCCGCACTTCCGCCCCCGCCGCCGGGGACGAAAGATGCGACGCAAAAAAGTCATAAATTCAAACGTGGGCACGCCCGCTTTGTTATCAGCGATGCCCCGAGCCGAGGTCCGTTCACCACAGGGCGAGCCCTCGGGCGTTGACGCTTAAAATGTTTACCGGGTTGAGAGCCCTCAGCGCTCACCCATAGTCAGGGTTAAGCTGTGGCAGCCATCTGCGGCTAACAGCTAAAAGACAGACACACAAAAAAAAGGGTACCTTCTTAAATATTACAGTTAAATATGGGGTTAAAGCATTTTAATCTTTATTTAAGAAATTGTTACCAAATTCAGACAGTCAGCGACTGACCTGCAGACCCTAGTCGACACAATGACAGAAGATTGTAAGAAAAGGGGTCTACGCGTGAATGTGAGCAAAACCAAAATAATGGTCTTTGAAAGAGATGAAGCCAGAACAGATGTAAGAGTAACAATAGGTAATGATGTACTGGAACAAGTGGATGAATTTGTATATCTTGGATGTGGATTTAGCCGAGATGGACGGTACACCACTGATATAGAGCGAAGAGTGAATGCGGGAAATAGAGTGAACGGAGCGTTGGAGCAACTTCTCGGCAGCCACCACCTCAGCCAGAAGGCACGTGTAGCAATACATAACGCAGTGCTTGTCCCAACATTACTGTATGGAAGCGAGAGTTGGGTATGCAGAAAAGAGTATGTAAGTAAAATTAATGCGGTCGAAATGCGATCTCTTCGGAAAATCTGTGGAGTTAGGCTGACCGACTGCATTCGTAACGACGACGTAAGAGAGTGAGTAGGTATGAAAGAGAGTATTGGTGTAAAGATGCGAAAGGGAATGCTCCGATGGTTCGGACATGTGGAAAGAATGCCGAATGAACGTCTGGTTAAGAAGATATACAATGCGAAAGTGGAAGGATGTAGGTACCGAGGGAGACCAAGACTAACCTACCTAGACCAGATCGGTCAGGTACTGAAGGAAGGTGGAGTCAAGAGTCTCCGAAACCGGCGAGCGTGTATGAAGAGAATTATGAATGTTGAGGAAGCGAGTGAAGTATGCAGAGATAGAGTTCTCTGGCACTCTGTTCTCTCTGCCTACCCTGCAAGGGATATGGCGTGATGATATGTATGTATGTTACCAAATTTGCTTACAAAATAACCTGACAAATATTAAAAATATATATCATATTTGTTAACAAATACTTTATCAGGAAATAAAGTCACAACTTGACTGTTTATAATTACAGTATCCATATTTCTTTATATCATTTTACCTGACTGTGATGGTGGAGTTTTATCAGCAATGTTGCCAGGCACAGCATTTTGGTAATGTTCTGAAAGCTTTGGTATCTGATCTTTCAAAAATTTTATCAGAGTTGTTGTCCATTCTATAAAAAAAGAAAAAACACAATTATTTTCTACATCTCAATTGTAAAACAGTATAAATTCAAAATATTTTATAATCATTCAGGGGAAAAAATTGTAAATAATGGATCATTGAATAGTATCTGGTGGTATCCATACTATGTGATCAATTATTTACATTTTATTTTGAATAGGTAAAATTTTAGTTACAGTAATAGAAGAAGGAAGAAAAAGAAGAAGAATAATAGCTTTGATATTTTACCTGATCAAGATTAAATTAAATATTTGAAAAGAAAAATTAGTTATGTATCATTAATTACCAGTAGTTGGATCAGGAAGTTGTCTTTTCTTTATCTTAGCCTCGGAAACAGCAACAGTATATGCAGAACTTAGTTTGATGAACCATGCTGCTCTGGGCATAGATACTTGGAATTCGGTCAATGTAATGAAGATCTCTTCTTTCTTATTAAAGTTCGGTGCTTTTTTTGCTAATTGGGAAAGAGGTTTGCTACCTGAAAATATATTTAGTTACTCAAGCAATATTTACCTGCCCAAAGTACTTATTTTATTGTTTATACTCCTTAATAATGTTATAAAACCCTGGGCCAACTCCATCTGAAGCTGTTTGGTCAACTATTACGTTCCCAAGGAGGGATGACTTCTGGCAGGTGACCAGTCATAAAACTATTGCCAATAACTTTTACAATATGTACTATGAAAAAAGAGAACATATTGTATCAACTCCAAATAATTGGGATGAGAATGATGACTCCTTAATAATGTTTTCTTTTATAGAAAGTAAACAAATTTTAAATTTGAAGTTATTGTGAATTGTCTTAAATTTATTTTTAAGCTATTGCATAGCTTTTATCGCGGGCTTTGAGCGCGGCGACCGAATCAAGAAATTCCGTAATGAAAATAAAACCTAAGATTGTATGGTTGAAAAGCAGCAGTTAATTTTGCATTGATTTTAGGTAGCGAGCGTGGCCGAGTGGTCTAAGGCGCTGGTTTTAGGCACAGTCCGAAAGGGCGTGGGTTGGAATCCCACCGCGGTCAAAGTCGTTTTGCAATTTATTTTTGCAAATTTTTTTTTATAATAACTTAAAATTTATTCTTTTATGGAATTTCTTGATTTTGACTGCATAAATAAATTATTATAATTGCATAAGTTGATAAAAAATGCTATGCAATAGCTTTACCCCGGCAGTCCCCGAGTGCCATTCATTATGGCTTTGAAACTTCTGGACTATAAAAAAATTAAAAAAGTATTTAAGTGTTTATCAAATTACAATAGGAGAGAGATTATAATAGAGTTCCATAATTTTATAAAACCTGATTACGAAGTGAAAAATGATGTCACAAGCGGGATTCGAACCCGCGCCTATTGGGATTCCGGCCCAATCGTGCTGCCACTTTAGAGTTCCATTACTTAACATAACATAGAACTTTCAGTGGATTCCATTATTTCTTACTTACCTGCCAAATCTTTGAACCATGCTTCAATCTGCGCTTTAGTCCGTGCAGTGGCTGGCCAGAAATTGTCTTTAGGATTAACTTGCTGTCGCTTTCTTCCACAATCAGGCAAAGTATTAAGTTCTTCCTTTTTAGACAATATGCTAGAGAAAAACTGACCTATCTGGAAATATGTTAAATAAATAATACAATCAACTGATATATTCATACAATTGAACAGTTTCATAAATGGCTTTTAATACTAAACATGTACGTAGTTGTGATTAAATTTGACAGCAAGTAATTGATATGTTACGACTATGATCATAATATAATTGAATCAATATTTTTTCTTAATTATAAATACATATTTTAGGGATATTAATCAAATCTAAACATTTTCATTGTGGTGACAGGGTAAGAACACAATACCACCCCCATCTCACCCGTGGGTAATCGTAAGAGATGAATAAAGGATATAATACACATATAACATCTCATCTCATCTATAATAACGCATATAACATCTATGCAAGAGAAGGCAAACTCGAAACAAAACCTTATACCAATATATCTAACCAGCATGGTATAGTAGGTCAATTTCCCTGCCATTATGGAGGAGGTTCGAGCCCAACAGTGAGACATATATGAGCTGAGATGATGATGAATCTAAAAGTATGTCATACCATTCTGCAGACTTTACAAAAATTAAAAAAAAAAACAAATATTTTTATTTTTAGTCTACCTTTGATGCAGAATAATTTAAGTTTCTAGCAGATCCAAACTCGTCACTGGACTGTGGTGTTGTAGAAAAGCCATGTTTCACGTTCGTTGATGTTAATTCATCTTCTTTCTGTCGAGGTTCCTGAGGGTACACATCAGGAGGGCCTAATTTAGGTCTCTTCAGGGGACGTTTCTCGTACATAATACCCATGGTGTCTGGGTATAGAGACGTATCTGTTTCGTAATACCACTATTAATTATACAAGGAAATTGTACACGACTGCAAGTACATAATCACATATAGTACAAACACTGACCATTCATCTAAAATCTATAAAAATCACACATGATTATAATTAGATTAGTAATTAATTCAATAATGAATTAGACTAGGCTTTATAAATATATATACATATATATTTTTTTAAAAGGAAATAATATAATTCAGTGGATAGGTGGATACTGGATAAACAAAAAACAATTCCATAAATATTTTTTTAATTCTGTTGGCTCGTTCGAGCAGACAAAGGGAAGAAAGTCAATACAGCCATTTCTCTTTGGGTTGGCTACAAACACGTTTTCCTAATTAGTAGGAATTCAGATTGTATTTGAATACAAGGACAGCTCACACTTATCTAAGTGGTGGGGTGATTGAAATGGATTTCTAATAGACGTGGGTTTGAGTCCCACGTGTGACAATAATTTTTCGCTAGTAAACAAGTTTTTATAAATAATCTATATTTATAGCTTGTTCAATGCTAAATCTGAGTAATTTAAATTAAGTAAGCACCACTACATTGCAAAAAGAAAATCGCAAAATTATTTAATATTATAAGTTAAAACACTAGTTGAACGATTAACTTTTATAAAGAGTCTATTTGGGTTACAGTAACATAGGAAAAATGAGAATAATTTTACTATGTATATCTCTTATTTTGGTTCTAAATAATATGAGATAATAAGAATGAGAAAGAAATAAAATTAAAATGAAGTACATACGTGAAATTTTTGTGTGCGAATGGAAAATAACTATGCATGCGTAAGTTTTTGTGTGTGCATTAATGCGTATGTGTGCGTGTTTATGTATATGTGAGTTAAAAAGAGTGAGTACTGAGTGTGTCATAAGAGAAGTCACTAATCGCATTAATAAGAAAGTATTAATTGTTCTATACTGGAGTAACTCTGCCTTGACACACCTCAACCCACTAGTGGTTGCCGCAACCACCGGCTTCCTACACGCCTTCTCGTAATTCAAAAATCCGACGTCCACGGCACGTCATCGACGATGACGACGACGATATCACACTCACTCAATTAAGAGCATACACGGCCCGCGAGGCCATTACACACAAATATCCGCGGTTTCGTCCTCGCCGTCGAGGTGCGAAAACGCGACGCGCAAAATTCATAAATCCAAACGTAGGCACGCCCACTTTGCCACCAGCGATGCCCGAAGCTGAGGTCCGTTCCCCACAGGGGGAGCCCTTGGGCGATGTCACTTAGTTTACCTCAATCGGGTTGAGACCCCTCAGCGCTCAGTTGCTCACCCATAGTCCGCGTAAAGCTGTCGAAGCCATCTGCGGCTAACAGCTAAAAACACAAAAAAAAATCTATACTGGAGTAGTTAAGGTTTAGTAATCAGATTGTTACGATTTTATTTACAGGAGCTTAAGTACATGGTTATACAATATCAGATATTCAATATGAAGCATTAAATAAATTGTGAGGGAAATGGGGCTTTGTTTCCTTTGCCTGTCCGAACGTATCCAATAAAAAAACCTGACCTAACCTTTAAGTAATCAAAATATTGTGTAATTGTTTGGTGCTATGTCCACTATTTTAATACTGTAGGTCTTTTTAGAAATTGCATCTATTCATAATAATTATTTTACAATGCCACCAAAAAAGCAGCCTGAAAAGGGAGCTAAGGCTGGTGGTAATACAAAAGGAGGAGGAAAATCTGGCGGTGATGCGAAAGGTTAGCAGGGAAATAGTTGAGGTTATTATTAAAATTAATTATTACAAGTTTATGGTTCAAATTATAAGTTATGGTTTATTTTAAATATAGAATCGGCTGCGAAAGAGAAAAAAGGGGGCACAGCTGTCAAAGTCCGTCACATATTATGTGAGAAACAATCAAAATGTTTAGAAGCACTGGAAAAATTGAAAGCTGGACAGAAATTTCCTGACATAGCAGCTGCTTACAGTGAAGACAAGGCGCGACAAGGTGGTGACCTGGGTTGGATGACCCGTGGTTCTATGGTTGGACCATTTCAGGATGCAGCATTTGCTTTACCCATATCTTCAATCACCAGCCCTATATATACTGACCCACCTATCAAAACTAAATTTGGTTATCATATCATAATGGTTGAAGGTAAAAAATGATAGATTTGATTTTTGAATTTGAATACTTTTGGGCTATAATTTTACTATTCATTATGGAAAGGATTTGCTGTTTGCAAGAGCAATTTGATAAGGACTTTGCCATATTACCTGAGCCACAAACTATTAATGAATCTATTGATAATGATATAGAAGATTTTGCAAATAGAGAGTAAGTAATACCTAATATATATGTTTCTATTTTCCTATTCTGTAATTTAAAAGTGAAATCAAAACTGGTTCATAACAATATTAGTTATATTGACGAATCAATTATATTAGTAAAAAGAATTGGGGTAATACCACTGAATTAAGGTAAGATATAAGAATGTCATAGTGAAGTTGCTGATAAATATCTATATAAATATAGAGTATATAATGAATGAGGTGATATATTTTTTAATTTGTCTTTATTTAATACACTTTTTATGTCAATAGACCTCCCCATAGACCATTATGGGGACGTCTATTAATCAAGTGATCTTTTTTTAGTATTTTTGAACCCCTCCTCCCCCTTGGTGATATGCTTTTCAGTTTAGAAATCGCAGCATTTGACGAAAAAATAAATACAAGTGATATCTTACTATACCCCTCTCCCCTTATGATATTTCGTGATTTTTGTCAAACAACTCCCCCCACCCTTTTAAATCTCACGTGATTAATGGACGGCCCCTATCCTATATAATCTTTGTAATTAAAATGTACCTCACATTTTATCTAAAAGGGTACCTCACATTTAGATAGTTAATTCTTTCATTAACAAATAATTACAATATGTGTTAACGTGTGTCAGGATTGGTGTAATAATAATTATATTTTTTCAAAAATAATTTCTTAGTGCTTTTGATCTCTCGTCTTTCTTGTACAGAAGAAACTGAGACCTAAGTATGCAATTTATTAAATACCTGCTTAGTTCTTCAATTTTATTCACTTTTTTTTAGTGACGGAAAACTTTTCAATGTAACAATTTTTATTTTGTTTCTTATGATGACAAATGATCATTTAAGTTCTACTGCAACCCATGGATCTTCGCAATACCAGGGATATAGCTAGGCAACAGCCTACAAATGAAAACCCCAAACCAGCCTAGAAAGTTGAGCTATAGCCTCTCTCGTTCACCTAATGAAGCGCAACATACCACCGCTCAGATGTTGATTTTCTCTGAGAGTGGGTAATAACCTGGATGGATTGACTGGCCTGCGGCTGTAGACAGAAAATTGTCAACGGCGTGACCCTACCTTTATACTATAGTAACTAATGTAAACTTTGTATTTGTGGCTTCAATTCAAAAACTTTAATTTAAGAGCACTCATATGCATAATTTTATATACAGCAGCATAAAATAGTAAAAACATGTAATAATGAATTAGACAAAGTAACGGTCAATTAACATGATTTAACATTGTCGACTGTAAACTGTATTGTAAAAAAAATACATTAAAATAAAATCTTTAAAACAAAATGTTAAGACGAAATTTCATTGTGTAATAATTGTTAAATAATATTTCCTAATGGTTTGGTTGCCCTCTAAATATTTTCCATCTGCTTTGGCATTAGGGTGATTCATTTCCGCAATTTTTTTTTTTTTTCGTTGCTCATGCAAAATACTACGCATGAAAAAACAAATTCTCACCAAATTTGAGATCTTAATATTAATTTTAAGTACTTGCAATTTAAATTTAAAGTTTTACCATTTAAAATGCATGTAAAAAAACTTTTTTTTTCAAATTTTTAATGCTTACCCGGCTTTTACAATATCGCAAATCGGTTTGATGGACCTTGTGGGGAATTTTACGCTCTTCAAAATATCCTTAGAGTTTTTTTGTGTAACTCGCACTGGTTCACCAGTAGGAGTCGTCAAAGTACAGTTTTTGATAAATATATATATATTTATATTTATATATATATTTAATTTTTTGAGCAAACCGCCAAAAGTAGGAAGAAAAAAAGGACTGACTCATAAAATAAAAGTTATCCAACCAATATTTAATGAATTTACAGCCATTTTTATACCGGAAAATGTAAGAAATTGATAAATATTAACACATAATGTTATTTAGATTATTTTTTTTTTATTTATTACCATTATATTTCTTTATACTAAGAACTTTTTCAATGAATGATTATTAATTATACAAAGTTGGCGTGAACAAAGTTGACGATGAAAAAAATTAAATTTTTTACTAATTTTGGAATTTTGCTACAAAAAATTGAATAATCTTCATTTTCATTTTTTTGCTAGACGACAGAAATGTTGAAAAATTGCAAGATCTATGTTACAATTTTATTCTTGTAGATTTTTATTAATTCATGTGTTGTTTTTGTATTCATTATGAGTAAAAAATTATACTAATTTTGAAAAAGTTCGTAATATAAAAAAATAAAATGGTAATAAATAAAAAAAAATGAATCTAAATAACATTATGAGTTATTATTTATCAATTTCTTACATTTTCCGGCATAAAATGCCTGTTCATTAAATATTGGTTGGATAACTTTTATTTTATGAGTCAGTCCTTTTTTTCTTCCTACTTTTGGTGGTTTGCTCGAAAAATTAAAAAAAATATATTTTTATCAAAGACTGTACTTTGACGACTCCTACTAGTGAACCAGTGCGAGTTACACAAAAAATCTCTAAGGATATTTTGAATAGCGTGAAATTCCCCACAAGGTCCTTCAAGCCGATTTGCGATATTGTAAAAGCCGGGTAAGCATTAAAAATTTGAAAAAAAAAAAAAGATTTTTTTACATGCATTTTAAATGGTAAAACTTTAAATTTAAATTGCAAGTACTTAAAATTAATATTAAGATCTCAAATTTGGTGAGATTTTGTTTTTCCATGCGTAGATTAATATTTTGCATGAGCAACGAAAAAAAAAATTTGCGGAAATGAATCACCCTATTTTGACATGCTGTATATCAGTAAAATCAACCTGGCCTCGTTGTGCATGAATGGCGATGTTCACTAAGTTTAATAGATGTATACAACCGATGCACAACCAGTTATGCAATCAGTTACCAGATATGGGCAATAAAATTTGGGTCACACATGCATCTTTAGTAGCAGGCTTTAATATAAAACCAAGTCTTACATTTGGAGGGATTTTTAAATTAAATTTGAATTAAAAATCATATTAGAAATGCTTAATTGGCAAATAACTTAGTTTTGGATTGAGTAGGTTGCCTTTGAATTTTCTAGCATATTCAATGCTCATCATTATAATGAATTTGCGCAGCACGCGACGTTCACTCAGGAAATTCGTTAAATGCGAGTTACTTGACCTTCGCTTTAATTTTATTATATAGGTAATATGTGCCGGGGGCATAGTCCGGAGCGTGCTCGTTCGCGTCCCCTGCCAGTCTAATTAGACTGCTAATCCGGCTCGAAATGCGTACCGCAATGCGGGTTAGGGCGTCCCCCGGAGGCGACGCGTACCGACCCGCCCCCGTCGGTACGAACTTCGGCAGTTGCGGCGATGGGGGCCGCCACCCATCACGCCTTGCCCAGTCAGGCGAGTCGAGGAGAGCAGAGTGCCGGGTGTGCACGTGGAATGTAAGAGGTTGTGTGGAAGGTAAGTGGCACGAGCTGATATCCGTCATGGCGGACAAACAGCTAGACGTGCTCTGTGTAACAGAGACCAAGCGAAGGGGCAGCGACGCCTGCGATCTTCCTGGTGGCGGGATGGCTCTGTGGTCTGGTGTACCACAGAGCGATCGAGCCAGCATGGGGGTAGGAGTACTGCTGTCCTCTCGCTTGGCCTCAGGTGTGAAGGATTACGGAATGTATGATCCCAGACTTCTTTGGGTCCGTATAAAACTTGGTGTCACCAAGGTATTCGTGGTTGTAGCATATGCTCCCGTAGGATCCTCGGTGGCATCAGACCTAGAGAAGTTTTGGGATAATGTTAGGGAAGTTCTGGATATGGCAGAAACCAGTGAACGCGTGATTGTATGCGGCGATTTGAACGGATGGGTGGGGACCAAGCGTCCTGACTATGAGGACGTACTTGGTCCATTTGGTGATAAGAGAGTGAACGACGCAGGTAGGCTCATAGCTGATGTATGCATGGAGAGAAACCTTATTGTGTCAAACACATTTTTCCAACATAAGGACATCCATATGTATACATGGAGAAGGAATGAACAGAAAAGTATAATAGATTTAATTTTGGTAGACAGTCGCCTCCGAAGCAAAATATTGGACGCAAGAGCCTACAGGGGCCCCACAGTCGATACGGACCACTATCTCGTTATTGCGAGATTAAGTGGTCTGTTCAGAAAGTGGAGGCACTGGCGAGAGCGTGTCCACTTCGGAGGGCTTGAAAGAATAAAGGTTGAAAGGTTGCAAGAAGAGTGTGTAAGAGAAAAGTATGCAGAGGGTGTCCGAGAACGGCTGACGATGGCAAGCCAGCCGCAATCGGACATTGAAGAATGCTGGAGAGTATTGAAAGAGAGTATGGTAGACACAGCGAAAGAAGTATGTGGAAGTTCAAAGAAGCATAGAAACATAAATGGTGATGCATGGTGGGATGCGGAAGTGGCAGCTTCCGTAGAGCAAAAGAAGAAAGCGTGGCTGGACTATGTCTCTTCTTTGAATCTGAATGACAATATGACTGAACAGAAGAAAGAAATATATCGGCAATGTAAGAATGACACCAAGGCCTTAGTGAAAGAGAAACGTGATAGAGCAAGTATGATTGCAGAAGATAGGCTGACTAAAAACTTCGAGGGTAACACCAAACTCTTTTGGAGGGAGGTGAAGAAGTCTCGGGGTGGTTGGTCAGCCTTCAGAATGAATAAAATAAGGTCTAAAGGTGGAGACATTCTTACACAAACACAAGACGTGTTAAGCCGATGGAGTGAATATTTTGGCGATATGTATGCGGATGCTACGGTTGGCGCCGCTGTCGCATGTGGTCTAGTAGATCAGCATTCGGCGAGGGCGTTCTCCGATGGCATCAGTATGGATGAAGTTGAATGGGCGATAAGAAGTTTGAGAAATGGTAAGGCAGCGGGCATTGATATGGTGTCTGCCGAGATGATCAAGCTTGGTGGCTCCTGTGTCCGGGAGGCGTTCCTGTTGCTCCTCAATTTATGTTGGAGCTCGGGAATGGTTCCCGGGGACTGGAATAGCGCAGTCATCGTGCCTTTGTTTAAAAACAAGGGTTCACGTTATGACTGCGCAAATTACAGAGCCATAAGCTTGACCAGTTTGGCAGCAAAAGTGTATGGTAAAATTATTGAAAGGAGAATGAGGATGGTGTCCGATGGTTTACTGTGTGATACACAAGGAGGTTTCAGCAGTGGAAGGGGATGCATGGATCAAGTGTTCTCTCTGCGCAACATTGTGGAGAAGCATCTGGCCCTAGGTCAGAGGGTTTTCTGCAGTTTTGTGGATCTGGAGAGAGCATTTGACACGGTTGTACGAAAGGAACTTTGGGACATTTTACCGGAGTATGGTATTAACGGTAAACTGCTGCAGGCTGTGCAATCCAGTTATATGGGCTGTAGAGCCTGTGTGCGGCTGGATGGTGGAATGTCGCCTTGGTTTGACGTCAATATCGGCGTTAAGCAGGGCTGCGTTCTATCAGCCAGGCTGTTTATCATATATCTGGATAAATGTCTCCAAAGGTTGAACGATATGAATGTGGGAGTCCAGATGGGTGACTCAGTGGTCTCTGCTCTGCTTTATGCAGATGATGCAGTCCTTCTGGCACAGTCAGCGACTGACCTGCAGACCCTAGTCGACACAATGACAGAAGATTCTAACCTACCTAGACCAGATCGGTCAGGTACTGAAGGAAGGTGGAGTCAAGAGTCTCCGAAACCGGCGAGCGTGTATGAAGAGAATTATGAATGTTGAGGAAGCGAGTGAAGTATGCAGAGATAGAGTTCTCTGGCACTCTGTTCTCTCTGCCTACCCTGCAAGGGATATGGCGTGATGATATGTATGTATGTAATATGTGCCAAAATAATGGTAACTTAATATTACACATCTGCCTAATGAATATTTTAACATTTTAGTATTCTCTTTTGCAGTTTTGGTTTAAAGCAAAGCTTTCTTCGTTTGTGTCGTATAATGCATATCACAATGTTGCTAACCCTTCTCTACTTTTGTAATGCTTGCGCCTGGTTCGTAATGAGCAAGAGAAAATCACCTAAAGTCCTACGTTACAGGCTTAATATAGCTATACCACCTTGAAAATGTAATTTATCATTGAAAATTCTGTGTATGTAATATATATTACATTACATATATACAGTTTTAACAACAATATGAAATTATTGTAACAAATCAATGGCATATTATTTCTTATTGTTTTTTTCTATTCCCAATTATTTTGTATATAGTGGTAATTTAGTGCAAACTATCTAAATTAGTAGATATATCATATTTAGCTATTTTATTAAATAAATGCATTTATCTTGGTTTTTAATTTGTTTTTTTTTTACTGTTTCTTGTAATTTAATTAAGTACATATAAAAATATGTAATACAACAATCTGTACGGCTTTATTCGCGTATTAATTTTGGGGTTACTATTCCAACGCTTAGAGTGTGCTTAAGCTGATATCAGACGGTTCACTCGAGTGATTGTTCACTCGAGTGATGGTTCATTTTTCTTTCATTTTATGTTCACACGACTAAGAGGGAATGATTTAAAAATGAACATTCACTATTTATTTCTTTCAATATATCATCGAATGAAGTCGTGCGTCTTGGAATTACTTTAATTTATGATCATTTAATCAATTTTTACTGATATTTTTTTTTAGTGGTAGGACCACGCTGTTGACAGTTTTATATCTAAAGCCGTGGGCCGGTTCATCCGGGGTATTACCACACTCTCGCAGAAAATCGTCGCTTGAGCAGTGGCAATATGCTGCTGTGCTTCGTTCCGTGAGCGAGAGAGCCGGAAGCCCATCTTTCTGGGTGGGTTTGGGATTATTGGCAGGCAGCGGCCTAGTTATACCTCTAGTGTGGTAAAGATCCATGGACGGCAGTAACACTTAACAACAGGTGTGCTGCTTACTCGTTTGCCACCAGAGCACTAAAAAAATCAAAGAGTTGACAAAAAAGAAGTAAAGAATACGTCGACGGTGATGGGTGCTACCATGGATTGAAAGAAAAATGTTAGCAGCATCAAATACATTGTTGAGAGAACTAGCAGTTGAAGATCCTGATTCATATTGTAATAATCTTTTTAAAGTTCTCCAAAAAATGTAATGTATTTTGATCGATCCACTCGATCGATCAACACACACACATACACACACATTTGCCGCGTGCGACCAGTGCAAAGCAGCGCAGAAAATTATCAACACGGGACGTCCTTCGGCTACAGAACTTGAAACAAAATGACCGGACCCGAATGAAAGTTCTCTCAGTGTTCAGACTGTTCATTTCTTGTTCACTCGGAGTGCGAGTGAAAGATGCCGAATGCCAATATCCAACATTGTTGGATTGTTTCACTAATGAATTCATTCGGCACTAATGTTTCATTTTGTGTTCAGATGCGTCACTTCGAGTGAAAGATGCAAAATGAAAGACAAAAATGAACAAAAAATGAACCGTCTGATATCAGCTTTAGAGTCCTTAGATAAAATCTTTGAAATAAAGATGAGCCCAGCATATACTATATGAGTCCAGCTATGTACTAGTCTTTCCCACTAAGCGCCTGATGAAAGTCAGTATGCAATACGTTACTTTACGGATGCTTTTAAAACACCTACTAGAACAAACAAAATAGATTTAACATGACTCGTTAATTATTATCAGGGCTCCTGTTAGTTAATGAGAACTGTCTCATTCCCCTGGGCCCTTTCAATGCATGTAATTTTTGAAATACATAGGTACGCTTTTTTTAATTTAAACCAATACCCAGTATCTGTATGTCAGTATGATGTAGTTTGAATCAAAGCCCGTTTAGTTATAGTAGACGTAAGATCTCAATTTTCTTATTCATATAGTTCCCAATCACAGATTTCAATCCAGCGTGAGAGGGATTTGTCCAAATAGTGAATGCTTCGGACCGACGTATCTGCCGAATTGTGGACACTTATCAAGTAGAAGTTGGAATTCTAATGGTTATGCATCTATAGACTGACTGATCGATTGCTTGTTACCTGTTTAGCAATTATCAATGAGTATATCTGGCTATGAATGTATAATAAATATAGTAAAGATAAGAAAATTCAATAGCTTTACGATTGCAGGCTCTGAATTCGTGTTGTATATGAGCATTTCCAGGTGTTCTAGATAAAAACATTACAAGTTTATGTTCGATTTCGTGAACGCATCTAAATTTCAAATCACCTAAGGCAAAGTATCCATCTATCAACCTTTAGACTGCCACTGTTGGATGCATAGGCATCCCGACGAGAATGCCATGCACTCAGAATGGTACTGTGCCATTTGCATCCAACAGCTACTTGCGACTTTTGAGATGTTGTCAGGCCCACGCTGCATCGTCTGATTCGTGGTTTACACTCTAGAGCATTCCTTCCTAATGATTGTCGGTTCAACTTGCCCATTGCCAGGGCTAATTCTTCTGGCTATGCCGGTTACACCCGTTCTTTTACGAATTTCCGTATTCCGGCTTTTATTATGTAGAGAGATCCTGATCATAGTCCTCGCCGTTCCTAATGACTTTTGAAAACACATTGTACGTTTGGCTCAGGAGTGAGGTGGATCTGTAATTCCTTGAGAGCGTTTACCGCTTACTTATAAATCAGAATCACCACATCCCTGTTCCAAGCCTCTGGAACGTCAAAAGGAATAGGTAGACCAGGGTAGAAGCCTTAAAAAATGTTAAATAGTGGAAGAAAATTATAGTAGAATGAAACCGATTGGAAACGCAAGATAAGATGATAAAAATTAAAGGAAAAATAAATTACGGGCGATCTGAGTTCGGGAAGTAGGGGGGTGGGGGGTGGTGGTGAGTGCTTAAGGGCAAAATTCGGTTTAACTGAATTTTCGGCAAAACTACAAGTCCTATGGATAAAAGTTAAATGGCAAAGTTGTAGGTAATAAAAAGATCTATAACTTTTGTATTCACAATTTTTTCACATAATCTCAAAATTTATTATATATATTTTTTACATAAACATTCTTTTTTTCATGAAATTTGGTGGAAACTTACCTTTTTATATTCCAAATATACGATATTGCACGCCTCATAAGCGAAGCGTTGAGGTCTTGCTCTACTCTCGACATATGAAAATCAAGCACTTTTCAAACATAAAAATGATTGTATTTTTCTCACATTGCACTTTTATGATAATATTATAATACATATGTCAAGAAAAAACATTCGTTTAAACATATTTGATATTTTTAAAAAGCAATTATTCTAAATTACTGAAATTTAGCATTTAATATGCTTAATTATTTATAAAATCCGATTACGAAATGAAAAATGATGTCGCAAGCGGGATTCGAACCCGCGCCTATTGGGATTCCGGCCCAATCGTGCTGCCACTACACCACCGCGACTAATTGTAGGACATGCAAATTTCACTTCGTATTATATTTACGTCTTAAGGTGACGGTATGCTATCTACCCGACAATGTTTACACATTGTTATAGGCTTAATACTTCAAACTTTACAGTTAGAATTGTATTAAACGATGACAATTTCAGCAATTATTCTGTTTAAAGTAAGAAAATAGTTGATTAAAAAAAATATTCGAGGACGTCGGATATTTTTTTTTGTATCTGACAGGATCACGACCGTAAAACTTAATGTATCATAATATTTATTTATTTAAAAGCTTCATAATCGCAACGCGCTGTTTCCTTTCGAAAATGGCTTGGTAATTCTTTGTCGTTTAATTGCAATTAATAAAAAACTAATCTGCTTAGTCATTAGTGTATGTATACCTTATGAAAATTGAGTTCGTTTACATTTTTTTGTTCGACCATTCTGACAGGCAAAGGAAATAAATCCCATTCAGCCTATACAGCTATGTTTAGCTCTACGTCGAGAATGGCATGAAATTTCAAAAGTATTTCTTTTCTTTCATTACAAGCTTATATTTAGTTTCACCTGTCCCGTTGTCTGTAATCAAATCTTGCAAGTTAAATTTGATCCACTTCCCGGTTTCTGATTGAGCTGAAATTTTGCATGCATATATAAATCGGATTACAATGCAATATTATTGTGACATGGAGCTGATCTGATGATGGACCTGGAAGCTGGCCATAGGAACTCCGTAAATAAACGACGCAACCCTTTCGAGTTTGGCCTCATTTGATTTGTCTTGACGATTTCTTTAATACTATATGGTAACCAGGGTCTGACGATGGACCTGAAAGCGGGCCAAAGAAACTCCGTAATTAAACGACGCAACCCCATCGAGTTTGGGCTTATTTGATTCGTCTTGGTGAGTACTTTGATACTATATGGAAACCAGGGTCTGATCATGGACCTGGAAGCTAGCCATAGGAACTCCGTAATTAAACGACGCAACCTCATCGAGTTTAGCCTCGTTTGTTTTGTCTTGTCGAGTACTTTGAGACTATATGGTAACCAGGGTCTGAAGGTGAACCTGGAACAGGGCCATAGGAACTCCGTAATTAAACAACGCAACCCCATCGAGTTTGGGCTCGCTTGATTCGTCTTTTAAGAATAAGAATAATTTATTTTGTCTTGACGAGTACTTTGATACTATACGGTAACCAGGGTCTGATCATGGACTTGGAAGCTCGCCATAGGATCTCCGTAATTAAACGACGCAACCTCATCGAGTTCGGGCTCGTTTGATTCGTCTTGACCAGTACTTTGATATTATATGGTAACTAGGGTCTGACGATCGACCTGGTAGCGGGCCATAGGAACTCCGCAATTAAACGACGCAACTCCATCGACTTTGGACTCGTTTGATTCGTCTTGACGAGTACTTTGATACTATATGGTAACCAGGGTCTGACGATGGACCTGGAAGCTGGTCATAGGAACTTCGTAATTAAACGACGCAACCCCATGGAAATTGGGCTTATTTAATTCGTCTTGGTGAGTACTTTGATACTATATATAAAACAGGGTCTGATCATGGACCTGGAAGCTAGCCATAGGAACTCCGTAATTAAACGACGCAACCTCACCGAGTTTAGCCTCGTTTGATTTGTCTTGTTGAGTACTTTGAGACTATATGGTAACCAGGGTCTGAAGATGGACCTGAAACCCGGCCATAGGAACTCCGTAATTAAACAACGCAACCCCGCAACCGCAATCCAGTTTGGGCTCGCTTGATTCGTCTTTTAAGAATAAGAATAAGAATCATTTATTTTGTCTGGTCGAGTACTTTAATACTATATGGTAACCAGGGTCTGATCATGGACTTGGAAGCTCGCCATAGGAACTCCGTAATTAAACGACGCAACCTCATCGAGTTCGGGCTCGTTTGATTCGTCTTGACCAGTACTCTGATACTATATGGTAACTAGGGTCTAACAATCGACCTGTTAGCGGGCCATAGGAACTCCGTAATTAAACGACGCAACTCCATCGAGCTTGGACTGGTTTGATTCGTCTTGACGAGTACTTTGATACTATATGGTAACCAGGGTCTGATGTTGGACACGGAAGCTGGCCATAGGAAAAAGAAGGTGCTAAATGTTCTTAATCATACCATCAAAATGTAACACGCTTTTATTTATAAAATTAGGTCTGTGATAGAAACGAGAAGATTTAATAATTATGGTGTAAAGTTTTAGTGTTAAAAATATATAATTATGTACGATATTGAATTATTTTGTAATAGACGAAGAAGCTTAATTATCGTTAAAGGTTACAATGAACTTATAAAGTGTTATATGTCTTATTAGAGTTAATTTATTTTTATCTTTTTATTTGCTAATAGCAAATAATAAAAGGATGTTTTTAAAAAAGGCTTTTTCTTTAATTTTATTTTTATTGCTGGCATTGACTAATAGTAAAAGATAAATAATATAAAAATTATGAGGCGTGCACTTTTGGATTTTCCAAATTATTTTTAAATATGGTAATACGGTATAGTAAAAAAAGAATGTTATGTAAAAGATAAAAATAAAAAACCAAAAACTTGGTTATTTGAATTTTTCACATAAATTTTGAGGTTATGTGAAAAAAGTGTAAATACAAAAGTTGTAGATCTTTTTATTACCTACAACTTTGCCATTTAACTTTTTTCCAGAGGACTTGTCGTTATGCCGGAAATTCAGTTAAACCGAATTTTCCCCCTAAGCACTCACCCCCTCCTACTTCACGAACTCAGATCGCCCGTAATTTATTTTTCCTTTAATTTTTATCATATTATCTTCCGTTTCCAATTGGTTTCATTCTACTATAATTTTTTCCCTTTCAAAAATTATCTACCCTAGACTAGAAAGGCAATGTATGAATATAACATGTAGGTATATGATTGGTTGATATTGTGTTATTCAAAGTGCACTATGATTTAATAATGGGATTGATTGACGTTAATTCTGTTTTAGCTTCGACGATAAGTAAGTTTTTAATTATTATAAAGTTGGTGCTTGTCATTAGGTGGCGTTGTCAAATAGATACTGTCGTTTTCTTCTTAGACACTATACATTTCAATATTGTGCACAGGATTCTTTAACTAGGCAAAGGAGCCTTTAACTATTCTTTCAAACATTTTGTTTTTTATACACATACACACATACATATCATCACGCCATATCCCTTGCAGGGTAGGCAGAGAGAACAGAGTGCCAGAGAACTCTATCTTTGCATACTTCACTCGCTTCCTCAACATTCATAATTCTCTTCATACACGCTCGCCGGCTTCGGAGACTTTGACTCCACCTTCCTTCAGTGCATGACCGATCTGGTCTAGGTAGGTTAGTCTCGGTCTCCCTCGGTACCTACATCCTTCCACTTTCGCATTGTATATCTTCTTAACCAGACGTTCATTCGGCATTCTTTCCACATGTCCGAACCATCGGAGCATTCCCTTTCGCATCTTTACCAATACTCTCTTTCATACCTACTCGCTCTCTTACGTCGTCGTTACGAATGCGGTCGGTCAGCCTAACTCCACAGATTTTCCGCAGAGATCGCATTTCGACCGCATTCATTTTACTTTCATACTCTTTTCTGCATACCCAACTCTCGCTTCCATACAGTAATGTTGGGACAAGCACTGCGTTATGTATTGCTACACGTGCCTTCTGGCTGAGGTGGTGGCTGCCGAGAAGTTGCCCCAACGCTCCGTTCACTCTATTTCCCGCATTCACTCTTCGCTCTATATCAGTGGTGTACCTTCCATCTCGGCTAAATCCACATCCAAGATATACAAATTCATCCACTTGCTCTAGTATATCATTACCTATTGTTACTCTTACATCTGTTCCGGCTTCGTCTCTTTCAAAGACCATTATTTGGGTTTTGCTCACATTCACGCGTAGACCCCTTTTCTTACAATCTTCTGTCATTGTGTCGACTAGGGTCTGCAGGTCAGTCGCTGACTGTGCCAGCAGGACTGCATCATCTGCATATAGCAGAGCAGTGACCGCTGAGTCGCCCCTCTGGACTCCCACATTCATATCGTTCAACCTTTGGAGACATTTATCCAGATATATGATAAACAGCCTGGCTGACAGAACGCACCCCTGCTTAACGCCGATATTGACGTCAAACTAAGGCGACATTCAATCATCCAGCCGCACACAGGCTCTACAGCCCATGTAACTGGACTGCACAGCCTGTAGCAGTTTACCGTTAATACCATACTCCGGTAAAATGTTCCAAAGTTCCTTTCGTACAACTGTGTCAAATGCTCTCTCCAGATCCACAAAACTGCAGAAAACCCTCTGACCTAGAGCCAGATGCTTCTCCACAATGTTGCGCAGAGAGAACACTTGATCCATGCATCCCCTTCCACTCCTGAAACCTCCTGTTTTTTATAAAGCAGTCATAAAGGTTTTGGAAAACTTTAGGACGTAGCTTTAGGACCATTTATACTAATATTCGGTCGCCAAAATTACCTCACATATTGGGACAAAAAAACTTAACTCTCAAAGTTCTTTTTTGTCCCAATATTGATTGTTGCGAATTTTGTGAAAATTCCGATGTTAAGTCGCGTCGTCGCGCGATCGGTGGGCGTGGCTAGAGAGTCGGGTGGCGCCCCCGACCCGGTCGCGTTAGAGGCTGTACAGTCACGCGACGCAGGCGAGAAATTCCTAAAAATTATGATGTTTTATGAATGTTTAAAAGCAACCCTCGTCTTCATGCGATGTGAAAATTGAGTGGATCTTATTCCTTTTTTACGAAGGAATAGACACTAACGCATCTTTAAATCATATTAAGATATCATCATTTCATCATCTTTCAATAGCTGCTGAATAACTTTTTTCTAGCTGCGGAGAAACTGTTCTACATCGCTTAAATATAACAAAATCGGCACCCATAAAACTATGGAAAGAGTGGTGAGTCGCGGTCGCTTCGCTCGGAATCGGAATCGGATCGGATCGGCTCGCATCGGAATGCAAGTGGTCGCCCCGTGACACTCGACAGGCGACCGTGATTGCGTAGTCAGGTTGGTCGCGGTCGCTAAGATCGAAATGCTACCTTTAATGTCTTAATTTTCCCTTCTTTAGAACGGAAAATGGATGGATGCACGAGTACGATGGACGACGAATACAATGTGTCGCTACCTTTTACCTTCGCGTGGTGTCGTGAAAACCGGCTAAGGGAGCACTAGTAGAGTGGGCAGCAGCTATCTCTTGTGCAACTTGATACGGCGTTCACTATTGGATATTAACCTCTGAGTTCATACTGTAATAGCTACGCTTGGCAGGCGAGTTGGTGTTGTATACCTCATTCTTATGGTCCCAAGGGAAAGTAAGTGGTAGTGACACATGGCATTCATACCTTCACAACATGAGTAGAACCAAGGTGCAAACAAGTTTATAATTTTTTGAATGGCAGATCGTTCGTTCGAACAGCTAGTTAAAGATATTCTTTATTTTTCATTTGCAACATTATTATGCTTATAGTTATTTAGGAGAAAGTCAATAAAACAAATTTCCATTAAAATTAAAACAGTCTTTAATGAACAATACTAAATATTTATAGCAACTCCGACTGCAAAAGATGCGTGACTAAAATTATAATGTACAATACTGCAAATAAATATTAATGCAATGAGGTATTTAAAGCTAGGACCGGATTTTGTTTGTGCGTATCGAAAGTTAGCGCTTTTTGAATTTTACAGTTAGTAAAATCATATAGATGAAAAAAAATTTACAATGTTTTTTTACCTTGTGATTTTCAAAAGCATGGTAAATTTCTAAAAGATATAATTTTATTTTACGAGACTTGATGCGAATAGTTCGCAGCTTATGGCTTACATAATAAATACTTTAATAAAAATAACATTCTTTGTGGTGTTAGCAAAAATTTTTAAATATTTTAGAGATTTATACTCTTAGATTGGGATTCGTGTATCGGACGTATTTGAGAAGGGCGTCATTCTCTTCGCAGACGAACGGTTTGCGGTGATGGCAAGCTACATCATGCCAATGTACTCCGTCGTTATAAAAGTTGTTCAAAATGGCAACGCAGTGTTCAGCAGCGCCACCTTGGATCAATTCCTGGAAATCGGTTGAATTGTTAATCGGTTGAAATGTTAGTATATGGTACGCAAAGTAAAATACTAATCTATGGCGTAGGTGTTGCAATTATTATCATAGAGTTGATATTAAAATGAGTACCTACTATTTTTATTGCTGACTTGGGCACACATAATTGTCTATGACGGCAAAGTGGTGAGCCAACAGCCCGCTAATTGTAACTGTTGGAATGCTGGAATTCCTTACAGGGGCGACTTTACCTATAGTGCAGAGGGTGCGGTGCATCCAGGCGCCGGGTGTTAGGGGGCGCCGAGAGCTGCTCGGGAAACATAGAGCCTCTACTGTAAAAACTCGCTGCGTACGGAGCGGGCACACCGTACGCAGCGAGTGCCTAACCTTCTATTAACGTAGTGGGTTCGTTATTTGACAGGTTTGGGTAGGTGGCTTTGTCACCATGCTCACTGTAACTTCATAATCCGATCGCGTTTACCTGGTTTCGTGTCAAAACAACGCTACCAAGCATGCGACAACGCGGTTCCAGCGAGGTTCGGAGTTTAGTCGAACATGTTGTAACTATTAACCTATTCCATTTAGTTCACGCATTTTGATACAAGAGGGCGCCAGGTTATTGATTGTACCCGGGCGCTACATATGCTAGAGCCGCCCCTGATGCCTTATGTAGATACTCTATGTATTTTTTTAAAGAGGCCGTTGCAATTAATCGCTTACGCTGTACACAGCAGAAGTTATTTTAAGAGTAAAGTTAAGAGGAAGACACATTTCCGTTGCCTATTTTTTTTTTAAATGGTGACGGAGTAAGAATATAATCCGTCCCCTCACCATCCTCTCACCATCACCATCTTGTCTATGGGTGGCACAAAAGGGCACTAAGGGACATAATACGTATATAACATCAATACAAGAGAAGGAAATCGGTATATTAATCCGTCTGACCTGCGTGGTGTCTATAATAGATCAATTTTATATTGTGGACGAGGCTTGTACCTAGTAGTGGAATGTATATTGATATGTGAGCTGAGATGATGCTAGATTATTTCTTTTTTTTATGATGATAATATATTAGCAATTTGTACTTTGTAAAGGAGGATTATTTAAGCAATAATGCTATGAAGTGGTTGACATAAGTACACGGTTGCCTAAGACGTATGATAAAATCCAACTACTATTGTTAAATTTACCATGAGGCAAATTCGTTTCAGTCCACTCTTTTTTTTTTTTTGTTTTACCTATAGACGAATGCAACATTAGACAGGTCACAAAAACGTGTTTACTCAAAACGTAACTGTTATTAAGTAATTAGCGACGGTCGATTGCATAGGGTAACCGCACAATGCGCAAGGCCTTGAGCGTCGACGTAACGTGTCGCGACGGATACAGAGGATGCGCGTACGACCACAAGGGTTACGTATTGTTTGTTCCGTAGTCCGTGCGCAGCGGGGGAAAGTGACGCAAATAGTACGTTGACAACGCACCACGAATAAAGATGAGCTTTTGTTATACAGCTTGCGGTCGATGTTTGTAGAAAGTAGCGTACCGCACGCATGCGGGCACGCCCTTCGGCGAATATTTTGCAGGCCCATAAATATTCACGTGCCGCTTTCGTTTTCATTACGTTATATCGCCTGTACAGATTCATTAACAGGTTCGGCGGGTGCTTATCATAAAACATTACTTAACTGTTCGCAGAATTTGGTTCCATACATACCTACATTGCGTCAGCTTAGCGTAAGTATGTCCGATTGCGTAATGTCATTTCCTTTCTTTGAGTGATTACTACTAATGTTTCAGTGTCCATGGTCACGGGCGGGCTCACATACTTTATGTTACAATCATTATATCAGCATTCAAATTATATACATCCCACTGCTGGGCTCGAGGCTCTTCCACGTTGAGGGAAATTGACCTTTTATACCATGCTAATCAGACGGGTTGTTATATAGCTTTTTTTCTAGTTCACCTTCTCTTGAATAGATGTTTATTTATATTATATCTCCCTTTTTTTTGGCAGGCTATGGTGTGGACACACGTCTTCTCCCTCGTCCGGGGCGATGGAAGAGCGATTTGTGGCCCCATAACCTACCGTATTCCTTTCGCATCGCCATTGGGCCGGCCACTGGTACCGCTTCCTTGACATCCGTGGCCAGCCCGGCGGGTTACTCTTTCGGGTATCATCCCCGTTGACGCCTCACCCGCGGCCAGGATGTCACAAGCGGTCAGGCTCTCTGCGGGTGACGGAGTATTCCCTGGTCTAGTCACCCAATATTATATCCCCTAGTCGTCTTTTACGACACCCGCGAGCAGGAAATTGGGTGGAATGAATAAAATATGGATTATATAAACGTCATCGTGATTATAGATTGAGTTAATATAAAGTAAACAACGTACCCTATTGTCAGGCTGAGGCTTGCCAATACCGCCACCTTCAGACCAGTCGTTTTGTTGGCGGTTTGTAGTTGGCGCCAACTTTTGAAGCTCAGCAGTCCAGAACCAACCGTTGACTTCATTGGGAAGCAAGTCGGGGCGGTTGCAGCCTTTGAAATCGCAGATACGACCTGATGTCCAAATGTATTTTTGCTATGACAGGAAACAAAACACAATTAGAATGATTATTATCTTAGTATCCAATAGTTATGTCGTCATCATCATCATCATCATCTCAGCCCATCGCCGTCCACTGCTGGACATAGGCCTCCCTCATGGTATGCCACAGAGTGCGGTTCTGTGCCGTCTGCATCCATCGACGTCGTCGTCGACGAGTTATGTCGTAAGTAATGATAACTCCTTGACATAAAATATAAACAGCATTGGATGATAGATTATACGAAATAATGGCTGAAAAGATGGTGTAATATTGTAAGTATCGATCTCTTGTGCCCAATGTCGCGTTTTCGATTCCCATGTTGCTATGATAATTATTCCTGAAGGTTAATTATTATTCTAGATCTCTAACTAGTCGTTCTGAATCAGGGTTGACTGTTTGTTTATAAAAATTCCTCACGACACGGACATACGAAATGTCTTACCAAAACTAAAAAAAAATCTACGCTTATCAGTTGATATGATTTTACACTAAGAACAAGATGTTTGTTAGAACACTCTATTAGACTTAAGGTGTTTTTTTTATTTATTGAGATGCCAGCCTTGTCATTAAGTAACTTCGGTAGCACGATGAATAGGGTAATTATTTTTAAGCTTTATTGTCAGAAACTATAATATTTCTCTAGTTGATAGCGGTTTCTTGCCAAAGACAATGAATACACGTGCTAACTCAAGCGATTTTAGCATTACGCATATTTTCTCGGCTAAAATCACCAATTGTTATTCTATGTGTTAATGTACAATGGAATTATTACTATGTGTATTTACATGCTTGGGTGCGACGATGCACCAACATAACACATTGTCATAGTTTTTTGTATGACTCGAGCCTTTCCGTTCTAGTGACATAATCTCGCTGATTTCTAAACTAAACGTTCAATTATTCCAGAGTTTCGATATTGTCGGGATGTATGAACAATGGGGACAACAAAAACATTGCGATTCCCACGCAACGCGAGACATACATATTATTAGAGAAACTCGTTTAGGAAAACTCAGCGCTGCTATTGTTGTATTCCTGAAACTATTCTTTTATCTGCTAGTCGTTAACAAGCAGTAAAATTTCGACATAATTTTAATGTGGTCCATTAGGCAAATAACTCTTTCACACGAGACAATGACTAAGGTTTTGAAGTATTACGAAAATTAACAATGCTAAGAATTCTTTTTAAGATTCCGTGATGAGTACAATACTTTCTATTTAACTTTGAAATAGTGATATGTGTTCACGTCACGGTCACGAGCGTTTTCCTTATGTTTTTGAACTCAAGACACGCTCGAAGCATTCGCTAAACCAATGTCCACATACTAACCAAGAATTGGCTCTACGCCTGGTGATGAATATTCTAGAATAGTTTCCCATTTAAATTATCCTCTATACAAGTGTAGTAGTGAATTATTTTATAAGTTTCATTGTTACAATTTGAGGTTAACTTATCTTTAATGATTATTCTGGATGCAACTCATTTTTACCTTGTCTTGAACGATGCGAGCCTTGACCCACTCATTTTCATCACTTGTCTCAAGAGAAACTAGGTCCATACATCTTTGACGGCAGTAATTCCTAGCGCTGAGCCAATCTTCTTCCACCCCACGAAGTGCTGGGTCTCTCCACGAGAAGAAATAACCTTTATCTGAAATATGGTTCATAAATAAATAGTGTTTTTTGGGAATAAATTGCGAGACGACGGAGTAAGAGTAGATAGAGTTTACCATCGCTATCTTATTTGTGGGCCACTCAAAGCTAGGTTACAGTGACACAAGGTAGGTAGGTAGTACAATGTTAAAAGACGGGTTAGGGATATATTATACATATAACATCTATGTAAGAGTTGGAAAGTTGAAATAAAACCCTATACTAACATGTCTGACCAGAGTGGTATATTAAATCAATTACTCTCCTATTAGAGGGGGCTCAAGCTCAGTAATGGGACACATATGAGCTGAGATGATGACTCATCATTCTCCTACTCTCTCAATTAATTGGGATCGACTCTCTCCCAATTAATTGGGGTCGATACCTACAATATGTAGGTTCTCTTCTTCCATATTGTAAAAGTTATTGACAATAGATTTATGACCGGCCGCCTACCAGACGTCAACCCTCCTTGGGAATGTTATTGTTGACCAAACGGCATCAGATGGAGTTGGCCCAGGTCGTTATAAGGCTCTTAGTCGTCTTTTACGACATCCACGAGCAAAGTAAGGTTTGGTAGTATTCGTAGTTGTTACCACACAGCTAAGCTGAGATGATAACTATGATGAATTAAATATATAAGCACTAAAAGTTTAATAAAATATTATATACATCATTGAAAGAAAAAAAGCACCTGCTACCTAATATTATCGGCTTATTGTTGGTAATTTTTATTTTTAACCGACTTCAAAAAAGGAAGAGGTTCTCAATTCGTCTGTATTTTTTTTTAATGTTTATTGCCTCATAACTTTCGACTGGGCGAAGTGATTTTAATGATTCATTTTTTATTTGAAAGCTGGTGCTTCCTGTGTGCTCCCATTTTAATTTGGTCCAGTTCTGATAGTGGCACCCATGAGAAAGTGTGCGACAAATGAACGAGTAACTCAAGCCCCGCTACTAATAGAACACCTATGTGTGTCTGTAACACTAAAAAGTAAAAAAATAAAAAAACTACGTTTAAAAAAACCGACTTCAAATATTGAAAGTACAAAATAACTTAAAATACTATCATTTGTATGTGCTATCTATTGATAGGTTTGAAGTCGGTGCTGGTGTCGGTATCTTTAGTGTAGGAATTTCATTACAGTAAGTAAACTGTTTATAATTTTGTTTAAGGTTTGGCACCGATTTCAAACCTATCAATAGATAGCACATATAAATGATAGTATTTTAAGTTATTTTGTACTTTTCAGTTTTTTAACACAACAAAACTACATTCCTTCTGTGTTATAAAAGTTATTAAATGTATTCTTAAACCGCCATTGCACTAAATAATATGAGAGGAATATAAATGTAAATTAATAATTTTATTATGTGTAAATTCCGAAGGTCAATCTATGACATTTCTCATTTCTAACCTTAATGACCTTGCTACGTATTGCATAATAAATGTGAATAAATCTAAAACATTTTTTGCAAAATTATAGGCATAATTTATGTGTAGCATTTAAAAATGCATATGTATATTATAAATTTTGTAATAAAATCTATTAATGCGGGGAATAGATATTCTACTATCTTCGATCGACACTTCTAGGCGTGGGGTTTGTTTTGAATCCAATATTTTAGAGGCCTCTTGTGTAATATTGATATATTTTACTATTAGATCTACCTGGCTTCTTCCGGGATAAGAAAACAGTTGTCTCTAACCCTTACTTAATCGTGTATGTTTTAAAAATTGATTGAAAACCACTAAGAATGTGGACAGCAGCCCTTTTTTTAGGAAATGTACACTTTAATGTGCTTATCACCTGCTTGCTAAACAATTATGGCAATAACATCAAGAAAGCATGCCTGTATCATGCGGCATTCTGTGAGGGAGAGATACGTCCAGCAGTGGACGGCGAAAGACTGATGATGACGATGACGCTGTAGTAGGAATACGGTACATGAAGGTATGATATAACATTACGGTCGTAAATCGCAAAGCAAAATAGATTAATGTTTATATTTCACATGCAGTTTTTGTTAATACAAGAAAGACATGTTTTTCTACTGTGATATATTCTTCTAATGCCTAGTCACACGTAGGTTCTGTGTAGAAAAAAATGTCACAGCAATATTTGGTTTCGGTTTCAAGATCTTTATTTTTTAAAGGAACACATACCTATTATTCAATTAGATGTATTTATTTGAACTATTGGGTTCGAAGGGCATAACACTGGAGCTATTTCTTATTAAACATGTACCATTTTTTTTTATAAAAAATATAAAAGAAATAACAATAATAGACTAACCCGCTGAGTTTCTTGCCGGATCTTCTCAGTAGTGGTCTGCTTTCGATCCGGTGGTAGTTTATTGTATTAATTTAATATGTTAAAACTGACAATACCCTCGCAGGGTCTATGCATAATAAATGAATTTGAATTTTGAATTTGAATTTGTATGTATAGAGACTAAACTTTAGGACGAATATTTAAAAAAAAATGTGACCCGATACTACTAGAATAATTTTGTCTGTTTCCCCTGCAATGACGAAGTAGGAATATAATTCACTACTCTTTCTTTTCTGTGGTTGTCGTAAAAGACGACTAAGGGATATAAAATGCATATAACATCTATGCAAGAGTGGCAAAATTCGAAAAGAAAACCTTATGGTATAAAGTATGCAGCATTTTTATAGTAAGTTATTTTCCACCAAAGACCAAAAAACCGGGTTCCGGTGGCCTGCCCGCTCGGCAAAGAGAGATACATGTAGAGCGGGTCTATGGGTTCGCGCACCGCTTCTTCTGTCGCCCCGGACGGATTTAGCGGAGTATGCCCACTCCATAGCCCGCTGCCAAAAAAAAGTTACTTTCCTTCCTATTGTGGAGGATCCTTGAGTAGATGTATGAACTCATATGATCGAACCTGAAGGCCGAAGACTGAAGATCCTTCGAAGACTAAAAATCGGTTTAAAAAATATATCATTTAAAAACTCATCGTAAACTTGTCAGGAGGAATTAACTAATTAAATATATGATAAACTATATGTATAAGAAAAGTTTCTATTATATCAATTACTTCCTCTACAATAAGATTCGAGAATATTCATAACCTTACAACCCGCGCAGATTTCTCTAGTAAAAGTGCATAGTCGTGAATTCACATTGCGTGGGAACCATACGAGAAAATCATTACTCTTGCTATGCAATATTATCAGTATAGAAAGGGCGTTCCAATTAATTTCAATTGTATTCGCAACCCGTTGTTCGTTGAGTTTGATGCTAATATTTATTTACCACGAATTCAATGAATTCATTTTAAGGTTTTCTCAAAACAATCAAAGTAAATCCTTCATACGCTATCAACTTTTAGATTTGTTGTTTGATGTTAATAATCATGAACATCATCATCTTGAACTTGAAATAACGTCCGCTTAGGTATTTATTTACTAAATTCCATAAAATTTAAGCGATTATTTTATGACGTTAGTTAGTTAATGACAATGTGCTATTGCGCTTCGTTCGGTGAGAGAGAGAGAGAGAGCCGTAAGCCCAACTGGGTGGGTTTGGGGTTTGTATAGGTAGGCAGCGGCTTAGCTGTAGGTACCCTTGGTATTGCGAAGGTCCATGGGCGCCAGTAACACTTACCATTAGATGTGTTGCTTGCTCGTTAGCCACCATAAGCAATAAAAAAAGAACACTAAATAGCTCATTACATTGTTTTATTATTCGGCACGAGAGTCCTCATTATTTTTTTAACAACCATATGTGTAGTCGCCGTTTCTACTATTACCTACGCCATTTCTGCAGTCAAAATAAATGTATGAGAGATAACATGCATTCCATTTTTATCTAAAATAGAACTGTCATGTTGAAAGTTCTCATTTGCAACACGGATGTTTTAACAATTCATATCAGAAATATTTCATCTATTTAGGCCCTAGAGACTCTTATCGCAACCAAATCAGATAAGAGAGTAAACTTCGCTGAGAACGCTCCGTCGAAGTATTAAAAAGAGGATATTGTAATTATGTGGGTGTTACCTGTTTTCGTACTTAATTATTATTATATTTGCAGTTATAGTATTTATTTCGGTGTGGTGATTCATCACCTCTTTCTTAGATGACTAAAAAATGAAAGCAGATAACATCATTGTAGGAATCGAAAAAAAAAAAATAAAAAAAAACAATTGGTTTGGTATAAAAAACCAATTTGTTTCTCATAGTGAACTAAATCTGTGATGTATATGTATATAATCTGTAGAAGAAAATTTTATTTTAACTGCGGTATATGCCCAATGTAAAATAATAAATACTGTTCGAATATTTTCTCTTCTTAGCTGATATATATTCCACTGTTGAGTACGAGCTTCATTTAGATTAGGTAAATTGGTTTACTACATTATGCTGTCCTGATGGATTGGCATAGAATGACCTAGTGGAGAATTTGAATAAACTTTCATTTAAATTTAGAGGTAGAAAGAAATAGCTTGCTATTTTAGAGAATAAACGAGATCAGCGGTTACAAGAATATAATTTATAAACAAAGAAGTACGAAGAGTATATATTATTTATAAGATATATTGAAATATTAAAAAAAAAATGTAATGGTGTCGTTGATGTCTTTTGTATAGGTAAAAGAATAAGCTTAAAATTATTGAAGCTATCTGAATTGCACGTTGCTTAATAGCGGCTTTATAATAGAGTATGTCCTTAACTTTCCCGTGGCATTCTTAAAAACTAAGCAAGGGAGCACCAATAGAATGGTCAGTAGCATTCTTAAAAGAAACTTATAATACCAACTGTGATCATCAACCCGTCTGTCAAGCCTATATATTTTTTTGATATGACCTCCATTGGGGAGACCTATATCCATGATGGATATTAATAGACTGATGGATAGTTACATGTTGGCAATTTGACAAAGAATTTGTATGCTGAATACCGAATATGGTTGAGTGAGGCATTTCCATTATGTGCCAAGTAACACTTATAAGGTACATCATGGTATTGAATCGAGGACTTCGGTTGCCAATTATTCCACTTGATCAGCTGATTTGTATAATAATATTATTCAAGGAAAGCTTAAAACACTCTCAGAAAATTCACTTTAAACTTGCTCTCCGTTTGGTGAGGAAGTACGAATACAATTTACATTCCTCTCGGTCTTTTACATCACCCATGAATAAAAATTCATGAGTGTTGTAAAAGACGACTAAGGAATACAATATACATATAACATCAAGAGAGGGTGAACTCGAAAGAGGTTTTACTCCATACCAACCCGTCTGACCAACATGGTATAGCAGGTCATTTTCTCTTCTCTTGTGGAGGAGTTTCGAGCTCAGTAGTGGCACTTATATCAGCTGATATAGTCATACTACTAATATTGTATTAGTAGAATATCATCCTTCTCCTACTCTTAACCCAATTGCTTAGGGTCGATATAATATATACTCTTATTTCATAGTACATATTGTAAAAGTTATTGGCAATAGATTTATGATCGGCCGCCTGCCAGACGTCAACCCTCTTTAGGAATGTAATTGTTGACCAAACGGCATCAGATGCTCTTAGTCGTCTTTTACGACATCCACGAGCCAAGTAAGGGTTGGTAGTATTCGTAGTCGCTACCACACAGCTGTGTATTAGTAAAGTAAATATCCTAAAATGTAGCCCAATGCATTATATGTAGCTCACGCAAACATAAGTGGCATACACCTTATCCAAATGAATAATTAATTTTGGACAAGTCACGACCGAAAGTTAGATCCTTATCCTTCTGATGTTATTCTAAGTAATTCAATTTGGTAAGTAATTCAAATTACTATTATATATCTTATTATCTTTAATATATGTGGAATAAAATCAGAACACTCTGTTTATGATTTTGGTCAAGTTATACGACTGGCCGCCTGCCAAACGTTTCCACTCCTCGGCTATACAATCGTTGGCAACATGTGAAATTGGCATAATTCCGTTTTAAACACTTGGTCAGTTTACTTCACCCTTAAGCTAAGCTAGTATTGTCAAAGTTTTCTTAGCTTATATACGTCTTACTTTTGGGTTCTTTCAAGTTTGAGCAATTGTCTTCTAATACAACACAAGTCAAATTTATATAGGGTTTTATTTCAAGCATTCTTTCTCTGTTAGATCTTATTTTATTACTTACTTAATTCTTATGATACTACCGAGAGAGGAAGAGATGGTGACCAGTGTATTCTCATTCTGTTACTAAAGGAAAGCTTAGTTATCTTTAAAATTTGCGGTTGCTTCACTTACTGTCTGAGTATCTCTCATGAATCACTCTCTGCACACATAGAGATGGTACTGGGGGTTCAAGGATGCGTCCATTGGGCAATTGCGCATGCGCTACTGCCGCGAACAGGACTAGTACTGCTAATTGATGCATTGTCTGTAACAAATTAAAATAAAATTAAAATAATACTTCATCATTATATGCGGTCGGCACAACGTGTCTTCCAACACAGATTGAAAGATATTGCAGTATACGGTTTCCTTTAAGATAACTGATTTCATAGAAGGCGTATGTCGTGGGTGGATTCCTACGCAAAATAAAATTTTCTGCTATACACAAATTGTTGTTTTGAAGCTCAATGTGTGTCCGCTAATTGTGCAAAAATCTAGTCTACAAGGTTATATTAATTAACGAGTTTCTTCCCGTGTAGCTAATAGATAAGAATATAGTATGTCATCAGCCTCTCTTTTGGGGGACGTATAAGTTCGAGGTTCTTCTTGACATAGCTTAGCAGCAGCATTTCTTAAAAACTTGTACTGTAATCGTCAAACTTTCTGTCGTTACGGTTAGCAATATATATTTGTCAACCCTTTTGAGAGGTCTGTATCTAACAGTAAACGTTGATGGCCGGAATGGTCGGCTTCCTTAACTTATTATTTAAAAAAAAAAAATCAATATTACTATAGGATGTAAATTTTGAGATAGTTAGTTTGATATGGTCATTGCACTAGGTCCATCAATTCCCAGTGGAGCTGCGGCGCGTATGCGGTTTCATAACTTCGCCGTAATAGAGAGGTAGAAACAGCGTGTGATTTTTAGTAAGTAGTGGCGCTGATACTTAGTAGGGGCTGAGCCTGGCATACCTACCCCTTCTCTTTCATGAGAGGTGGGAATGCCTAAAGACAGCATTTTTCCATGCAAAAAAGCCTATCCAATGCCGGAACCTCAAAATATTGTATTATTAAAATGCAGTTGCATTAAAGTGCAAATCTTACAAAGTTGTTTTGTTAATGTGTTATAGAAACTTTGACATTTGACATAATAATACGGTTCAAGGTAAATTTTTTTTTATTTAATTGTATATTATGAAAATTAATCAAACCAGTTTAACTTTAAAACCGTTGCCTTTGCTAGACAGAATCAAAGGTCAGGGATTTGAAGTATGTAATACTCCATAATAAGAACTTTATATTTAAAAAATATAAAAGTTATGTCTGTGCATTCTTAATTTGTTACATTGAAAGAACTTAAAAAAACAATTTTCGAAATGAAAAACTAATATAAATCAAATATAAATTTTCGTAATATCAATTTTCATAAATGAAAAACTAATATAAATGAAAAGAGCGAAACACTAATTTTTATCTCGTCAAATTTTAGAGTTCAGATGCCTCAAACTGTTAATATATATTAAGTTTTTGTGGAAATCCTGTAAGCGCGATCATAACAGAAGAACATTAATCCTATATCCTGCGTAATAAGTGGCGAGTTTAAAGACATTTTTTGCATATATTCCCGAACGTGAATCGTTCCTGAAAGTGCGCACAAAATTCGATAACCCTTTTTTATCTTGCATGGGGTTCTAAACGCGACCAGACAGTTGGTAGTCAGATAAGTACACGCCACTGGTATGTTTTTTCTAAATTCTAAAATACTGAGTGTTCAAACGAGAGTCACGATATTTCGAGTTGAATGAGGTTATACCAAATAACTTAGTACTATTACAATTTATTTATATAAAATATTTTAATCAATTGTAAATCAAATATTACATTTAAATAACTACTAAATTACTATTTTAATCTTAAATTAAAGCTAAGTTTTAAATTAAAATATTTACAGAAAAATAGAAGAAAATAGAATAAGGAATAAAAAATAAATAAATAAAAGAAGAAACAAAAGGCGCAATCAGGCATCGAAAAATTCCTCCGCATCACTGTCCACTGGTAATGTGCCCAGAAGGCTAGCAGCATTGCCACGTTGAATGGCAATGCTAACCTTTTGTGCAAAATATAGGCCAGCCCTCTGATCACGTGAAGCAGCGATTAATTTTTTTGCGATCTCTTTAAATAAAATGCGCGCATTGGGACCCCAAGGCCCAAGAGTTTCGACCCCAAACGGCTCGAAAATATAATTTCCAATAAGGTTATTATACTTTCAATTGTCATTGAAAAATAACATCAAAATGACGTCAGTGAGAACTATAATTTTGTTGAACTTGTTTATTTTGTTGCGTAATTTCTTTAAAGTTTGGAATGAGAAGAATTTGCGTCTTCATCAAGATTATGCATGGTCATTATCACTTTCCAATACAGTTTGAGATGGTAAAAACGATGAATCAATCGAACTCCGTCTCATAAACTTCCTAGGCTTTACTAGTTTTAGTTATAAACGGATCAAAATACTATTCCTCCATGCAGCGAATGCCGTTAACTACAGTTATAATTTTACTGAACTTGTTTTTTTTTGTTACATCATTTTATTTAAATTTCGAATGAGAGGAATGTGTGTTATTAAACCATTATTTTACACAAATATAGGTAACTTCTCCATATCAGGATTTTTTATAAATTCATTAGGTTGTTATCACTTTCCCCCTTACCCTCAGCTTTGAGAGCACACTCACAGTCCAGGCAAGATTTTGGAAGCCATCTACAGCTAACAATCTTACATATAATAGAAAGCACTACCTACTGTGGGAGCCGTGAGAGCCGAATAAGGGAATAGCAGGCATATGGCCAGCGGACATCCTTGGTAAGGAAGTCTAAGTCCAACAATGGACGCTGATTGGCTAAAAGATGAATTTAATATAGATGAAATATTTTATTCTCTTGCGCTAACTCCATCTTGGATGCTCCATGGTCATTATTATATTCCAATGTAGCCTTTTTTTTTGGCAGGCTATGGTTTGTATACACACCCCACCCATTTTATTTTAAAAATGCACCACCCTGCTTCTCTAAGGAAATAATCCTTGTATTGCGGAGTAAACAAGTTACACCCAGATTCAGAACGCTTTGTAGATAGCACAAAGTATTGTCCTGCATAGGAATCGAACCCATGGCACTTGCACGGAAGGTCGGTATCTTAACCACTACGCCATCTGTGCAGTCACATTCCGTCTGGGGCGATGAAAGAGTGGCATGCTGCCCCATAGCTCACCATGTACCCGCTCCATCACCATTGGACCGATCACTGCTAGTGCTCTCTTGTCAGATGGATTGGTACAGAGTTTTACCACGAGTTTTCCTTCTCTTACATAGACGTTTTGTGCATATTATATCCCTTTGTCGTCTTTTACATCAACGGGCAACAAAAGGGGTGGTCAATGGAATTCTTACTCCATCACCACACATTACCTAAAGAAAATTGTATTATTCCACTAGCCACACACTATCTAGGACTTTCACAGATATTTATAGCAACCGATACATAGATTAATATAAAATAATTTAGAGAAATATATATTTCACACATCCGAGATTTTTTTATACAATTTTTAAGCTTATAGTTTATTTTACACGTAGTTTAATTTTGTCATTAAAACAATTCAGAATTGAAAATTTGCAATGGAAACGAATATTATTTAGATAAATGCCAAAGATGTTTGAATTCGATTCTGTTTAATTTTTTTTTATAGACAGTCATAATTCATCATCATTCTCCTACGCTTATCTCAATTACTTGGGGTCGATACAATATGAACTCTTCTTTCATAGTAAATATTATAAAAGTAATTGGCAATAGTTTTATGACCGGCACAGGTCGTTATAATTCTCTTAGTCTTCTTTTACGACATCGATTCGGTTTGAGAGCCCTCAGCGCTCACCCACAGTCCGGTTAAAGTTGTCATAGCCATCTGAGGCTAACAACTAAGTCACACAAACAAAAAAAAAATAGTAAGGGTTGGTAGTATTCGTAGCCGCTAGCACACAGCGTTTAGCTATTGTATTTTATAGACAGGAATACGCTTTAACCTACAAGTATATAAACCATATCCAGACACAGAACAATATTATAGTATGGATAGAGAGGTCTGGAGTAAGAATCGAATACACAGTAGGTACTCGATAAATATAGTTACTGCTTAAAATATTAAAGTATCTGTACAGTAAAGTATGTAATTGTGAACTTTTCCTTCGTACAATCCTGCGAGCAAATTTTTAAGTGACTGAATATTAGTGATGACTGCTTTAATAGTTAACTCGTGATCGGGTGCCGCTTGTGGGATCTTATCCAGCCATAATCTTTTACATTGTATTCGAATTTTACATTATATCGAGGTTCGAAAGGTGGACCGTGTGGGCGAGGGCTCTGAACGCCCAGCTCAGGGCTGTTCTGTGGAGACCCCAGAGAGTCATGGCGGTCAGAGCCATTCGCGGGTACCGCACGGTATCGACCGAGGCGGCATGCCTAATGGCCGGGACACCCCCGTGGGACCTAGAGGCGGAGATGCTCTCCGACCTCTACCAGCGGGTGACCTCACTGCGCGACGAAGGTGGCTCCCCATCGCTGAGCGAGATAGCCACCTGGCGCGAGGACGCCCGCCGAGACGTCATCGCCCGTTGGGCTACGCGGCTGGAGAGGCCTAGACACGGTGTCGTCACCGTCGAGGCTCTCCGGCCCGTACTGACGGAGTGGATGGAGCGGCGGCACGGAGTCCTCTCCTTTCGAGTGGTGCAGGTGTTGTCGGGGCACGGATGCTTCGGCTCGTACCTGCACACGGTCGCACATAGGGAGTGGACTTCGTTCTGCCACCATTGCAGCAGTGACGAGGACACGGCGCAACACACGCTAGAGGCGTGTCCGGGCTTTGACCGGCAGCGCCGTGACCTCGTCGCTGTTATCGGTGCCGACCTGGCGCTGCCGGCTGTCGCGAGAGCGATGGTCGACAGCGTCAGGAACTGGGACGCGGTCGCCGCCTTCTGCGAGGCTGTCATCTCGCAGAAGGAGGCGGCGGAACGAGTCCGGGAGGAGTCCCGCGACCCGGGCCGCCGTCAGCGGCCGGGGCGGCGCAGGCGCGAATACCTGCGCCTGATGCCGCCCTAACCGAGGCCTCGGGTGATCGGACCGGGGAATTGTCCGGTCACCCGACGTGAGGCCACCGCGTGAGGGCGACGCCCCGACGGCGAAATCTGTCGGGGCGTCGACGAGAGGAACCCGCGAGGGTAAACCGCCGGGCGGGCCACCGAAGTTAAAATCGAGTACCGGTGGTCCGCTCGCACGGCGAAGAGAGAAGGTTTTACGGTGGGTCTATGGGGTCACGCGCCGCCTTTCCTTCACCCCGGACCGATTCAGCGGGGCGAGACGCACCCATAGCCCACCAATAAAAAATAAAAAAAAAAAAAAAAAGGTTCGAAGGGTGGAGCTAATTCTTACTAAACATATTGTAATATATTTTTTATAAAAAAAAACAGTTAAAAGTAATAATAGTAGACAAAGCCGCTGAATTTCTTGCCGGATCTTCTCAGTAGTGGTTACATTCCAATCCGGTGGTAGTTTATTGGATTATTTATGTTAAAACTGATAATATGTAAATGCCCTCGCAGGGTTTATATATTATAAATGAATTTGAATTTAAATAAAGGCGTAAAAAATCTTATTATGGTTAAATTATTCTTCATTAAGCATTTTATCTGAGAATATGCCTGCACTCGATCGTATACACAGTAGGTAACACATTTTTTTTACCCAAAAGGAAATTATTGTACTTTTATATATTATTTAAAACATGCATAAATAATCTTAAGCATATTTAATTCAATTAATGGCATATAGATTTATTTATTAGTTCTATACAATATTTATGTATGGGGTAAACAGAAGAGTAATTAATAATTATTTTGAATTTTATTTAACAATAAATGAGCCGTTTGCTGACTCCAGTTTCGGGTTTAAAAAACTTAATAATCTATAACTTAATAAGACTTTTACTTCTTCGAAGGCTAAGCAGGTAAAACTCGATATTCATACGATATTTACGAATAAGTTCTTCGAAAAATAACTTAACGATGACTTAACTGACATAAATTCTTTAGTTTGATAGTAAAGAGTGTTTTCCATTAATAAATTGTCTATAAATTATCGTTATTATTCTCGCATACGATTATATAATAGTTATATAGGCGTTAACATTTAGCGTAATACGACGAACGATTAAGTTCTCGTAACACTATGACCTTGTTTTTAAACTTTAAAGGCGGCTTATACTTTTTAATTGATAGATTTTCACTTAAGCAAACAGATATATTCTTTAAATTACTGAAATTTAGCATTTAATATGCTTAATTATTTATAAAATCCGATTACGAAATGAAATATAGATAGAGATATATTCTTGCTGATATTTCTATGTGAACATATGATTGTTAGAGGTTGTTTACAAACAGCTACGAATGGTTGATAAGCGTATTCCTGGGATTCGGACCGGTCCTGATCTATTAGTTAGAAAGCGACCTTGCCCCAACTAAATGAAGTTCATTCCACCCGACGTTAAATATTATATTTTAAAATTGCTTTATCTTCCATAAGGATCTGATTTGTGGCTTTTTATATCGGGCCAGTTCGCTATGGTAAATATAAGCTTTACTAGCAAGTTCTCATATTGATTTTTTTGACATTATTCTGAGTTAATAAAACATGTAAGTACATAATATATTAAAAAAGAAAAATAATTGCACCTCGTCGTTTATTTTTTAATTAATGTATGTTCAAAAAAACAGCTTATAAATCGTTCGTTTATACAGAAATTTTGAAAATAAAAATGCTGTTCACTGAGCTCATAAATATATAATTATAATAATTTCTATTTTTAATAATAAGGCCTATTAGTATATATTTATATACTATATACTGTTATATAATTAATTTGCTAGCGACAACTGAACACTTTTTATGAAAATCTGATTCTTGTTATGTTCACTCAAGTTCTTTATTAGCCTAACTAATTAGATGGTAAATTAGTATTTAGAAAAAAAAAAGTGCCCACTCACCGTGCTATGTCTGTCTGGGTCCGTCACAAACTGATGCGTGCGCGCAGCGCGGCCTTTTTATATATAGGAAGTGTGACGGATGATTCTTACACCCTCGTATTACCACAGGGTTACATACTGTGTCAACTTTACCAGACATTTTCTAAGTAAGGACGCGTTTTAAAATGACGATATATCTAGCTTCAGTTGAAGCGGTAAGGGAATACTTGGTAAGATACTTTAAATGTTGGCTTATACCATTACTTGCTGCCTGCGAGTTCCTGCTCGTGGAATGCTAACAATAAACGAGAATTAAAGTCATTTTGTTGTCATAAACGACAGGCCTCATGACTTAGCCGTAGATTATTTTTTTATATATTCTTCGTTGAAAAGCATTTTTATATATTATTTTAGGTACTATTAGTCTTTTAGAAATATTGTAGAAAAGAATATTAAAAAAAATAATAATAATGTACGCTGGTTTTGGACTTTTTGTGGTTTCATGCTAATGTTTATAAAGTTTTTATATTTGTTACCAAATTTAGGTCTACTTGTTAAATATTAGTTTGATAAAAACTGTAGAGTAGAAGTTAGTATCTATATCCCTTTTTTTTTTGGTAGGCTATTGTCCGGACACACGCCACCCGTTCCGTCCGGGGCGAAGAAAGAGCAGCGCGTGGCCCCATAACCCACCGTATGTATATATACCCTAGTTTAGCATCTATAAAGTTTAGCATCTTCTTTCCTTGCATTTTTACTAATCGTTCACAAAAACATCCAAGTTTGGGGAATAAAAAAGCCTGTGGGATCCTCGCTATCTACAAATATCACATAAAACTGTTTGAATTTATAATATATGTGTATATCTTTTGTTATATACAAATATAGCTTACAAGAATCGTTATCTCTATGATTTTATGAAAAAGAGTAAACTTTCTCGCATGCGTGGAGTAATCCACGGAAAGGTGACACAGGTAAATTATATTTCAAAGTTACATATCGCATATTAAGTAATTAATCAGAACTGCCGTAACCTTATTGATACCACGTAAAAAGATAGCTTTCTTTGATTTATACTTTCGTTTTACCTTACGTGCTGTCAGTCACGATGGAGAATACAATATAGCTTACATACTTATAGGTGCCTGTCTCGTAGTTTCGAGAAATAAATATATGAGTATTAACGTTGAGTTCTCAGGTTTAAGTATTAGATCGAACGTTACGTAGGTTTCTCTACAAGAAACTGACAATAGCAAGAGCCTACTGTTGTCTAAAGAGTACAATCTCTCTAAACAACAATAGGATCGCTTCCTATTAACTGAGACATTAAATTTATAGTTATAAATTATTTTATCATCATCTCAGCCTGTATCCCTAGGTTGGGTACGGGCCTCCTTCACAATCGGAGGCAATTTGATTTGCTATTCCGCGTTGTTCCAGAGGTGTGGCAAATTTAATAGTGGTAGGACGACACTGTTGACAGATCTCAGTCTACAGCTGCGGGTCGGTCCGTCCGGGTCAGTACCACACTCTGCCAGAAGATCGACGTCTGAGTAATGGCGGTGTGCTTTTACGCTTCGTTCGGTGAGCGAAAGAGCCGGCAGCCCAACTGGGTGGTAGGCAGCGGCCCTAAAGGTCCATGGGCGGCAGTAACACTTACCATCAGGTGTGCTGCTTGCTCGTTTGCCACCAAAAGCAATAAAAAATATATTGACTTTAATATCGAGGTTTCCTTCTTTTTCTTTGATGTTACCTGTATATATCTCTTCGTTTTTTACGACATCCACGGAACGAGAGAGGGTGAATAGAAATTAAAACTTACTTGCAAATTAAAATACCTATTTACTGCAATATACTATTTGCTTACCCTTATTATTAGTGTATAAAATCTTTACGTCTTTAAGAGGTAGGTATTTTTCCAGTAATTATTGTACCCACTAATTTTCGTTCCTATATTTACTATGGTTTGACCACAATCCGTGGCAACAGTAGGACCGCATTGAATCCATAATCCGGCGTGTAACTCTGCCTCTTCTAATCATTACCAAATTAAATGCATATATTAGTACTTTTTTGCTTATTCATAGGTACTTATTATTTTTAACGGAATTGTTATCGAGCCGCCCTTAAATAATGTGTGATTTCGACTTCGTTCAGAGATTGCTACATTACCAGATTTTTTAATGCAGGTACATAGGTACAAGCTACTCACTTATTAGTATTACTCTACGTATTTAAAATAAAACCATCTTTTAACCCCATTTCCCTCGGGAGAACCTTTAGCTCTCTACATTTTACTTTTTATATATGGTATAAATATTAAATACAGATAGACCCTATGTACAAAGTATTTGTATAAATTATTTTAAAATTTACATTTAAAATAACCCATCCTGTTTATTTTTTTGTTGTGGGCTATGGATGCGTCTCGCCCCGTGAAATCGGTCCGGGGTTACGGAAGAGGCGGCGCGTGACCTTATAGACCACCATGCAAACTTCTCTCTTCGCCGTGCGAGCGGGCCACCAGTACCCGATCTTTGTCTTCGGTGGCCCGCCCGGCGGTTTACCCTCGCCGGTTCCTCTCGAGTTGACGCCCCGACAGCTTTCGCCGTCGGGGCGTCGTCCTCAAGCGGTGGCCTCACGTCGGGTGGCCGGACTATTCCCCGGTCCGACCACCCCAGGCCTCCGTTAGGGCGGCATCAGGCGCAGGTATTCGCACCTGCGCTGCCCAACGCGCTGGCGGCGGCTCGAGTCCGCATGGAGGGCATCCTCCCGGGGTCATTCCGCCGCCTCCTTATGCGAGATGACTGCCTCGTAGAAGGGGGCGACCGCATTCCAGTTCCTGACACTGTCGATCATCGCTTTCGCGACAGCCGGCAGCGTCAGGTCGGCACCAATTACAGCGACGAGTTCACAGCGCTGCTAAGCCCAGGTCACGCAGATCTCGAGCGTATGCTGCGCCGTCTCCTCATCATTGCCGCACTGGTGGCAGGACGGAGTCAACTCCCTCCTTGCGGCCGTGTGTAGGTATCTGCCGATGCAACCAAGCCCCGACAAAACCTGCACCAACCGCAAAGAGAGGACTCCGTGCCGCCACTCCATCTATTCCGTCAGTACGAGCCGGAGGGCCTCAACGGTAACAACACCGTACCTAGGCCTCCCAATCCTAACTTAAGTATACCTTGGACTTTTGGCGGGAATCTAAAACGTCATGTGGTGCTCTTGTATTATATTCGATATCTTAGTGTTTTAACGTGTTATATTAGATAATTTTTATGGTGTTTTATGTAATATGATGTGACAGAACAGCTGGGATGTAGTGAATATCATATAAAAGTGCTTTACAACGTTTTCGTTTTCCATCAAAATTCCTACAACATACCATTAACAGTGTCACCATAGCACTGTTGATGGCGACAATTCGACTGACTGACAGACAATGACTAACTTGAAGAGATTAAGAACGTGAAGATAATTATAACTCGACACTGGCAAAAATGGCTCGTATAAGTAGCTGATTGCCAATACATAAAAAGAAGAAGAAGAAGAAGCTGCAACTTAACTTTGACATTGGCTTAAGTATAAACAGAGCCACAACAAAAAAAAAAAAAAAAGTATACCTTACAGTAGCCACACATACATATTAATATGATTATTATACGATAAAATATTAAGCGTTATGAAGCCAAAAAACGTCATAACTTATAATTTATAATAATGATTAAGTTTAAATATTAATTTATAAATAAACGATAGCGACTTCGAATGATAATTTGATTTAAAAGGCAATAATCAGTCGTGTTGTGTCTAAAGTTGGTTAATTCTATTATTTGAGCAGACAAATACTTTTGGCGTTTTGGACTTGAAGTGCTTGCTTTTCGTATATTGAGTAGGTAAGTACTTACTAGATTAGAGCCTTTGCTTTTAGTAGATTGAATACTTGATTTTTGTTTCTAAATGCAGTTTTTACTTTTTATATTTACGTAATTACGTATCTTTATCACCAGAATGGGACGAAAATGATAACTTGTGGTTATGTTTTCGCATTACTTTTTATTTGATATCTCTATTCCTGTCAGCGCATTCAGTTTGAAATATCGTACTTGCTACTGAGAAACACTTTTAGGAAAATCTTAAAATCCTAATAATTTTTTTTTCAAACTAGGAGGTATTTCAAACAATGAAATCGAAACGCCGTATTTTTTATATATCTTCCTACGTTTAACTGCGAACTAGCTTAACGATACAAAGTTGCTAAACGGACATGTTCATCTGCCGTTAGCAGGATCATGCATTAGACGGGTATAAATATGGTTAGAAGCGACTAGTAACAGAGTGCTTACACTAAAGTGTTCGTTAAAAATATAGATCTTGATCTAACATGCGTGCGTGACTGTATTTTCTGTGTGCATACAAAAAAACATACCTACATACAATTAAGGAGTTTTATTTTTCATTCTTTATAGTATTTAAGATTTAATTTAAAAACTTGAGATTTAATTTTTTTTATATGTAAACTTGCATTAAGCATTGCCAATTAACGCGGCAATACTTCCAACATTCTGGGCACGTTACCACTGGCAGCGGATTATTTGAATCAATTTAAAATTAGTTTTTGTTTTTTTTATTATTAAAAACTAGCGGACCCGGCACACTTCGTTCCGCCTAACAGTCAACGAATGAGCAGATTTCGATTAGTTCAAAATTATTAAGTTATTATCATTTTATTATGATAATAAATAAATTTAACAAATCAAGTATTTTAATGACGTGCTAGCAAAAAGAAGAAGCACTCTGTGTTATACGACATTTTCTTCTTGCGCGTTGAAAATTATCTAATTGTCGATCTCTGAGATTTGCTTAACGATTTCACATTGTCAACCGAGCCTTTTCATGAGCTGTCTCACTTTACTCTTGTGATCGAGAAGCACGAAGTCGGACCATACTAACGCGGCGAACTTCATGTGCAATATATTGTTCTTCAGTGGTTTTATTCGCGATGTTTGGAATCCTAATTGCGTTACGACGTTGTAGGGAAAGATTAGATTTTCTTGGTCAAAACTTTGTTACTAATAATTTCGATACAATGAGATTTATTATAATAATACTCGTAAAAACTTGTAGCACTCACAACTCGCAATAAGAAACACATCGACCGGTCAACTTAAATTCAACGTTTTGCGATATTTTCAAACCACAGATAACATTATGTGAGCTGTCAGTTGCCATTGGTTACATCATCAACAAATGGACGCTTAGAATTGATGTGTTTTTAATTTTCTTTTTTTTTTGGTTTATCATATTTTAATATCCTATATCCTATTCCCGACGACAGCAAACTCAAAAACATAAAAATCATAAAAATTGGTCCAGACGTTCTCGAGTTATAAGTGTTGTAACTAACACAACTTTCTTTTATATATATAGATAAACAATTCACACTAAAGAATAAATACTTTTTATCGCGGGGATATTTATAAGGATGCAGTGAATACTATTAACTAAACTCAGATGTTTTGAGTTTTACTGGATAATTCTGAATGATATCTACAAATGAATGTTCATTTGTAGATTGCATTCAGAATTATCCAGTTTGGGAATTCAACCCGTCATGGATTGTCTCGGCATCGTAGATCGTTACTAGTAACAGAATGTGATTAATCAGCAAATAATTATATATCTGTTATATGAGGATTATATGGAGGAGGCCCGAGCCCAACAATGGGACATGTATGGGCTGAGATGATGATGATGATGATATATCAGGCGTAATGTTCATTTATCCATTAACCAATTGAATTCCATTTTGAGACATAGGCCGGCCAAGAGAGGTAGATAGTACCATAAGTGGGTGGGCCATCGGAGTTGGTGTTACGAGTTTTTCAAGAGGATGGTGCTGACCACTTTCTTTATGCTCCTTTAATCGCTTTCTACGACTCCGATGGTAAAATAATCACCAAGTAGTCAATTTTTTAACCTATTTGGCTACTCAATTGATATCGAGTTAATACAGAGAAAACTCAATTGATATCGAGTTAATAAGAGAGTTGCCACTCTAACTGTTTGTCATTTGTATAAGTAAGTGATTGCCAATGGAAAAAAATAGGTATGTTATTCATCATCATCATCATCATCTCAGCTCATATATGTCCCATTGTTGGGCTCGAGCCTCCTCCATAATAGGAAGGAAATTGACGTACTATACCACGCTCTGATGTGTTGGTATAGGGTTTTGTTTCAAGTTTTCCTTTTTTTGCATAGATTTCATACGCGTTTTATATCCCTTAGTCGTCTCTTACGATCACCCACCAGTAAGATAGTGGGTGGTAAATTTTTCCTTTTTTTGCATAGATTTCATACGCGTTTTATATCCCTTAGTCGTCTCTTACGATCACCCACCAGTAAGATAGTGGGTGGTAAATTGTATTCTTACTCCGTCACCACACGGATAATGTGTTCTTACGGCTTAACAATAGCTAAAATAATTAACTTATTACTACCGCCTAAATCTTCTTTATTTTTTATGAATTATTACGTTCTGAAGTTTCTTTCTTTCTTTTTATCATTAGCATTTCTTTTATTCTAAAGCTACGAGAGGAGTGAAGGCAGCTGTGATTAAACTTATTGTCCTTCTGTAATTATTATAATTTATATAGGGTCAGCGTTCGGGGCATCGTTTGCTCTACGTAGACGAATTAGAATACGGGTAGAAGAGAAGAGCTAAATGCCGTATATGGCCTGGATTAAAATTTAGGACTAGCCGTCTGCCTGACATCAACGCTCCCTTTTTTTTTTTTTTTTTTTAATTGGTGGGCTATGGGTGCGTCTCGCCCCGCCAAATCGGTCCGGGGTGACGGAGAAGGCGGCGCGTGACCCCATAGACCCACCGTAAAATCCTCTCTCTTCGCCGCGCGAGCGGACCACCGGTACCCGATCTTTGTCTTCGGTGGTCCGCTCGGCGGTTTACCCTCGCGGGTTCCTCTCGTCGACGCCCCGACAGATTTCGCCGTCGGGGCGTCGCCCTCACGCGGTGGCCTCGCGTCGGGTGACCGGACAATTCCCCGGTCCGATCACCCGAGGCCTGGGTTAGGGCGGCATCAGGCGCAGGTATTCGGGCCTGCGCCGCCCCAGCCGCTGGCGGCGGCCCGGGTCGCGGGAGTCCTCCCTGACTCGTTCCGCCACATCCTTCCGCGAGATGACAGCCTCGCAGAAGGTGGCGACCGCGTCCCAATTCCTGACGCTGTCGACCATCGCCCTCGCGACAGCCGGCAGCGCCAGGTCGGCACCGATAATAGCGACGAGGTCGCGGCGCTGCCCGTCCCGACATCAACGCTCCCTGAGAATCTTTCATCAAATCGTCATACGATATCCTAATCTTTAATTCCCAAAGTTGACCTATTATCCCAAGAGAACAGATTATCCGGATAAAAAAAATCCTATATAACAAATCTTACACTTACGATATGTAACACAGGATACTTGTGATATGGATATAGGATACTTTGTATTCCGGTAATGCGTAATGTAATGTTAATTACTTTTTTGTAACAATATACACTCAGTTATATAGATCCCACTACTTGTAACTGTATTTAGTATTTTATTGTGATTGTAACTGTCGGTGATTTCACTCTAGGTCTTAGCAGAATACCAGCGTTGCTTCAACAAAATGAAGTAGCACAAGCTGAGCTAAGATCCTTTTTTGTCTTTTAGAATATATTAGCTTTTAGTTTTACTAATACATAAGCTATCATTGTTTTACTTTTCTGTTTTCTTCCAAATGTCTTAGATGTAATGTATGAGAGCAAAATAAATGCTTTTTTTACTTTCAATCAAGTAAATAGTCTATGTATGGACTAATTTTCCTCCGAATCTATTCAAGGTTTACGCGGGATTGTGTAATGAACATCCAAACATCTTCAAATACTTTACCGTTTATAATATTAGTATGATTATTGTTTTTTTTTTAATTTTTTATGGTGGCAAACGTGTAAGCAGAACATCTGTGGGTGAATGTTACTGCCGTTTATGGACCTTTGCAATACCAGGGGTACGGTAGTAGGCCGTTGTCTACTAACCAAAGTTCACCCAAAAAGTTGGGCTGCCAGCTCGCTCACTTAATGAACGAAGCGCAAGAGTACATTGCCACTCACTGTACAGCCCGCCGCGCCGCCCAAAAAACCAAAAAAAGAGTGTATTGTCACTGCTGAAGCATCGATTTTCTGCGACAGTGTGGTACCACCCTGGATGCACCCTTGTGTGGCCTTATCATTAATACATTTTTATTGCAATATTTGTAAGTCTTTTTTTTGACCTTGAATCTTGCAATGCTAATTGAACCAGTTCCCAGCCTTCAATTTCAAATTGAAATTTGGTGCACCAAGTAACTTGGATGACATAATTTGGCTCCATTGGTTAGTATGAGGGGGAAGATGATCATACATAACCCCCTCTACATCTTGCTGCGTTCCTATGGCCATGGTACTCTTTGGAATATTGTTACTATTACTACATGAGGAAACAAGTGAACATGTAATTCGGTCGAGATCGAAGAACTACTTTGCATAAAACTAACTGAGCAGAAACTACGTAATAATGATTCATTACTTGAAGTCCATAAATAATTAAAATAAATTAATGATAAACTAAAAAAGTGATACATAAATTAATAGCATAATTATTTTTCTGTGTTGATGCAACAAGAATATAATTCACCGCCACTTTCTACCCGTGGATTTCGTAAAAGACGGCTAAGGGATATAATATTAAAAAAAAATGGATTGAAATTGGATTACAACGAAACAGAAAATATGCTCACAATCTAAAATTCTTTCAAGAAATAAGTTACCATAAAATATAAAGACTAACACAAACACTCACACACAGACACACTAACTTTTCAATTAATTATTTTTAATTTAGACTTTTCAATTCATTATTTTTAATTTATATTTCACCAAATGGTACCATTTACAATTGCTCATCATTTAGAAGAACAAACTGGTACCTTTAATACAAGTTGCTACAACAGCTTAGCTAAGGTACCAGTCACCAGATATGTATGACAAATGAAGTAAGATAACACTTGTAATAATTAAATAAATATTATTGTTATTAATTAATTAAATATGCATATAACATATATACAAGAGAACGGAAACTTGAAATAAAACTATACTAACCCGTATGGCCAGCTTTATAGTAGGCTAATGTCCCTGCTGTTTTAGAGTCTTGAATCCAGCAGTGAGATGTGTTCGAGGTAATGATAATGATAATAAACATGTTCAAATATAATAAGCTTTTATTTTATTACAAATGAACTAAATATTAAATTTATACAGGGGCCCCACAGTCGATACGGACCACTATCTCGTTATTGCGAGATTTAGTGGTCTGTTCAGAAAGTGGAGGCACTGGCGAGAGCGTGTCCACTTCGGAGGGCTTGAAAGAATAAAGATTGAAAGGTTGCAAGAAGAGTGTGTAAGAGAAAAGTATGCAGAGGGTGTCCGAGAACTGGCATGCCATCGCCAGCCGCAATCGGACATTGAAGAATGCTGGAGAGTATTGAAAGAGAGTATGGTAGATACAGCGAAAGAAGTATGTGGAAGTTCAAAGAAGCATAGAAAAACAAATGGTGATGCATGGTGGTATGCGGAAGTGGCAGCTTCCGTAGAGCAAAAGAAGAAAGCGTGGCTGGACTATGTCTCTTCTTTGAATCTGAATGACAGTATGACTGAACAGAAGAAAGAAATATATCGGCAATGTAAGAATGACACCAAGGCCTTAGTGAAAGAGAAACGTGATAGAGCAAGTATGAGTGCAGAAGATAGGCTGACTAAAAACTTCGAGGGTAACACCAAACTCTTTTGGAGGGAGGTGAAGAAGTCTCGGTGTGGTTGGTCAGCCTTCAGAATGAATAAAATAAGATCTAAAGGTGGAGACATTCTTACACAAACACAAGACGTGTTAAGCCGATGGAGTGAATATTTTGGCGATATGTATGCGGATGCTACGGTTGGCGTCGGTGTCGCATGTGGTCTAGTAGATCAACATTTGGCGACGGCGTCCTCCGATGGCATCACTATGGATGAAGTTGAATGGGTGATAAGAAGTTTGAAAAATGGTAAGGCAGCGGGCATTGATATTGTTGTATATTGTCTGCCGAGATGATCAAGCTTGGTGGCTCCTGTGTCTGGGAGGCGTTCCTGGTGCTCCTCAATTTATGTTGGAGCTCGGGAATGGTTCCCGGGGACTGGAATAGCGCAGTCATCGTGCCTTTGTTTAAAAACAAGGGTTCACGTTATGACTGCACAAATTACAGAGCCATAAGCTTGACCAGTTTGGCAGCAAAAGTATATGGTAAAATTATTGAAAGGAGAATGAGGATGGTGTCCGATGGTTTACTGTGTGAGACACAAGGAGGTTTCAGGAGTGGAAGGGGATGCATGGATCAAGTGTTCTCTCTGCGCAACATTGTGGAAAAGCATCTGGCTCTAGGTCAGAGGGTTTTCTGCAGTTTTGTGGATCTGGAGAGAGCATTTGACACGGTTGTACGAAAGGAACTTTGGGACATTTTACCGGAGTATGGTATTAGCGGTAAACTGCTACAGGCTGTGCAGTCCAGTTACATGGGCTGTAGAGCCTGTGTGCGGCTGGAAGATGGAATGTCGCCTTAGTTTGACGTCAATATCGGCGTTAAGCAGGGGTGCGTTCTGTCAGCCAGGCTGCTTATCATATATCTGGATAAATGTCTCCAAAGGTTGAACGATATGAATGTGGGAATCCAGATGGGCGACTCAGTGGTCACTGCTCTGCTTTATGCAGATGATGCAGTCCTGCTGGCACAGTCAGCGACTGACCTGCAGATCCTAGTCGACACAATGACAGAAGATTGTAAGAAAAGGGGTCTACGCGTGAATGTGAGCAAAACCAAAATAATGGTCTTTGAAAGAGATAAAACCAGAACAAATGTAAGAGTAACAATAGGTAATGATGTACTAGAGCAAGTGGATGAATTTGTATATCTTGGATGTGGATTTAGCCGAGATGGAAGGTACACCACTGATGTAGAGCGAAGAGTGAATGCAGGAAATAGAGTGAACGGAGCGTTGGGGCAACTTCTCGGCAGCCACCACCTCAGCCAGAAGGCACGTGTAGCAATACATAACGCAGTGCTTGTCCCAACATTACTGTATGGAAACGAGAGTTGGGTATGCAGAAAAGAGTATGATAGTAAAATTAATGCGGTCGAAATGCGATCTCTGCGGAAAATCTGTGGAGTTAGGCTGACCGACCGCATTCGTAACGACGACGTAAGAGAGCGAGTAGGTATGAAAGAGAGTATTGGTGTAAAGATGCGAAAGGGAATGCTCCGATGGTTCGGACATGTGGAAAGAATGCCGAACGAACGCCTGGTTAAGAAGATATACAATGCGAAAGTGGAAGGATGTAGGTACCGAGGGAGACCGAGACTAACCTACCTAGACCAGATCGGTCATGTACTGAAGGAAGGTGGAGTCAAGAGTCTCCGAAACCGGCGAGCGTGTATGAAGAGAATTATGAATGTTGAGGAAGCGAGTGAAGTATGCAGAGATAGAGTTCTCTGGCACTCTGTTCTCTCTGCCTACCCTGCAAGGGATATGGCGTGATGATATGTATGTATGTATGTAACTAAATATTAATCATCGTCATCATTCCCCCTTTTGTCATCCACTTCTGGACGTAGGTCTCCCTCATATTTTACTAAGCTTTAGGATGGTGCAGTTATCTAATGAATACTATGTAATGAATTCATATTTATCTTTTTTAAGTTTTTATTTGTTAGTTTTACAATTCCATTATCGTGATATAAGAAACTTTCACTAACATATTAAGTTTCTGTTATTATATGAAATTAAAATAGGCGTGGTTGATCATCAATACTCGAATTATATTAAGTTAAAAGGCGACCACCATAAAAGTTTACAAATAATCGTTATGTTACCGAATAGAGGTATCTTATCGCTTAAGATTGCAACGACAATCAAGACTATTCAACGATCAGCGATGATTAGATCAAAAATGTTGTTAATGAATCAAATATATTGGGTTTGTGTGTATGTGTTAAGATACCTTCTGTGCCAGTCCAGTGGGTTCGATTCCTACGCAGGACAATACTTTGTGCGATTCACAAAGTATTGTTTTCAGTCTGGGTGTAATATGTTTGCGTTAATTGCATTTTTATAAAGTCCCCCGCAATATAAGGACTATATCCTTAGTGCAGGGAGGTATCTTTATTAGGGCTCTGAACGCCCAGCTCAGGGCGGTGCTGTGGAGGCCACAGCGAGCCATGGCGGTCAGAGCCATTCGCGGGTACCGCACGGTGTCTACCGAGGCGGCATGCCTATTGGCCGGGACACCCCCGTGGGACCTAGAGGCGGAGATGCTCTCCGACCTCTACCGGCGGGTTACCTCAATGCGCGAAGAGGGTGGCTCCCCATCGTTCAACGAGATAGCCACCTGGCGCGAGGACGCCCGCCGAGAAGTCATCGCCCGTTGGGCTACGCGGCTGGAGAGGCCTAGACACGGTGTTATTACCGTTGAGGCCCTCCGGCCCGTACTGATGGAGTGGATGGAGCGGCGGCACGGAGTCCTCTCTTTCCGGTTGGTGCAGGTCTTGTCGGGGCATGGTTGCTTCGGCAAGTACCTGCACACGGTCGTGCGGAGGGAGTGGACTCCGTCCTGCCACCATTGCAGTAGCGACGAGGACACGGCGCAACATACGCTCGAGGTATGTTCGGGCTGGGACGGGCAGCGCTGTGACCTCGTCGCTGTCATCGGTGCCGACCTGACGCTGCCGGCTGTTGCGCGAGCGATGGTCGACAGCGTCAGGAATTGGGACGCGGTCACCGCCTTCTGCGAGTCTGTCATCTCGCAGAAGGAGGCGGCGGAACGGGCCCGGGAGGATTCCCGCGACCCGGGCCGCCGCCCGCGGCCGGGGCGGTGCAGGCGCGAGTGCGCCTGATGCCGCCCTAACCGAGGCTTCGGGTGATCGGATCGGGGAATTGTCCGGTCACCCGACGTGAGGCCACCGCGTGAGGCCGACGCCTCGACGGCGAAAGCTGTCGGGGCGTCGACAGGAGAGGAGCCCGAGAGGGCATACCGCCGAGCGGGCCACCGCAGACAAAGATCGGGTACCGGTGGCCCGCTCGCATGGCGAAGAAGAGGTGCTTGCAGGGTGGGTCAATGGGGTTGCGCGTCGCCTCTTCCGTCACCCCGGACCAATTTGGCGGGGTGCGACGTCCATAGCCCACCGCAAAAAAAAAAAGGGAGGTATCTTTATTAAAAAAAAACATGAAAATACCGGTAATGGATTGAAACACATTAGGTACATTAAAACAATACTACTATGAATGAAACGTGCCAAAGAGGAATATGAATCTACATTCTATGAGGAGCAACTATTTTTAAGTAACAATTACGAATCGAATTATGCAGGAAGCTTAGTACTTCAGGGTCCATCCACATAGACATAGTAAAATTCACAAGGTATCGTCTAATGTTGCCTTTACAAAAATATTCGACGTTATATTTTGTGTAGACGCTAGTACGTCCTATTGAACGTAGACGGACTGATAGAAGAATGGATACCTGGCCTTTCTATGCGGGTGAAAACCTAAGATATTTCCCCGCGATATATTGGTTTATGAAGATGTTATTGCCAATCGTCTCTTGATAAAAAAAATAGTTCTGGCACCGATCATGAATAAATTACACTCATTAAGTATAATCAATAATAGTGGTAGGACCACGCTATTGACAGTTCTCTGTCAATAGCCGCTGGCCGTTCCGTCCGGGGTAGTACCACACTCTCGCAGAGGATCGATGCCTGAGTAATGGCAATGTGCTATTGCGCTTCGTTCGGTGAGCGAGAGAGCCGGCAGCCCAATTGGGTGGGTTTGAGAATGGTAGGGAGCGGCCTAGCTATAACTTTGATATAGCAAAGCTCCATGGGCAGCAGTGACACTTACCATCAAGTGTGCTGCTTGATCGTTTGCCGTCATAAGCAATAAAAAAAAACATGAACAGCAATGGATCGCAAAAACAGCTGTCCTATATGGGCTTTGGGCCCACGATAATCAACATGGAAGGTTGATAATTAGATAACAGAGCCATCTTATCATAATACTTGACACAGAAAGATGATATACTTACATAATAAAATATCATCATCATTATTCTCCTGCTCTTATCCTAATTACTTGGGGTCGACGCAATATGTACTCCTCCTCCATCGTACATATTGCAAAAGTTATCGGCAATAGTTTTGTAATCGGCCGCCTGCCTGACGTCAGCCCTCCTTGGGAATGTAATTGTTGACCAAACGGCATCAGGTGGAGTTGGCCCAGGTCGATATAAAGCTCTTAGCCGTCTTTTACAACATCCACGAGCAAAGTAAAGGTTGGTAGTATTCGTAGCCGCCACCACACAGCAAAATATACGTAATAAATTAAAAAGATTAATATCATTAGGTATTACACCTACTGCCGATCAAGGATAGAATGAAGAGCTGTATTATTTATTTTTCGTTGGCTTTATGTACATAACGATAATTCGTCCAAATTTCACAATAAATCTTGCGTTAATATTATAATCCAAATAGTAAATATTAGAGTTAAACCATAGGCAAAACTACTATGCAAATATTGGATGTGAAATCACTTAGCGTGAATCAATATTGCGTTAAATTAAAATAATCCTCATGGAACCAAACTATTTTTGGCCTAATTATGGCTATAGTTATTGGCATTAGGTGTTTTTGCTAAAGGGCGATAGTCTGGCGCTTTTGACGGATTGTCGATCGGGTAGGTATCGGAAAGCTTAACCCGCCAGCCGGGCCAACGAAATTAAGACAATCTCTAGTAGGCTAGAGATTGTATTAATTCCGTTGGCCCGACTGGCGGGTGTGGTAGACCACAGAAAAGTGAAGTATGTGCCTCTTTAGATATATTTAATTAAATATAGGTTCAATTAATATATGCGCTACAATTGCTTATTATCACTATGTAAGCAAATTCACTTGGACTTTCAAAATCTAGCACCAATGCTATAAAAAGAATTTAAGACTAAATGCTGTGTCAAAAAGCATCGTTAATCGACAAATATACATGAACATGAAGAAAGAGATGAGTTTACATGGTAAAATATACACGAAGAAAGAGATGAGTTTACATGGTAAAATATACACGAAGAAAGAGATGAATTTACATGGTAAAATATACACGAAGAAAGAGATGAGTTTACATGGTAAAATATACACGAAGAAAGAGATGAGTTTACATGGTAATATATACACGAAGAAAGAGATGAGATGAAATAAATATATCAAGACAATGAACACCGTTGAATAGTATAAAAGTCTTTAATAAGTGGGTAGTAAAATATATATAGGTATTAAGTCTGAAGAAGCTTTCTATAGTTCCAACGTCTTACAAAAGATTACGTTTGTAAAACTATATATTTATCTTATATATGACCGTCTCTACCGTGGTGTTGCGTGCCATATTGCATAGTATTCTGTTGTTTGGATGTATCATCCTATTGCTTCTAAAATCGTCACAGCATTACTCTCTTGACTTGTCTATCAAAATTGATACAGCCGTTTCGGAGTGCATAAGGAACATACATACACACATTGATTTTTATATATGTATATGAATAACTGTCCCTACCGTGGTCTTGCGTGGCATATTGTATAGTATTATGTTGTTTGTATGTATCATCCGATCGCTACCAAAATCGTCACAGGATTACTCTCTTAACTAATCTGAAATTTCAATCAAAATTGGTACAGCCGTTTTGGAGTAGGATATGGAACAAACATACACACATTGATTTTTATGCATGTATATAAATGTATAAATATAGATTTGGTTGTTATGGTTACCACGTTAACATTGTAAAAAATACTATTAGCAGATTTTTGTGTTCTGTGTGAATATGTTAAAGCCCATTTATCTTAATACAAAAAAAGTTACTAGAGTAGTCTAGTAACTTTTTTTAAAGTAGTTTAGTAAAATATCGATATATAATATAATATTTTACGAGAGATGGTAGTGTAGGTAAGTCTAGTATTCAACTACTACGTGTTCTATGTCATCATTGATACGATTCATCCATTTTTCTATGATCTTTCCCTACTCCTAACGGCTATTCCTATTGCATTTCATCATTCGATTTGATCTATGCTATACCAAGGGCACAGCCAAGTCGCTGCATATCGTAAGGTGGGTTTGAGCTTCTGGCTCTTGCGCTCACTGAACGAGGTATAGTAGTAAATTGCTAGTATTAAAAAAAATTAAACCTTCTGCGAAAAGGTAGTACTAACTCAGATAAACTGAACTATTCATGGCGGCATACAGAAAATTCTCAATGACGTGGCCCTAGCACTAGAAATTTATGACTCACTTTCTTTTTAAGAACACGAGTACATAGAAAGCTGGATGTAGTAAAATAAAAAAGGCAAGTTTATGATGGATACAATCACGAAGACTTGCAGGGTAGGCAGAGAGAACAGAGTGCCAGAGAACTCTATCTCTGCATACTTCACTCGCTTCCTCAACATTCATAATTCTCTTCATACACGCTCGCCGGTTTTGGAGACTCTTGACTCCACCTTCCTTCAGTACATGACCGATCTGGTCTAGGTAGGTTAGTCTCGGTCTCCCTCGGTACCTACATCCTTCCACTTTCGCATTGTATATCTTCTTAACCAGACGTTCGTTCGGCATTCTTTCCACATGTCCGAACCATTGGAGCATGCCCTTTCGCATCTTTACACCAATACTCTCTTTCATACCTACTCGCTCTCTTACGTCGTCGTTACGAATGCGGTCGGTCAGCCTAACTCCACAGATTTTCCGCAGAGATCGCATTTCGACCGCATTAATTTTACTTTCATACTCTTTTCTGCATACTCAACTCTCGCTTCCATACAGTAATGTTGGGACAAGCACTGCGTTATGTATTGCTACACGTGCCTTCTGGCTGAGGTGGTGGCTGCCGAGAAGTTGCCCCAACGCTCCGTTCACTCTATTTCCCGCATTCACTCTTCGCTCTATATCAGTGGTGTACCTTCCATCTCGGCTAAATCCACATCCAAGATATACAAATTCGTATTTGCTTTGAAATACAAAATGTAATATTATTATCCATTTTTCTTGACATAGTATAAGTTTTTACTTTTTACATACCTACCTGTAAATAGGTAGGTACATTATAATTTCGTAAATTGTTCTGTTATTCTTTTGAGATTAAACTAATTAAAAGAATTATTTTCTACTTTTTAGTGTAAATTTATTGGATATTTTTTTCGTTTATCGTAGGTATAGTTTTGAAGTCGGTTTTTGTTTTTTTTTAATATTTTTTTCTATTTCATGTACAGTGACTGAAAAATTCAATCTATCTTTCCCATGTTAACAACACATGCAATTTTAAAATAAGTAAAAAGCCATCATATCTTTACTTTGATGACGTGTGCTGGAAAAACTGGTATACGTTTTTCGCAATACTAGTGTTGTTATTATTATTGTTCATTAAAAAAGAGGGAATCATAATTTATGCTATTTGTTATTTTATGTGTATGCTACCTTGGCACAGAACTGTCACATAAATGTCACAAATGTCAAAAGAAAATGACGTGAGTTTGTAAATCTTAGTAGGTACCTACAACGAAAATATTACAAAATAAATAAATTCTGTATTGATTAAACCTAAAAGGTACAATGAGTAATTTCAATATGTTCTGTTGTTTAAAAGGATGTATCAATGGCTTTTCTCTCACGCCTAGTGTACCGATACGTATCAAAGAAAATCCTGTGCAATTAGATACTTTACACATGGGTACGTATTTTAGCAATTATATTGAATTTAAATACTAAATAAAGTACCTATATTAGTTAATACACTAAATAATCGTACGTTTCAGAAAACTAATAACAGTGGTAGTTGTATAGATTGACTCTGTAGACGCTCATCGATTTTGCGTGGGTTGCAGTTAAAATGTATTTCAATTTTCATCGTTTTTTATTACAGGCACATACTTAGTTATATATCAATATTATCTTAAATCGCCAAGAAAACTATGAAATATTTACTTTCATTGAGGTACTAAGTCAAATATTTTTCATAATATACTTCCATAAATGGATGTACTTTATATTGCCAATGATTTCAATCACACGTCAGATCAAGTAAAAAAAGACAAACTAAGCATTTATTTGATCTGAGTCACACAACTACATTGAAGTCCGCACATGAGAAAATTTGCATTTCTGAATGTTATTGATTCTTATGAGTGTGCTGTGAAACTATTGTACTATATTCATCTAATTTGACACTGTATCATTCAAAAGCATAGCAGGGTTTGTTTAAATCATGCAGAAAGAATTTAAACTGCAATAGTATATTACAATTTATAATATCACACATAAAATATAGCATTATTTGTATATTAATATCTGTGCACTGATGTACAAAGAAAATAATGTGTTGCTGTCCCTTTCTTGTACCGGGTTTCATGTAAGAACATTAATTGATATAAACAGTTGAGATTATTGTAACAAGAGGAGCAAAAAAATTGCAAGTGAAACCTTATGCCTAACCCTTTGATCAGCTTGATATAGCAGGTCTTTTTCCCCCATCTTTCTGGAGGAGGCCTAGGCCTAACAGGGCTGAGAAGAAATGTGAGACTAACTCGATTTATATACTGTGGCCTGCATTCTATAACATATTCTTTTATAAGCAGGGTTTAAGTATATCATTATTCTTATGGGCGTGTTATTTGATCCATATGGTATTATCAAATTTTATGAGAAGCTGTTGTAACTTAATTCATGCTTTTTAAGACACTGCACTAATGATTAAATCCTTGTGTCTCAGTGACAATACAAACATACAAATGGACATAAATAACATAAATACAGAGAGCAATTATCTGTGGATCATGTAAAGAATTGTTCTGTGCAACAATCAAATCCAGGTCACTCAGCATTCTAAGACTACCAAATTCCTGCATTGACTGCACAGATAGGCTAGTGGCTAAGATAGTGACCTCCCTCGACAGTGCCGTGAGTTCAATTCCTACGCAGGATAACACTTTGTTTTGTACAAGCCACAAAGTGTCCTAAGTCTGGGTATAATTTGTCTGCATTAAATGCAAAAAAAATCTTTCCATCTAAGTATGTATAATGGACCATATGTAGCACTTGGTCTATCTTATTGTCCAGGTTCATTAATAAATATATTATTTTCATTTTTGCCTTTAACAAATTTTATATATAAAATAACATAAGTTGTTAATTAAATTGCAGGTCATGAGATGGTGATTATAAAAGGTGGTCAACGAGTATGCGGTTCAGGATGTGCATTAGGCAATGTACCACTTATGCAAAACAAGTCTTACTTTGAAGTGAAGCTTCAACAAGGAGGTGTTTGGGCTGTTGGAGTGGCTACTAGGGATACAGACCTTAATAGAGTTCATGGTAAATTATTAAAAACATTTTATTTTCTTTTGGGAAGCAAAGAGATACAATGAAAAATGCAATTATGACATATTAATCACACAATCCAAAAATGTTGCCACATATTAACAATTCACAGACTACAATATATAAAATATTGCCCTTATCTGCATAAGTATGGTTCATCTCTTCGCATGAAAATAATATACTGTACAGTAAGTAATCCTCTCCTATAACATGGTAGATTGGTTCTGTGTTATAGGAAACTCATTATAAGAGTATTCTCGTATAACGCGCTTGTATGGCTCCATAATTACATACAATTAATTCACATTAAAATTTTCTCCTTAAAGGGGTTTAAATCAAATATTAAAAAAAAAAAATAAAGAAATCAAAAACCCGACGTAAAATGCGTAAAATGTAACCAAAACTACGTACATAATAAAAAAACTGAAAAGAAAAAAACAAGCACTTAGATGTCCGGTTCTATTATTAAAATATATTTTATTTTCTGCAATAGTATTTATTCAATAATATATTATGGAATTCTAGACCACCGGACATCTAAGTGCTTGTTTTTTTCTTTTCAGTTTTTTTATTATGTACGTAGTTTTGGTTACTTTTTACGCAGTCGGGTTTTTTGTTTTTTTAATTATTTTTTTTATTTTATACTTTTTAGTTATGAATACCTAGGTTGCTATAGTTATCTTATTTATTAATAAGTAGATAAGTACCTAACTATATATAGTTTTTCGACTGAAGTTGAGTACCAAATCGTTAGGAATTGGAGATGGGCGAGCGCGTAAGACATTAGATACTTTAGGTAGGACTACCTATGGTATATTGGACAATATACATACTAGATACTTCAGTATATGTCCATCCACATCCAGTTATATGATTTTTTTGTGTTTTCATCGTAAATTTCTACTGTCTAAAAAACCTTTCTCACAAAGGTTGTTACGAAACTTTAAATCGATATAGATCCTAAACGGACGATCAAATCGAAAAATGTCGAGAGAAAACTAATAATGAATTTTAAATACCTATTCAACAATACCCCACTCGACATAGTTTGACGACTTTATTTTTTTTAATTTTCACAATATGGCGTCCAGTAGTCGACATATTGAATTTTCATTAACGTCATATCTTTAGTGACACTCGCCGGATTAAGAGGAATTGACGTGCGAATCATAAAAATCGGCCCAGGCGTTTAGTCTATATAGTGCTTCAAAGGAACATACAAACATACATACATACATAGACTGTTAAACACAATACCACTCCTTTGCGTTGCGCAGTCGGGTAAAAAAGCTAGGTTATTAACGAAATATGTACATATAAAGTGTGAAATTTCTCCCCGCATTATATGGGGGAATACCTGTGTTAGACAAGGGACAGAAATAGCGTAATATGAAAATGCATTACAAGAGTACTGTGTTATAAGGGGATTACTGTAATTTCTTTCTTTTAAATATTAGTATATATGACTATAGATAATTAGTATGAAATAGAATGGAAATGTGAAAGAAATGGAGAACTTAAAATTTTCCCTATTATATTAATCCTGTATATCAGCGGTCGGCAACACGCGGCCCACGAACTTCTTGTTTGCGGTCCGTGAATGTTTTGTAAATAAGTTATAAATATCAAAATAAATGCATGAACAAACTGCGATCGACTATATGAGGGTTAATAGTAGTAATTCTAGGTTTAATAACACTAGTGTGTCCTGCCTTTAGTTTATTTCTCCACCTTGCGGCCCTTGCCTGCCAAAAGGTAGCCGACCACTGCTGTATATGAAAGTTTTGTAGGATATTAGGTGTAATTTCCATAACCAAAAGCAGTAGCATGTTGAAGTGCCAATGTTTCAGACATCACTCAATATACTAATGGGGCTAAAAGAATCTTGACCGGCATCATAAATTGAATGACACTAGAGAATTTTCTCCAATTAGGCTTAAACACATAAACACCATTAGTTACAGGTCTCTAAGAAATGGAACAATAAGCTGATGGATTGTTGCACATTTTAGTTAAATATATAATTTATATGAATTTAAAAAGTTTTGATTACAATAATTATACTCCACATAAATGTCAATTATTCTGATTCGATGCTTTGGTTTACTGAATATTAAATTGTATTTAAAATAAAAAAGAAAAAAAATAGTAACTAATTATCAATAAAATTAAGCTCCTGGATTTCAGTAATAGAAAAATATTTGTAACAGAGTTTGAGTATTGTATTGGAAACAGTATAATAATTATACTATATAATATTAATATAGTAAGCGGGTTATCGTCTGAGTCGTCGGGCCATAAATGTCAATAGGGATAGGAATGTGCAACGCGCTGGGACTGTTATCGATAAACGGCTACCTGTGCCGCATGCGCAGGTAGCCGTGTTGATGAGTTACTAATGATTTGTACGCTTCTGATTCTACCTATGCACCACAGGTATTTACCAAATGCAATTGCAGTCCGTGTTTTTTTGTTATAAATGTATTTACTGCAATTAAATAAATATATTCATATTACCACTCGTTGCGCACTATGGATGCTTTATTTTCTGACGTTGATTTGAAGAAATTACATAGCGATATTAGCCCACCAAATCGAACGTTGATTCACAACATATTCCTGTTTGTGAATGAATTGAAAAGTGATCCAAATAAAGCGGCTTTTCTTAATTTCAACAAACCATGTGAAATGGCAGTGTTTATTTAAGATGTGAGCAGTGACAGTAGACTAAATAAAGACTGAAGCTATTTTAGGGTCCACAATATGATCTACTTTGTTTCTTTACCTAACTTTCTTTCTGTATAGGATATTTATTTATATATGGAAACACATGTAAATTAAACTATTTTTACAGTTTATATTGGTATTTAATTTGGTAGCTTGTAGTCACTAATATCATACCAAATATCGTAAAACCTTAATAATTTAATTCCATACACGTAAAACCCGTAAATATAGTTAAATATCAAAAATTTGTTTCAGTCGTTAAATTTTATAAACAAGAAACGATAATAAACGCTACTCATCGATATATTTATTTTATTGTTACGCCCTTCACTAAGCGGCTCTATAAGGCCCTTAAGTGCAAGCGAGATAGACATAAAGAAATCAGTGTTGCACAAAAATCGATAGTTTGACTATCGATAGTTAACCTCAAAAAATATTCATACTATCGATAGTATCGTCACATATCAATACTATTGAGAATATCGATAGTATCGATAGCTCTCCACGAGCAATACTATTAATAACGGCGATACTGTCGATACTATCGATAGTGATTCATTCGATAGTATCAATAGTGATTCATTCGATAGTATCAATACTATTGCTAATATCATTAGTTTTAACCTAAAGCTATCGACAATATCGATTATTTCGGGCTATCGATTGCCAGAAAATTTTTAATAGTATTGCTTAAAAATATAAATACCGTAGTTGTGTCCCTGTTGCTTGTTTTCAGTGAATTTTGTGGTGACTTTTCTAGCAGTAACGTGCATTTGCGTTCTTAATGTGAAGCCCAAGTTAGCTAATAATGGTTAAGATCAATAGCCATTGAAAGTTGAGTAAAATTATAATGCTCCGAGACTTCTGGACAATTGGGTCAGAATGTGAGTGTGAATGAATGTAAGTGGTACCTTGTACTTGTACCACAAGATGACAGTTTTCTGTCTACAGCCGCGGGCCGTTGCGTCCCGGGTAGTACCACACTCTCGCAGAAGATCGACGTCTGAGTAATGGCAATGTGCTATTGCGCTTCGTTCGGTGAGCGAGAAAGCCGGCAGCCCCACTGGATGGGTTTGGGGATTTCATTAGTAGGCAGCGGCCTAAGCTATAAGCCCTTGGTATTGCCAAGATCTATGGGCGGCAGTAACACTTACCATCAGGTGTGCTCCTGCTTGCTCGTTCGCCACTATAAGCAATAAAATAAAAAAAAATGGTTTGTTTCAGTATACTAATGAAACTCAGAATGTCTATTACTGTAAAATTTTATTGTAGTTATTAGTTTTGAAAGTTTCGGTTAAACAAAATTAAGAAAAACATAATCAGGAATTTTGAGTTACAATTCTACACAGAATTATGGCCGCAATTAGTCATTAGATTTGTTGTATTTTTAGCAATATTAACCTAGTGAAATAAATTTAACAGGGTCCGAAAAACATAAATTCTCTGTACGCTCGATTGCAAAGTAATCCATCTAGAAGGCTCTATTAAAAATATGCTTACATATATGTAACTTCACATTATAGGGATATAGAAATATGTATCTAACTGAATCCAGAATCAATTTTCAATTGTATATTATATACAATTGAAAATGAAATGAGCGAGTTACAACGTTGACATCAAAATTCCCGAATTGAAAACATTTAAACCAACTTTGCGTTACTCTCTCTGACTCCATATTAGGTCCATAAACGTCACAATTTTTTCACAGCTTGCGTTGCATGTATCTTTTTTTGTAATAAAGTTTTAAAATATGTCGAATTTCTTCATAGAATTGACTCATTTTAACAAAAAGAAAATAGAATGAAAGGCTACGGAAAATAACATTTTACTAAATTGTTTCTTTGCTTAAATGATACTTTTAATTTGTTATCAATACCAGCCAGATATAACTAGTACAGCCAAAGAAATTGTATTAAAAGTTTATACAGACTATTTACGAAAAGACTTTTTCTCTGTCTTATAATCCTTAAAATATAGCATGATCTCTGTGACAGATAGCGACAAAACCGATGAAGTAATTATGAATACGCGTCATGTTTATAATTTTATTTTATATCGCCTATATTTTCATTCTTTACGTGCCAGTTATATCTCAACTGTACTATGAATAAAAAAAGTTTATATATTTACACCAAAACTTGTACCTCATCATCATCACAGCCCATAAATGTCCCACTATTGGGCTCGGGCCTGCTCCGTAATGGAAGGGAAATTAACCTACTATACCGCGCTAGTCGGACGTGTTGGTATTGGGTTTTGTTTCGAGTTTTCCTTCTCTCGCATAGATGTTATATGCGTTTTATATCCCTTAGTCGTCTCGTACGATCACCCACAGGTAAGATATGGGCGGTGAATAGTATTCTTACTCCGTCACCACACGGAAATTGTACCTCATATGTTTTAAAATACTTACTAATCATTTCATAAAAATATGATGCTAACGCAAGTACAAGGTCGTACTGGACTGAGAATATGATAGAGATGGAACAATCGATAAACGTAAATCGATAACATTCTTATTAATTATTTATAAAACAAGTAAAACCAATACATTAGCTATATAAACCACATGGTAACTCTATAAAATAAGCAAATTGCGTTAATTTAATATTCAGACATCAGTTATAACATTAATAAGACCATTTCTTTTATATTAAAATGATAATTTCTTTTATAAAATAAACATGATTATTCATTAAATAATCTGTGACCAAGAACTCATCATCAACCTACAGGAGTGCGCCAGCGATGATGATAATAGTGACGATGAACTTGGGATGTATTCCTTTCGAATAATAAAAAGAATTAATTAACAACTTTAGTTTAAATTAAATAAAATCCATTAATTTAAATTTAATAAAATTTTCATAGATTGTTTTAAATTTATAATCGATTCATCCATCCATTTGATTGAAATTCAATAAGATTTTACATACATACATACATATCATCACGCCATATCCCTTGCAGGGTAGGCAGAGAGAACAGAGTGCCAGAGAACTCTATCTCTGCATACTTCACTCGCTTCCTCAACATTCATAATTCTCTTCATACACGCTCGCCGGTTTCGGAGACTCTTGACTCCACCTTCCTTCAGTACATGACCGATCTGGTCTAGGTAGGTTAGTCTCGGTCTCCCTCGGTACCTACATCCTTCCACTTTCGCATTGTATATCTTCTTAACCAGGCGTTCGTTCGGCATTCTTTCCACATGTCCGAACCATCGGAGCATTCCCTTTCGCATCTTTACACCAATACTCTCTTTCATACCTACTCGCTCTCTTACGTCGTCGTTACGAATGCGGTCGGTCAGCCTAACTCCACAGATTTGCCGCAGAGATCGCATTTCGACCGCATTAATTTTACTATCATACTCTTTTCTGCATACCCAACTCTCGCTTCCATACAGTAATGTTGGGACAAGCACTGCGTTATGTATTGCTACACGTGCCTTCTGGCTGAGGTGGTGGCTGCCGAAAAGTTGCCCCAACGCTCCGTTCACTCTATTTCCCGCATTCACTCTTCGCTCTATATCAGTGGTGTACCTTCCATCTCGGCTAAATCCACATCCAAGATATACAAATTCATCCACTTGCTCTAGTACATCATTACCTATTGTTACTCTTACATCTGTTCTGGTTATATCTCTTTCAAAGACCATTATTTTGGTTTTGCTCACATTCACGCGTAGACCCCTTTTCTTACAATCTTCTGTCATTGTGTCGACTAGGGTCTGCAGGTCAGTCGCTGACTGTGCCAGCAGGACTGCATCATCTGCATAAAGCAGAGCAGTGACCACTGAGTCGCCCATCTGGACTCCCACATTCATATCGTTCAACCTTTGGAGACATTTATCCAGATATATGATAAACAGCCTGGCTGACAGAACGCACCCCTGCTTAACGCCGATATTGACGTCAAACCAAGGCGACATTCCATCATCCAGCCGCACACAGGCTCTACAGCCCATGTAACTGGACTGCACAGCCTGTAGCAGTTTACCGTTAATACCATACTCCGGTAAAATGTCCCAAAGTTCCTTTCGTACAACCGTGTCAAATGCTCTCTCCAGATCCACAAAACTGCAGAAAACCCTCTGACCTAGAGCCAGATGCTTCTCCACAATGTTGCGCAGAGAGAACACTTGATCCATGCATCCCCTTCCACTCCTGAAACCTCCTTGTGTCTCACACAGTAAACCATCGGACACCATCCTCATTCTCCTTTCAATAACTTTTCCATACACTTTTGCTGCCAAACTGGTCAAGCCTATGGCTCTGTAATTTGCGCAGTCATAACGTGAACCCTTGTTTTTAAACAAAGGCACGATGACTGCGCTACTCCAGTCCCTGGGAACCATTCCCGAGCTCCAACATAAATTGAGGAGCAACAGGAACGCCTCCCAGACACAAGAGCCACCGAGCTTGATCATCTCGGCAGACACCATATCAATGCCCGCTGCCTTACCATTTAATATAAATACCAATAAGATTTTCATACATTGTTTTTCAATTGCAGTAGCAAATAACTTTAAAAATAAGGAATAATATCGACAAAAATACAAACATTGCATCGCAAGCGTGCGGCACTAGTGAGAACTGTCACAGAGATCATGCTAAATTTTATAGACTACCAATGAATGTAATATAACACTGTGTGATAGTGATAAACACACTAGAAAAATGAAATAATCCAAGAATATGACATAATACTTCCACATTCCCACCGAAACTCAAGAAATATTGACAGCAGCAAGTATTGCTATTATAATTGTTTCACTTTGTTAGTATCACAAATTTAATGTTATTCACCTGACTAAAATTTGTTCTACTCTATGATGACGCAAATTTAAATAAATTTCTTTAATAATAATGTCTGTACTTGGCTTACTACATAACATAACTTTAGACAACAATACTATCGAATAGTTGCTTGCTATCGATAGTCCAAAATAGTCGATACTATCGATAGTATCGATAGTTTTAATTTATAACTAATGGTATTAGCGATACTATCGCTAGTATTGATACTATCGAATGAATCACTATCGATAGTATCGATAGTATCGTTGTTATTAATAGTATTGCTCGTGGAGAGCTATCGATACTATCGATAGTATTTACGTATTACAATAAAATCGATATACTATTGATACTATTGCTTATACGTAAACTATCGATAGACAATTGATTGTCTATCGATAGTAGACTATCGATATTCAACACTAAAATAAATCATGTATGGCCTGACGACTTAGATGATAACGCGCTTACTATAGTAGTAAGGATGTATATCTTATTAAGCTTTCACTAATTTCATTATACTTACAATGGGGAGCTGGTGATTCTACTTATTTTTAAATGACAAAAGAAATTCTTAGCAAATACTTTAAAGTAATTGCATCATTTCTACAGTTACTTAATCACACAAAGAAGTCTAAAAAAAAATTAGGACCAGACATAACACTAAGTATATTTCTATTGTATTTACACTTTTCAATTTGCAATATAATACCTGTTAAATGGAATGCAGACTGTTTTAAAAAGTGCAAATATTTACATACAATTGTAATATAATTTTGAGTCACAAAGAAATTACTTCTACTATACAAGCACACCCCTATTTCACAGTAGAAATGTGGACGTTTCATAATTCTCAATGAATCATACATATGAAAACTAAATTAGTATTCAAGACATAATTTTAGTACTAAGTTTGATGAAGTGTTACTGCAAATTAAAATTAGACCTTGAATATTACTATATAGAATTTATGTTTCTGTTGCCAAAATTGATATTTAGGTCATATGTGTAACAATTTGTGTATACCTTATTAATATGTAGACAGTACATTTATTTGACACAATATTCAAGGTAACAATAATACTGCAGTACATTATAACAAATTATATTCAGTATATTATTGAGTCATGAAATAAAAGTACAATATACTTCATGACTAGTATACAAGTTTATAGATGTAGTAACAAGTTTATAGATGGCCGGGAGGGTTATAAACTACAAGGTCAAGGATATTTTTTTTTGTTATTTTGGATTAATTTTTTACTTGGTAATACTGCAAGCAATTGAGGTTTTTTATTGTCTTTGGTGGCAGTCGAACATGCAGCTGATGGTTAGTGGTAGCAGCCGTTCATAGACTTTGCAATGCCAGGGGCACAGCCAAAGTTATCTAGTACCCTAGACTGTGTTTTAGTGTTTTATGCACAAAGCTCAGTAGCCCATTGCTACTATAAAGGGTTCAATATTCTGCAAGAGAGTGGTACCACACCGACCAAGCAAGTTCTTTCCCTTTTTTCTTCCTCTTTTTTCGAATTTGAATTATCTTGAATAGTTTTTGAGATATTGGCTAAAAACCAAACCTCCTTTTTTCACTTAATTGTTTATAACTATTGCAATTTTTGCGAGCGACCTTAGCATTGACTCAAAAACGATCTGTAGATAGTTTTATAGGCATGTATGCTATTCCGAATCGAATGACACCTCAATCATAATTTTCAGAGTATACGCAAAAATTTTGACTAAAAAAGCACTTGTTGACTAGAGTAGATTATTATGGTTGCAGTCACAAAACTGTCAGATCGACCCTAGCACTAAAAAATTGGAAGATGTTATTAAAATAATTAATTAAAATAGGTTGCCAGGTCCGTTTAATTGATTCAATCAACTAGCAATGCTTTAAGTTTAAAAATAATGCATAACATTTGACTAGCTAAAGAAGCACAAGAATTAAATAAATATTAACATTGAAAGGTATTTTCCAGGTGGTATGGACAAAGAATCTTGGTGTCTCAACAGTGATGGTACAGTACGACATTCAAATATAGAACTGTATCATCTTGCACAAGCCCCTAGAGAATCTCCAACTGCAGATTTGTTAGTGGCTGCTGATTTACCTCTTCACACGGAAAATGAGAAACCTGAGAGTGAAAAGGGGGCAAAAGCGGTAGCCACGATGCCCGTTGAGGGTGACACTATTGGAGTGGCATATGATCATGTACAACTTAATTTCTTCCTAAATGGTAAAAATATGGAGATACCTATTAGTAATATCAGAGGAACCATATACCCGGCACTGTATGGTAGGTCTTATTTATATTATTTTCTTTATACTATCTTGGGTTTCTCACCACCACCATTACCATCATCATCTCAGCTCATATGTCCCACTTCTGGGCTTGAACCTCCTTCACAGTAAGAGGGAAATTGATCTGCTTATACTACATTGGTCAGACGGGGTGGCTTTCTTTAGACTTTTCCTTCTCATCATTATTCGCCTACTCTTATCTCAATTGCTTAGGGTCGATACAATAAGTAATCTTCTTTCATAGTACACATTGTAAAAGTTATTGGCAATAGTTTTATGACCGGTCGCCTGTCTGACGTCAACCTTCCTTGGGAATGTAATTGTTGACCAAACGGCATCAGATGGAGTTGGCCCAGGTCGTTATAAGGCTTCCATAGTCCACCGCAAAAAAACAATGTTATAAGGCTTGGGTGTCGGGGATAGAATGTCAATAGACAATCTCTCCGGCATCCCGTAAAAGCGTGGAAGGGACCGCTGTGGTTTTAGTGGGTATTTCGGTCGAGAAGTTGGCCGGCGAGTCCCACACACACCCTCGTCTGTCATTGGCGGGAGATAGTGCGTAAATGCATTTCCATAGTGTGAAGAAAGAAAAAAGGCCGTTATAAGGCTCTTAGTCGTTTTTTACGACATCCACGAGCAAAGTAAGGGTTGGTAGTATTCATAGCCTCTACCACACAGTTTTTCTTTCTGTTATAGTGACTATTCCTTCTCTTACATACATACCATCACGCCATATCCCTTGCAGGGTAGGCAGAGAAAACAGAGTGTCAGAGAACTCTATGCTTGCATACTTCACTCGCCTCAACATGCATAATTCTCTTCATACCCGCTCGCCGGTTTCGGTTTCGTTTCCTTCTCTTATAGTGATACTATCCGCTTGTATCCCCTGGTCGTCTCGTAAGATCACCAACGAACAAGAAAAGGGGTGGTGAATTGTGATTTTACTCCGTCATTACACGGAATATGGGTTTACTTTAAATATATAAAATTTTGGGAAGGCAATCAATTTCTAAGACACTTTTTTGTTTATTTCCAGTGGATGATGGTGCAATTCTAGATATAATCTTCGAGAACTTCTTATCTCCTCCTCCTCCTGGCTACGAAAAAATTATGGTAGAGCAGTCCCTTCTATAACGTCGAGCAGTACGACCGTCGCATTGCTTAAGGAAACTGAAACATGGGAAGAGTGTTAATGTGGAATCATGCTTATAAAAGACTACTATTGTGATCTATAGTTTAAAATAATAATGTATCAGTTGTAGATTTCGGTTTCGTGTGATTTTATATAATTCAAATTGAAAAAAACTAAAAACTAGAAAGAAAAGTGCAAAATATTGCTACAATGCAAAACTTGCTGCAGTGATAAGTTTTTAATAATTATTTAATAATGGACCACTAGGCGACCTCAATAATTGTGGTTTGGCAATTTATTGTATCTATGAAATAGATTTTATTATGTTTTATTTGCTGAGTCTGTGAATGATGATTAAGCGGAATAACTTTGTTTTATATTTCAATTTATTCGGTAATACGTATACACCACCACACCTACTGCAGCGGAGCGAGACGCACCGTAGCTCGCCGGCAAAAAAAAAACACTACTGCTTAATCAGGAACATAAAAATTGCCACCTATTTTTAGGTTAACTGCAGCTTTGCAGCTCTGCTGTCTTTGGTATATGTATCAAAATGTATAATGCATGAATGGCCTTTATTGAATAAGATATTTGACGATTGTCAGAAACATTTTCAACTTGTCAATAATGCTGAATGTTATAATAATGCTTAAAAATACATTTTATAAAATGGTTGTCAATATTTCTCATAGAAAAATTTAGTAAGTTCAAATTATCTCTTTAAACGTATCTTTTTGTGACGTCACCTTTCAATGAACAGAATGTTACGAAAAAATCAAGTTACTCTTTGTCCATATAAATAGTGACTACGGGTGTATGGGATACTATTGATACGAAATGAGTATTAATATTACAATGTAGGTACAGGCATTGCCTAAAGAAAAAGAGTAGTTCGATAATTTATTAAATTGACCTCTATTACGGCACTAGAGGTAATCAATGTATAAATATCAAGCGACTGATGCTAATAAAATGTGAATTTAATAAAATGTAACTTAGAAAAAGCAATAGCAAATATTTCTAATATTTTCAAAAGCATTAATAGTCCCGTCAAGATACGTTTTTGTGCTTGCAAAAGGTCGTGTAGTCGCGAATTTTTGATATGTTATTCGGACCCAAATGAACATAAAAATACACAATTTGCAACTTCCAAAGTGCTGTGCTAACGGTAGAGTGACCATAAAACCATAAAATTTTTGGACATTTTTCAGATTTTGTTAAATATCTTAGTGGAGGAAGGGTCTGACATATTTGGTTGCTATAAAACATTTAAAGTACACTAAATAAGCTACAATTTGAGACTAAAACCATTTCTATACCGCTATTGGTTCTTACGATACAGTCCTTTAAACATAGCCAACTTTTTCAAAAAAGTGATATTTTTCAAAATCATCACCTATTTTGTGTAATATCTTCTATAATACCCATTTTACGCTAAAACTTACTATAACGAAATTGAAGAACATTTAAATAACTTTTATTTGAGATCAAATTGGTACCTTTAGGACTAGGAGTTCCCTCAAAAACGGCAGATAACCAAAACCAGGGCAAATAACCAATAAATGGGTTTTGAGGGGTAATACAAATAAACTGCTTTCACGTCTGTCTAACCGACTTCAAAAAACCAAAAGAGGAGTTTATCGATTCTACCTGTGTTTTAAAGATGAAAATCAAAAAGTAACTTTATAGACTCAGGGATGACAGAATCAACATTGTTGAAGAAATCATCCGAGGGAGGATACTGACTAGTATCATACACTTGTGTGCGAATATCTTCTACAATGATTTCTGCTGCTGTCTTCACAATTCTCAACCGCTCTTCTTGAACATTGGCTTTTGTTCTTTGTACCAATTATCATACAAAATTTTCTGGCCACTATTTTTGAAACAGACGATAGAGTCTTTATTGGATCCATCTCCACTATGATTAGGTCATCACCAAAACGTTTTTGGAGGGGTTTTTTTTTGCTGTTCTGATATCAGGGATACAATCACACTCAATCTGCTGTATAAGGTTTGTTAAAGAAAACTGGCATTCGTCACGGTTTTCCAATAAGTAATCATAAACACACTTCATTGCTTCTTCAATATTACTGGCTGGACGATACCTTCTCTTTTTTCCAGAAGCAGTTGCAACTGTTAAAAACAAGATATCGTAGCACAATTTGTGGTACGTCCCATCTGCAGCAACCAGGTCGTCAAAGACGAGGAGGCGCTCCTCAATAGCCCTTCCCCAATCGTCATTTCGGCATTTAGCAGCATCTAGAATAGTCTGCCTACTTCCTAACTTCTCAATTGGAAATTGTAATGGCATTACCACACAAAAAGCAAATTCCTTTCAGAGTATTAGCCTCCTTAGTTGATGATCTGGTCGATGACGGTTGGGAACCAGAATCCCTTTCTCGGCGAACTGAAGCTTCAACATTATGCAAAGCTGTATATCTCTTTCTGCATGCATCATGAACGCTGATTTCACTGCAATTGTTGAGGAATTTTGTATTTTCTTCGAGACCACGTTTTTGGCTCACCTCAACTAATGTTTTTATTCCTCGATCTTTGACAATTACGACAGGACCTGTGTCGAGGTCCTCACGACACACGATACACACGCCTGGACGGATAGACATTACGCTGCAAATTTCTTAATCTGCTCTAGATAAACACTTTTACAATACAATTCAATCGTTTGGTGGCTGCTCCCCTGCGTTACCGGATACACAGCCACACATACACCGCATCAATATAGACAACTACAACAAAAGCCCGAAGGCATGTTAATTTAGCACTATGGTTAAATTATTTGTTAGTTTGGAAGTTTTAGCCAATATAATATTTAATAGTATATTGTTACCGCCTTCACCGCGTATAGGTACTCCCAGCTTATGTTTCTTTTCTTTTTTAATTGTCGTCTTTGTTTACATTTTTTTTGCATATTTTATTATTTAGAAAAAAAAAGAATATTTGTGGCCGTTACGAAAAATATCCACTTTTCGGCATATTTTCGAAGATTTGTATGTTATTTGTCAAATCATCATCATCATCATCACAGCCCATAAACGTCCCACTGTTGGGCTCGCGCCTCCTCCGTAATGGGAGGGATTATAACCTACTATACCGCGCTGGTCAGACGTGTTGGTATAGGGTTTTCTTTTGAGTTTTCCTTCTCTTGCATAGATGTTATATGCATTTTATATCCCTTAGTCGTCTCGTACGATCACCCACGGGTAAGATATGGGGTGGTGAATAGTATTCTTACTCCGTCACTACACGGCAAATCATCATCATCATCTTTAAAAAGACGTGAAAACAGTTTTTTTGCTTTGCCTCGTTATCTGCGTTTTTAAGGGATCTGCTGGTTAAACAAGTACCAATTTGATTTTAAATGAAAGCTGATTGAATGTACTACAACTTTGTTATAGTAAGTTTTGGTGTGAAATGCGTATTATAGAAGATATTACACAAAATAGGTGAATACTTTGAAAAATATCCACTTTTTTTGAAAAAATCGGCTATGTTTGAAGAACTGTATCTCAGGAACTAATAATGGTATAGAGCTGGTTTTAGTCTCGAATTGTAGCTTATTTAGTGTACTTTTAATGTTTTATAACAACTAAACATGTCAGACCCTTCCTCCACTAAGATATTCAACAAAATCTGAAAAATGTCCAAAAAATTTATGGTTTTAAGGTCACCCTACCGTTAGCACAGCACTTTGGAAGTTGCAAATTGTGTATTTTTATGTTCATTTGGGCCCTAACAACATATCAAAAATTCGTGACTACACGACCTTTTGCAAGCACGAAGGTGTTTTTGGGCCTATCTTGACGGGACTATAAGGATTTCTAAAAAAAAACAATCTTAAAAAAATAAGTTTTCTATTTTAGACTCTAAGTGAAGAATTCTGTGTTTTAATGCTGATTCTATATTTTATGAAATAATAAATAAAACTATAGATAATAAATTAATTAAAACAGTCGCCATTATTAAAACTTTAAAAGTGTTTGAGTTCTGTTACACTTCAGACGAATAACGTCTACATCTTAGAATAATAACACAGAAACCAATTCCACGTACAATATTTGACGCCACTAAATTGGTGTCAGAAATGTCACCCTACGCCGGCCTGTTCCGTAGTGTGCAGGTTCATTGTGTTCCCTTTATAGTAATGTGCGTGTATACTCGTGCAATCACTTGCACACATTTTATAGTAGTGTGCGTGTATATTCGTGTAGTCGCTTGCACACTAACAGGATTTTTGGCTTCAGTTTTTGAAACACCAAAGTACCGAACTATCCTTCTATGTGTTTTTATTCTAAGGTAGGTCTACATGTTACGCAAAAACAAAATTGACGCAATACGGACCAAAATACGATAATACAAACAATTGGGTCATCTGGGTATCTCACCTAGGTATCTTAAGTAGACTAATATACTATACAGGGTGGAAATGGACCGCTCCCGAAAACAAAGACAGGTAACCCTACTAGTCCTACTTGTAATTATAGGCTAGAAAAAAAAACGATTCGGATAAAAAAAAATATTTTCTCCACGCGTGGTCATTGAACTCTTGAACATATGATCGTGAGTTTTAAATAGATTGCGTCTTTTCTCATCTGATTAAAGGTACGTATTTTTTATGGAATTATCGTTACATGGCACTGTCCTAATACGATGGAATGTGAAAAAAAACTTACAATTCGTTGTGAAAAAAAAAATTATTTCATCCGAATCGATTTTTTTCTAGCCTATCATTACAAGTAGGACTAGTAGAGTCACCTGTCTTTGTTTTCGGGAGCGGTCCACTTCCAACGTATATTATGGTCAGCGGCAGGCCCTATAACCAGCTGCATGATTGCTCTCAGACTTTGGAATGGATTTCTTGCAGTTTGTATTTACATTTTGATGCCAAATGATTTATAGTACTCTGAGAAATAATAGTAATAATTTATTTTATAGAACCATCCAATAGAATCTTCTAGTTATTTTTAAGTAAATTATCTTCTAAATATGTATTCCAATTACGATTATATTATGTATTTCATGTAAGTTTAAATATTGATCTCGTTGTATGTTGATTTCAGTATATAGTGGTACTAATAGTTAATAAGTACTTACGTTTCCATCGTAATGGAGATGGCTAAATTTATTTCAGAATTCCTTGACTACATTAGTCTGCTATTTATCTTATTTCTATTAAATTAACTCCGCTTCAATGGTAATGAAGACTTAAATATGTAAAGGACTAGCTTCACTTATATTATGTGTATCTGTGCAAATGTTTAATTAAATGCAGTATTATCATATATAAAAGACAATAGGAGAATTATGTTTGTATATCTATTAAATAAGATGTTTGTATATATGACATCGCTAAACTCAGAAACTATTTGACCGATCAATATGTATGCATATGTATTTTTTTCACGGAGAAGGTTTATATGCTATCGCCATTGATGTAACTCGCCACCAGATGGCACTGCGATATATCGACTTTACAAATAAATCAACGAGCTGGGTTTCATAGTAGTATACAGGGTGAAGGGGACCGCTCCCGAAAACAAAGACAGGTAACTCTATTAGTCCTACTTATAATGATAGGCTAGAAAAAAAATCGATTAGGATGAAAAAAAAAATTTCACCATGCAAGGTCGTTGAACTCTTGAACATATGATCGTGAGTTTTGAATAGATTGCGTCTTTTCTCACCTGAGTAAAGTTACGTATTTTTTATGGAATTATCGTTACATGGCACTGTCCTAATACGATGGAATGTGAAAAAAACTTAAAATTCATTGTGAGAATTTTTTTTTTCATTCTAATCGATCTTATTTCTAGCCCATCATTACAAGTAGGACTAGTAGGGTCACCTGTCTTTGTTTTCGGCAGCGGTCCACTTCCACCCTGTATATATATCTTAGTTACATATTGTCAAGTTTACCTTTAGGCCTACTTACACGTCGTCTATATTCTGATGAAATAAATATACTAATCATATTTGATGTTGCTCGTAAATATTAATTTTACTAATAAAATTGTTGCAATTTATAAGCGTCAATATTACTAGAATACATCTAATTCAATATATTTTTCAGTCCAAACGTTTTAGTTTTATTACCTAACTATATAATCGCAGGTATGTATTCTATTTACTGTCAATGCTTTAAAATTTCTACTTAAATTAGATTTTAATGGATATTCTATAAGATGTATAACGGATATTATAAGACAATAAAAATTAATGTCATATCTTTTAAATGAATAGATTAAAAGTATTAATGTCCAAAATATGTCTATATGTTTAACAAAAATGTGTATATTCTTACAAACAAAATTAAGATTGCACAATCAATGGCGACAAAATACTGTGACTTGTATTCTATAACATAAAAAAAAAATGTTTCGTGAAATGTAAGAAATGGATATTCCGAAGAGAAGAGCGCATTATTAAATCGCCTCGGCTGAACATCAATGACAGTCATTACAAAAAGCAAATATCATCGAATATTTTGGTAACCCTAGAATATCATTATCTCTCTGGGTTATTTTATGGTGGCACCACACTTCGCTATGTGTTATTCGTTATGCGCATTATTGGCCGCATGCGACGAAGTGTGGAGGTCTCATTCGTCTATATTTGCTTTACGCGCACACATAACGCATAAGCACGAATAGCAAATACGCGTATCCATCCACTTGTCGGATTTTCACACACTTAAAGGACACAAATAAGCCGAATATGTGTGTCGACTGCCCACACTTCGTTCATTCATTCATTATGTTCACTCGCTACGGCGCGGTCATGTCCCGACGTGTACAGCGTAGGTACTCTGGTCACGGAGTACACGTAGAGACATAACTAGAGTCTAGTGTGAGAAAATACAGTGGACGAACGATAAGGTTATGCAGTTTCTAGAGTTGTATCAGATGCAACCTTGCATCTAGGAACCAAAAAATGCTTGCCATAAGGTAAAAGTAAAGATAAACGATGCCTGCATGGAAATAAAAAATAATATGGGAGAACCCACATGTACAGTGAAAGGCGTGCCAAATATTTGGCATGATGGCACGAAGTGTGGAGTAGCATGTTCGTCATAAAGTGTTTGTCAAATATTTGGGCAAATAAATAGTAGCCGCATAACAAATAACGCATAACGAAGTGTGGTACCACCATTACACTACATAAACTGCATGGACTAGTCGACCCCAATATGGTGGCTAGTAAAGAAAACAAGGAGGATGATTTCATTTGATTAATCTTATATGTACCACAAATTATACTATTTCATATTTTTAATGACTTCTAATGTTTATTACACATTTGAAATAAAACTACTTTTACGGATTCTATCGCGTTTGTATTTGATTTTTAATTTCCCGACGTTTCGAACACTTTACAGTGATCATGGTCACGGGAGGACTAAGGTGTATTACGTCTAATATGTCATTGTTATTATAGAAATTTATTTATATCTACACTATAAGATAGATAGATAAATGGCTGGGTATTATCATCAAGCTGGGATCCTGTTATTCACTTAAGTAAAAGTAAAACTAAGAAGACCACCACAAGACTGCAAGACACTGTGAGCACTTATTGTATAGATTTGACCCACAATAATAGTTAAAATTTTAATTTAATTTAATTTTAGTAATTAAGATAAAGTAGGTCGCCACTCAAAAATTCAATAATAAAATTAGTATCATGCCTCCTGAGTTTTCTCGCCGGATCTTTCTCAGTGTGGCCGCGTTCCGATCCGGTGGTAGCTGAATAGTTTTGTAAAATTGCCACAATAATAATTATAAATTAAATACTTGAAGTATTTATTTTTTTGTAATAACAAATCATAAACAACATAAATTTTATATAATTATAGAATCATTCTCTTTTTGTACTGGCAATGCATTTGTATTAATTTTGTATAAAAATGTGGCTCAAAATTTAATATCTTATAGGGTAGATATCAATAAATTTCTGTAATAACAATGATATATTGGACGTAATACACCTTAGTCCTCCCGTGACCATGACCACTGTAGAGTGTTCGAAATGTCGGGCAATTAAAAACCAAATACAAACGCGATAGAATCCGTAAAGGTAGTTTTATTTCAAATATTTCATATTTTGCCAGATTAGTAGTGACTATAAAAGTCACTGCTCCCAAACATTAGAGAACTAATGTATATGTAGGTATATCGCAATAAACAGGCCAATTATAGCAAAAAATGTTTTTTCAATTCAATCCGATTTCGTTTAAACAATAGCATTGTATATAGGAGTATGTTTTATGTAGGTTGGTTATGTCATTATCACTGAATACCGATTGCCCGATTAAAATACTTTTAATTCGCTTAGAGCTAATTCAGAATCGATATCTCTAGAATAAGTTTTGACATATTAAGATGCAGATCTGTAAGATAATAGTTAATTAATAATAGCTTAGCACGTCACGATTATTTTTGGAATATTTATATTAACCGCTAAGTGGAAAAAAATAATTAGTTTTTTTTAGTACCAAGCATGGTATAGTATGGCCAATTTCTATACTATTGTTGAGTAGGCCCAGCAGTGGAACGCATAAGAGCTGATATTAATACAATTTTAGCCAGCGAAAATAAAGTTTAACTCACGATGATGTAATATTATTTTTTAAATGAGATGATGTATACAATTTTTGATATAGCAGGCAAATAAAGAAACGTTATTCAAAATTTTGCGAATCTCGCAGCAGTTAGTGATACTGAGTAGTGTTGCCCAAATGCAAGAACAAGACGAGACTTAGCCAGTCTTGGTCTTGGTCTTGCGCCAATACACCTGGTCTTGGTCTTGGTCTTGCGCTCCCAGTCTTGGTCTTGCAGCAAGAGTCTTGCAAGTCTTGCAATTACCTATTAGTCTATTACTATTTATTAAAGTTTACTTTAAATCTTAGAAAAACGTATTAGAATTGAAACATAGCCATAGTAAAGATCAAGCAGATTAATAAATAACTGAGGATTTGATAAGAAATTCGAAAAATCAACTGACCTATATGTCGTTTTCCATGGAAGTAACTGTTTCTTAATAAACATTTATGATTTATAAGCTTACATTTGCTAAAACATGTAAAAAACAAATTAATTACAATAACTTGACTGTATTTTAAAAAACAATATCTGTCTAGAAAGAGATTGAACCCTCAACTTATATGAAATTTAATAAAAGAGTTTTACGATTTATCATTTATTTCAATAAAAAATAAAATACAACACAAATCAAACATAACAGTACACAACAGCTTTATCATTAGGTTATGTTACTTTATATCAATTATTTTGACCAAGAATTAATACAAAGTAACCATCTGGCTGACTCATCACTTAACCTATTTCTATGTTTTCTAATTACTAATGATGCTTTAGAAAATAATCTCTCAGCAGGTACTGAAGTTGCAGGTATTGAGAGAAAATCACGGGCCATCTTCGATAACGTCGGATACTCTGTCTCATGCGTCCTCCACCAATCTAAAATGTCTTCCGAGCTGACAGTTCTTGGTTTTCTCAGGTACTCCTCCAACTCGTCTATCACTAAGCCATGAAGACAAGATCCAGATGACGTCGAGGGACATTCATAGAGTTTATCAAAGTCTATTACGTCTTCATCTTCATCACATACTTTATTTTCTTTTTTTGGTAATTCCAGAGATTTGTTCAGTGAGTGTAGACTTTTATATTCTTCATAAAGTTCATTGAACTTGCGCAGACTTTCTGTTTTAAGTTGCTTCCCCCACATTGTCAGGTCAAAAGTCTGAGCCTTATGCCTTGGGTCTAAAATTAAAGAAGTACAATAAATCCAGTTGCTCTTCTTATAATGTTTAAGCATTTTGTCTCGAGCTGCTTGGAAAGCTAGAATGAGCCTTTCATCCACTTCAGATCGATTAGGTTTCTCATCTAACTGTTTTACCATGGATTCAATTTTATCTAGCAAGAGATTGAATGATACAATGACTAGCGGTAATGTAACATATTTGTCTCCACCAAGTTTTGTACTTAAAAGTTTAAAGTTTATTATTAGAAATTTATGTAATTTTTCGAGTACCTGCCATTCACTAGCTGTGATTTGAAAATCATTCAATTCGGTGACAGAACTGCACAATATGTTAATGCCCGCTCTCACTTTTAAACCAAATCCAATCATATCATGTGTGGAATTCCATCTCGTTGGACAGTCAAGAATGGCATTTAGATTTGATGGCACGCCAGCTGCTTCACAAGCAGACTGAAACTTCTTCTTCACTATCTCACTTCTTTTTATTTTACTGGAAATACTGCGTAACTTTGTTACAGATGTACGCGAGTCAGCAATATTTGGTGCATATTCTTCATCTTCCTCATCCTCAGTTTCGTCTGCATAGTCTTCATACTGCTGATCTTGCGCGTTAGTGTCAGACTCATAGTGTAATGCTAAGGTCTTTAATAAATCTTGTACACCAAGGTTTAAAATGTGAGCAAAGCACCGGAAATGTTGATTGTCTGAATCAAAGTGTGGCGGCAGCTGTTTGCCCAGTTCATACATAAATTTGGTATTTGCAGTTGCGTTGTCGACCGTGATACCTTGTATTTTATCAATTATGTCATATTCCAATAAACATTCATGGAAAATCGTTGCAATATCTTCCCCAGTATGTCGACCGCGTGATGGTATAAAATCAAGAACTACAGATCGATACTTCCATTCGTTGTCTATATAATGCATAGTAACCCCGTAGTAACTCCTACCAGCAATTGACGTCCACCCATCAATAGTAAACGACATTTTAGATGATAATTGTTGAAGTCGTTCCTTGAGATTCAATTGGAGCTCTTCAAATCGCTCTTTGACTTTCCTTGTAAGTGTAGACCTTTTAGGAAACACCATATTAGGGCAAATACGTCGAAAATATACTTGTGTAGCTTCGTCATCGAAAAATGAGAAGGGAAGATATTTTTTCACCACCCAATCAACTGTAGCTGTCGTGATGTTGTCACTGTTGTTTTCCGACTGAAATAAAACAATAAATCTTGTGTTATTATTTAAAACATACTAGGTTTGAGCGTTTAGGAGGAGGAGGTTTGTTGTTGTTAAATCGAGAATATCGTTAAATTGACATTTGTTATATTACCAAAATAAAGTACTTAGTTGTTACTGGCCGATTATGAAAACAAATGAAAATATGGGTGTTTATAAAAAATATTTAAGACGATAATTACATACTTAATATGTCGCACCCCTAGATGAAAACACCACTAACTCAAAAATACTTACGTAAGTTAATGGCGTTTTTGAAAGTACCGCATGAATAGCTACGCGGAGTTAAAATTCCCGTAGCGACAACTTCGACCATTGTTAAAAAAATATTCTTATCTGTCCACTTCTTCCAGCGGTTACTAAAAAGCTTGTGATATCTCCACTTAATTTTGGTTTAACAGGAAGAAATATTTGTGATTCCTTTTTGTGGAAAGATATTAGATGTTTCCTTAAGCCTGAAGTGTTTCTGTTTTTCATTTTTATTTCAATCTTTTTATGTTGGCACAATTTACACAAGGCAGTTTGGGATGCATGAATTATTTCGAAAAACTCCTCAAATTTGCTTTTGGGTCTTTTAGATCTGTGACTCAAACTCTCGTTACTCGGACTAGAATAATTTGAATCTTCGTCACTCATATTAAATTGTACACGTGATACGTTTTTAGAAAACAACAAGAATTAGTAAAAACAATTATTAAGTTAGACTCGAAGCACAGCTCAATTGGAAATAACTGGAATTAAAATAATTCCTTTATTTATAGTACGTTTCCTTGCTTTCTACCGCGCCGCCTCGCCACGTGCCGGCTCTATTAAAAGGATGCCGCCGCAAATCAAACGATGCCGCGTGCGGCGTACAAACACAGATTATTGCCTACTTGTACAGACGCGACGCGTGAATAAAATATATGTAAAGAATTAGTGCCAATCACTATTCTTTACATATAAGTGAATGTTTTGGCGTACATCTATACTTATCTATACTGATATTATAAAGCTGAAGAGTTTGTTTGTATGTTTGATGACAGAAGTTTTAAAATAAATAAATAAATCCTGAACGTCACTATACCTCCAAAGTTACTATTCCTCGTGGACGACGTCGCGGGCACTGCTAGTAAATACTTACTCTCATCATCTCTCTCAGAGATATTCGGGCTGGTAAGCAATACAAAACTCTTATCGCAGGCTTTTTATTTTATTAGTAGGTAAGTACCTACGCTTTTTATATTATTTTATTAGTTTTGTAGAATTTTTTTACACGTTTCAAGTATATTTAAAAGTGGTTACAATATTTATCAAACGGGTGATATTTGAACACTTTTTTGCTATTTTTTCTTGTAAAAACTTAAGAAATATAATGACTAAATGTACAATAATAGTACCTAAGTAATTAGTTTAAAACCATATAATCAATATTATAATATATACTTACTAGAATAAATTATTATGACATCTACTACCTGTCCTTAACATTTTTTCCTATCATAATACTACTTGCATGATCAGTATAATGTATTCATTTTCATTCTAAGCACTCTGAAACTTATTTATTCTTTGGAACACCTGTAGGTACTCTTAAAATTCGAAATTATTTTGCATGAGTATACCTACGCCCTGTGGCGGCAATCAAATAGTGTCAAATGTTGTGATTTCGGCGCGGCGGCAACGATTGTTGTATATGATTTCAAAAGAAGCCGCCGGCGCGTGTATCATAACCATGTACTTCCGAAAAGCGGCAAATTTCTTTGAGAAGTAAGTACAAAACCTTTGATGCCGCATTATCAAAGTGCCGATGGTTAAAACATAACTATGCATGCACTCAGTTTGATTTTAATGGATATTTTTTTATTCGCTATGTAGGTATGTTTATGGTATTAGTCGTAATGCGCATCCAGTTTTTCATATTCTTTGATACAGTTTTTTGCGTCTCATAGAATTCCTAAGCGTACCTATACACCGAACTGTTACACCTAACTACTCCGTGAAATAGCGCTAAGTCCTAGCTGCAAGACGCAAGAGTCTTGCAGGCTTAGTCTTGTTCTTGCTCAAGTCTTGCACGGTCAGTCTTGGTCTTGCTAAAAATACGCGATCTTGTTCTTGGTCTTGGTCTTGCAAAAACGCAAGAACAAGACCAAGACTGCAAGACCAAGACTGAATTTGGGCAACACTAATACTGAGCAACTATAGTTACCAACTTAAACATCCATTCGTTTTAGTTCAAAAGTAATACAATTATTTATGTTTTTCATAAATTGGTTTTATTTTGAATTATATAGTTCAATAAATTAATTATAGTAATTGATTGATGTCATGGGGCACCTGGAGTTCTGCAAACCAAACAAAAAGACACGCATTGGACTATTCTCCTGTTGTCTTCCCATGAGTTCAGTTTATATTGCCCTCTTAAATGACTCTTGAATGAATGAATGAATTTTTGATTTTCACAGTGATGGTTAGGTGCAATAAGCAATGCTTATTGCACCTAATTCGTCTAGATGAATAATGAGTTTCTAACAATCGAGTAAGTTTCCTGCCATAATAATAGTATATCTGCTGAATATATTTCAACTCGATTGGCTTATTAGTTTGGTCTTGGCTTTACAGTGACTTGACTTTGAACTATGTATTGTTGTCTTACTGTGTTTTAATTATGATGTATGCATGGGCCTACCCAGGTAGGGGCTTCTAGGGGGAGGCAACTGCAATAGAAGATAAAATAAAGGTCAATTTTCCTGGCAAGTGTTTAATATACCCGACCGACCATCATGACCATCATATGAGCTGCCCCCTCCTATCTGAAATCCTGGGTACGCCCTTGGATGTATGTGTAATAATATAAGAAAAATAATATGAACAAGTATTTATTTATCGTAATGTTTTGATGAGATACATAATAAATGAATGTAATCATGTTTTCTTGGTGTTATTTCTTTCCAAACAGTGTTGTTTTTTATTGCTGATGGTGGCAAACGAGCAAACACCATACCTAATAGTAAGTGTTACTGCCACCCATGAACTTTAGCAATACCAGTGGTACAGCTATGCTGCTATCTACCAAAGAAAACCTCAAACCCACCCAGAAAGTTGGGTTGTTGGCTCACTCGCTCAGACGTTCATTTTCTGCGAGGGTGAGATTCTACCCCGCGAGTGCTGGGCTACGGTTCTAGATAGAAAACTATCAACAATGTGGCCCTGCCCCCTACCACTATTAAAGTGTATATGTGCATACGTATTTGAAAGAGTGCGACAATTTAAATTTATTGCTATTATAACAGATTCTTTGCCTGTATACCTATAGCGCATTAAAAAAGCGAATCCTGTTGCCTTTTCCTTTAATGACACATTAGGTGGGTATCTTTTGGGACTCCCAGGGGGAAAGTAAGACGGGATGCAATATTGTATCCCTAAGCAATCACCAAAGGGATAAATTTAAATATCCTATCAATAGTGCAATTGCAATTTTATTTATGATGGCATGCAATTATGTTTACGCAGCGGAAGCATTCAAAATAAAAAACAATTTTGAAACATTCTTCATTGGTGCTTTGTTCGGGGTACGATGCCAGAAACCTCCACGCGGTGTACCCTGGGTGCGAGCGACAGTCCCCCAGATCCTTCTGTCGAATTGTCGCTGCGGCAGCGGCAGTACCGCTGCCCGCGCTGCCTGTAGTGGACGGCGTGCCGGAGGCAACCATGCGCGCCATCATGGAGTCTGTTGGCATCATAGTCAATGCGCGCATGGAGGTTCTCGAGGCAAGATTGCCTCCGGAGCCACGTCTCCGGCCGCCACTCGCTGCGGACGGAGGCAAGACCACGCGGCCCACTATAGCGTCGAGACCCACCCCGCTACCCTGCCAGGGTGGCCGCGTGAGCTTCGCCGCAGTTGTGACTGGGCCCAAGGCTGGGTCCAAGGGGCTCGCTTCGGCTAAGAAGCCGAGATCGGCGCCGGCTCCTGTTAAGGCCACGCCGCAACCGGTGCTCGCACCTGTGTCGCTGATACCGGCTAGCGCGCTCATGACTGCGCCTGCTGCGCTCAGTGCAGCTGCCATGCTCGAACAGGGCTGGCAGGTGGCTGAGCGAAGCAGGAAAAGTCCCGGCCAAAGACGGAGGGCGGCGGTCAAAAGCGCCACTGAGGCCACCGCTCCCCAAACAGGAGCCGGAAAGAGGGGGAAGAGGTCGCGCAGGAAGCTCCGGTCGCCAAAGTCAGCAGCAGTGGTTATCACTGTGCTGCCTGAGGCGGCTGAGAAGGTCCTCAACTATGAGGCCGTCTTACGTCGCGCCCAGCGGGAGCTAGACGTCTCTGACATCGGGGGCGTCGAAGCTAGGACCCGCAAGGCCCGGACAGGGGCTCGAATCCTCGAGTTCCCTGGGGCCGAGGGCGCCAAGGCGGCCGATAGCGTGGCCACGAAGCTGCGGGGGCTGTTTGGCCAGGAGGGTGGCGTTCGAATTGCCAGACCCGTCAAGTGCGCAGAGATACGCATTGCGGGTCTGGACGATTCCGTGACGGTGGAGGACATCAGGGAGGCTATTGTCTCGAGAACCGGATGCGCCTCGGACACTGTCCGGATTGGCGCCATTCGCCCTGGACCGGGCGGCGTCGGTGCTGCCTGGGTGCAGTATCCGGTAGAGTAGGTCAAGAAATTGGCTGACTGAGGCAGGATCCTCGTAGGCTGGAGCTCGGCGCGGGTAACCCTTCTGGAGTCTCGGCCTGCGAGGTGTTTTAGGTGCATGGCGGTCGGGCATACCCGGCCAACGTGCACCAACTACTTTGACTGCAGTGGACTATGCTTCCGTTGCGGTCAAACCAGGCACATGGCGGCATCGTGTGCTGCCGCACCCCACTGTCCCGCGTGTGCAATGTTTGGCGGGCAATAAGCCCGCCAAACATCGCATGGGGGGTGGAGAGTGCAGACCCCCGGCTTCGGCTCCAAAGGGGCGGAGCGGCCCGGCGACCCCGGCCGCTTCCGTTCCTAGCGCGACCCAATCGCCCGCCGGCGCGGAGGAGGTGATGGACACGGCCCACTAATGGCTACTGAGTCCATCCACCTCTTGCAAGCCAACCTCAACCACTCCGCCGGTGCGCAGGACCTTTTCCTGCAAGCTATGGCGGAGTGGTTGATAGGCGTAGCCGTAGCCGCGGAGCCGTATTGTGTGCCCGACCGATCTAATTGGTTGGGTAGCAGTGACGGCTCTGTGGCAATCGTCGCCTTCACGTCGTGGCCTTCCCCGCCCCTGTCTCTAAAGGACAGGGGTGATGGATACGTTGCGGCGGACTGGGGAGAGGTAACGCTCTACGGCGTGTACTTCTCCCCTAACAGGAGTGTGGCAGATTTCGGGACCTCCCTCACCAACTGGAGGCCTCGATACGGCGACTGGCACCGCGCCAAGTTTTCGTAATGGGGGACTTCAAAGTCAAGTCTATGGCGTGGGGGTTCCCCAGGACGAACGATCGCAGGCGGGCGGTTGAAGAGTGGGCGGTGTCACTGGGCCTCTGTTTGCTGAACAGGGGCTCAGTGCATACGTGCGTGCGGCAGCGGGTGGGTCGATAGTGGACTTGTCTTTTGCTAGCCCCAATATCACACCACGTGTGAGGAGCTGGTACGTTCAGGAGGAGGTTGAGACCCTATCCGACCATAGATAAATGCGGATAGAGGTCTCCCGGAACCTCCGCCAGCCCAGCAGGGTTCACACGGCAGACGGAGCTCCCGCTTTTCCGCGGTGGGCTGTTGGTCGACTTGATCGGGACCTACTGGTGGAGGCAGCCATTGTGCATTCGTGGCTGTCGTCACCGCCCTCGGTGGACGGGGTGGACGCCGAGGCTGGCCCCATTTGCTGTGCGTTAACGCAGATTTGCGATGCGGCCATGCCCCGTGTACGGTGTCTTCCTTCGAAGAGGGCGGTTCCCTGGTGCTCCCGGGAGTTGGCCGAGCTTCGAGCTGCGTGCATACGTGCTCGGAGATCGTATACCCGCAGTTGGCGGCGTCACCGCGACGCTGAGCGGGAGGGCCAGCTATACGAGTCTTACCGCAGTGTGCGGTCTGCCTTCAGGCTGGCCATCCGTCAGGCCAAGGACGTTAGTCGGCAGGAGATGCTGGTCTCGAGCGTGACCCTTGGGGTCGCCCCTATCGTGCGGCGCTGAGTAAGCTCCGCGCGCGGGATCACTGAGACTCTCCAGCCCAGCCTCCAGAACTATTCCCACGGCGGACGAAACACACGCCCCCGGTCATGGCACTGCCGGATAGTGACCAGGAGGCTGACTACAAAAGTGTTCCGCCCGTCACGGAGACGGAAATGGGGGCGGCGGTTGTGCGAATGCGTGCCAAGAGCACCGGTCCTGGGCCAGACGGGGTACCCGACCGGGTGCTGGCCCTGGTCCTCGAGCATCTGGGTCCACGCTTCGGGGAGCTGTACAACGCGTGTTTATCGTCTGGGCAGTTCCCTGGGTGTTGGAAGGAGGGGAGGCTAGACATCGCCAACGCATTTAATAGTCTGCCATTCAGCTGCATCAGGGAGGCACTCCGGTATCACGGGGTGCTTGTATGCCTGAGGCGGCTGATGGCAGACTATTTGGAGGGGCGCAGCGTCCTCTATAAGAACCGAGTAGGAGATGTTGTGCGAACGCCCATGTCGTGCGGTGTTCCGCAGGGGTCGGTCTTGGGGCCGACTTTGTGGAGCATCGGCTACGACTGGGCGTTGAGAGGGAGCCTCCCGCCCGGGCTGGGCGTAATCTGTTACGCCGACGGTACACTCGTCACAGCCCGGGGTGGGACGCTGGAGGAGGCGGATCGAGGCGCTGGGGCTAAGGGTGGCCCTGGATAAGACGGAGGCCTTATTATTTCATGGGCCCCGCACCAGTCCACCCACCGACGCCTCGATCACCGTCAATTCGGTTCCCATCAGCATCCGGGCCCATATGAGGTACTTGGGCCTGGTGCCCATTTCCGTCGGCTTGCTCCACGGCTTGTCGGCGCGGCGTCCGCCCTTATCCTGGCTTATGCCGAATGTGGGCGGACCCAGCGCTACGTGCCGACTGCTGTACGCGGGAGTGGTCCGGTCGATGGCCCTGTACGGCGCACCCTTGTGGGCGGGGTCCCTGACCGTCCGACTTAGGGCTCTGCTGTGGCGGCCACAGCGGGCCATGGCGGTCAGGGCCATACGCGGGTACCGCACGGTGGCGACGGAGGCAGCATGCCTGTTGGCCGGAACACCCCCGTGGGACTTGGAGGCGGAGATGCTCGCCGGACTGTACCGGCGGGTGCCAGTGACGCGGGCAGGGGGCGGCACCGTCTTAGTGAGCTGGCCACCTGGCGGGGCGACGCCCGCCGTGACGTTATTGCCCGTTGGGCAATCCGGCTGGAAAGGCCTCGGTTCGGTGTTCGGACCATCGAGGCCTTCCGGCCGGTGCTGATGGAGTGGTTGGGTTGACAGCACGGGGTCCTTTCCTTCCGACTAGTTCAGGTCTTGACGGGGCATGGTTGCTTCGGCAAGACCACACCTGCACACGGTCGTGAGGAGGGAAAGGACACCGTCCTGCCACCACTGCGATTGCGACGAGGACACGGCGCAGCACACGCTCGAGGTCTGTGTGGCCTGGGCAGAGCAGCGCCGTGAACTCGTCGCGATCATCGGTGTCGACCTGGCGCTGCCAACTATCGCTAAGGCGATGCTCGACAGCGTCAGGAACTGGGAAGGAGTGGAAGGTGGCGGCGGGGCGACTCCGAGAGGAAATCCTCTTCGGTGAGACGCTCCGCCGCCGGCGCCTGGGGCGGCGTAGGCGCGAGTATCTGCTTCTAATGCCGCCCTAGCCGAGGCCGCGGGTGACTGGACCGGGGAATCCTTCACCCGCAGAGAGGCTGACCGCGTGAGGGCGACGCTCCGGCAGTTAGCTGGGGCGTCGACGGGGGATGGTAACCGAAAGGGTAACCCGCCGGGCTGGCCACGGAAGGCAAGGAAGCGGTACCAGTGGCCGACCAATGGCGATGGGGAGGGAATACGGTGGGTTATGGGGCCACGCGCTCCCCTTCAGTCGCCCCGGACAGTGCGGGCGACGTGTGACCGGGCCATAGCCTACCAAAAAAAAAAAAAAAATTGGTGATTTGTTCCTATTAGTCTTAGCGTGATGATATATAGCCTTTCTCGATAAATGAGCTATTTAACACTGAAAGAATTTTTCCTGAGATAAGCGCGTTCAAACAAACAAAATCTCCAGCTTTATATATAATATTAGTATAAATTTCTGTTGATTAAAAAAGATTAACGTAGGTACATGTGACATTGCAGTCCCAGGTTCTCTGTGCAAGAATTACCTGACTGTTGGCGAAAATGAGGTTTCATTATTTGTAATTTTGTATTGTAGGTTGCAAATATCAGAAATATCATAAAAATTTTCATCACTCCATTATTTGCTCACTGCCTTAGGGATTTTCAGAATATCTATTTTTAGTGAGTCTCAATATAATAAAATTAAGAGGATGTTTGATTACACTCTGTCCTAATTCTTAATTCAATTATTTAAATAAAAGTAAAATAAAACCCCCTATTGCACCTTCAGAAGATAAAAAATGCTCGTAACTTAATTTCTCTAGAAATAAACTGTGACAGAGGTAAATAGAAAGTTATATTTCAATTCATTCTCTATAAAATATATTGCCTTTTATATCCTGTTTTTGTTGTATAGGTAAAGATGTTAAAGTACACATATTAGTGCAGAACCTTTCTGTACAGAACATCCACAGTATTATCTCCCGGTGTAAGAACTACCAGACTGCGGGAGGAATTTATTTTGAAACAGGCCACAAAAAGTTGTCCGTGTGAGAAACAGACCTCTCTTATCTGACTCAAACTATTGTGCGACCTCGTTAGATATTTGAGTTATAGAGTCAAAATGTTTAAAGCTAAACTTCACCTGTATCTTAAACCCTTATGGAGGCCATACACGCTAGGTTTTGCATGATGGTTTTAACCATGCATGCATAACCGACAGGCAAGCCCAGAGAGCAAATACAAAGAGGAGACGGCCTAAGTTACTGTGCACTGTGATTCTCAAGTCACAGCTGTCAACGGTGATTTGTGCATTTGTTCGATCCATGGTCGAGAAATATATCCTCAGAGAGTGATTTCCAGAATACTCCCTTTTAGTGAGTCTCTAGGACATAAAAATTAGCTGCGTAGGAAGGTTTCTACAGCGCAAGTAAGGTAGTTACGCTAATTTTTAACCCTATAAGTAAATAAATGTATCACCGTGGAATTTAATCCAGGACTAGGGTAGGCTGGTTTCGGGAGCATTTTCGCAGACTCGCTCCGCGGCTCATCGGCGCGGCGTCCGCCCTTTCATGGCTTATGCCGAATGTGGGCGGACCGAGCGCTACGTGCCGACAGCTGTACACTGGGGTCGTCTGGTCGATGGCCCTGTACGGCGCACCGGTGGGGGCGGGGTCCCTGACCGCCCGACTCAGGGCTCTTCTGTGGCGACCACAGAGGGCCATGGCGGTCAGGGCTGTACGTGGGTACCGCACGGTGGCGACAGAGGCAGCGTGCCTGTTGGCCGGGAGTCCCCCGTGGGACCTGGAGGCGGAAATGCTCGCCGATTTGTATCAGCGGGTGTCGGGAGTGCGCGCGGGGGGCGGTGTGGTCTCATTGAGAGAACTCACCGCCTGGCGCGTCGACGCCCGCCTAGACGTCATTGCCCGCTAGGCAGTCCGGCTGTAGAGGCCTCGGTTCGGTGTGCGGACCGTGGAAGCCTTCCGGCCGGTGCTGATGCAGTGGTTGGAACGACGGCACAGGCTGCTCTTCTTCCGACTGGTGCAGGTTTTGACGGGGCATGGATGCTTCGCCAAATACCTGCACATGGTCGTCAGGAGGGAGAGTACACCGTCCTGCCACCACTGCGATTGCGACGAAGACACGGCGCAGCATACGCTCGAGCTTTGTGCCGCTTGGGCAGAGCAGCGTCGTGAACTCGTCGCAATCATCGGTACCGACCTGACGCTGCTGACCATCGTCAGGGCGATGCTCGACAGCGTCAGGAACTGGGACGCGGTCGCAACCTTCTGCGAGGCAGTAGACTCGCGGAAGGAGGCGGCGGAGGGTGTGCGCGAGGAGCGTCTCCTCGGCGACGCGAGCCGCCGCCGGTGACTGGGGCGGCGCAGGCGCGATTACCTGCACCTGATGCCGCCCTAGCTGAGGCCGCGGGTGACTGGATCGGGGAATTAGTCCGTCACCCGCCGAGAGGCCGACCGCGTGAGGAAAGACCGACATCCTACCCGAGGGGGAGACGTCGGTCGAGGAGAGGGTACTCCTCAGGGGTATTCCGTCGGCTGACCACTGACGTCAAGTCCCTCTGCTCCGATGGTCGGCCCTACGACGAAGGCGACGTCACGGGTGGGTTGCGGGTGGGCGTGCTTACGCCCCTCTGTCACCCCGGATGGAGTGGTGCGAGGAGTGCGCCAATCGTAACCAAACACCCCCCCAAAAAAAAAGGACTATAGTCCTTAAAATATAGCTTGATCTCTGTGACAGATAGCGACAAAACCGATGAAGTAATTATGAATATGCGTCTTATTCACAATTTTATTTTGTATCGTCTATATTTTTTTTTTTTTTTTTTTTTGTTATTCATGTTGCTAGCCTCAGATGGCTATGACAACTTTACCCGGACTGTGGGTGAGCGCTGAGGGCTCTCAACCCGTGGCGTCTATATTTTCATTCTTTACATGCCACTTAATTCAGTTGAGATACAACTGAATTATGAATATAAAATATGAATATTTACACAAAAATGTGTACCTCATATGTTTTTAAATACTTAGTTACCATTTTATAAAAATATGATAGTTACGCAGTACAAGGTCTTACTGAATTGAGAATAAGATAGAGATGGGACAGTCGATAAACGTAAATCGATAACATTCTTATTAATTATTTATAAAACATGTAAAACTAATACATTACCTATATCTACCTACCACATGGTTACTCAATAAAATAACTAAATTGTGTTCATTTAATATTCAGACATCAGTTATAATATTTATAAGACCATTTCTTTTATATTAAAAGTTAATTTCTTTTATAAAATAAACATGATTATTCATTAAATAATCTGTGACCAACAACTCATCATCAACCTACAGGAAACGGCCCAGCGATGATGATAATATTGACTATATTATATACTATTATTTATTATGATTATATTATTACCTTGGATGTACTCCGTTTGAATAATAAAAAGAATTAATTAACAGCTTTAGTTTAAATGAAATAAAATCCATTAATTTAAATTCAATAGGATTTTCATAGAATTATTTTCATAGAATATTAAGTTTATAATCGATTTATCCATCCATTTGTTTGAAATTTAATAATATTTTCATACATTGTTTTTCAATTGCAGTAGCTTAACTTTAAAATAATAAGGAAATATATCGACAAAAATTCGGACTGCATCGTAAGCGTGCGACACTAGTGAGAACTGTCACAGAGATCATGTTATATTTTATAGATAGACTATAGGGTAGGCTGAGTACGGTTGAAACATTTTCACATTTATCGTTTATTGCACCGGGATTAGTTAAGCTAGCGACAAAGGAAATATATTAAATAAAAGACCGTATATCCGTCTACTAATGGGCAATGTTATTTGAGATAACTGTATTATATTTTATGAATAAAAACCAGAGATGCGATTGATTTGAAATACTTCTATTTAAAATGCAAATACAAAATACCTATTTTGTATTTTGCATTTAAATGATTTTGTATTTTATTTGAAATACCTTTCGAGATGTATTTAGCATTTTTAATATTCATTTCAAAATGCAAAATACTTTGTGATTAAGTTTAGCCAACATTACCAGTCAAACAAAATGAAATGAACGAGTGACGCTTGTATTGTCGAATTTGACCGATAGAGGCACCTACTAGACATGCGCGCCCTTTTTTTATTTGATTTGATTACCTACTTTTATGATATTGAAGTGTTGTTGTTATCCCTACAATAATGAAACGGCTATGTTCTACAACAAGATAAGAGAAAAGAAAAGTGAACCGAAATAAATGGCCACACAATTCACAAAATGGAGCCATGGCTCTCTTTTCGTTAGTCTAGTTTTTTTACATTATTTTAACTGAGTATTATTATTATTAATAACATAACAGAATTTATTGATATGCGTACTGATAAATATGACCAAAATGTCATGCATAAGATGCCATGTTATTAGACGTTTTTGTTTGGCTCGGCATTGTGTCTCTATTTCCAATGCTAGGGCCGCACCTGCGTGTAGCGTCCCGAAGTCATTTGTGGCGAAGCTTCGTATGTTTGGTACACTACAAAATTATCGCGATAAAACTGTGGTCACATTAGCGACTTCGGTATTTTACACGAAGTATCGTGCAATAATTAAAGATGCCCGAAATCATTTTCTTGCATCTATGGATGACGAATTGCTTTACTATTACAGTTATATTATGCTAATAATTACATAATGATATTTTTGGATCCCTTCATGGGTTCCGCTTCATAATGGTGTATAAATCCTAACACCATTTCATCACCCCACTCCATACAGGGTGGAAGGGGACCGCTCCCGAAAACAAAGACAGGTGACTCTCCTAGTCCTACTTGTAATGATAGGCTAGAAAAAAAATCGATTAGGATTAGAGATGGGCGTTTTCAGATTTTTACGCAAACCGATACAAATTCGATTTCTGATATTGAAATCGATTTCAAAAACCGATCTCAGAAATCGATTTCCAGAGCGGTTGGCGGAGCGGATTTACCTTAGTCTCGATCGATATTCGATGGTTTTAGTTATTTTAGCGTAGCAAACAAAAAACGCAAACGAACGAACGCATTCAAAATATTTTTCTTTAATTTCTTTGTTGATTGGATTTTTCTATTTGTACGATTTTCCTACATGCTTTATCTAGGCTTAACTAGAGTACTAGACTAGCAAAAATGTTTTGTTTTGGATGTGATACAAAACTTTCTGGCGTATTTAAAAATCGTCATATTTACAATGATTTCATGATTATATTATATAATGTATATTTTTTTGTATGGTTTTTTTTCTTACCATTTTACATTTAATAGTTATTTCTTATTTATCATCAAATCATATGTATGATACTAACATAAGTTAGTATATTATTGAATCATAAAATACCTATCTAATTATATAGTTCACGAGAACACAAAAATAACATTACGTGCGCACTGCACGTATCACCAAGATCAAGTGTGGATCAAAACTCTGCAATAATTCAAAAAACCTATTTAACAAACACAAAACTTCAAATCGTGTTAGTGGATTTCTAGCATACATTGTAATTATATTTTATAAAAATTAATACATAATTAGAATTAGACAAGAATTAAATAGTTCATCTTATTTTTCGGTTTTTAGTGTTTTAAGTAAGTATGGTTTTTGGCTGATTTTACTTTGAAGTCGGTTTACATTTTTTTTTTTAAAGTTTAATTATTTTTGAATTTTTAGTGTAAATAATCGTAGTTAAGTAATAATTTTAACTAGTTCATATAAATTAAATTATTTATTAAATATAGCACTATGAGTAGATCGACTAAAATACACGTGGCACGAGGAAGAATAGAAGTAGGGAATCAAAATAAAAAAAATAAGAACGTATTTCGTAAAAATGGAAATGAAATGCTGTATCTCGTTGCCGATGGTTTAAATTTCACTGTTTCAATCAATTCGCGTATACACCATATATGCTATCGATGCGTCACGTGAGGCAGCAACTTAGGTATGAGATACTACCAAAATTCAAGTGATGTAAATAATTGAGAAGATTTGATGCAATTGTTAAAACTAGACATAGGCTTCAGAGTCATGGTAAGATGCAATATCTCTGTCATTAATGGCTTGGTAAGCGGGCAATAGGGATAATATCCAAACTTGTAGGCTTCCCCTTCGTTGTGACCAAATTGAAACAGGCTAGTTACCTGATTTGGTTTTTATAAAATTTAATGACGACACTATTGCCACAAAAGTGAAAGACAGTGACGAGTTAGTTACCATATTGCGTTTATCAACCATATATCAGGCAACGAAAGGTTACGGGATAATGAACGAAAAATGCTTCCGCTAATCTTCCGGTGAGCGGTTACGGTATATAAACTCCAGGGTACTTTACAAAATATGAGAGAAGCTAAGTCCAGATGATGATACATATTTACAACAGTTCGACTTTGAGAAAGGTGAATTGAAAAAGGTCCATCCTTCATTCTCTACCTACGTAACAATCTTCGTTATTTTCTACCTACGTAACAAAGATTACTATATCGCCAACATAAAGAAATACCTAACTCCTAATCGTTATGGAGTAGTAGCTTACATTATCAGCTTTCGTGATTAACTTGAAAGAATACAACTAAAGGTCTATGCGTGCATATGATATTGAAAGAATTTTCCTCCAACTCCTAAGCGCTAAGGAGATGTACCTTCCATCACCAGCTCACCTAAATGAGAATATCATCGCCAGATGCAAATATTTGAATAGCTTTGGAAAATATATGAGACACGTAATATGTGCCTATAAAATTTGATAGTTACCCTCGATTTCTAGGAATTCCCATCATCAGATCATGATTTGGTGACAATGAAATCACCTCGGGAGTTAACTTGAAAGAATACAGCTAAAGGTCTATACGTGCGTATGATATTGAAAGAATTATCCTCCAACTGCTAAGCGCTAAGGAGATGTACCTTCCATCACCAGCTCACCTTAATGAAATGTTCACTGCCAGATGCAAATAATTGAATAGCTTTGAAAAATACATGAGACACGTAATATATGCCTATAAAATTTAAGGGTTGCCCTCGATTTCCAAAAATTACCATCATCAAATCATGATTTGATGACAATGGGACCACCTCGGGAGTTAACTTGAAAGAATATAGCTACAGGTCTATGCGTGCGTATGATATTAAAAGAATTATCCTCCAACTCCTAAGCGCTAAGGAGATGTACCTTCCATCACCAGCTCACCTAAATGAAATGTTCACTGACAGATGCAAATATTTGAATAGCTTCGAAAAATACATGAGACATGTAATATGTGCCTATAAAATTTAAGGGTTGCCCTCGATTTCCAAGAATTCCCATCATCAGATCATGATTTGATGACAATGGGACCACCTTGGAAGTTAAGTTGAAAGAATACAGCTAAAAGTCTATGCGTGCGTATGATATTGAAAGAATTATCCTCCAACTCCTAACCGTTAATGAGATATACCTTCCATCATCAGCTCACCTAAATGAATTTATCATTGCCAGATGCAGATATTTGAAGATCTTTTGAAAATATATGAGACACGTAATATGTGCCTATAAAATTTGAGGGTTGCCCTCGATTTCTATGACTTCCCACAATCAGATCATGACTTGGTGACAATGGGACCACCTGTGAAGTATACCCTTTAGAAAGAAAAAAGAATTTTGAAAATCGGCCCACAATTGACAAAAATATCGCTCAACATACATAAAAAAAAAAAATACGTACAATGTAACATAGAACCTCCTCCTTTTTGAAGTCGGTTAAAAAGGGAGTGTAAAGTCAACTTATTACCATGGAAAAGAACAGAAAACCGTATTATAAATATTGTGTCGTTCCTATGTGCCAAAATATTAACAAAACTGTAGGTACCTAACAAAGAATATTGCCTTATGCCGAGAAATGTAATAAATAAGAATAAAATGATGCAAGGCGATGAGAAAAGACAATGTATTGTGTTTGAGCAGTTTATACTGTTGTGAAGATCATTTAAACGTAAGTAAACACATTAGAGTAGTGATGAAGTACATAAAAGAATCATTTTTCCTTAATTACATGCACATACTTGTTTTTTTAACAAACTTCGACGTACACTACCTAGTTTACGTAAAGTTCTTAAAGATACTATATATTCTCAATATGTAATAGGTACATGGGTCTAAAAGTAATATAGGTGGTGTATATGTTTATAAGTTCATCTAATCTAAGAAGTGCATTTTGACGTTTTGCATTTTTTAATACACAATAACCTCGGTCAAACGTATACACATGATTGTAAATAATAAATCTGAAATTTTAAACAACTATTAAGTTATTTACATAATTAACATTGCGGGTGACTTTCTTGTACAATAATCTAATGTTGAAACTCGTAAAACTAATTTAAAATAGAAATAACATGGCAAATAGTAATTGTTAGTGACGACCTAACAATGTCACGTCATCACGTTCTATACAGTAGTGCTCGATAACTTCCAATTCACGATTATCCGAATAATCGGTAAAAATATTAGAATAATACAATTAATCGAATAGAGATTTTGACAGAGATGTACATTTCGACACTTTGATTGATGAGGAAATAATTATTAATGTTCGCGACGCTGATAATTCAAGTAATAGTAGTAATTCTTAATAAATAGCCATTTTCAAATCCAGTTTTTGTTTTTAATTAACCTAATCCTACTAAATATGATCAATAGATTCTATGCTGAAGTAATTAAATTTTTTTATTACTAATTTAGCACTTAACATATTCATCACCATTTGAAAAATAAAAAATAATCCGATTATTAATTATAAAGAATCAATATCGATTTCTCAGTAAAATCGGATATTTTCGATAGCGATTATTTGGTTCACATACCTAGACAACTTACTCAGACAGCTGTCAAAGTGCACTTCTTAGATTAGACAGACTATAGACACCATGGAAGTAATAAGTACTCTGTACAACAGGAATGAGCTCTATCTGTGTATCTTGCAGCAAAAATAAAGAAAATAAAACCTTATGCTAAGGTAGTAAGAGTCTTGTTACGCGCAAAATAAAAATGAAGCTGAGTGAGAGGGCAACCAGTGTACCCTGTGTCCCGTTCTAACAGTGGACTTAGAATTGCCAGAGTTAAGTTGATTTCAATCCTTTCCTTGTTGGTAGAAAAATATGCGATTGATGTAATGTAAAGAAGTAAAAACATTTACTTCTAAAATGTTTTAAATATAAATAATAATTTATTACCGACATATTAAAGCAATATTATTTGTTGCTAAGTGTAAAACCTTATTAACGCAAACATTTTGCGATTGGGGTATAGGTTTTCTTTTATATGTATGAAATACGGACACCTGACCTGACAACCCCACATGAAATCGTAAATAATAATAATAACATAATTTGTTAGTGAAGAATTACGGTGACCATGCATGACTATTCAATCCTAGTTCAAGAACAAATAACTTAAATACCTATGTATTTTTTATTTTTTTATGAAAATAACTTTGTTTAGATTTCAAATTTCCTAAAGATCTTAATGTCCCTAACATTAAGTTCTTTAGAAAATTTAGGAACAAAAAGAAAGCTATTGTGGAAGAATGTAATAAAGATCAGTCGCATGATCGACATCAATAGATGGTTTGTTAGATCTCGTAGATAGCGCTTGCGTTCCAGATTTTAAACTGAACATTATTTTTTATATTGCTGGATATATCGTGAATGGGATGATTCACAAAATTTCTTGTTCAAATTGTGTGGTGTTATTGGATCACAACACCATAGAACACTGTTTATTACATTATTAAATCAATCCTTAAAAAACGTAAGCAAAAATAAAATTATCATGTAGGTATGTCTTCAGAGAATTTTATAGCAAATTACATACATCGTTAGAATCAGCACATCCTCCTCAATCTATATTTGAAGATCCACATGATATTCTATTGATGAAGGCGTTAGCGAATTCATATCTCAATTTACGTTTAACTCAATGCAAAATTAGAATCAATGAAACATATAAGGAATAAGCTGGGTTTGCGGCAGAAACTTCACAAGACTGTCTTATTTAGCAATGTCTGATTTAGAATTAAACTTAAATGTAAGCTTAACTGTTTTTCTAAATTAAATATACCACACACCACCTTATCGTAATTTTATCTCAGTCCAGCTGCATGTCGTGTCCCACAAGGACCAGTAGATAAGTACCTACCTATATGACGCGAGTGTGAAAAGCAAGCAAAAACAGGAAATGTATAGTGCCACAAAGGGCAAGTTTATAATTAGCATCTTCGATTAAAATCCATCTGAAGCAATGATCTGCTGACGTCAGATCACAAATATTTTTTATAATTATTGTCCTTAAATCATATTTCAATATGGTCACCATCGCCAGAGAGGGATAAAAGGTACAGTTCTGAGCTCTCGCTCGGCTTCAATTTTGCGACAACAGCTCATTCTTGTTGTACAGAGTACTTATTACTTCCATGGTAGCAAATGCTTCATGGTTTTTTTTTTTTGTATGGCTTCGAATTAACATTTGCCATTGTCCAAAAATTAGGGAAGTGCTTAACAAAAAGCTAAAAGCTTTGCCTTTTGCAACATTTTCATCGTTTTTCGCCATAAATGTTGAAATCGTTGGCTGAGCTGCTAGAGGCTTACGAAGATGAGTTTTCGATGCCATGTGGTTTTTAATAACGGTCAGCTCCGAACTCATTACCACGTTGCACGTACGGCACTTAGCTTTGTAGTGATCATTCGGTACTTTGACAAGCCATTGTTTGTACTTCTCATTCGTAAGCCAAGCGTCTCGAAATTTTTGTTGGCGGTGTTTGTTGCTAACTTTCACAATTTTTCTCGGGGGTGTCGCGTGTAAATCTTCATCTTCGCTTGAAGAATTCATTTTTCATTCTACAGAATTTACGGAGTGAAAACAATACTTGTATTTGATATACCACCGAAATATTGCTCCCTTGGAATGAATTCTCTTGAATCTCGAATTTTACTGACCCCGCGAAAAATTTTAACGGTCTAATTCGAAAAGAAAATAACAACACTCCACCCTTCTCCACCACATCGAACGACGAGATCGATATCGATCGCTGATTGGAAGACAGTAGCAACCTATGAAAAGATTGCGCCTGCGCCATGAAGCAGCAACATGTGTTCCTAATATGCTGATACTCCTAAGAAAAAAATGAGCAAATAGATGGCGCTGACAGTAAAAAAAAACTGTAATTGTCATTGGAACATTGGCTATCGGTTTAATTATCAAATTTTGCATCATAATGGACATTATCGTACAATCTGCGTACGATAGCCGTGTACCATCGTACATCGTACGTAGTTATGAAATTATCCCACATGTACGATAATTATCGTACGGTTCCGAACGCTGTATAGTACATGGAAGTAATAAGTACTCTGTACAACTTGTTGTACAGAGTACTTATTACTTCCATGCTATACATGGAGACTAGAATAAGGAGTACCATCTTGTATGGGGGATTAGAAAAAAAAGTGTCCACTTGTAAACAACAAATTATTGTTCTAACACTCACCGAGATAGCGCTAGTGTAGCAAGTGGAAATGATATGAATGTAGCAGTAATAAGCAGAGTGAAGTGTGCTGAGTTACGTAGTCAGCTGTGATTTGATAAATAATAACCTATGAACCTATGAAATTTGTGGCGCTCTTTTTAAAATTCTTACACTTGCTACTATAGCGCCACCTTAATTTGCTCCCGTTCAATGGACACTTCTTAATACACTGAGATGGTACTCCTTATTCTAGTCTCCATGATGCTATAGTACAATTTATATTTTATTTGTGTAAATAATAATGTTATAAAACGTCAAGCATAAAGAAACTGAAAGGAAATGAGGTAAAGGACTTTTGACGGGAATTTGAAAACGTCATGTGGTGCTCTTGTATTATATTCGATATTTTAGTGTTTTAACGTGTTATATTAGATAATTTTGATGGCATTTTATGTAATGTGATGCGCGGAACTACTGGGATGTAGTGAATATCATATAAAAGTGTTTTACAACGTTTTCGTTTTCCATCAAAATTCCAACAAGATACCATTAAGGGTGTAGATTGTTGGCCTGAGATCTCGATTTCGAGCGACCGCAGCGCCAAAGTTTAATGTAACATCCGACGGGGCGGATGAATGACCTAGAAAGCGTGATTTTCAAAATGTTTTGCAACAAACGTTCCACGTTGAGAAATTGTTATTGAACTTGAATATTTACAGCATAACAATAACGTTGAATTTTTGGAAACTAGCTGTTGATTCTTTTTAATAGATTAATAAGAGTAGTTGAGACACAATTTTTATGTTTTTCTATCATTACATTACATAGTATAAAACAAAGTCGCTATCCGCCGTCTGTCTGTACCTATGTATGCTTAGTCTTTAAAACTACGCAACGGATTTTGATGCAGTTTTTTTTAATAAATAGAATGATTCTTAAGGAAGGTTTATATGTATAATACATGCATAATATAGTAGAGAAACGCTGATTAATTTAGAGGTTTCTAATGTGATGTCGTAAATAAGCACGTTTTTTTGCGCTTATATTGCAAACGTTGGCTGAACCCTACGAGATAGACCAAAATAATGTACTACAGTATTATCCATCTTAAAAAGTTCAACAAAAAAGTCCACGATGGCATATGTCTATCTCTTAGGGATAACCCACCATAACCATTTTTTATCCTCTACTAAAAAATGATTATTTACTAAGTGATTTTATACAATACAGCATTAATCCTTATCCAATTAAGTACCTTAAATAAATTGTGCATTTATTATAGATCAATATGCTTTTTATAGTATGTAATTTAAGTGAATATTGCCGAAGATAGCGAAGATAGCGAGGGCGGGTTACTAGTTTATAATATAATATACAATCAAGAGCAGGTCCGGACTGACATTTTTGTATTCTACTTACCTAAAATTCCAACTATGTATTTATTTGTAATTTCACTACCAAAATTTATTCTAATTCGTAAAATATTCATTCAATAAAATAATTGCAAATTCAGTAGGAAGTGTGTTTATCTCTACGCAAGGAAATGTGCCTATTGCGTAAACTCAAATACTTACTTTTTGTTTACGATCACCTCGTCGATATCTAAAAAAAATCCTAGGGTTTTAAAAAAAATGTCAATAAATGAAACACAAGTATAAAAATGATTTATTTACTACACAATAACAAATATGAGTCGCCATTACTCGCTATCTCAAAAGCGTGCTAGGGTTGTACAAAAATTAGTAAATAATTCATTTATTTACTAATTTTAACAGAAGTTTGTAAATTATTAATATACTAATTAAAAGTATGTAATTAAACAATAACGAAATATGAGTTCAAAATTCTAATGTTTTTTCATTCGATTACGGATCAAGTTCTGATTTCTGCTAATTTGATGATAAAATCAATGGCTATCACAAAACCTATCAGAATGAAAACGTTACCAGCTGCCCGATTCACGTAAGTAATAAAAACCGTAGCGCAGTGACGTCACTTCGTTTTTTGCAAATTTAGCCCTTTTAACCGACTTAAAAAAAAGGAGAATTCTCAATTCGCTGTATTTTTGAACCAATTTTTATGATTCCTTACACCAGGTAACTCAGAAATTGTATAGTAATTGAGCTATTGGAAGATTTATGACAATCCAAGGCTAGATAAGTAAGTGCGTTTAAAACAGAAAACCAAAAGGCGATTTCTAAGTTCCTAAGTTAAAACGACTTTTGGACTGGCGTGTTTACGTGAATCGACTGGCTGAGTAGTTAAGTTACCTGTATCTTTCAAAATCATTAGGCGTTCTTCTCTTTCAAAACACGTAAAGCTCTTTCTTTCCTCTCTTTCATAGCCTCTATGATACTGGGCGCGTCACGAATGGGCATGCTTCGTGACTGCCGAGGATCAACTAATTCTGGAAGTAGGCAATCGTAATAAAACCTAACTAATTTCATTTCCATTTTCTCCTCCCAAAATTTGTCGTCCTTTTCTATAATATAAACTTTCATAGGTACAGTAGCACCAAACCAGATGCCAAGCATGCAAACGTTTCTTTTAGTAATATGTACCTGTCCCTGAATTTGGAAATACCAGTTATGATTTTTATTTATGACATAACCCTTGGAAGCCTTGTCCTTAACCCAAAAGGTATGTTTGGCCATTGCTTCATCAAGAGTCATGCCAGCTAAAGAATGTGGGCACTTAATTTCAATTAAACCGTTTGCATAAATGCCATCTGGTGTAGTACCAAGAAATTCATATTGATCGTCGACGAACAAACCGCAACCTTGTATACTAATATTCTCTTGAATTTCTAACTGTTTAATTGCGGTTTCTTCGTTTTCGATACCGTACCGTACAGCAGGCAAACTGGAGATATTACTACCATAAACGATTTTACGAACAAGAACAGCACAACTTGTGCTCTCTCGTTTTTTACAAACTTCCCCGAACGATGATGAAGTTAGTAATTTTCTCCTTGTACTCATCCACTCAGAACTACTTCTTTGCAAATGGGTCGACCTTTCAAGCTCCTCTCTTTCAGCACAAGACAACTTTAAATCGGCTAAAAAAGATGACTTGGCTTTCTCATATAATTCTGGACTCAGATCAGGTTTTTCGCAGTTTGGTCCATAGTGAGCATCTTTCGATACAGCGCTGTGGCTCTTTTTCAATCTTAATTTAGGTTTAGCAATTAAACGGATTCTACGATTACAATTTTCCACTTTCGCGATCAAAGGATTAGGACTAGATTTAAATATTACTTCATGAGTTTTACTATGAATCGATCCTGTATTAAAAGACACAACAGCAGCTGCGCATCGGCCCGCATAAGAACCACGGGAAGAATAATTTACACGCTTACCCCCTACTAATTTGGCAATCACTGCGTTAAAACTTTCAACTATATTACTTGTACAATTATGAATTAAACTTCTAGAATGATATGACAGTCTTTTACTTAAAATGTGTACCGCGTCCATTAATCCGCATCCAACAATTGCTGGAAGCAACCCAACAGGTTCTATTCGACGAGTATCAGGTCTACAGAAATACTCCTTGCAATATTGGTGATTACCAAATACGTGTTGTGGACCATTTAGGATATCTTCACTAAGATTTTTTATTTTTTCTTCGAGTGACTGATTTTGATCGCCCCAATATTTAATAGCGCATTTTACACCCGTTCTTAAACGCAAATACCTTTCTTTTAGGAATTTCCGCAATTCGCAAGGATACTTAGTGTCTTTCGACAGTTTCTCCAAGCTATTGCAGTAGTTTCGTAAAAGATGATTTTTGCATTCAATTTTCTCTACTGTTAAATTACCGTACGGTCGCGAATCTAATATTTTTTTATAAGTACTGGAATCGCCGTCTGCTACAAATTTATTATAAATTACACCGTGATCAACAATGGAACGTTTAAACCCCTCAACTATTATGGTCGATTCCATACCGGTAGATGATCCCGAATAATTCTTGAAACAACGGTGTTCCGAGGGCTGACTGTCGTTCTTTGCGGCTCGTGCACAAACTACGCAGTATTTATTTTTAACTCCAAAAAACAATACTTTATTAGTTTTAATGCCAATTATCGCAGCTGCGCCGGACAAGGCGGAAAAATTCTTACCATAAGATCTCTTGCTCCAACAACCGTCAACAGCAACAGATATTAATGGTGTACCATTTTTATCAACACTACCTATAGACACTGCGTACTCCGCTTCTTCCTTGACAGCTTCTGCCATGGAATGTGCTGCTGTCTTTTCCCACCAATCGCAAACCGTATTATTAATTTCATTGTATAATGAAGGTGACATGATTGGTAGGGCTACTGCGGCAGTTAATGTTTTTAACTGATAGTAGCTCCCACCAGATGATATGATACCAGATACAATTTGATGATTCACTTCCATTCTATCTTCTTTCTTTTCAATCAAACACACAGTAAATTTCATACTACACATACTACATTTCATGATGAGTTTTGAGTCCAGACCAACTTTTACTTCACCTATTATACTGAGGTAACTTAACTTACAATCCATTAGACCGTGGTCCCCTATGGCCTGAAGAGCTTTAAAAAAAAAAGAAACGTCTACAACTCTACGCCCAACTTCCATTTCATCCACCTTTCCTTCTTGGTCGTTTTCAATAACTAGTTCCTGTAAAGAAAGATAATGGCTTGATTTTTTTTATAAAATATAATTAAAAATTTAAAAAAATGCAAAAGAATTAATACAATATTAGGTTCCTGATGAATAGAAATTATAATTTCTTTACGCATTAGGTATTGTTTTTTTATGACGTCACCTATTTGAAAATAAATTTTCTTTTGAGAAAGTAATTGAGAAGTATTTCGGTACTAAGGTGTTTGTCTCTCGATGAAAATAATAAATATTGCAAGAAAAATCTATAGGTAGGTATTGAGATTTTGTCTTCGCCCATCACTAACTAAGTAGTTTGTTTATTTATGTAACAAGTCTACAAGAATTACGTATAACAACTTACCTCTATACAGCGCGTAGCATTGTTGCTCAGAGTCTCGGCCCCAAGGTTTTCTTTATTTTCAATACTGGAAATATTATTCATCAATATTATCCACTTTTTATTTATTTTGTACAACCCTAAGCCAGACGCTAGGCGCCTCGCGTCTGTTTGGCGGTATAGGTATGTCGACAAAGTTGCACTGTCGCCTACCTACTTCCACAATTTGATATTTAGACAATACTAGCCGACCCGGCGAACTCCGTATCGCCTTTTTTTTTTTAAAAATCCTATTATTTTGATATTACATACAGATACTTCAATTTTATTTATCAGTATAGATATAGATAATACAAACCAATATTTACATGTTATTGTAGGTATATGTCTGAATCGGGCGATCTAAATCATATGACATATTGTATTAGCTTTGTAATGTACCCTGTTCAAATGCGATAATAAATAAGTAGGGAGGAACTTACATTTTATTCCGAGATCTTTTGGCTTTCATATTTTTATAATGCGTACAAAACTTTATTTTCCCTGGCATGACACTCAAATTCAATCAGTCCTGCGAAAAAAATAGCCTATGTTACTCAGTGATAATGTAGCTTTCGAATGATAAAAGAATTATCGGTCCAGTACTTTTTGAGTTTATTCGTTTCATACAAAAACCCAAATCTTTCCTCTTTATAATACCTATTAGTGTAGATATTGTATTTTTTACGATTTATATCTAGTTCCATCATGGTTTTCTTTCAGACATTCATTATATCGATACTTTCTACTAACTGAAAATAAATTAATTATAAAAATGTTATACTTACAGTTTTTTACAAAAAACACAAATTCACAATACGTAATTCTGCTGTCTGCAGCCGACAAGCGTGGTGTCGCGTTCACTTACAGAAAGGAACTGCCGTTAGTGACCACCGAGATTGCACGAATGAAACGAACGCTTTATCCCATACATTTGTGTATGAAAAATTTACCTTAAAATATATCTAGATTTTAGGGCTTTAAAAGAGGAAGTCTTTGTTTGTAAAGGTATAAAAAGAAGTATACAGCTATACTTATTGGTTTCTTCAGTGTTCAAAAAGTGTTTCTTTTTATCAATTTGTGTTGATTTATGGGCTTAAATCTTTAAAATACGAAGTCATGTTTTTGCATTTTTACTCAATTTTGTGCGTTTGTTGACGTTTATTATATAACAACCATTAGGTTTAAGAGTTTAATATAAGCATGAACATACTTATTGGTCTTTGATTGTAATATATACAAATTATCATTGATATCAATCATATGTAAATAGGTTAAATATGAAAAATCGTAACACTCTTTTCGGTGATTTTCACGATCTACACCCTTAACAGTGTGGCCATTGCACTGTTGAAGGTGACGATTTGACGTAGACAATGACTAACCTGACAAGACTATAAACATAAAATAATAATAACTTGACACTGGCACCAATAGCTCGTATAAGTAGCTGATTGCCATTATACAAAGAGAAGAAGAGGAGAAATGAGGTAAAAATTTAAGTAAAGTATAAATTAAAAATATGGAGAAGTTATCGATGTGTAGAATATGTCTGGTTGAAGACGTTAAAATGTATTCCCTGATTAATGCTAACCTACAGGAATTGTATGAGAGGCTGACGGAGATGCCAGTAAGTAACAGTAGTTTTGATACTTAAAATAGATTAATAAAATTCAGATAATAATACTTAACCTTAAACACGTTTTCTTAGTCCATCCCAGTGCGTCAACGTAGGCGTTAGCGGAAGCAGATCAGGCGTTGATCCTGGTATTGCTTAGGTTTATAAGTAAGTGAGTGATAGCTGCATCACTTGCCATGTATTGGGGTGCCGGGGATAGAATGTTAGTAGACGATCTCTCCGTCGCCCCGTAAAAGCGCGGAAGGGGCCGCTGTGGTTTTAGTGGTTATTCCGGTCGGGCTTCAGCTGGCCGGTGAGTCCCACACTGCTCCCCTCTATCGCCGATGGGGGATAGCGCGTAAATGAAAAAAGAAAAAGCTATCACTTACCTAAAGCCTGCTGTGAGCTGATTGCTCCTACTTGTCTGCTATCAAAGATAAAAAAATTCATACACATGAAAGTCAAGTGTACTCAAATAAATATTTGTATATCTCTTATTGTTTGTTTAAAGACTCATCATTCTCCTACTCTCATCCCAATTACTTGGGGTCGATACAATATGTACTCTTCTTTCATAGTACATATTGTAAAAATTATTGGCAATAGTTTTATGACCGGCCGCCTGCCAGACATCAACCCTACTTGGGAATGTAATCGTTGACCAAACAGCATCAGATAGAGTTGGCCCAGGTCGTTATAAGGCACTTAGTCGTCTTTTACGACATCCACGAGCAAAGTAAGGGTTGTTAGTATTTGTAGCCACTACCACACAGCCAAGTTTGTTTTTGTTTGTTTGTTTATAGATTATAAGTTAAATACTGATAGATGGGAGCCAGTTCTTATGCTTCTAAGATTGACCAATATTGTACTTATTTATCTGAAATTTCTCAGTAATAAGACAGTGTGTGAACCAGCTCAGTATAAAAATAAAAACAGTGGAATCTTGATAACTCAAATGTCAAGGGGAATACAAAAGTATTTGGGTTAATGAGTTTTCAACTTAATATATAGTTTGATATACAGAAGATTTGTTGCTACACTTTGACTTAGAAAGTATAATGATTGTTTTCATTCACATTCATTGCACATGTACCAAGCACAAACAATAGACTAGAAGCACTAAACATTCCTTTTAGACTTTACTGCAGTGCGTTTTGGGGATTTCGAAGTATGACATAAAATGATATCTGGCAGAAGATCTGGTCCTTCGTAGCAGGGCCGGGGACTGTGGAGGCGGTTGCGCCGCATCTCCACCGCTCGATTAACAGACGGTACGGCGGCCTAACCTTTAGGATGGTGCAGGTGCTTACCCAATATGGGGTCTTCGGTAAATACCTGCACAGAATTGGGTGAGTAGGGCGCCAGGATGTCACGAGTGTGGCGCGTCAGTAGACGATGCCCGTCACACCCTGGAGATATGCTCCCCCTGGGGGCCCCAGCGTTACATCCTGACGGCGGTCGTTGGGAAGGACTTGTTGTCAACCATCATCTCGAAGGTGCTTGACAGGACAAGTGCTGGTCGTCGATGGCCTCCTTCTGTGAGGCCATCATGAAAAGAAAGGAGGCCGCGGAGCGGGAACGCTAAGCGCTTGTGTCCGCTGACTCACTCCGCCGCCGGCGACCGGGGAAGAGGAGGCGCCGTTATGTGCAACTTCTCCCACCACCTTGAGGGACGATAGGACGTGGCCAGAAGGCGAAGCGATGGGGTACCGAAGATCGAATGTCAGTAGACGATCTCTTCGGCGCCCCACTGTTGCCGCTGTGGTTTTAGTGGTTATTCCGGTCGGGCTTCAGTTAGCCGGGGAGTCCCACACACCCACTAGTCTGTCACTGACAGGGGATATCGCGTAAAAGCGTTTCCACAGCAACAGAGAAAAAAGGGTTAATGGTAGATCTGAATTTTTTTTCCAACATATTTAACATTATTACTTAGCGAGGTTCAAGTTATTGAGAACTACATATTATAAAGTGAGTTAGGCTCTCTAGCTGATGCAAAACAAGCCTTAATTTAATTGACCCAAAGCAGAACATTCATCATCAACATACTATTTCATATTTTACAGTTTATGACAAAGGATAAGAAACCTGTACAAGTATGTTACTTATGCCATGCAAGATTTCAGAACTGCCATCGTTTGCAGGCTACATGTCTCAAAAGTGAGGCATTTTTCAATAAAGTTATGGTAAATAATGAGGTGAGATTCTTTGTAAAATCAATTATTTATAATTGCAATTTGTATTGTATTTCCATGTAGTGACAGCAAAAATATAATTCACTAGCAGCCCGACCCGGCTTCGCACGGGTGAACATTTATTTATTAAACATTTTGGCATAAATGCACAGTAAATGCAGGACATACCTAAATAATAATGTATTTAGCAATAGTGTATCGCTGGCTTCACTTGGGTTGATGTTTGAAAACAAAATGAGTAAACAGAATAAATGACATCAACTGGTAATTTTTAAAAACATTTCACTGAGGTTTAGAGTATAGGTATACTAATAATAATTAGATACATTATATACCTACTATTACTGTATAAGTACGGATTATCACATATTTCATAGAATAAAAAATATAGCACCCTGACTTTTTTTTTTAGAAATTTTAGAATAAATGACATCAACTGGTAATTTTTAAAAACATTTCACTGAGGTTTAGAGTATAGGTATACTAATAATAATTAGATACATTATATACCTACTATTACTGTATAAGTACGGATTATCACATATTTCATAGAATAAAAAATATAGCACCCCGACTTATGTGCTAAGTTTTTTTTTTACATTTATTTTTCCTTTTTGATTTATATTTTTTATTTATTTTAATGTAGTTTTTTTTTATTTGTGTATCATTTCTTTATTCAAATACATCTTTTATTTTAAAGACTTTTAAATTTTATTAGATTTTTATTTTAATTTTCCATTTTTACCTTAATGCTTCACTATACACCATGTTAGCAGTGGTATTTGTAGATGGCAATAAAACATACAGGCAGTCCTCGTACTTACGGCATGTTACGTTCTCGAAATACGCGACGTAAATCGAAACGACGTAAGTTGAGACATATTTTTCATATGTTTTCTTTACATGTAAAATTCAGGGGTTAGGATCCACACGGACTCAAAATTAAAAAAGAAAAATGCATTTATTACAAAGGATATAGGTACATACTTTATTGTCAAAAGTAAGTTCTTAAAACAATTATATATGTACTAATGAAATTGCTAGTTATTTTTGGTATTTGTGTGTTATTAATTTTAATAATAATAAAACTTTAATATCTAATCAAAATGTGTAATGAGAAATAATAAATTAAACTTTTGGCTTAAAGAAACTATCAATTCTAGATTGCTTCGCTTCTTTCTTCTTCGCGCGTTCACTGCGAAGAAGGACCCTTTTATCATGGCGCCTCAGTTCCAAGGAGTAACTCTCCAAATCTCCGAGAGTATTGGTATCCTTGGCGTCGAGTTATCGAACAAAGTCCAGTTTGGGAGTCATTTGGAGGACAAAGCCAAATTGGCAAGCAAAAAGTTGGGCGTGCTGAGCAGGGCCAGGCGGTACTTCACGCCGAGACAACGTCTTGTGCTATATAAAGCACAAGTTCGTCCTCACATGGAGTACTGCTCTCATCTCTGGGCAGGCGCGCCTAAATATCAGCTAGACCCACTTGACTCCCTACAAAGGCGGGCAGTTCGAATCGTCGGTGATCCCAATCTCACGGACAGACTAGAGTCGCTGGAGCGGCGGAGAGACTTTGGGTCACTCTGTATACTCTACCGGCTCTGTCACGGGGAGTGCTCTGAGGAACTGTTTGACTTGGTACCACCGTCACCATTTTACCACCGTACCACTCGACACCGTAGCAGGGTTCATTCATTTCACCTGGAAACGATATGGTCCTCGACCGTACGTTTTCAGCGATCGTTTCTCCCACGTACATGCAAGATCTGGAATGAACTACCTGCTGCTGTGTTTCCCGAGCGCTATGACATGTCCTTCTTCAAACGAGGTTTAAGAAGAGCTCTTCCTTCACGGTAGGCAGCGGCCTGGCTGTACCCCTGGTGTTGCTGGGTCCATGTGCAACAGCATTACTTACCATCAGGTGTGCTGTTTGCTCGTTTGTCACCGTAGACAATAAAAATAAAAAAAAAATCTTGCTATCATACAGGTCTTGGTAACACTGATAGGCTGCACAAATTTTGTTATTAACATTAAAACTTCTCTCAAAATTAGGATCATTTTCTTCAAAAATTTTCATGGCATTCTCCAAATTTGCAAAGGCTACGGAAAGTTTTCTTAGTGTCAGTTCTTTTTCAGAGTTACTAATAGAAGAAGCTATTTCTTGTGACTCGATGGCTTCCTTTTTTACTTGTGCCTCCAATTCAATAAGATCTTCATCAGTCAATTCTTGCGAATGTGAGCATAACAGATCATCAATATCATCAGCAGTAACTGCAATGTCAGGCAAACGGTTAGCCAAATGAACAATGTCAGTTGTGATCTCATTGATATTTGGTTGATCTTTGGAAGAACTTTCAGATGGCGTAAAAAAATGTGGGCATAACTTTTTCCAAACTCCTTTTAAATTTTTGGATGTCACCTCATCCCATGAAGCAGCAATATTTTTTATACATTGCAAGATATTATAACTTTTCCAAAAATCTGTCAGCTCCATGCCATCATTTTCATTAGCCTTTACAGCCTGTGAAAAAGTTCTCCTGAGATAATATAGGCTTTAAAAGACGCTATAACTCTTTGATCCATCGGCTGTAACAACGAAGTGGTGTTTGGAGGCAGGAACAAAACTTTGATTTGAGGATCGATATCGGCAATACGCACAGGATGGCCGGGAGCATTGTCCAAAATAAGTAAAACTTTATAAGCCAAATTATTGTTTAAACAGTACTCTTTCACTTCAGGTATAAAATGCTTAGTAAACCATTCTTCAAAAAGTATTGATGTAACCCATGCCTTTGGATTAGCCTTCCATATAACTGGAAGAGTACTCTTGACGTAATTTTTAAGAGCTCGAGGATTTTCAAGACCTATAAACTAAAATGGGTTTCAATTTTAGATCATCTTCAACATTCGAACCCAATAACAACGTCAAACGATCTTTAGCCGCTTTAAACCTTGGCATAGATTTTTCTTCCCGCGATATAAAAGTACGAGAAGGCATTTTTTTCCAGAATAAACCAGTTTCGTCCACGTTAAAAATTTGTTTAGGCGAATAGTCTCCACTTTCGATAATTTCCTTTAATATTCCAGGAAAACTCTGAGCAGCCACATGATCAGCACTAGCAGCTTCTCCTTGCACTTGAATGTTATGTAACGAATATCTCGTTTTATAAAGCGCATGAACCATCCACGACTGGCAGAAAAAGATTTTGTTTCTTCACTTTTATTCTTGCCACGTTTATTTTGCAGTGTGTTGATGATACTCAACGCCTTATTTTGTATAATAGCCAAACTTAGAGGAACCCGTCGCTGAGTTTGATCTTGAATCCAAGTGTACAAGAGTTTTTCCATTTCATAAATTAAAGTATTCCTTTTTCGTATAATAGTGCTGTTTGAAGAGACGGAAGGTAGAGCTGTTAAGTTTTTCTTTATTTTTCAATATTGTTTGTACGGTCGTGCGTGATAAATTAAGTTCTCGTCCAATAGATGAAGTTGAACAACCGCGATCTTTGAGTTTTTAACCGACTTCAAAAAGGAGGAGGTTCTATGTTTCATTGTATGTATTTTTTTTTTTTTTATGTATGTTCAGCGATATTTTTGTCTATCGTGGGCCGATTTTCAAAATTCTTTTTTCTTTCTAAAGGGGTGGTCCAGAGGTGGTCCCATTGTCACCAAGTCATGATCTGATGATGGGAAGTCATGGAAATCGAGGGCAACCCTCAAATTTTATAGGCACATATTACGTGTCTCATATATTTTCAAAAGATCTTCAAATATCTGCATCTGGCAATGATAAATTCATTTAGGTGAGCTGATGATGGAAGGTATATCTCATTAACGGTTAGGAGTTGGAGGATAATTCTTTCAATATCATACGCACGCATAGAGAAAATTTGAGGGTTACCCACCCTCAAATTTTATAGGCACATATTACGTGTCTCATATATTTTCAAAAGCTCTTCAAATATTTGCATCTGACAGTGATAAACTTATTTAGGTAAGCTGAAGATGGAAGGTACATCTCCTTTACGGTTAGGAGTTGGAGGATAATTCTTTCAATATCATATGCACGCATAGACATTTAGCTGTATTCTTTCAAGTTAACTCCCGAGGTGGTCCCATTGTCACCAAATCATGATCTGATGATGGGAATTCTTGGAAATAAAGGGCAACCCTTAAATTTTATAGGCACATATTACGTGTCTCATGTATTTTGCAAAGCTATTCAAATATTTGCATCTGGCAGTGATAATCTCATTTAGATGAGCTGGTGATGGAAGGTACCTCTCCTTAGCGGTTAGGAGTTGGAGGATAATTCTTTCAATATCATATGCACGCATAGACCTTTGACTGTATTCTTTCAAGTTAATCACGTAAGCTGATAATGTAAGGTATCCTCCATAACGATTAGGAGTTAGGTAATTATTTATGTTGCCGATATATGATCTTTGTTACGAGACCCACATTTAGGGACCACATTTTCATGTCATTAATCATCACTGTTCATAGACTTGTGCCTTCAGACACTGAGATATATTAGGTGAGATGATCAGATCCAGCCGTATTGGATAATTGTATCGTACCTATTTAGAACCGTCTTATTCTTTGGCTTACGCTTTCTCCTGGTATAGTCTTTTGATTTGAGTAGTTTATTAGACCCTAAGCCGCAAAAAGCTGTCCCTCTAGAGTCTTTACACAACTCAGTGCAATATAAAACTGATCATTGCCAATTTATTTTTGCCTAAATTAATGACAGCTTTGTTTAAGGCTTTGTAAAGTACCCTAGAGTTTATATACCGTAACCGCCCAACAGAGGATTAGCGGAAGCATTTTCCATTCATTATCCCGTAACCTTTCGTTGCCTGATATATGGTTGACACAGACGCTATGGCAACTAACCCGTCACTGTCTTTCACTTTCGTGCCAATAGTGTCGTCATTAAATTTTATAATAACCAAATCAGGTAACTAGCCTGTTTCAATTTGGTCACAACGAGGGGGAAGCCTACAAGTTTGGATATTATCCCTATTGCCCGCTTACCAAGCCCTTAATGACAAAGATATTGCATCCTACCATGATTCTGGAGCCTATGTCTAGTTTTAACAATTGCATCAAACCGTCACAATTATTTACATCACTTGGATGTTGGTAGTATCTCATACCTAAATTGTTGCCTCATGTGACGTATCGATAGTACATAATAATATAGCAAGCTTAAATTAACAAAAAACAATAAGCTTAATGATATACACACAGGGTGAAAAATTAACAAAAATCAAATTATTAAAGGAAATAAGAATTAAAAGATGTATTCAGAACACTATAACGCCACAAATTTAATACCATTTGACACAACCGTCAACGACGTCTGCCCGTATGGATCAAATCGCTTAACCGCTTGCGCGATCAGATCACTTCAGTCACAAGCGCGGCATGGTTTGAATGCGATATAGTATAACTATTTGGCTTGGCACCGACTTCAAATCGTGTTAGTGGATTAGAGCATACATTGTAATTATATTTTATAAAAATTAATACATAATTAGAATTAGACAAGAATTAAATAGTTCATCTTATTTTTCGGTTTTTAGTGTTTTAAATAAGTATGGTTTTTGGCTGATCCTATTTTGAAGTCGGTTTACATTTTTTTATAAAAAGTTTAATAAAATCTTAGATTTAACCTCCATTGTAATTGTCTTTCTTACTCTCTTCTTCACTTTACTATTACTGTCTTGTTTAGGTGGCATAGTTTAAAATTTACTTAAATATATATGTATAAAAACAAAAACTGTCAAAGATGCAAAAAAAACTAATGTATTACGTCTTGATTATCCGTTGTCCCTAAAGTAACTAAACAAAATCAGCAGCATGTGTGGGGTAATCCCCGCACGCCGACACCGCGCCCCGTTGGCCCACGGACTTTGACCTCGCGACAAGTGAATTCTCCTATGCCGGAAATCGAAACAAGTGACGTATGCTTGAGGAATAGTGTCAAAACTTTGTTCGACGCAAATCGAAACGACGTAAGTCGAGGACTGCCTGTATTGATTTTCAGGAGACCCTACTCGAGAAAGTGCAACATATAGTTGGCCATGAGAAAAGCACTCTTTTCTTAGATCGATGCCAACCATAGAAAAAGTTTGTCCCTGGGATTTATTTATTGTAAGGGCAAACGATATCTTTACAGGTAACTGTAATCTTTTAAAAGATATAGGACAATCCGTCGGTATCATCGGGATCCGCGGAAAGTGAGCAAGCTGTCCGGCCGCGGGGCCGGTGATGATAATAGCTACAATCACATTGTCTCGCAATTCCATAACCAAAAGTCGTGTTCCATTACACATATTGGGAGGGCTTAAATTTCTCAGAGCGAGCCGCGCGACTACCTATTTCATAGATGTGCCCCTCTCCTGCACTCCGCTTTCAATTTTATTTAACTCGTAATATCTTTCGAATGGAGTGTCCGATTTTAATAAAATAAAAAGTTATTTACAGGTATTTAAACAGCCTTGCTTGAGAAATCATTTATTTAGGTAAGGATTAAGGCAAAGTTATAAATAACTTGGTCTGATTATGGTCGAAATTTCTATTAAATATTAAAATTTTAAAAGTAGTTACAGTGACATAACTACAATAGTTAGACACATGCTATCGCGACATTTTTTGTAGGTATTGATATGTTCTTTAATATTGTGGAAAATTTTTGGTTCTATTATCAATACAGCACATGCGATGAAAGATATGGGCGTTTTTTTACACCTTGGGTAACATTATTGTAATTTTAGTAGGGATCCTTATATTTTTCTTACAATTAAAATAGCCTATAATAATCAGTGATAATGTTTTATTCAAATGGTGAAGGAATTATTTAAATCGGTCCTGTACTTTTTGAGCCAATTCATTACAAACATACTTACATACCAACCTTTCCTCTTTATAATATTAGTATAGAGTATAGATAACCTCTATTTTGCCCCTGTGTGTTTTAAAATAACTTAGGTCTATGATATGCAGATAAAAAAAAGTAAAACCCACCTGACCGGCATGAAATAGGTAGTAGATCATTTACCCTCCTATTGTTGGAGGAGGCTTGAACCCAGTAGTGAGACATGTATGGGTTGAAATGATCATTTGTATAATAAGCAAACAATGAACTGTTGACATAACATTTGGTATCAAGCACCACTCTCAATCGTCACTCATCTAATTTTAGTGTTTTTAAATAATAATTTACTATTTGTTCTATTTTGTTTGCATTATTTTGAAAATAAAATATACGAAAATAAATTATAATTCATTTAAATTATAATTTATTTTCATATTGTTCAGTCTCATAAAATTACTTCAACTGTAAAGAAAAATAATGTTAATCGCCATGTTTGCAATAAAACATGGCGATTACGGCACTATCCCTTCAGTTGTAGAAGAGGCCTACCTCCAACAGTAGAGATATGGGCTGAATGATGATGATGATAGTGAAAATATTTGTGATTACAGTTAAAACAAATGGAGTTACAAGATTTGAATACACTTAAAACCGTGCACCCATTAATACGTATTAGTTGTGTGCCATCGATGATAAAGGACCCTGATGATGATAAAATTGATGAAAACAAGGATTTCAAATTTCATCTGTTAGAAATCACATCTGATGCCCAAGTTAAAGAAGAATTCTTTGAAGGTATAAATTTTCTTTAAGGAATTCTATGGCATGTTATGGCAAATTACAAAAAACCCAGACTGAGGTGTTCACACTACCAAGTTTTATTTGTTATATTTATACATAACCAAGAGTTCTTTCTGTGTAACGGAGTAAGAATACCATTCATCACTCCCTATCTTACCTGTGGGTGATAGTAAGAGACGACTAATGGATAAAAAATACATAGAATGAGTATGCAAGAGAAAGCAAACACAAAACAAAACTTTAACAATATGTCCAACTAGTGTGGTATAGTAGGTTAATTTCCCTCCCATTATGGATGAGGCTCGAGCCCAGCAATGAGATGTATATATATATGTATATAAATAAATAGCTGAAGTACTGAGAGAATAGCAGTAGATATAGTGAAACTGTATGCCCAGTTTTTATTCACTGTTTGTCAGTTGGTCAGATTGTCACACTTTTACTGCATAACATAAAATGTTAGCAGGGTAGGCAGAGAGAACAGAGTGCGAGAGAACTCTATCCTTGCATACTTCACTCGCTTCTTCAACATTCATAATTCTCTTCATACACGCTCGCCGGTTTCGGAGACATGTGACATGTGTGTGAGATGTGATGTATGTGGGAAGATTTTCATACACGCTCGCCGGATCGGTATATATAAATGTATATAAACTCATTTGCAAAAAAAACAGGCGGTTTTGATTTTCATTGATATTTAAAAAGATACAATACCAAAAAGGTTTCAATCGTTTGTACACGTTACTGGCCAGTTTTAAAAATGCTGTGGTATTTAAAAAAGTATGTTCTAAATTCAATTTTTCATTTGATGTTCATTTTTACAGAAAACCCCTTTTTATCCTACATTTTTGGCGCGAAGTTCCAGAAGTTAACATCGACTTTCATAACTTTTATTCAATTTTTATCGATTAATTTCATATCCTTGACTGTCAAAGCTTTATTTAATGCTGTTTGGCTGTATCAAAAATGGTAGATAAAGTGGTAAAAGCTACCAAAATTATCGCGCTGCTTGAAGAGGGTTGCAGCCAATGTTTCGTGGCTAGGAGGCTAAATGTTAGTCGCTCGACAGTCCAAAGGACCTGGCAGCGATATCAGGAGACTGGTTCCGTCGAGAGAAGGCCTGGTTCTGGAAGAAAACCATGTACCCAACCACGGGATGATCGTTTTCTTGTGAGTCGCGCATTGAGAAATCGCAAATCTTCGTATGTGGATCTTAAGAACAACCTCCAAGAAGTAAGAAATGTGCATATTAGTCTATGGACGGTCAGGAGGAGGCTTCTCGCTGCCAATATACGCAGTCACCGCCCGGCCCGCGGCCCCAAATTACTCCGTGAGCACAGAGTTCACAGGCTTAGGTTCGCTAGAAATTGTGAATCATGGACTCAAGACGATTGGAATAGGGTTTTGTTCTCTGATGAAGCCAGGATATCTCTGTTCGGTGAAGATCGACGTCGGCGAGTGCTAAGAAGACAAGGAGAACGCTTTGCAGAGGCATGTTTCGAAGAAATCACACCTTATGGTGGGGGCTCTGTTATGTTTTGGGCAGGAATAAATTCAATGGATCGTACAGAGTTAGTCTTCATTGAAAACGGCTCACTGACTGGGCATCGATACATAACGGAAGTTCTAATTTCTCATGCACAACCCGCATTGGCCGCTCTAGGTGAAGACTCGATTTTTATGGACGACAATGCTCGCGCCCACCGATCCCGCGATGTTAATGCGTATGTGCAAGAGGTCGGCATTCGTCGTTTGGATTGGCCAGCTCGAAGTCCCGACCTCAATCCCATAGAGCATGTCTGGGACGTTCTGAAACGGCGTGTGAGATCAGTACACCCGGCTCCGCAGACCATCAGAGAGCTGAAGAATGTGATTACTGCGGAGTGGGAACGTATTCCGCAAGCAAGTATCCGGGATATACTCGCTAGCATGCCCAGACGAATTCAAGCTGTGATTTTAGCTAGAGGGGGTCACACTCGATACTAAACATTTATCTGCTTTTACTTTATTAAAGAAAAACAAACAAAAAAACTTTTTTATTTTTACTTCATGAGCATATGCACTACTAGCGAATATACACTACTAGCGAGGTTTAGCATTATTTCCCATAAATTGTATCTAAATTTTATGAAATACTGATGAAAACGATTATTTTCTTATTAATTTACCAAATTGTGTGGATAAAACTACCTATAATTATCAAACAAAGAAATATTAACATTTGAAATGGTTCATTGCTTAGGTGCCCGTTTTTTTTTGCAAATGAGTGTATCTATATATATAAAAATGAAACCCGTTTACCGTTGTCACGACATAACATGAAAACGGCTTGACCGATTTGGCTGATTTTTTTTTTGTAGTTTTCTAATACTCGGTACAAGGTTCTTACGGAAAAAAAATTAAGAAAATCTTTCAGAAAGATTGAAAAATATACATTTAATTTTGCGTATTTTAAAAAAAGCGCGTTACGAATGTCAACGTCATTCAATTTAAAACAAAAAACTCTGTGGTGATCTATGACACCACAGACACCTTGGTTCTGCTTCTGTTCGTCCATTCGGACAGGCAAAGGGATCAAAGCCCATACAGCCAAGTCTTATTTAATTATTTTTCATACATTGTTCATCATTTCTTCATATTATGTAGCCTTAATAGTCATTGTCTGTCAGTAAGTCAAGTCGTTACCATTAATCGGGCGCTGATAACCTAATCAATGATTTTCTTTGGAAATTTTGGACAAATATGAAAATACACGTAAACCACTATTATACCATATTCACTACACTTCAGCACTTTAACTGTACCATATTGCATAAAATACCAGCAAAATTATTTAATATAACACCACAAAACACTAAAGAAATGAATATAATACAAGAGCGTGACATGACATTTCCACATTCGCGCCAAAACTCCCAATCACAGACATAACCGCGCTAACAAATGTCAACGTCATTCAATTTAAAACAGGTTTTTTGTTGGTTGGTACAGTTAAAATTCTGAAGTGTAGTGAATATGGCATAATAGTGGTTTACGTGTATTTTCATATTTGGAACTATCAACTTCAGCGTGTGTCTGAAACACATCGATCAAATGCTGATGGAAATGCACAGAATGTTGGCAGAACAACTATACTCCCAGCAACATACGTCGGAAGTCCGCGACATATGCATGAATATGCTCAAGATGCTATGTCCTATGTACGACATTATGGCACACCAGATTTGTTTATCACGTTCACATGCAATCCAAAGTGAACGGAAATTCAACTATTTACTAGCCAATCACCTATTGATCGCCACGATGTCACTGCAAGGGTGTTCAAAATGAAATTAAAATCACTCATGGATTTTATTGTTAAGCATCGCGTGTTTGGCGAGACGCGCTGTTGGATGTACTCAGTTGAGTGGCAAAAACGCGGATTGCCACATGCACATATCCTCATTTGGTTGGTTCAGATGATAAGACCGAATGAAATTGATAATGTGATATCAGCAGAAATTCCCGATAATAATGAAGACCCAATATTACATGAGGTTATTACAAAGAATATGATACATGGGCCATGTGGAATATTAAATCCCATTTCTCCGTGTATGGTTGAAGGAAAATGTTCAAAACGCTACCCAAGACAATTAGTAGCAGAAACGATTACTGGAAATGATGAATATCCACTTTATCGCCGCCGATCCATTGATGACAATGGAAAGTCAACAATAGTCAAAGTAAATCGACAGGACATTGAAGTTGATAATCGTTGGGTTGTTCCGTTTTCGCCATTACTCTGTAAGGCATATAAAGCACACATAAACGTCGAATTTTGCCATTCCGTGAAATCTATTAAATACATTTGCAAGTATGTGAACAAAGGTTAGGTGGCTGTCTTTGGAGTTGCTGCTGAAAATTCAAATGATGAAGTCACTCAATATCAAATGGGCCGCTATGTTAGTAGTAACGAAGGCATGTGACGTATATTTTCGTTTCCTATACATGAACGACACCCTACTGTTGTTCACTTGGCCGTACATTTGGAAAATGGTCAACGGGTGTATTTTACAGATGCAAATGTATTACAACGAGTTGACAGGCCACCATCGACAACATTAACCAGCTTCTTTGAAATGTGCCAGAATGATGATTTTGCCAGAACGCTACTTTACTCCGAAATGCCAAGATATTATACCTGGAATCAATCATCAAAAAAATTTCAACGACGAAAGCGAGGGCAGCCAGTTCCAGGTTACCCACGAGTATTTTCCACCGATGCACTAGGCCGTATTTATGCAGTTCATCCCAGTCAAGACGAGTGTTTTTATTTGCGTTTACTATTAGTCAATGTTCGTGGTCCAACATCATTCCAACATCTGCGAACTGTTAATGGTGTATTGTGTGGCACATACAGAGAAGCCTGTCAACATTTGGGATTGTTAGAGAATGACACTCATTGGGACCACACTCTCGAAGATGCTGTGATTTCGTCAAATGCTAAACAAATACGAACATTATTTTCTATAATTTTGTCTACATGCTTCCCATCAACACCGACTGATTTATGGCATAAATACAAAGATTATATGATGGAAGATATATTGCATCAGATGCGTCTTAGAACATCGAATGCAGATTTGCAAATGAACGAAGAAATTCACCATGAAGCATTCATTTTAATTGAGGACATGTGCTTGATGCTTACCAACAAAATATTAACACAAATAGGAATGATAGCACCCAATCGCCCAATGCACGACTCATTTGATCAAGAATTGAGACGAGAAGCCCAATACGATTCCGAAAAATTGCGAGAAATGGTTGATAGAACAGTTCCCCTTTTAAATCAACAGCAAAAATATGCCTACGATACGCTCATGAAAGTAGTGAACGATGGAACTGGCGGAATTTATTTTTTAGATGCTCCCGGTGGAACTGGGAAAACTTTTTTGTTATCATTGATTTTGGCAACGATTCAATCGCAAAGTGGAATTGCACTAGCCCTAGCTTCATCAGGTATTGCAACTACGTTGTTGGAAGGCGGTCGAACAGCTCATTCAGCTCTCAAGCTGCCGTTGAACCTTCAAATTAATGAAACTCCAACTTGCAACCTTTCGAGGAATTCTGCGATGGCCAAAGTGCTGCAGCAAACCAGATTGATCATTTGGGATGAATGTACGATGGCACACAAAAAATCTTTGGAGGCATTAGATCGCTCGATGCAACATTTACGAAATAACAAAAACCGGTTTGGTGGTGCAATGATACTATTGGCAGGTGATTTTCGACAAATATTGCCAGTTGTTCCACGCTCAACGCCAGCTGATGAACTGAATGCATGTTTGAAGTCGTCCATTTTATGGCAATACATTAAAACACTTAAATTGAGTATAAACATGAGAGTCGAATTGCAGGAAGACCAGTCTGGAGAAGTGTTTTCCAAACAACTGCTCGATATTGGTAATGGTATTATTGCTGTTGATACATCATCTGGATACATTACATTCCCTACCAATTTTTGTAAATTTTGTGATTCAAAGACCGAACTCATGGAGATGGTTTTCCCAAACATTGCTCAAAATTACGTAAATCACGTTTGGTTAAGCGAACGTGTTATATTGGCCGCAAAAAATGTTGATGTGAATGAAATGAATTTTCAGATTCAAGAGAAAATAGCTGGCGAATTGAAGAATTACATATCAGTTGATTCCATTACTAATAAAGATGAAGTTGTCAATTATCCAACAGAATTTTTAAATTCGCTGGAATTGCCCGGTTTACCACCTCATAATCTACAATTAAAAATCGGATCAGTAATTATTATGCCATTCAGTTTTAAACGTTTACAGTTTCCAGTGCGGCTTGCATTTGCAATGTCAATAAATAAATCGCAAGGGCAGTCGCTAAGTATATGTGGCATCAACCTAGAAAATCCATGTTTTTCACATGGCCAATTATATGTCGCCTGTTCCCGTGTCGGAAAACCATTAACATTATTTATTTACGCGCCAGAACATAAAACTAAAAATATAGTTTATCAAAAAGCATTAGAATAGAGAGAAGCAGTGAAGGGTATAGAGGCTATTAGTTGCTTTCTAGAGCGCGCGTGATATTGAGCTCAGTGTTTACTTCAAAATGCCCAGTTGTTCAATAGCGATTTGTAAAAATATAAGTGAAATTATTGAACCCTACGGTATGAACACTATTATGAAAATATATACTTTGTTTTTTATTTAATAAAATTAGTAAAGTTCTTCTCAGGTATGACGAGACCAGGGAAATAGGTATTCATTTTTATATGGAGGATATTATAGATTCCAGTTCAAATTGAATAGGTACGCATACATAAGATAGGTCAGCTATACAAAATAAAGTAGTGCATCAAATTTACGCTAAGGCGGTACGAAGTTCGCCAGGTCAGCTAGTATATATATATAAATGTATATATATATATATATATACCTGGTTTACCTCTTGAAAAACAATCCTGTATATTATATATATATATATATACTCTATTATATATGACCTCTATTTAACCTTTAGAGGTCACCTTGATATATTTGTACGTAATTTTTTCCGCTCTTTTCATTTCCGATATCAAAAATAGGGGTTCCCATTTAAAAAACAAAGTTGACCTTGAAATAACTTTGAAAACGAAGCTTAAGGTCAAATCCAAGGCCACCACGACATGCGTTATTAATAATTTCGTTCGACTTATTTTTTATATAAGGGTTTCCATACTTTTGCCCCGCCCTGTAAATATAAATAATACCTTAACATTACGAATATTTTTTACGAACACCTCTCTATAACAAATTTTCAACGATCAAAAAACAGTGTAAATACCTTTATTTAATGAATTTTGTCAGCTCAAAACGAGTTTTGTTGTGTGAATCTTTGAAATTAACGTTTAATTACCTGCATTATGCAGTATGAACCCTCCTTAATACTTACTTTTACGGATTTTACTTCATTTAATTTTGATTTTTAATCTAAGGGAAAAAATATGTGACCTACCTAATTGTTTTTAAATAGAAAATACATAAAGTAATTTGGTAAAAATATGTTATCATTTATAAGTAGAAGTTTTTCACTATAATAAGATGAAGTACGTAATTTTGCGGTGAATAAAAGCATTCGAAAACCTTAATATAAATAAACCTCAGTTTAACGAATTACTTGATATAACGAATATTTACGAGTTCCGGTCGGATTTATTACATCGACACTCCTCTCCATATTTATTGATTAACTGAAGATCCTCGAACGCGCCTAAACACATCGGCAATTGCCGCTGAAATTAAAAACGCTAGTCTGACCACAGAGCGCTATATATTAGCGCGCTAAAACCCTGACTTATCGCCACCCAAGCGATAACGCACACGAAGCCCGAATGTTCGCGACGATAGCCAATAATGACCGGTCACATCTGCGTATATCGTCTCATTGCACAAAGCTTCGTGACGATACACGCAGGTGCGGCCCTAGCATTATAGTAGTTGACTCCATGTTTAAGTTAAATACTTACAGATTATTTAATTGGTAACATTTCAACTTACAAAGTTGTTTAGAAAGTTGAATGAATTGACTCATTCATTGTCTGAGTAGCAACTGGTCTGGAGTTAGGAGAGGCTGGTAATCTACCATCTCTCACACAGATACTATCAATTTTTATGATAAACATTTATTTTGATACTTTTCTGTGTGAGAGAGAAATAAAAATATTATTATTATTATATTATTCATTGCATGTGTGCCAAGCACAAACAGATAGATTAGAAGCTCTGAACATTACTTTTAGATTTGATTGCTATGAATTCAGGAAATTCCAAGTAAAGCGTCATTATTTTTTACTAATTACGACTTACGAAATGTGCTTTCTATAATACGAGTTATAGAGTATAAATATATACACTATTAACACCTTAGCTGCTATATCGGGTCGAAAATATCTTATGTATATCTAGCCCTTGGTGCGTCTTTAATAATACCGTTCAAACCGTTGGTGCGGGACGGATATATATCATATTTTCAGCTCTACAACAGAGATAAATACAGTTTTGGAATTTTCACGTCAAGTATTATTAAAAAAATACCTAATGTACTTATCGGATCTTTTCAACCCGATACGCACTGTAAGTCAAATATTACAGTCTAGTGTGTTTATCGGATCTTTAAGACCCGATGCCCGATGACCTGATTGACGCACTGAGTTTTTCATTAAAATAAATAGTGAAGTGGTAGTGGGTGGTTGTGATTACGTTTAAACAGTTTTTAATTACTATAATAAGAAATGAAGAAATCTAAAAGATACTTGATGTATAGTCATGAAAGTAGTAATAAAAAAATGGAAGACCAAAAAGGAACAACCGAATATTCTACAAAAGACCAAAATGAGAATAAAATGCATAAGAAATCCGTTAATTCTACAGCCATCTACACAAGCTCATCTACAGGAAATACTTTACAAGTACTTCAAACAGAAATTGTACCAAGTACCTCTCGTCTTCAACCTATTCAAATATCTGAAGATATTATTGTAAAATCATCTTGCAGTAATATCAAAACTAAAAGATTTGAAAATAATTCTCCAATATTTAGTGATGAAGACCTTGATATATTTTCTACACCCAAAAGCCACAAAAAAAAACAAAAGATACTCACAAGCGAAGTAGATGTTCTATGTAAGAGAAAAGATGAAAATAATACATCCTCAGCGTTGACAAGTAGATGTGGCTCATTCAGTGATATTGGTATATCTTTTTTTTTTTTTTTTTTTTTGTTTACGCTGTGGAAATGCTTTTGCGCACATCCCCCGCCAGTGACAGACGGGGGGGTGTGTGGGACTCGCCGGCCATGAGATTGACGGCCGGAATACCCACTAAAACCTAACAGCGGTCCCTTCCGCGCTTTTACGGGATGCCGGAGAGATCGTCTATTGACATTTTATCCCCGACACCCCTACGCTTAGCCATCTGGCCACGACCAGTCAGCCGTCAAGGCGGTGGGAGGAGGTGCGCGTAGCGGCGCCTCCCTCTCCCTGGTCGCCGCCGGCGGAGCGAGTTCGCAGACGCGAGTGCTTCGCGTTCTCGCTCCGCGGCCTCCTTTGCAGAGATGACTTCCTCGTAAAAGGAGGCCATCGACGTCCAGTGCCTGTCGCTGTCAAGCATCTTGTTGATGACGGTTGACAACGACAGGTCCGCTCCAATGACCGCCGACAGGTCGCGGCGCTGAGGCCCCCAGGCGGGACATACCTCCAGGGTGTGACGCGCGTCATCGATTTGCGCGCCACACTCATGGCATCCAGGGGCCTCTTTACGTCCAATTCGGTGCAGGTACTTACCGAAGACCCCGTGTCCGGTAAGTACCTGATATTGGTATATCTAATTTGACTTCACTCAATTCATCTTTTAATGAAGATAAGTTTTTGAACCTACTATCATCACCTTCGCAGAGAGAGGACAATTACGCAACAGGTACTGTTAATGAATTACCTAATTTTAATATGAATGTTAGTACCGTTACAAGGAATCAAGATCAATATGAGGTACGTCTAGTGAGCGATATACAATCCAGCAATGATTCTGATAATTGTATTCCGTCCAGTCATGAGTCGTCTAATTCGGTATCTCAAATGACATCGGAGGACTCACTATCGGAAGTAAACTATGAACCTGCAGCTGAAGATATAATATCAAGTACAGGTTATAGTGAAGATGAAGAATGGAGAGATATAACGGATAATAATCTATTAAATTTTGAAGAGTTTGCAGGTAATATAGAAGTATTTGTACCAATCAATACTATTGATCCAGTCGATTATTATAAATTATTTCTAACTAGTGAGATTATTGATAAAATGGTCCTTGAAACGAATAAATATGCATATAAGTGTTTAGAATCTGAACTTATTAAAGAAAAATCTCGTTCTAAACTCTGGAAACCCACAAACCAAGAAGAAATGTATAAATTTCTAGCTATTTTATTAGCGATGGGTCTAGTTAGAGTACCTAAAATAAATGACTACTGGTCCAAAAAAGCAATTTATAGGAATGAGTTTATAGCATCAATTATGAGTAGAGATAGATTTTTGCTTTTGTTAAAATTCTGGCATTTCAGTGACAACACCAGTGAAAGCGATAAGTTGCATAAGATCCGGGATATATATGAAAAATTACTTGTTCAGTATAAAACGGTATTGAAACCTGGCAAAGTGTTGGTTATTGATGAAACCATGATACCATGGAGAGGAAGATTAAAATTCCGCCAATACATAAAAAATAAAACACATAAGTACGGTGTTAAATTTTACAAAGCGTGCACACCAGAAGGTTATACATTTAACATCAATATATATACAGGCAAAAGTGATGGTGGAAGAGAGTTAAATCATGCGCATAATGTGGTCATGAAGTTAATAACAAGTTTTGAGGATACAGGTAGAATTGTCATAGTTGATAATTTTTACACATCTATTGGTTTATCTGAAGCTTTAATTAGCAAAAAGACATTTATTTGCGGAACTATGCGTGCGAATAGGCGAGGTTTACCAAAATCGGTAATAGGTAAAAAACTAAAGAAGGGTGAAATTGTAGGAAAGATTAATAGTAAAGGAATCCGAATAATAAAGTGGCTTGATAAACGCCCAGTACTAATGTTGAGTACATGTAAAAATCATGATACGACCCTAAAGCTAACTGGAAAAATACGTAGAGGCACGCATATTGAAGTTATGAAACCTGAATGTATCCTCACTTACAATCGCTATAAAAAAGGGATCGATTATAGTGATCAAATGTCATCTTATTACTCTACTCTTAAAAGAGGTCTTAAGTGGTACATAAAAGTAATTATGGAGTTACTATTTGGAACTAGCATAATTAATGCTTGGATCATTTATAACCTTAAAAACGAAACAAAAATAAGCAAAAAACAATTTGTAGAGCACATTATAGAAAAATTTTCAAAAGCATCACACAATAATGAAACTTCTTTAGCGCCAACCACTGTTTCGCTTCACAGTTTAGAAATGGGTGATAAAAAACGAAACTGTTCGGGATGTTATGATAAACTTCGGCAAAGTTTGAATAGCAAAGACGCCGCCAAAAGAGTGAAGAAGGTAAAAACAAGATGTGAGGGTTGCATGAAAACAATGTGTCGTGATTGTTATAATGATAAACATAAATTATTACATAGTATATCATAACATATCAATATTTTTCTTGTTTTTTTGAACGTTTGAAATACTTTAATTTAAATGTTGTAATGTTTTAAATAGTATATAGCTTGTATTTTGTATTACAATAAGAAATATTTCAACATCGACTTTTATTTAATATCCCTCAGGCCATCCCTTTAATTCTGTCGATATATTTACGAATTGGTGCTGATATCGGGTCAAAAACATCCGAAAAAAACAACTCCGAAATACTAAAAAGTTACTGGTCAAATTCATTTACTATCGTAACTTCATGTATTGCTATTAATTTTGATAAGAAAATTATATAAACGAGAAATAAAATAATTTTAATTTTATAGATAAATTACTTTTAAAAGAAGAATGCCAAACAGATATTTTCGACCCCATAACGCACCATAAAATTGTCGTGCGACAGGTCGAATATATCTATTAAAGCACCAATGGACAGTTAGAAAAATATTTTACCGCAGCTAACGTGTTAAACGTTGCAGAGAAATAAGCCTAAATAATTTGGGTAATGGCGTATCTAGAGATGCAGTGGAAGGCAGTAGCTTTCTTATGAACTTAACAAGGTTCGAGTTATAGAGATTTCACTGCATTTACAGATGATTCATTTATAAATGGGGCAGTTGATATCAAGTTAGAGCCTACTGTTGAAGATGAAGATATTTGTACAGAAGATGTTGACACAATGCAGGATACAAAATTGGAACATGATATACAACTAAAAACTGTCAAGATTGTTTTAGAGAGAATAGATTTGGAACAGTTTAGAACAGGTATATATTACTAATGTTTGTTTTAAAACAAGATCCCGCACTAAAGGTATCATACCGATCTTAGCGACCGCGACCATCCGACTATGTAATCATGGTCGCCTGTCGCGGGGCCGACTGTTAGCATTCCGATGTCAGCGACGCGACCGCAACTTGCACTATTTCCATTGTTTTATGGGTGACAATTTTGCTCTATTGTAGCGATATATCAGACAATTTATCTAGCAGCTATTGGAACTTGAAGAAGGGGATGAAATGATATGCTAATGATTCGAAGATATGTTAGTGTCTCTTCCTTCGGAAGAAAGAAAGAAGATCCACTGAATCCACTCAATTTCAACACCGCATGAAGACGAGGGTTGCTTTCACACATTCATAAAACGCTCCCATTATTATAAATTTCGCGTCTGCGTCGCGTGACTGCACTGCCTCTGACGCGACCGGGTCGCGGTTGCCGCGCGACTCTGGCTGACCACGCCCGCCGGCCGCGCGACGCGGTCGCGGGCTTTGTTTAGTGCTGCATATAAATTCATACGAAGCAGTGGGTCGCGCGACCCATTCATGATCGCGGGTCGCGGTCGCTAAGATCGGAAGCTAACTTTACGTATAAATCCTTGTATTGCGATGTGACGTCACGAACATACAATTAACTGACACAAATTACACACAGACTCGGAACAACAATTTCATGAAGAGACTGGTCAGTATAGTTTTATTTAGAGTTTACTTGCTCTTGCATAGATGTTATCTACATATCATAGCCCTTAATCGATTCTAAAAGACGTACAAGCAGTCACGGGCAAGAGAGGGTCTTGAAATCTATTCTATCTCCATAACCTCACGACAAATAGATTAGCTGTAGAATAACCTGGTGTTTTAGTCCATATGTCTTTCCATGTTGATAATGTTGAAGCTTAGTTAAAATAACTAACACATAATTTAATAACAAAGTTAGAGCATAGATGAGGAATTGGCCTAACTGCAATCTGCTGCCTCGTGGTCGATTTCCGTGCAGGACAATGTTTCGGTCCACTCATGGCTAATTGTGACTTTAATTTGTGGCCGTTAATTTTGTGAAGCCACCCGCGATGAAAGTATTTATTCTTTAATTCGTGTTGTCGATTTTTTTTAAAAACTCAAATTGTGGAAAAGAAATAAGTGCATTGATATCAGAAATGGTTTTTGCAATCTCTGACCACATTATTGTACATGGAATTGACAATGTATCTTGTAAAACTGTTAGTCGGGTTTAACTTCACACAAGTATTGTTAGAAATGGCAGTGTGTGGAGCCCCTACTTCACTGCTGCCTCACCTTCAAATACTAACTTCATATTTTTATAATTTAGGTTCATCTGCCGCTAAGAACCCGAAAAATGATATACAGAATGGAAATACTGAAAGCATTATTTCAGTAAAACCTGAAACAGAAGTGACAATAATACAAAATAAAAATAATGAGGAGAAAATACAGACCATTGAGAGAGCTGTCGACAAGAAAAATATTGTGAAGGAAATATCTTTCATAGATAAATATATAAAGAAAAGGAAACAAAATATGGAAACATTTAGTGATGTACATAGCAAGATTAATAAAACTAAAAGGTGTAATATACGTGAAAAAAATTTCACTTATAAAAGTGCTTTAGGAGGTCATATATGTAAACACACAGGTAAACATCCTTGTTGGTGTGATTTATGTAAAAATAGTGTCACTCCGAAGACTAATTTAACAACACATACACTTACACACAATAGTAAGAGGTCATATAGATGTAAAGTATGTGGGAAAAATTTCAATCGGAAGAGTCATTTAGTAGCACATATACGAATACACACAGGTGAGAGACCATATAGATGTAACGTATGTGGGAAGAGTTTCATTTGGCAGAGTAGTTTATTAACACATACACAAATACATACTGGTGAGAAATCATGTAAATGTAATGTATGTGGAAAAAGTTTCAATCGGCAGAGTAATTTAGTAAGACATACACGAATACACACTGGTGAGAGATCATGGAAATGTAATGTATGTGGAAAACGTTTTAATCAGAAGAGTATTTTAGTAAGACATACACGAATACACACTGGTGAGAGATCATATAAATGTAATTTATGTGGGATGAATTTCAATCGGAAGAGTAATTTAGTAAGACATACACGAATACACACTGGTGAGAGATCATATAAATGTAATTTATGTGGAAAGAGTTTCATTTGGAAGAATAGTTTATTAACACATAAACGAATACATACTGGTGAGATATCATGTAAATGTAATGTATGTGGAAAAAGTTTCAATCAGAAGAGTAATTTAGTAAGACATACACGAAAACACACTGGTGAGAGATCATATAAATGTAATGTATGTGGAAAAAGTTTCAATCAGGAGAGTAATTTTGTAACACATACACAAATACACACTGGTGAAGGATTATATAGATGTGATATATGTGGGAAGATTTTCAAACGGAAGGGTACTTTAGTACGACATATAGGAGTACACACTGGTGAGAGATAATATAAATGTAATGTATGTGAGAAAACTTTTATTCAGAAGAGTACATTAGTAAGACATACATTACGTTTCACGTACGTACGTGTAAGACATACATTACACTACATCAATGAGATACTAGCCTCTGAACCTTCACTAGACTTATTTTCTTGTACAGAGAGATGTTTTATGTCTGTAGCCGAGAAGTATGTGGAGGCACTGACCATTAGCAGTAGTATATGTTGATCCAAGTTTATTATATCTTATCTTTATTGTAATGATTCAATACATCTTTTATAATATGTTATTCTCCTCAGTTTGTATAAAAATATTGTCTATTATTGTGTATGGCACGCTGTTAGCAATAATGAAATTAAATATAAATAAATAAATACACTCTGGTGAGAGACCAAGTAGATATAACGTATGTGAGTAAATTTCACGCCGAAGAATCTTTATTAAGTTGTAATAGGTACTGGTGAAGTCATATAGTTGTGATGTATGTGAGCAAAGCTTCAGTTATCTACATACACTTCGCGCAAAAATTAAAGGAACAAAAATTTTTTCGTAATTTTTTGTCAATTTTCAACAGGCTGTATTTCAATAGGGGGGCATAGTCCGGAGCGTGCTCGTTCGCGTCCCCTGCCAGTCTAATTAGACTGCTAATCCGGCTCGAAATGCGTACCGCAATGCGGGTTAGGGCGTCCCCCGTAGGCGACGCGTACCGACCCGCCCCCGTCGGTACGAACATCGGCAGTTGCGGCGATGGGGGCCGCCACCCATCACGCCTTGCCCAGTTAGGCGAGTCGAGGAGAACGGAGTGCCGGGTGGGCACCTGGAATGTAAGAGGTTGTGTGGAAGGTAAGTTGCACGAGCTGATATCCGTCATGGCGGACCAACAGCTAGACGTGCTCTGTGTAACAGAGACCAAGCGAAGGGGCAGCGACGCCTGCGATCTTCCTGGTGGCGGGATGGCTCTGTGGTCTGGTGTACCACAGAGCGATCGAGCCAGCATGGGGGTAGGAGTGCTGTTGTCCTTTCGCTTGGCCTCAGGTGTGAAGGATTACGGAATGTATGATCACAGACTTCTCTGGGTCCGTATAAAACTAGGTGTCACCAAGGTATTCATGGTTGTAGCATATGCTCCCGTAGGATCCTCGGTGGCATCAGACCTAGAGAAGTTTTGGGACAATGTTAGGGAAGTTCTGGATATGGCAGAAACCAGTGAACGCGTGATTGTATGCGGAGATTTGAACGGATGGGTGGGGACCAAGCGTCCCGACTATGAGGACGTACTTGGTCCATTTGGTGATAAGAGAGTGAACGACGCAGGTAGGCTCATAGCGGATGTATGCATGGAGAGAAGCCTTATTGTGTCAAACACATTTTTCCAACATAAGGACATCCATATGTATACATGGAGAAGGAATGAACTGAAAAGCATAATAGATTTAATTTTGGTAGACAGTCGCCTCCGAAGCAAAATATTGGACGCAAGAGCCTACAGGGGCCCCACAGTCGACACGGACGACTATCTCGTTATTGCGAGATTTAGTGGTCTGTTCAGAAAGTGGAGGCACTGGCGAGAGCGTGTCCACTTCGGAGGGCTTGAAAGAATAAAGGTTGAAAGGTTGCAAGAAGAGTGTGTAAGAGAAAAGTATGCAGAGGGTGTCCGAGAACGGCTGACGATGGCAAGCCAGCCGCAATCGGACATTGAAGAATGCTGGAGAGTATTGAAAGAGAGTATGGTAGATACAGCGAAAGAAGTATGTGGAAGTTCAAAGAAGCATAGAAAAACAAATGGTGATGCATGGTGGGATGCGGAAGTGGCAGCTTCCGTAGAGCAAAAGAAGAAAGCATGGCTGGACTATGTCTCTTCTTTGAATCTGAATGACAGTATGACTGAACAGAAGAAAGAAATATATCGGCAATGTAAGAATGACACTAAGGCCTTAGTGAAAGAGAAACGTGATAGAGCAAGTATGAGTGCAGAAGATAGGCTGACTAAAAACTTCGAGGGTAACACCAAACTCTTTTGGAGGGAGGTGAAGAAGTCTCGGGGTGGTTGATCAGCCTTCAGAATGAATAAAATAAGGTCTAAAGGAGGAGACATTCTTACACAAACACAAGACGTGTTAAGCCGATGGAGTGAATATTTTGGCGATATGTATGCGGATGCTACGGTTGGCGCCGGTGTTGGATGTGGTTTAGTAGATCAACATTCGACAACGGCGTCCTCCGATGGCATCAGTATGGATGAAGTTGAATGGGCGATAAGAAGTTTGAAAAATGGTAAGGCAGCGGGCATTGATATGGTGTCTGCCGAGATGATCAAGCTCGGTGGCTCTTGTGTCTGGGAGGCGTTCCTGTTGCTCCTCAATTTATGTTGGAGCTCGGGAATGGTTCCCAGGGACTGGAATAGCGCAGTCATCGTGCCTTTGTTTAAAAACAAGGGTTCACGTTATGACTGCGCAAATTACAGAGCCATAGGCTTGACCAGTTTGGCAGCAAAAGTGTATGGAAAAATTATTGAAAGGAGAATGAGGATGGTGTCCGATGGTTTACTGTATGAGACACAAGGAGGTTTCAGGAGTGGAAGGGGATGCATGGATCAAGTGTTCTCTCTGCGCAACATTGTGGAGAAGCATCTGGCTCTAGGTCAGAGGGTTTTCTGCAGTTTTGTGGATCTGGAGAGAGCATTTGACACGGTTGTACGAAAGGAACTTTGGGACATTTTACCGGAGTATGGTATTAACGGTAAACTGCTACAGGCTGTGCAGTCCAGTTACATGGGCTGTAGAGCCTGTGTGCGGCTGGATGATGGAATGTCGCCTTGGTTTGACGTCAATATCGGCGTTAAGCAGGGGTGCGTTCTGTCAGCCAGGCTGTTTATCATATATCTGGATAAATGTCTCCAAAGGTTGAACGATATGAATGTAGGAGTCCAGATGGGCGACTCAGTGGTCACTGCTCTGCTTTATGCAGATGATGCAGTCCTGCTGGCACAGTCAGCGATTGACCTGCAGACCCTAGTCGACACAATGACAGAAGATTGTAAGAAAAGGGGTCTACGCGTGAATGTGAGCAAAACCAAAATAATGGTCTTTGAAAGAGATAAAACCAGAACAGATGTAAGAGTAACAATAGGTAATGATGTACTAGAGCAAGTGGATGAATTTGTATATCTTGGATGTGGATTTAGCCGAGATGGAAGGTACACCACTGATATAGAGCGAAGAGTGAATGCGGGAAATAGAGTGAACGGAGCGTTGGGGCAACTTCTCGGCAGCCACCACCTCAGCCAGAAGGCACGTGTAGCAATACATAACGCAGTGCTTGTCCCAACATTACTGTATGGAAGCGAGAGTTGGGTATGCAGAAAAGAGTATGATAGTAAAATTAATGCGGTCGAAATGCGATCTCTGCGGAAAATCTGTGGAGTTAGGCTGACCGACCGCATTCGTAACGACGACGTAAGAGAGCGAGTAGGTATGAAAGAGAGTATTGGTGTAAAGATGCGAAAGGGAATGCTCCGATGGTTCGGACATGTGGAAAGAATGCCGAACGAACGCCTGGTTAAGAAGATATACAATGCGAAAGTGGAAGGATGTAGGTACCGAGGGAGACCGAGACTAACCTACCTAGACCAGATCGGTCATGTACTGAAGGAAGGTGGAGTCAAGAGTCTCCGAAACCGGCGAGCGTGTATGAAGAGAATTATGAATGTTGAGGAAGCGAGTGAAGTATGCAGAGATAGAGTTCTCTGGCACTCTGTTCTCTCTGCCTACCCTGCAAGGGATATGGCGTGATGATATGTATGTGTGTATGTATGTGTATGTATTTTTGACGCAGATCCGATTCCCTGAAAAAATGTATCGTATCTTTTACGGTTCCAATGCAGTTGCGGATTTCAGGAACATTGTTTAAATCGTTTACCACGAGGTTTAATCTGTGGCAGGCGCAGTGAAAATATAAACCCTTTTTATAAGTTTCTCTCAATATTTTTTGGACTCCATCATCTTTTCCCGCCATAGTAGCACATCAGTCATAGCCCTGTCTCACGCATTTATTAGCGTCAATATTTAGCGTATTAATAAATCTATTAATTTCAGCAGCTATCGTTTGTGCATCCATTTTTCCAACTCCACAAAACCCATAAATTCTTCCTTAACATTTTTTTCTTTTTGATCGTAATATCGAAGACCTATTGCTAGTTGTTCCTTACCAGATATATCTGCTGATTCATCAGCCAAAATACTGAAGGCACTTGCGGCTCCTAATGTTATCGACCAATTTTTCTTTTATTAGGATACCGCATATGTTTAAAATTTCATTTTGTATTTTCGGGGACGTATATTGAGCATTCTTTTGACCCTTCTCTAAATGTTGCCGCAAAATCTGATCACCAGATTTAATTTAAGCAAATCTTGAAAAACGCCGTCATTTTTTTCTTTTCCTCTCAATGGCAAATCATGTGTTCCACAAAAAATTATTGTACTGATTAATGGTTGCAATGCATTTCTATTATCTTCATTAATTTTTTCGTGGCCTGTTTGCAAAGCAACTTGTACATTTGTTTTAATATTGCTAAAATAATTGGCAGACGCACTCGACTCTCTGTGCCATTGAGTATCTACATGCGCTTTACAATACATATGTATATCTTTATACTTAGTAAATGGTCGAACAATTAGAGATCCCTGTACACCACGAGCAACTTTTGGCGGAAATATAACACAAAACAAACAAAACGCACCTTTCAATCTCTTTGAGTAAGCAAGCTATGGTTTGTACATTTCTAACCAAGAGTGGTTAAATTTGCGTTTTAAATGTGTAGCATCACCAGCAAAATCATAATTTTCTGGAGGTACCTAGCATCGCTTTAACATTTCCATTCGTGTCTCGGTTGTCAAAACGAAAGACCGTCCAACCCATAGACCGATATCATTTTCATAAGAATTTTCTTCATCTTCCAGAATGGACGTAGATGTAGATGCACGAGATTCAGAAGCTACCTCATTGACAATATTACAAGAATTAACGATTTCCGATTCTGAATCTTGCAGGTTTACAACTGAGTTACACATTTTTTATTAGTAGAATGAGATTGTGTTATTGGCACTGAATCCACCTTATTAGACTGCTGCAATTGCTTACTGCAACTGGCATCATCATCTTCTGTACTGGTAATTTGCCGTTTTTTTGCTGCAAAAATGAAATACGGTATACAGTAATGAAACTACAAAAAATACATTTATTGCTTCGGCATGACTGTAAAATAAGTTAAAAGACGCCAGGACCGCAGGTCCTACAAGTACAAGTTATGTCCTTTCTTTGGACACCGACTCCGGTGGTTTCACTCGCGCTTTATAACTATTCCTTGGGAAAAATCGGGGTAAAAAGTTGTTAGTTATTTATGAACGCTCCCCTCCCGCACTCAATTACTTATTATTTTGTTTGATATTATTAAATTCATAATATTATTTGGGTCGAATGCCTGATTTAAATAATTCCTAAGTAATCTAGAGGTATTGAAGCAGACTTGAATTCGATTTTATTTATTTGGACAAAGTTGGTTAAAATAATTAGTACATAAAATAAAGGTTTGGATAACATGTCTTGCTGTGAAAAAAATAGGAGTCCTAGCTAAAATTTCAAAAATATTACCCAAGGTGTAAAACATTGGCCATAAATTGTCTTATATCGCGTGCGCTGCAAAAACTATTGATGATATAACTACAAAATGTTCTACAATATTAAGAAACATATTAATATCTACAAAAACCCTTGCGGTAGTATATGTCTAACTATTTTAGTTTGGTCAATATAACTACTTTTTTACAGTTTTAAAGTTGTCAAAAATGTCGACAAAAATCAAGTCATGCTATCCATATCTTAATATTAATACTTATCCAAATAAATTATATCTTATTCAAGACTATTTCAATACCTGTAGATTGCTTTTTACATTATCAAAATCGGATATTCCATTCAAAAGACATTACCTACGAAATTAAAAATTGTCAATTCAATAAATTAATAGATAAATAGCGGGCAACGCGGGTGCGAACGGCGAGTGTGAGAAAGGGATGGCAATAATTGCACACGAGCTGAAGAGTTTATTTTATAAAAATAATACAAATTAAAAAAAAAGTACGTTTATCCCAAAATGTATTTGAATGATTAAGATTGAATGTTTAAGAAAAAAAAACAGGCAGTCATGGGGACTGCCGATAGAAGTGAAAACTATTAACTTAAGACTAATTGAAATATTAATAATTTTCTAATTTTTATATAAAAATAAAAAATATTATCGAACATCTAGGAATCGGTTTATCACGCTAGTAAGATAACCTTTAAGCCACAATAATACTCATTTCATGACATAAAGGTTAAATATTAAAAATACAATTAAAAATAAATAATGCCTTACTTTTAAATGCAAATATTGATATGAATATTGAAAATATTTGAAAATAAATTCTTTATTTTCATTATTCATTTATCTATATAAAAACACTACTCATAGCTATAGATTATACTATTAGCATGTCGGTGACGCGAACCTATAAGTTTTTCCCCTCCAAAAACGCTCAACGCGCCTAAAGAAGTTTTCACTTCAATAAATTACTTAGTTTTTTGAGATTTCTCAAAATCTACTGGTCCAAATCTAAAGAACATAATTTTTTTTACTTGTTAAAATTGAATGACTTATTGTGGTAATAATATAGCAATATTTTCGTACAGTAATATTTTCCTACAGTACCTACGCATAATAACGACCGACATCATAAGTTGCTACTCCAGACAATCTGAAAATTTATATAAAATATTTATTTTTAATTCTAAATATATACATGTAAAAATATACTTAAAATTAAAGCAACTACCCGATAATATATGTTAATATAAATTGCATCCTTATTTTAAGCTTTCAAAGAAATTTTAGCTGGTGTAGGCATGAGATATACTTGCAATATTCCATACCCGGTCTGGAAGGTACGGGTATGGCCAAATACCCGGTGCAGAAACCCGGGCTTCGAATACCTATAGGTATGTTTAAGGCTAAAAAAAAAAGGTCGTTAAGATAAGACATCTTAACGTCCCTTTTTTGAGCTGGAACGTCACAGACATCATTATCATCATCACATCACAGAGGACAGAAACATCTACAAGTAGGAGGGTTTCACCAACAACAAGACCACCAGCGCCAAGAAGAAACCCTAAAAGACATGTTGTCGTTCAACATCTATGACACATGAATTGCGCTCTTCAAGCTTTATCCAAATGTAATAAAGCCACTTCAAGAATATTAATTTTATAAACAAACCACCATAACAATTAAATTAAACATAAAAAGAGCACGGACAAAAAGTCTGTGGAATAACATACTCATCTTCTTCTTTTCCTTTGCCTTATCCCATTTATTTGGGGTCGGCTGGAATAACATACTCATAATAAAAAATAAAAAAAAAATAGATAATTTTGATGGCATTTTATGTAATGTGATGCGATGGAAGTGCTGGGATGTAGTGAATATCATATAAAAGTGCTTTACAACGTTTTCGTCAACAATGGCTCATATAAGTAGCTGATTTCCAATACATAAAAAAGAAGAAGAAACGACCTTTTTTGCGTGTGGCAAACTATGTAATATAATAACTTTGGTGTATCTCTATTTTCTACATCGCAACCATAGATATTATACTGAAAATCGCTACCACATAAGCAAAATCGATCATTTCTGAGTATAGAACTAAAAATTTAATAATATTTGTAAAACAAACTAAAAACAAGGTTTAATAGATAAACAAACAAAAAAGTAAAAAATAGAATTCATTAAATTTAAATCTAAATTGATTAACAAAATTCTTGTATAAATCGAGGGATACTTTTTAAGATATTCGTAAAATGATTCTACATCTAACAATAGTTACCGATAAAAGTTTTATAATAACTGATAATAAACATTCACACTTTTTTACAATAAAATATATTTTATATAAGAATAATTTATTGAACGATATGAATGTGGGAGTCCAGATGGGTGACTCAGTGGTCTCTGCTTTGCTTTATGCAGATGATGCAGTCCTGCTGGCACAGTCAGCGACTGACCTGCAGACCCTAGTCGACACAATGACAGAAGATTGTAAGAAAAGGGGTCTACGCGTGAATGTGAGCAAAACCAAAATAATGGTCTTTGAAAGAGATGAAGCCAGAACAGATGTAAGAGTAACAATAGGTAATGATGTACTAGAGCAAGTGGATGAATTTATATATCTTGGATGTGGATTTAGCCGAGATGGAAGGTACTGACATAGAGCTACCAGACGTACAATACATCTATATGCATCTAACAATACTAATCTAACAATATACATCTAACAATAGTTACCGATAAAAGTTTTATAATAACTGATAATAAATATTTACACTTTTTTACAATAAAATATATTTTATATAAGAATATTTTTATCTTGGTGTATATTATATTTTCACTCAAAATATAATTTGAAAACGTATTGAAAATTTACAGATGGCGTTACATTTCTATGAAAGAAAAATTATGTAAATGATGTATCCTAGCTTCGCTAGATGTCACTTATATAAAAAAAAAACATTTTAGCAAAATAAAAATAATTTAAATGCTATTTATTGATTTAAAATTGATTGTAATATATTTTTGAATTCGTATAGTTATTTGTATGATTCATTGTGTTAGGTATGATAATAATAAACCAGTAATTATATGAAATAAATACGGATATTTACCAAAGCGTCATCTATATGAGTAAAAGGTAATCATATAATGTCTTAAAATATTTACTTAATGTTTAATTATATCAAAATTTAATTATTTATTGACTATATATATTCTATAAATATCTATATAAAATTACCTTCATCTTCATAATCAATCGTAAATAACACATTTTCTTGAAATAAGATACTCAAAATATATATATATATATATATATATATCCTTTCTATTACTAAGCAATTAACTTCCTTAACCTTAAAGATATAAAAAACAAATTCGTTTAGAAAGCCTAAATCATACGTTTCAATACGGGCACAATCGAAGGACGTCGTAAGTCGTAACCGTTCGGGTAATTTCGTTAGCTGTACAGCGCGCGCTGGGGGGGGCACACTTAAAACATTACTTATTTTTACTGACCGTCGCGCCGCCTACAGATTAGTTGTACAAACTTAACTGCTGCCATTTTGTCCTGCCTGTCAAACGTTTGACAACTGAGAATTGTTATTTTTTGTTCCTAGCGTAGGTACTTACCTGGGGGGGCACAGTTAAAACATTACTTATTTTTACTGATCGCCGCGCCGCCTACAAATTGTTTGTACAAACATAGCTGCCATTTTATCCTGATTGTCAAAAGTTTGACAACTGAGAATTGTTATTTTTTGTTCCTAGCGTATGTACTTATTGTCAATAGTCTATTTTCGGTTATCGATGTTCTTTCCGGAAATTATCTCAATTTTCATTCTTAAGTTTATACTATTGCCGTTTAGTTAACGGCTGATATGATTTTTTTATATTTCAGGGTAGGTCTCATAGTAAAAACAAATCCTATATAATTACATACACACATGTAGATACGCAGGTGTAGGTATATGTATATTACTTCAACTTTAGTTCATCGCCTAAGCTCCAGATAGCAGCACTTTCCATACATGCATATTTTACCATCGAGTTGCCACTCTTTTTCAGTTAATGTAATTTTACTCTTTGGTACTTACTGTCATCGATCTATTTTCGGTTATTGATAGTTTTCTGAAAATTATCTCAAGTTTCAATGTTAGGCTAATATTATTATTGTTTAATTATCAGCTGATATGTTTTTTTTTATATTTCAGGGTAGTTTTCATAGTAAAAGAAAATTCTATGTAATTACACATACACATGTAGATATGTATATATATTACTTCAACTTTAGTTCACCGCCTAAACTCTGGGTGGCAGCACTTTCCATACATGCATATTTTATCATCGAGTTGCCACTCTTTTTCAATTTAATAACTTTACTCTTTGAGCGCGCGGTCGAACAAGCCTCTACGTCATACCTACTAGCTCAAACAGGTATGACGTCAGACCGTCGCGTACTGGGTGCGTATACCCGTACGGCCAGTAAATACCTGTAGGTTTTGTACAGTTATGATACTGGTCGTACTTCGTACCGGGTGTCATACCTTTATTATCAGTTATGGGTCTTTATCAGTACGTACCTGGATGTTTAAGTATGGGTATTTACGGGTATATACGTTCAGGTATGGATAATATAAGTATTAATTATTCATTAAAATTTTCTAACTTCCATTTTTGTATAGTTTTTTAAGTAAAAATTATTTAGTCGTTTTTAAAGGATAATAGAATTTTGATAGAGCAGAGCTGCACTATAGTAAAAAGAAAATTCCATCAATTAAATGTAGTATGCTTGCATGCGAGAGTTAACCTTTATATGATTACTTGGATGACAATGCATTTCTTAATACGAGACCATGAGCTGATCCGATAAAGAGGGGGGAAGGGGAAATATATTGTTTGACATGATCGTAGTAACAGGAATTAATGACTGCTTCAAGATGTCCTCGTCGTGCTTTTACTCTATGAAATGAGTAATATACCGCTACGTAATATTCAATACCTGATGATGGAGTGGGAACGTGGTTATAAATGTTACCCATTTAAATTATTGTTATTTACTTGGGTGTAATTCGTCTGCCTTAATTATATTTGAAAAGGCCCCCACAATACGAGGATTATTTCCTCAGTGCAGGGAGTGTCTTCTTAAAAACAAAAACAAAAAGTGTTTGCCTACGTAGGAATTGAACCCGTCTCGTTAAAATTCGAGGAACTTCGTAGTTCGTTCGTATACTATATGGCCCGGGGCTATTGTAGGACACGGCACCCGCGGCGCGCGGGGACAGCTTCGCACGGGGGGCAGCGCGCGGGGAGGTGCGTTGGCACGTGATTCTAACAGGTGCGAGCGGGGACCATACCCGCAATACCTATCGGGTATCTGCCCTACATACCGGGTGCGCATACTACCAACTTCATACCGGGTCTCTAGACCTTTACCAGTATATACCCCTCACCCCTAGTTCTCTCTGAGTATATTGTTCTGTGCTAGTCATGTGCAAATAGGGATGGGCAAAGGGATAAAATATATCGATATATATCGTATCGATATTTCTCAAATATATCGATATAAATTTACAAAAAATTTCGATATATCGATATTTTTCCCGAAGCGGTTATCTATAATACACTGTGGAAAATTTAATATTAAATAAAGTATATACACATCTGCCATATTTATTATTTATTAAAAAAATATATGAACCAACTATTCATTCAAACTAGTATTCATCTGGAATGGACATCAGCAGCACTCTTTGTTTAATGTGCTCCCCAGTTAGCTTACTTCTGTTGTCCGGCACTGTTAATTTAACAACTGAAGTAACCCTTTCGGATGATACTGATGAAGCTTGACATATCAAACATATTAAAGCAATTTCTGAAAGAACCGGTGTGAAATGTCGGCAATTCAATATTTATTTTGAGCTTTATTTTCAGAACGTTAAAGCTAATATTTTTTGACGCCGCCCGCCGTATATATAGAGCGCTATCGCATTACGCGACATGAAATGTCATGTGTGATGTTTGAAGTGATAGTAAAATGTAATATTACTCGGCACGAAATGTAATGCCATATCACATCACTTCGCGAAGTACTGTTTCGCGCATGTCTATTGCTAACCCGCTTGCTATGGGTAGTGACGTGACACTCGTCTCATTTGTGAGGTAGACTTACGTTCAAATTGAGAGGATACCCGAGTGGGTAGACCGCCGGGTGAGCCACTGAAGACAATAAAAATAATTGTTATATCGAATACCCTGAACTAAATAAATCCCTGACATTACTGATAATAGATCCTTTATTATTGTAACTTGCCTCAACAAATTAAAAAAAAAAGATTTTTAGAAGTCGATATTTTTCATTGCGATTTTTTTCTTGTGAATCGATTTATCAGGCTGTAAATTGAATCGATATAAAAATCGAGCTTTTTCGGAAAGAATCGCCATCCCTAACATACGCCCATTATTAGACACAATAAGGGGTTTTTTTGGGGGGAATCTAATACGTCATGTGGTGCTCTTGTATTATATTCGTTATCTTATGTGTTTTAACGTGTTATATTAGATAATTTTGATGGCATTTTATGTAATGTGATGTGACGGAAGTGCTGGGATGTAGTGAATATCATATAAAAGTACTTTACAACGTTTTCGTTTTTCATCAAAATTCTCACAAGATACCATTAACAGTGTGGCCATAGTACTGTTGATGGCGACAATTTGACTTACTGACGGACTAAATGACTAATCTGAAGACACTAAAAACTTGAAGATAATTATAACTCGACACTGGCAACAATGGCTCATTTAAGTAGCTGATTGCCAATACATAAAAATAAGAAGAAGAAGACACAATAAAGCTACACAGTGACACCAACCAAACCAACTGATTGTCACTCAGTGTAGTCCTCATTGGTTGTCCTATTTCAAGTTGGCTCCTCAGGTTGGTTGCGCCGCACAAACGGTCATAGACTATAGGTATTTTTTTATTTATGTTCGAGTCCAGGCGAATGATACTCATACAGTCTATCAAGCCTTTTCGTTAGACAGATACATGACGCGAAGCTTGATTAGAGCTGTTAAAAAATATATCGGTTTTGATATCAGGAATTAAATATCGAAAATCGATATATCGAAGAAAATAAAATCGCCGATATATATCGATAAGTTTTTGAAAAAATATCGATATTTTGATATATCGATTTATTTTACCCAAGCCTATGTGCAAATCATGTCCTGGAACGGATCGGACATGGAACGATTCCTTTTTCTGTCGGAACTATATCCAGGAAACATGTTCGCGGACCTATCTAGTTCCGCTGACCAATAGTACATGAGTCCTATCCTATCGGTTCTAATGACATGATTATGCAATCCAATCTAACGTAACATGTGCGGACATAATTTTAATCGGCTCCAGTCATTCAAGATCCATATTTCGTAGTTTATAGCTCCTTCAAATTTAGTATTTTGAAGGAACTATAAACTACGAAACACAAGTTATTTTTAGGTACCGTTTATTTGTCAGTAATTGTCGGAATATAAGTTGATTTACCCTCATACTTGACAAGACAGGTTTAGGATAACTAAGATATATAGACGACGACGATATATAGAAGAATATTTAGACGCATGCATGATGCACACTTTATTACTCGGTCGTCGGAACGATTCGGTCATCGGAACGACTCGGTCGTCGGCACGACTCGGACCTATGGAACTATCTCAGCCGTGTGGTTGGATTGAAACTAGATCGTTCCGGCAAAAGACATAATTCTCGGAACTATTGCGCTCCGGAACTACTCATCTCTATTCTGTCATTCTGTGCTATAGTAACTATGGTAGTTTTCCAATTACAGCACTAGAGCGCATTATGCGGCATAATGCTTAACGCTGAATGTTCCAACTACAGCAACGCTTCGCACAATCGAGCACTCTTAAAAGTAGTGCTTTCGTCCGATGCGTGCAATCGATACCAACTTAGTGACTGAAAATTAACAAGTGTTTTTTCTTAAAGTTGACATAATAATTCTTTAAGTTGACATATTGATCGAAATGCTTTATTTATATTATTGTTAGTAATATTATTTACTGGTGAAAAAAATTTAAAGCTTTCGTTTCGTTGTAGTTTTTTGGAAATAATCAAAGTTAATTCAACCTGTGTTAAAAAATATATAATTATGAATGAAGGCAAACATTGACTTTTTTTTATATTCCACATTTAAAATTAATCATTATCATAGATATCTTCAATAAATATATCACTTGTTAATAAACTAATTGATTGATTTAAACTCGGAGTACTCGATAAATCATCATCACTATCATCTGGGTAAGATAATTCAATTAAAAAGTATTTAATTCTTTTAGAACTCATTTAGAAAAATTACTCAATACAAAAAAATGTTTATTAAATAATCAAAATCTAAATTACTTAAAATAACCGTAAATAGTTTTCAACCAATTATTATGTATACCACTTTATTTACAGATTAATTACAATTATAGGTTATTGCTAACTCTGAGATTATTTTTTATTTCAACGCTGAACTTAGCGCACTCTGCTGGTGCATTTAAAAACTAATTCACGTTCCAATTAAGCATCGGCATAATTCGGCATTGTGATTTGTGCGCCACTAGGGGTGTCCACTTTGAAAAAACATCGATGTTTTTATCGATTCGATAAATCGAAACTGTACATCGATGTCTTTTGATGTATCGGATGAAAACATCGAGTACTTTTTCTAAAATATATTACAAAGCTAAAGTCAAATCAAAAGTGATACTTCTCAAAACAGGTCTTCTTTCTAGAAAAAAATTTTGTATTTGAAAGTTATGAAAAGAGCTAAAAAAAAGAAAATTTTTGTATTTGAAAGTTATGAAAAGAGCTAAATCCATTATTTTATTACAGTTTAAGTAATTCATAGACAATTCACTGACTCTTTCTTGCTTGCGTAGTGCTGCCAATATCATCAGTGCTTCCAACTGCCTACATCATTTCTATGTTGGCCAAACCGGCACGGCCAGATTTTTTAAAATCTTTATTGGTATATTTTATTATGACTTTATTTTCGACAATATTATAAAAAAATTGTTCTTTATGTTTTGTGGCATTTATATTCATTTTCACTTTAAAACAACATTTACTTAATGCACAATTACACTGTCTTATATAGTGCGACATTTCGATACTCTTATAAATATATATATTTTATTAAATATTGCCAATTTTATATATATTATATATGTATGCATTGTTGTTATACTTATGTTAAAATTATTCATACATCGTTACACACAAACACACACTCTGACACTTTTTATACTAGTCATGTTTTTAATAATTTCTTTAAAATGTACCAGGTGTTGGCAGAATATCAGCGCTATTTTTACCCGATTGCGCAACGCAAAGGCCACTCCTTTGCGTTGCGCAGTATTGTGTTTAACAGTCTATGTATTTATGTGTGTAAACATACATACGTATGTTTGTATGTTACTTTGAAACACTATATAGACCAAACGCCTGGGCCGATTTGTATGATTCACACGTCAATCCATTCCTCTTAATCCGACAAGTGTCACTAAAGACATGACGTTAGTGAAAATTCAAAATGGTGACTACTGGACGCCATATTGTGAAAATGAAAAAAAATAAAGTCAACAAACTATATCAAGTGGGGTATCGTTGAATAGGTATTTAAAAATCATTTTTAGTTTTCGCTCAACATTTTTCGATTCGACTGACCGTTTAGGATCTATATTGATTTAAAGTTTCGTAACAACCTTTTTCACATACAGGTCTTTAGACAGTAGAAATTTACGATCAAAAGACGAAAAAATCGTATGACTGTGCGTGTGAATGTGGATGGACATATACCAAAGTATTTAGTAGGTATATTGGACTACCTAAAGTATCTAATGTCTGACGCGGTTGCCCATCTTCAACTTCTAACGATTTAGTACTCAACTTCAGTCGAAAAACTATATATTGTTAGATACCTACTTATTAATAAATAAAATAACTATAGCCACCTAGGTATTCATAACTAAAAAGTATGAAATAAAAACAATAATTAAAAAAATCAAAAACCCGTACACAACAAAAAAAAACTGAAAAGAGAAAAACAAGCACTTAGATGTCCGGTGGTCTAGAATTCTAAAATATATTATTGAATGAATACTATTGCAGAAAATAATATATATTTTAATAATGGAACATAAGAATTGAACAGTCGGGATCCATTGAAAATTAGATTTGCTGTCGAATAATGGATCCCGACTGTTCAGTTGTTGTGTTCCATTATTAAAATATATATTATTTTCTGCAATAGTATTCATTCAATAATATATTATAGAATTCTAGACCACCAGACATCTAAGTGCTTGTTTTTCTCTTTTCAGTTTTTTTTTGTTGTGTACGTAATTTGGTTCACTTTTTACGCAGTTGGGTTTTTTGATTTTTTTAATAATTTTTTTATATAAAATAAAATAGGCATAGCTGAGGCAATACCCTTTTTTGTTTCTCGTTAATGTCATTTTATACCAGAAGTTGTTTTCTTTAGTTATGTTTAATTTCATTAGTTTTTAACGAGAACAAAATAAATGTTTTTTTTCTTTCTTTTTCTTTCATTTATACCCATTCCGATCCCTTATAAAACTGTAATTTATTATTAAAAAAAATATTTATATTACTTTGAAATATCATTGAATCATTTATTTAAATATAAACTTGAGTTTTTGTGACATTAACTGGTGGTCATCGATTCGATGTTTTATGAAAAAACATCGATACATCGAGTATATCGATAGCTTTTCAAAACATCGGATCGATTCGATGTATCGCATTGTAAACATCGATGTTTTCAATGCATCGATGTATATCGAATATCCCTATGCGCCACTTAGTGATGTGAGGTTCCTGGAAAAAAATCGATGATATAAAAATCGATTTTTTTTTAATTTAATATTAATTGATTTACCAAAAATCGATTATAATCAAAAAAAATAATCGATTTTTACGAAAAAATCGATTTTTTTCTATTATTTAAAAATGTATATACTTTTCATATTCCAATAACAAACCTAAGAGATTCATATTAACAATTTATCAGATAAAAATCAAATAAAATTATATGAATAAAAAATCAACCAATTCAAATCTAAAAATTCATCAAAGCGAATATTCCTTTAAATTTTCAAAGTAAGGAATAAGTAAACCAAATGTAATTATTGAGACATTTTTATTATCATAAAAAGGAAATGATGAGCATCCTAACAAAATAACAACCTTATTGTCTCAAAAACTAAAATATAAATCACAACAAAAAAATGCCCTAAATGTCCAGTACTATTTTACATTTAGGCCTACGTCTAGCAGTGGATGGTAATAGCCTGATTTGATGATTTTTTTAGGGAGGCATAGTTCGGAGCATGTAGGGGGGCATAGTCCAGAGCGTATAGGGGGGCATAGTCCGGAGCGAGCACGTCGCGACCCCTGCCAGTCTAGTTAGACTTCAATCCGGCTCGTATGCGTACCGCAGTGCGGGTTAGGGTGTCCCCCGGAGTCAACGCGTACCGACCCGCCCCCGTCGGTACGAAAATCGGCAGATGCGGCGATGGGGGCCACCACCCATCACGCCTTGCCAAGTCAGGCGAGTTGAGGAGAGCAGAGTGCCGGGTGGGTACGTGGAATGTAAGAGGTTGTGTGGAAGGTAAGTTGCACGAGCTGATAACTGTCATGGCGGACAAACAGCTAGACGTGCTCTGTGTAACAGAGACCAAGCGAAGGGGAAGCGACGCCTGCGATCTTCCTGATGGCGGGATGGCCCTGTGGTCTGGTGTACCACAGAGCGATCGAGCCAGCATGGGGGTAGGAGTGCTGTTGTCCTCTCGCTTGGCCTCAGGTGTGAAGGATTACGGTATTTATGATCCCAGACTTCTTTGGGTCCGTATAAAACTAGGTGTCACCTTTCACGATTGTAGCATATGCTCCCGTAGGATCCTCGGTCGCATCAGAGCTAGAGAAGTTTTGGGATAATGTTAGGGAAGTTCTGGATATGGCAGAAACCAGTGAACACGTGATTGTATGCGGAGATTTGAACGGATGGGTGGGGACCAAACGTCCCGACTATGAGGACGTACTTGGTCCATTTGGTGATAAGAGAGTGAACGACGCAGGTAGGCTTATAGCGGATGTATGCAAGGAGAGAAACCTTATTGTGTCAAAAACATTTTTCCAACATAAGGACATTCATATGTTTACATGGAGAAGGAATGAACAGAAAAGTATAATAGATTTAATTTTGGTAGACAGTCGCCTCCGAAGCAAAATATTGGACGCAAGAGCCTATAGGGGCCCCACAGTCGATACGGACCACTATCTCGTTATTGCGAGATTTAGTGGTCTGTTCAGAAAGTGGGGGCACTGACGAGAGCGTGTCCACTTCGGAGGGCTTGAAAGAATAAAGATTGAAAGTTTGCAAGAAGAATGTGTAAGAGAAAAGTATGCAGAGGGTGTCCGAGAACGGCTGACGATGGCAAGCCAGCCGCAATCGGACATAGAAGAATGCTGGAGAATATTGAAAGAGAGTATGGTAGATACAGAAGTATGTGAAGCTCAAAGAAGCATAGAAAAACAAATGGTGATGCTTGGTGGGATGCGGAAGTGGCAGCTTCCGTAGAGCAAAAGAAAAAAGCGTGGCTGGACTATGTCTCTTCTTTGAATCTGAATGACAGTATGACTGAACAGAAGAAAGAAATATATCGGCAATGTAAGAATGACACCAAGGCCATAGTGAAAGAGAAACGTGATAGAACAAATATGAGTGCAGAAGATAGGCTGGCTAAAAACTTCGAAGGTAACACCAAACTCTTTTGGAGAGACGTGAAGAGGTCTCGGGGTGGTTGGTCAGCCCTCAGAATGAATAAAATAAGGTCTAAACGTGGAGACATTCTTACACAAATACAAGACGTGTTAAGCCGATGGAGTGAATATTTTGGCGATATGTATGCGGATACTCGGGTTGGCGCCGGTGTTGCATGTGGTCTAGTAGATCAACATTCGGCACCGGCATCCTCCGATGGCATCAGTATGGATGAAGTTGAATGGGCGATAAGAAGTTTGAAAAATGGTAAGGCAGCGGGCATTGATATGGTGTCTGCCGAGATGATCAAGCTTGGCGGCTCCTGTGTCTGGTAGGCGTTCCTGTTGTTTCTCAATTTATGTTGGAGCTCGGAAATGGTTCCCAGGAACTGGAATAGCACAGTCATCGTGCCTTTGTTTAGAAACAAGGGTTCACGTTATGACTGCGCAAATTACAGAGCCATAAGCTTGACCAGTTTGGCAGCAATAGTGTATGATAAAATTATTGAAAGGAGAATGAGGATGGAGTCCGATAGTTTACTGTGTGAGGCACAATAAGGTTTCAGGAGTGGAAGGGGATGCATGGATCAAGTGTTCTCTCTGCGCAACATTGTGGAGAAGCATCTGGCTCTAGGTCAGAGGGTTTTCTGCAGTTTTGTGGATCTGGACAGAAGATTTGACACGGTTGCACGAAAGAAACTTTGGGACATTTTACCGGAGTATGGTATTAACGGTAAACTGCTGAGCAGTCAAGTTACATGGGCATAAAGCTTGTGTGCGGGTGGATGATGAAATGTCGCCTTGGTTTGACGTCAATGTCGGCGTTAAGCAGGGGTGCGTTCTATCAGCCAGGCTGTTTATCATATATTTGGATAAATGTCTCATAAGGTTGAACGATATGAATGTGGGAGTCCAGATGGGCGACTCAGTGGTCAATGCTCTGCTCTATGCAGATGATGCAGTCCTGCTGGCGCAGTCAGCGACTGACCTGCAGACCCTAGTCGACACAATGACAGAAGATTGTAAGAAAAGGAGTCTACGCATGAATGTAAATAAAACCAAAATAATGGTCTTTGAAAGAGATAAAGCCAGAACAGATGTAAGAGTACAAATAGGCAGTGATGTACTAGAACAAGTGGATGAATTTGCATATCTTGGATGTGAATTTAGCCGAGATGGAAGGTACACCACTGATATAGAGCGAAGAGTAAATGCGGGAAATAGAGTGAACGGAGCGTTGGGACAACTTCTCGGTAGCCATTACCTCAGCTAGAAGGCACGTGTAGCAATACATAACATGCTTGTCCCAACATTACTATATGGAAGCGAGAGTTGGGTATGCAGAAAAAAGTATGAAAGTAAAATTAATGCGGTCGAAATGCGATCTCTACGGAAAATCTGTGGAGTTAGGCTGATCGATCGCATTCGTAACGACGACGTAAGAGAGCGAATAGGTATGAAAGAGAGTATTGGTGTAAAGATGCGAAAGGGAATACTCCGATGGTTTGGGCATGTGGAAAGAATGCCGAACGAACGTCTGGTTAAGAAGATATACAATGCGAAAGTGGAAGGATGTAGGTACCGGGGGAAACCGAGACTAACCTACCTAGACCAGATTGGTCATGTACTGAAGGAAGGTGGAGTCAAGAGTCTCCGAAACCGGCGACCGTGTATGAAGAGAATTATGAATGTTGAGGAAGCGAGTGAAGTATGCAAGGATAGAGTTCTCTGGCACTCTGTTCTCTCTGCCTACCCTGCAAGGGACACGGCGTGATGGTATGTATGTATGCTGTTTTGTAGTATTACTGCAAGTTTTTAGCTCTTTGGAACAGTACTTGCATATTGCTGTATGTTTCTTAATCGTAAAATATTTTCGCCAACCACTTTTAGGTGTTTTACTATTGGAAGACATTTTTATTGTTTACCAACAACTACATATGTTATGGCACTCTTAACTTGTAAATAATAACGGATTTACTTCGAGTTTTATTCATCTGTTCCATAGATGGCGCTTCTCATAAAAATCGATTAAAACGCATAATTTAAATAATCGATTTTTTAAAAATCGATTAATATTATTATAAAAATCGATTATAAAAAATCGATTATTAGAAAAAAATAATCGATTAAAATAAAAATCGATAAATTTTTAACATCCCTAGCGCCACTGAGTCGCATACATAGATCGTCGCATAATGCTCTCTAATTGGAGTAATTGGAAAACTACCTATAGTACAATTATACAATATATTAATATGTGTAAATAATAAAGTTATAAAACGTCAAGAATAAAGAAACTGAAAGGAAGTGAAGTAAAAATTTAAGTAAAGTATAAATTAAAAATATGGAGAAGTTATCGATGTGTAGAATATGTCTGGTTGAAGATGTTAAAATGTATTCCTTGATTAATGCTAACCTGCAGGAATTGTATGAGAGGCTGACGGAGATGCCAGTAAGTAACAGTAGTTTTGATACTTAAAATAGATTAATAAAATTCACATAATAATACTTAACCTTAAACACGTTTTCTTAGTCCATCCCAGTGCGTCAACGTAGGCGTTAGCGGAAGCAGATCAGGCGTTGATCCTGGTATTGCTTAGGTTTATAAGTAAGTGATAGCTGCATCACTTACCATGTGTTGGGATGCCGGGGATAGAATGTTAGTAGACGATCTCTCCGTCGCCCCGTAGAAGCGCGGAAGGGGCCGCTGTGGTTTTAGTGGTTATTCCGGTCGGGCTTCAGCTGGCCGGTGAGTCCCACACTACCCCTCTCTATGGCCGATGGGGGATAGCGCGTAAATGCGTTTCCACAGCAATAAGAAAAGAAAAAGCTATCACTTACCTAAAGCCTGCTGTGAGCTTATTGCTCCTGCTTGTCTGCTACCAAAGATAAAAAAATGCATACACATGAAAGTCAAGTGTACTCAAATAAATATTTGTATATCTCTTATTGTTTGTTTAAAGACTCATCATTATCCTACTCTCATCCCAATTACTTGGGGTCAATACTATATATACTCTTCTTTCATAGTAGATATTGTAAAAGTTATTGGCAATAGTTTTATGACCGGCCGCCTGCTAGACATGAACCCTCCTTGGGAATGTAATCGTTGACCAAACGGCATCAGATAGAGTTGGCCCAGGTCGTTATAAGGCTCTTAGTCGTCTTTTACGTCATCCACGAGCAAAGTGAGGGTTGTTAGTATTCGTAGCCACTACCACACAACCAAGTTTGTTTTTGTTTGTTTGTTTATAGATTATAAGGTAAATACTGATAGATGGGAGCCAGTTCTTATGCTTCTAAGGTTGACCAATATTGTACTTATTTATCTGAAATTTCTCAGTAATAAGACAGTGTGTGAACCAGCTCACTATAAAAATAAAAACAGTGGAATCTTGATAACTCAAATGTCAAGGGGAATACAAAAGTATTTGGGTTAATGAGTTTTCAACTTAATATATAGTTTGATATACAGAAGATTTGTTGCTACACTTTGACTTAGAAAGTATAATGATTGTTTTCATTCACATTCATTGCACATGTACCAAGCACAAACAATAGACTAGAAGCACTAAACATTCCTTTTAGACTTTATTGCAGTGCGTTTTGGGGATTTCGAAGTATGACATAAAATGATATCTGGCAGAAGATCTGGTCCTTCGTAGCAGGGCCCGGGCCTGTGGAGGCGGTCGCGCCGCATCTCCACCGCTCGATTAATAGAAGGTACGGCGGCCTAAGCTTTAGGATGGTGCAGGTGCTTACCCAATATGGGGTCTTCGGTAAATACCTGCACAGAATTGGGTGAGTAGGGCGCCAGGATGTCACGAGTGTGGCGCGTCAGTAGACGATGCCCGTCACACCCTGGACGTATGCTCCGCCTGGGGGCCCCAGCGTGAGTACCACACACCCACTCATCTGTCACTGACGGGGGATATTGCGTAAAAGCGTTTCTACAGCAACAGAGAAAAAGGGGTTAATGGTAGATTTTAATTTTTTTTTCAACATATTTAACATTATTACTTAGCGAGGTTCAAGTTATTGAGAACTACATATTATAAAGTGAGTTAGGCTCTCTACCTGATGCAAAACAAGCCTTAATTTAATTGACCCAAAGCAGAACATTCATCATCAACATACTATTTCATATTTTTCCAGTTTATGACAAAGGATAAGAAACCTGTACAAGTATGTTACTTATGCCATGCAAGATTTCAGAACTGCCATCGTTTGCAGGCTACATGTCTCAAAAGTGAGGCATTTTTCAATAAAGTTATGGTAAATAATGAGGTGAGATTCTTTGTAAAATCAATTATTTATAATTGCAATTAGTATTGTATTTCCATGTAGTGACAGCAAAAATATAATTCATAACCTCAATTTTGCCCCTGGGTGTTTTAAAATAACTTAGGTCTATGATATGCAGATAAGAAAAAGTAAAACCCACCTGACCGGCATGAAATAGGTAGTAGATCATTTTCCCTCCTATTGTTGGAGGAGGCTTGAACCCAGTAGTGAGACATGTATGGGTTGAAATGATCATTTGTATAATAAGCAAACAATGAACTGTTGACATAACATTTGGTATCAAGCACCACTCTCAATCGTCACTCATCTAATTTTAGTGTTTTTAAATAATAATTTACTATTTGTTCTATTTTGTTTGCATTATTTTGAAAATAAAATATACGAAAATAAATTATAATTCATTTAAATTATAATTTATTTTCATATTGTTCAGTCTCATAAAATTACTTCAACTGTAAAGAAAAATAATGTTAATCGCCATGTTTGCAATAAAACATGGCGATTACGGCACTATCCCTTCAGTTGCAGAAGAGGCCTACCTCCAACAGTAGAGATACGTGCTGAATGATGACGATGATAATGAAAATATTTGTGATTACAGTTAAAACAAATGGAGTTACAAGATTTGAATACACTTAAAACCGTGCACCCATTAATACGTATTAGTTGTGTGCCATCGATGATAAAGGACCCTGATGATGATAAAATTGATGAAAACAAGGATTTCAAATTTCATCTGTTAGAAATCACATCTGATGCCCAAGTTAAAGAAGAATTCTTTGAAGGTATAAATTTTCTTTAAGGAATTCTATGGCATGTTATGGCAAATTACAAAAAACCCAGACTGAGGTGTTCACACTACCAAGTTTTATTTGTTATATTTATACATAACCAAGAGTTCTTTCTGTGTAACGGAGTAAGAATACCATTCATCACTCCCTATCTTAAATGTGGGTGATAGTATGAGACGACTAAGGGATAAAAAATACATAGAATGTGTATGCAAGAGAAAGCAAACACAAAACTCTTTAACAATATGTCCAACTAGTGTGTGTTAGTAGGTTAATTTCCCTCCCATTATGGATGAGGCTCGAGCCCAGCAATGAGATGTATAGGTGCTGAGATGAAAACCAAAGATTTGACTTACAAAAAAAGCTTGAAAATCTTCAAAGAAATAAATAGCTGAAGTACTGAGAGAATAGCAGCAGATATAGTGAAACTGTATGCCCAGTTTTTATTCACCATTAGATTACTTTCTAGAGTCACTGTTTGTCAGTTAGTCAGATCGTCGCACTTTTACTGCATAACATAAAATGTTATAAGGCTTATTTATACAAGTTGTGCCCCTTACATCAATAAGCATTAATCATTATAACAAATGTTAGGCACCCTTACCTCAATATAATTAAACCTCAGTTTAACGAATTACTTGATATAACGAATATTTACGAGTTCCGGTCGGATTTGTTATATCGACACTCCACTCCATATTTATTGATTAACTGGAGATCCTCGAACGCGCTTAAACACATCGGAAATTTCCGCTGAAATTAAAAACGCTAGTCTGACCACAGAGCGCGATATATTAGCGCGCTAAAACCCTTTGACTAATCGCCACCCAAGCGATAACGTACACGAAGCCCGAATGTTCGCGACGATAGCCAATAATGACCGGTCACATCTGCGTATATCGTCTCATTGCACGAAGCTTCGTGACGATACAGGCAGGTGCGGCCCTAGCATTATAGTAGTTGACTCCATGTTTAAGTTAAATACTTACAGTGTATTTAATTGGTAACATTTCAACTTACAAAGTTGTTTAGAAAGTTGAATGAATTGACTCATTCATTGTCTGAGTAGCAACCGGTCTGGAGTTAGGAGAGGCTGGTAATCTACCATCTCTCACACAGATACTATCAATTTTTATGATAAACATTTATTTTGATACTTTTCTGTGTGAGAGAGAAATAAAAATATTATTATTGTATTATTCATTGCATGTGTGCCAAGCACAAACAGACAGATTAGAAGCTCTGAACATTACATTTAGATTTGATTGCTATGAATTCAGGAAATTCCAAGTAAAGCGTCATTATTTTTTTACTAATTACGGCTTACGAAATGTGCTTTCTGTAATTCGAGTTATAGAGTATAAATATATATATACTATTAAACGTTGCAGAGAAATAAGCCTAAATAATTTGGGTAATGGCGTATCTAGAGATGCCGTGGAAGGCAGTAGCTTTCTTATGAACTTAACAAGGTTCGAGTTATAGAGATTTCACTGCATTTACAGATGATTCATTTATAAATGGGGCAGTTGATATCAAGTTAGAGCCTACTGTTGAAGATGAAGATATTTGTACAGAAGATGTTGACACAATGCAGGATACAAAATTGGAACATGATATACAACTAAAAACTGTCAAGATTGTTTTAGAGAGAATAGATTTGGAACAGTTTAAAATAGGTATATATTACTTATGTTTGTTTTAAAACAAGATCCCGCACTAAAGGTATCATTCCGATCTTAGCGCCTGCGACCATCCGACTATGTAATCATGGTCGCCTGTCGCGGGGGCGACTGTTAGCATTCCGATGTCAGCGACGCGACATTGTTTTATGGGTGACAATTTTGTTTTGTTATTGTAGCGATATATCAGACAATTTATCTAGCAGCTATTGGAACTTGAAGAAGGGGATGAAATGATATGTTAATATGATTTGAAGATATGTTAGCGTCTATTCCTTCGGAAGAAAGGAAGAAAATCTACTCAATTTTCACATTGCTTGAAGATGTGGGTTCCTTTCAAACATTAATGAAACACCACCATTTTGATGAATTTCTCGCCTGCGTCGCGTGATTGTACTACCTCTGGCGCGACCGTTCGCGGTCACGGGTCGCGGTCGCTGTCGCTAAGATCGGAATACTACCTTAAAGATACCGCGACCATCCGACTATGCAATCATGGTCCGATGTCAACGATGCGACCACGACCCGCCACTTTTTCCATAGTTTGATGGGTGACGATTTTGTTCAGTATTATGTCGAATTTTTTGAATTTGCTAATTTTTTTTCTCTAGATAAAAAAGATATTCAGCAGTTATTGGAAGATGAAGATGATGATATGTTAGTATGATTCGAAGATATGTTAGTGTCTCTTCCTTCGGAAGAAAGAAAGAAGATCCACCGAATCCACTCAATTTCAACACCGCATAAAGACGAGGGTTGCTTTCACACATTCCTAATACGCTCCCATTTTTATAAATTACACGTCTGCGTCGCGTGACTGCACTGCCTCTGGCGCGACCGGGTCGCGGTTGCCGCGCGACTCTGGCCACGCCCGCCGGTCGCGCGATGTGGTCGCGGGCTTTGTTTAGTGCTCCATCTAAATTTACACGAAGCAGTGGGTCACGCGACCCATTCATGATCGCGGGTCGCGGTCGCTAAGTTCGGAAGCTACCTTTACGTATAAATCCTTGTATTGCGATGTGACGTCACGAACATACAACTAACTGACACAAATTACACACAGACTCGGAACAACAATTTCATGAAGAGACTGGTCGGTATAGTTTTATTTAGAGTTTACTTGCTCTTGCATAGATGTTATCTATATATCATAGCCCTTAATCGATTCTAAAAGACGTACAAGCAGTTACGGGCAAGAGAGGGTCTTGAAATCTATTCTATCCCCATAACCTTACGACAAATAGATTAGCTGTAGAATAACCTGGTGTTTTAGTCCATAAGTCTTTCCATGTCACTTAAAGAGGACGAATTCATTAAATCTACGAAAATTATCCGTAATAGAAAATTACAGAATGGGCGGAAGTGGATCGGCATCGAACTTGATCGCGAAGTGCGCGTCCATCTGTTAACCACAAAAGAAAAACTATTTATAGACTGGGCCAACTGCCGCTTCTACGATGATTTAGAAGTAGTACGTTGCTCAAACTGCCAGGTTCACGGTCATGTCGCGAAGTACTGTACAGAAAAAACACCTACGTGTGGTCACTGTACCGAAGGACATATCACGAAGTCCTGCCCAAATAAAGACAAATCAGATTTTAAACCAAAATGTGCGTCGTGTAAACGTTTTAAAAAACCTTATGATCATCTATGTGGCGCATCGGACTTCCCCACCTACAAGTTAAAGTTAGAACAATTAGTACTCAATACAAATTATTAAAAAAAAAATGGATAGTTTAAATATAGGGTAATTAAATCTCCATAATGATAGGGTAGCGACATCAGAGCTAGACCGTCTAGTTATGGAATATAATCTAGATATCGTACTTATACAAGAACAATACCATAGTACTCGCTTACGTAATAGGGTTGTACAATTGGACAACAAAGCACAAGCCGGCATCTATGTTGCAAGTGCCAAATTTACGGTTACGTCACTACAAAATCTTATGACGTCACACTGTGCTGTCGCTGAGATTACATCCTCATCCTGTAGGGTTTACGTTGTGAGCTATTATTTTCAATATTCAGACCCCGTAAATCCACATTTACACCATCTTCGCCATGTTTTGCGGTCTCTCACGGGCCGTAAAATTATAATAGGTGCTGACGTGAATGCGTCATCTACTCTCTGGTATGGCAAGTTTAGATACACCGACACTGATCGACGGTGTGCGATAGAAGATTTCATCGCTGAGATGAATCTGTCCATCCACAATACACCTGATGCACCACCAACATTTTGCAGCCCTATGGGTGAATCTTCTATTGACGTCACGCTTTCAAGCGCAGACGTCCGCTTAAATAGATGGCGCGTTCTCCCTGACGCGTCGTGTAGTGATCACCGTCTGATCGTGTACGAATTTGGATCGAGTCTGTCGCAGGATCCTACTAGACAGAGTTACAATTTTAGATATAAATCTAAAGGAGCTAACTGGGATTTTTTCAGCTCGCTCTTTTCCTCATGTGCTAGGGATTTCACTCGCAGTCAATTAACCGCAGAAGAAAGTGCTGAAATAATGTCAAACTCTCTAATATACTGTGCTGATATAGCTTTGGGTCGAACACACCTGCCTGACACTAAGAGGTGTGATTGGTGGAATAATCACTTAGTAGAACTCCGCAAACGCTTCCGAAAGGCGCGCAGGAAACATAATAAACTCAAAAAGACATGCAGGATGGGAGCGGCCTTTGATGAATCTCTATCTTTACTGAAAGCTGCCCGGTCTTGCTACCGAACTGCGGTGGAAAAGTCGAAAGACGCTTTATTAAATAGGATTGTTGAAATGCTACTTCTTAAATTAAAGACTCGTGGGTGCTATAGGAACATCTACCTAATTATACAGTCATACTTTTCACAAAGCTCGACTAAACTGAAACTTGGTCACCATGCTGTGTCGAAGCCACTGACTATGGGCTGCCCCCAAGGTTCGGTGCTAAGTCCATATGGAATTTAGGTTTTGACGATTTCCTCGAATTACCTCTGCCGAAACACTGTCAATTGATCGGCTATGCCGACGACGGTCTTCTACTCGTAGAATCCAACACTAGAGACGGTTTAGAGAAATTAGCAGAAATTTGTCTCAATAATATATTCGAATGGGGCACACGAAATCGGCTTACATTTGCCCCACAAAAAACGTACCACCTTTTATTAAAAGGAAATTTACAATCGTTGCCGCGTATAAAATTCAATAATATGACAGTCAAAAAGAAAGATTCAGTTTGCTATGTTGGTCTACTCTTAGAAAAAATTTTTTCATTTGTCGAGCATAATAAAACTGTAGGTGAAAAAGCGAAACGAAATTTCTATGCGCTTACTAGAATATCAACGTCTACCTGGGGCCTTCGTTTTAATACACTGAAAACTATATACAGGGTGTCCCAAAATTCAACGATAAGCCGGCACCAGCAGGTGGACCTACATATGACTACTCGAGAACAAAAAAGAAAAAAATTCTACCTTGATTTTTTTTTTCATTACGACAAAAAAACCGATTTCTTTAAAAATCGACATCTTTTATTATATTATTAAGTGCCATTGCTACAATTTTACAAGTAATTCTGTGTTTTTTTTTGTATTGGTAAGGTAAGTAGCACTACTATCGATCACAACCATTAAAAATTCCAGAATATCTATAGTTTTTACACAAAAATCAACCAAAACTATGTTTTTTTCATAAATTATGTAAGATTTTGACTTTCAGCTCACTTTCACTCATCACAGTGAAAAAAAAAAGTATGGACACTACTGTGGCAAATAGTATTAAAAATTGGCGCAACTAACTACAATTCTAAAATGGTATAACATTCTAGGCAAACTAGCCACAAAAATATACTTAGGTGTACTATTTCAAAATAACAACCATACTTCGAAAATTGTTAGTGTTGATAGTAATCACTTTTACTATGTAGCCCAAATGTTTTTGTTGCAAGTTCTCAGAATTTGAATGAGACATGTGCGTAGTCCATAAGATAACATAAGTTAGACAGAGATAGAGAGATTATACGTTAGAGGGAGATAGATAGATGCTAATTGTTTAGTAACATTAATGCAGGTAGAGAAGTAATTAATGTCCTCAGCAGCACAGCAAGTCAGTACGCTCTACTTCTTTGTTTACTGCACACCGTTCTGTTTTAATTAAAGTGGCTCTGATACTAACGACTTTGGATTGAATTAAGTGACCTGGAAATTGACCTGACTTGGCATTATTTTAGACTGTGATTTTGTGTTTTTTTAAAGAAGTTTTGCCTTATTTTCAAGTGTTTAGCATTCATTATGCCGCTACCATATACAGCGTTAGAATACGCTAATATGCACCTAATTTATGGAGAATGCCGATGCAATGCCAACGCTGCTAGCAGATTATATCGAGCAAGGTACCCTACTCTTCAAAGGTATCCGGATTATCGCGTATTTATTAACGTGCATCAAGCATTTTCGGAGGGTCGTATACCATCTGACAGGAGAAACGCTGGAAGACCTAGATCGGAACACGATGAAGAAGTTCTCAATGAAATAGAAAGCGATACAACTACCTCTGTACGTGGCATACAAGTAGCAACGGGAATTCCAAAAAGTACTGCACATAGAATTTTAAAACGTCACCAGTTTCATCCATATCATTACAGGCGCGTGCAGGCGTTATTACCGCGGGACTATCCACTGCGGGTCGCATTTTGCCGTGTAATGCTGCAAAAACACAGGGAAGATCCCCAATTCTTAGACAAAGTTTTATGGTCGGATGAAACAACCTGCAAGAAAGATGGCTATTTTAATCTTCACAATCTTCATAGCTGGAACAATGAAAATCCGCACCTGGTGAGAGAAGACAAATCCCAATATCAATTTAAGGTTAACCTATGGACGGGCATAATAAATGGAAAAGTGATAGGGCCCTTTGAGTTACAAGGAAACATAGATGGCAATAGCTATTTGAACTTCTTACAAAATGAGTTACCAGGATTATTAGAAGACGTGCCCTTAAGTGATTTGCAAAACATGTGGTTTCAAAACGATGGTTGCCCAGCTCACTATGCCCGCCCTGTGCGAGAGTACTTAGACCAAGAGTACCCAGGGCGTTGGATCGGGCGACTTGGTCCTATCTTATGGCCACCCCGTTCACCCGATCTAAATCCCCTGGATTTTTTCTATTGGGGTTGTCTAAAGGACAGAGTCTACTCAAAACCCATTGCAACCTTGGACGAGCTTCGCCAAAAAATAATTCAGGCTGTGGATCACATGAACAGAATCAGATATGCAAGAAAAATAAAACGTTCATTTTTAAGGCGATGTCGTGCCTGCATTACTGCCAATGGCAAACAATTCGAACATTTATTGTAATTTTAATAATATAGTAAATTCTAATCTCTCTATATCTATCTCTGTCTAACTTATGTTATCTTATGGACTACGCACATGTCTCATTCAAATTCTGAGAACTTGCAACAAAAACATTTTGGCTACATAGTAGAAGTGATTACTATCAACACTAACAATTTTCGAAGTATGGTTGTTATTTTGAAATAGTACACCTAAGTATATTTTTGTGGCTAGTTTGCCTAGAATGTTATACCATTTTAGAATTGTAGTTAGTTGCGCCAATTTTTAATACTATTTGCCACAGTAGTGTCCATACTTTTTTTTTTCACTGTGATGAGTGAAAGTGAGCTGAAAGTCAAAATCTTACATAATTTATGAAAAAAACATAGTTTTGGTTGATTTTTGTGTAAAAACTATAGATATTCTGGAATTTTTAATGGTTGTGATCGATAGTAGTACTACTTACCTTGCCAATACAAAAAAAATCACAGAATTACTTGTAAAATTGTAGCAATGGCACTTAATAATATAATAAAAGATGACGATTTTTAAAGAAATCGGTTTTTTTGTCGTAATGAAAAAAAAAATCAAGGTAGAATTTTTTTCTTTTTTGTTCTCGAGTAGTCATATGTAGGTCCATCTGCTGGTGCCGGCTTATCGTTGAATTTTGGGACACCCTGTATATGGCCACATATTTGGGGTGTATTTGTTATGCTGCACCCGTTTGGGCTGCTAGGGCTACCATAGGGGCAGCTCGCCTTAAATTATTACAAAGCCAACGATTGGCCTTAATATTCTTGTGTAAAGCCTACAGGACGGTCAGTACCGAGGCTTTGCCGGTACTCGCGGGTGTACTTCCGGTTGACTTGGAGATTCAGAGACGGGCATCAATGTATTACACGACAAGGGAAAATATGAACACAGATTTCCTTCTACCGCGCGACCGTAATAAAATCGCTCGATTGTTTGCACCGCAGTCCGTTGTCTATGAAAAACTTTTAATTGAATGGCAAGAAAGATGGGATTCATCATCGAAGGGCCGTCACCTCTATCTATTTTTCCCATGCGTCCGCGAGCGCCTAGAGAGAGTGTGGCTGGAGGTTGACCATTTTGTAGCTCAATTTCTAACTGGACATGGCAACTTTAAAAGTAAATTATTTTCTTTTAAACTCGTACCTTCACCACTATGTCAATGTTCTACAAATAACCGCGAGTATGAACAATCAGCACATCACATTCTCTGGGAGTGCGATCTCTGGCGTAACGAGCGCGACCTTATGTTAGACAGTTTGCAAGTAACATCTGGAGTAGTATACTACACGGATCTTGTAGCAACTCGAGAAAATTTCCGTGCGTTTAGACGTTTCTGCCATACCTACTACTGCAACCAATCTTAAGGCTCACATATAGGCCCCGTTAAGTTATCCCGTATCCGTGGTGCCGTACTGCTGCGCTTATCGTAGCTGTACAACCCTTTACTTATTGGCGGACTAGTCAGTATTGCTTTCTGTCTCCCGCTTTGCCTGGGAGGGAAGTGGAATCACTCTTTTCTACTCCTCCTCTTTAACTTTTCTAATTAAATTTGTTGCGGGTTCCAAGACAATTAAAATCATTTCCCGGGACTGCCTGAGGGTCAAACCTCGGTGTCATTTATAGTGACCATTGTGGATCCTGGCTTACAGGAGTTACAATGGTGGGAATGTGTGGTGGGGTTAGTCCCAAAAGAAAAAAAGTCTTTCCATGTTGATAGTGTTAAGGTTTAGTTAAAATAACTAACACATAATTTAATAACAAAGATAGAGCATAGATGCCGAATTGGCCTAACTGCAATCTGCTGGCTCGTGTTCGATTTCCATGCGGGACAATGTTTCGGTCCACTCATGGCTAATTGTGACTTTAATTTGTGGCCGTTAATTTTGTGAAGCCACCCGCGATGAAAGTATTTATTCTTTAATTCGTGTTGTCTATTTTTTTTAAAAAACTCAAATTGTGGAAAAGAAATAAGTGCATTGATATCAGAAATGGTTTTTGCAATCTCTGACCACATTATTGTACATGGAATTGACAATGTACCTTGTAAAACTGTTAGTCGGGTTTAACTTCACACAAGTATTGTTAGAAATGGCAGTGTGTGGAGCCCCTACTTCACTGCTGCCTCACCTTCAAATACTCACTTCATATTTTTATAATTTAGGTTCATCTGCCGCTAAGAACCCGAAAAATTATATACTGAATGGAAATACTGAAAGCACTATTTCAGTAAAACTTGAAACAGAAGTGACAATAATACAAAATAAAAATAATGAGGAAAAAATACAGACCATTGAGAGAGCTGTCGACAAGAAAAATATCGTCAAGAAAATATCTTTCATAGATAAATATATAAAGAAAAGGAAACAAAATATGGAAACATTTAGTGGTGTACATAGCAAGATTAATAAAACTAAAAGGTGTAAGATACGTAAAAAAAATGTCACTTATAAGAGTGCTTTAGGAGGTCATACATGTAAACACACAGGTAAACATGGTTGTTGGTGTGATTTATGTAAAAATAGTGTCACTCCGAAGACTAATTTAACAACACATACACACAATAGTAAGAGGTCATATAGATGTAAAGTATGTGGGAAAAAATTCAATCGGAAGAGTCATTTAGTAGCACATACACGAATACACACTGGTGAGAGATCATGTAAATGTAATGTATGTGGAAAAAGTTTCAATCAGAAGAGTAATTTAGTAAGACATACACGAATACACACTGGTGAGAGATCATATAAATGTAATTTATGTGGGGAGAGTTTCACTTGGAAGAATAGTTTAGTAGCACATACACTAATACACACTGGTGAGAGATCATATAAATGTAACGTATGTGGGAAGAGTTTCATTTGGCAAAATAGTTTATTAACACATACACGAATACATACTGGTGAGAGATCGTGTAAATGTAATGTATGTGGAAAAAGTTTCAATCAGAAGAGTAATTTAGTAAGACATACACGAATACATACTGGTGAGAGATCGTGTAAATGTAATGTATGTGGAAAAAGTTTCAATCAGAAGAGTAATTTAGTTACACATACACGAATACACACTGGTGAGAGATCATATAAATGTAATGTATGTGGGAAAACTTTCAATCAGGAGAGTAATTTAGTAACACATACCCAAATACACAGTGGTGAAGGATTATATAGATGTGATGTATGTGGGAAGATTTTCAATCGGAAGAGTACTTTAGTACGACATATAAGAATACACACTGGTGACAAATCATATAAATGTAATATATGTGAGAAAACTTATATTCAGAAGAGTACTTTAGTAATACATACAAGAATACACACTGGTGAGAGACCATATAGATGTAACGTTTGTGGCAAAAGTTTTATTCAGAAGAGTACATTAGTAAGACATACACAAATACACTCTGGTGAGAGACCAAATAAGATATAACGTATGTGAGTAAATTTCACGCCGAAGAGTCTTTATTAAGTTGTAATAGGTACTGGTGAAGTCGTATGACTTCTGTATAGGTAGTTGTGATGTATGTGAGAAAAGCTTTAGTTATCTACATTCTACATATTATAATTCATCTAATCTAAGAAGTGAATTTTGACGTTTTGCATTTTTTAATACACAATAACCTTGATCAAACGTATACACATGATTGCACACAAAAAATTAGAAATTTTAAAGAACTATTAAAGTTGTCACAAAATAAAAGGCCCGTTTTGACATTTGTCTTATTGATGGATATAGAGATATAACCACGGAGCAAATACAAAGAGGAGCTGTTGTAATGAATATTTTCTATGAAACAATGCGTGTCATTTACAGGGGATGAGGGGAACGCTGCTAATGGAGAAAGTGAGACAAGTAATAGTACTTGTCTCACTCCCTCCTTTATGTCCATCTACCGGCTATTAGCACAACTACTAATTTCGTATATTGTATGCAGTTGAGCTATCTTGCATTAGATGTCAGTAAGTGTATGGTATAACAGGGACGTACTCAGAATTTACCTATATCAAGGAGTGCTAATTTTTTTTTATTTCAAAGATACAAACAATTCTTATTAGCTGTTTGCTCTATTCAAATACAAATGTTTATAATCAAATAATTCTGCATAGCGAATAGGTGTATGACTACTGTTTTTAACCGAAAATTTCTTTATAAGGCTTGTCAGCATTGTTCATAATGTTAATATTTTATGAAAAATCCATCTTTTCTTTACTGTCATTCTGATAAACTCAGAAGTTTAGAAACCTTTTTTTCTTCATATTTGTGTCCTTTTCATACGACCAAATAATACAATTATTTGTTTGGGTTTCTAACAAATTGTCGAATGAAAGTAGTTGGACTTTTAGTAAATATGTTAGTTACACGGTATTATTTCCTTCCTTTTTGTCTTTTCCATATAAAAAAAGAATCAAACCACTCTATTAAAATAAGGCTTTATACAATTGATAATGCAACAATGGTGTCAAAGACCAAGACATGTAAAAGAGTATTTCAAGCGAGCAGACCAGACCTCCCTGGTAGCAACCGTTTGATTGACGCACGGGCCATCTAAAACTTAGCCATGCCAAGGGTAACTTGAAGACCCGGTCTTCGACGCCACCGCCATTTTGAATATTTTTGTGACGTGCTCAACCTCGTTAATCTTATCAAGAAATTGCATCGAGTGCAATTACATTATTAATAAATAAAGGAGAAAGGGTGACATTGGTTCCAATAATAAAAATGAAATACTCTTTTGTATCATATATTTCTTGAGCTATACCTAGTCTTGCCCTAAATACTGTAACAAAGAAAAACCTTTTTCTATTGCAAAAAATATTTATGACTTTTACAGTGTTAGTTTAATACATAAATATAAAACAATTTAAAATATAAAAAGCTTGTTCGAAGTGGTTTCTATTGGCTGCAATACAGTCCTTTAAGGGTGTAGATTGTTGGCCTGAGATCTCGATTTCGAGCGACCGCAGCGCCAAAGTTTAATGTAACATCCGACGGGGCGGATGAATGACCTAGAGAGCGTGATTTTCAAAATGTTTTGCAACAAACGTTCCACGTTGAGAAATTGTTATTGAACTTGAATATTTACAGCATAACAATAACGTTGAATTTTTGGAAACTAGCTGTTGATTCTTTTTAATAGATTAATAAGAGTAGTTGAGACACAATTTTTATGTTTTTCTATCATTACATTACATAGTATAAAACAAAGTCGCTATCCGCCGTCTGTCTGTCCCTATGTATGCTTAGTCTTTAAAACTACGCAACGGATTTTGATGCAGTTTTTTTTAATAAATAGAATGATTCTTAAGGAAGGTTTATATGTATAATACATGCATAATATAGTAGAGAAACGCTGATTAATTTAGAGGTTTCTAATGTGATGTCGTAAATAAGCACGTTTTTTTGCGCTTATATTGCAAACGTTGGCTGAACCCTACGAGATAGACCAAAATAATGTACTACAGTATTATCCATCTTAAAAAGTTCAACAAAAAAGTCCACGATGGCATATGTCTATCTCTTAGGGATAACCCACCATAACCATTTTTTATCCTCTACTAAAAAATGATTATTTACTAAGTGATTTTATACAATACAGCATTAATCCTTATCCAATTAAGTACCTTAAATAAATTGTGCATTTATTATAGATCAATATGCTTTTTATAGTATGTAATTTAAGTGAATATTGCCGAAGATAGCGAGGGCGGGTTACTAGTTTATAATATAATATACAATCAAGAGCAGGTCCGGACTGACATTTTTGTATTCTACTTACCTAAAATTCCAACTATGTATTTATTTGTAATTTCACTACCAAAATTTATTCTAATTCGTAAAATATTCATTCAATAAAATAATTGCAAATTCAGTAGGAAGTGTGTTTATCTCTACGCAAGGAAATGTGCCTATTGCGTAAACTCAAATACTTACTTTTTGTTTACGATCACCTCGTCGATATCTAAAAAAAATCCTAGGGTTTTAAAAAAAATGTCAATAAATGAAACACAAGTATAAAAATGATTTATTTACTACACAATAACAAATATGAGTCGCCATTACTCGCTATCTCAAAAGCGTTCTAGGGTTGTACAAAAATGAGTAAATAATTCATTTATTTACTAATTTTAACAGAAGTTTGTAAATTATTAATATACTAATTAAAAGTATGTAATTAAACAATAACGAAATATGAGTTCAAAATTCTAATGTTTTTTCATTCGATTACGGATCAAGTTCTGATTTCTGCTAATTTGATGATAAAATCAATGGCTATCACAAAACCTATCAGAATGAAAACGTTACCAGCTGCCCGATTCACGTAAGTAATAAAAACCGTAGCGCAGTGACGTCACTTCGTTTTTTGCAAATTTAGCCCTTTTAACCGACTTAAAAAAAAGGAGAATTCTCAATTCGCTGTATTTTTGAACCAATTTTTATGATTCTTTACACCAGGTAACTCAGAAATTGCATAGTAATTGAGCTATTGGAAGATTTATGACAATCCAAGACTAGATAAGTAAGTGCGTTTAAAACAGAAAACCAAAAGGCGATTTCTAAGTTCCTAAGTTAAAACGACTTTTGGACTGGCGTGTTTACGTGAATCGACTGGCTGGGTAGTTAAGTTACCTGTATCTTTCAAAATCATTAGGCGTTCTTCTCTTTCAAAACACGTAAAGCTCTTTCTTTCCTCTCTTTCATAGCCTCTATGATACTGGGCGCGTCACGAATGGGCATGCTTCGTGACTGCCGAGGATCAACTAATTCTGGAAGTAGGCAATCGTAATAAAACCTAACTAATTTCATTTCCATTTTCTCCTCCCAAAATTTGTCGTCCTTTTCTATAATATAAACTTTCATAGGTACAGTAGCACCAAACCAGATGCCAAGCATGCAAACGTTTCTTTTAGTAATATGTACCTGTCCCTGAATTTGGAAATACCAGTTATGATTTTTATTTATGACATAACCCTTGGAAGCCTTGTCCTTAACCCAAAAGGTATGTTTGGCCATTGCTTCATCAAGAGTCATGCCAGCTAAAGAATGTGGGCACTTAATTTCAATTAAACCGTTTGCATAAATGCCATCTGGTGTAGTACCAAGAAATTCATATTGATCGTCGACGAACAAACCGCAACCTTGTATACTAATATTCTCTTGAATTTCTAACTGTTTAATTGCGGTTTCTTCGTTTTCGATACCGTACCGTACAGCAGGCAAACTGGAGATATTACTACCATAAACGATTTTACGAACAAGAACAGCACAACTTGTGCTCTCTCGTTTTTCACAAACTTCCCCGAAAGATGATGAGGTTAGTAATTTTCTCCTGGTACTCATCCACTCAGAACTACTTCTTTGCAAATGGGTCGACCTTTGAAGCTCCGCTCTTTCAGCACAAGACAACTTTAAATCGGCTAAAAAAGATGACTTGGCTTTCTCATATAATTCTGGACTCAGATCAGGTTTTTCGCAGTTTGGTCCATAGTGAGCATCTTTCGATACAGCGCTGTGGCTCTTTTTCAATCTTAATTTAGGTTTAGCAATTAAACGGATTCTACGATTACAATTTTCCACTTTCGCGATCAAAGGATTAGGACTAGATTTAAATATTACTTCATGAGTTTTACTATGAATCGATCCTGTATTAAAAGACACAACAGCAGCTGCGCATCGGCCCGCATAAGAACCACGGGAAGAATAATTTACACGCTTACCCCCTACTAATTTGGCAATCACTGCGTTAAAACTTTCAACTATATTACTTGTACAATTATGAATTAAACTTCTAGAATGATATGACAGTCTTTTACTTAAAATGTGTACCGCGTCCATTAATCCGCATCCAACAATTGCTGGAAGCAACCCAACAGGTTCTATTCGACGAGTATCAGGTCTACAGAAATACTCTTTGCAATATTGGTGATTACCAAATACGTGTTGTGGACCATTTAGGATATCTTCACTAAGATTTTTTATTTTTTCTTCGAGTGACTGATTTTGATCGCCCCAATATTTAATAGCGCATTTTACACCCGTTCTTAAACGCAAATACCTTTCTTTTAGGAATTTCCGCAATTCGCAAGGATACTTAGTGTCTTTCGACAGTTTCTCCAAGCTATTGCAGTAGTTTCGTAAAAGATGATTTTTGCATTCAATTTTCTCTACTGTTAAATTACCGTACGGTCGCGAATCTAATATTTTTTTATAAGTACTGGAATCGCCGTCTGCTACAAATTTATTATAAATTACACCGTGATCAACAATGGAACGTTTAAACCCCTCAACTATTATGGTCGATTCCATACCGGTAGATGATCCCGAATAATTCTTGAAACAACGGTGTTCCGAGGGCTGACTGTCGTTCTTTGCGGCTCGTGCACAAACTACGCAGTATTTATTTTTAACTCCAAAAAACAATACTTTATTAGTTTTAATGCCAATTATCGCAGCTGCGCCGGACAAGGCGGAAAAATTCTTACCATAAGATCTCTTGCTCCAACAACCGTCAACAGCAACAGATATTAATGGTGTACCATTTTTATCAACACTACCTATAGACACTGCGTACTCCGCTTCTTCCTTGACAGCTTCTGCCATGGAATGTGCTGCTGTCTTTTCCCACCAATCGCAAACCGTATTATTAATTTCATTGTATAATGAAGGTGACATGATTGGTAGGGCTACTGCGGCAGTTAATGTTTTTAACTGATAGTATCTCCCACCAGATGATATGATACCAGATACAATTTGATGATTCACTTCCATTCTATCTTCTTTCTTTTCAATCAAACACACAGTAAATTTCATACTACACATACTACATTTCATGATGAGTTTTGAGTCCAGACCAACTTTTACTTCACCTATTATACTGAGGTAACTTAACTTACAATCCATTGGACCGTGGTCCCCTATGGCCTGAAGAGCTTTAAAAAAAAAAGAAACGTCTACAACTCTACGCCCAACTTCCATTTCATCCACCTTTCCTTCTTGGTCGTTTTCAATAACTAGTTCCTGTAAAGAAAGATAATGGCTTGATTTTTTTTATAAAAAATAATTAAAAATTTAAAAAAATGCAAAAGAATTAATACAATATTAGGTTCCTGATGAATAGAAATTATAATTTCTTTACGCATTAGGTATTGTTTTTTTATGACGTCACCTATTTGAAAATAAATTTTCTTTTGAGAAAGTAATTGAGAAGTATTTCGGTACTAAGGTGTTTGTCTCTCGATGAAAATAATAAATATTGCAAGAAAAATCTATAGGTAGGTATTGAGATTTTGTCTTCGCCCATCACTAACTAAGTAGTTTGTTTATTTATGTAACAAGTCTACAAGAATTACATATAACAACTTACCTCTATACAGCGCGTAGCATTGTTGCTCAGAGTCTCGGCCCCAAGGTTTTCTTTATTTTCAATACTGGAAATATTATTCATCAATATTATCCACTTTTTATTTATTTTGTACAACCCTAAGCCAGACGCTAGGCGCCTCGCGTCTGTTTGGCGGTATAGGTATGTCGACAAAGTTGCACTGTCGCCTACCTACTTCCACAATTTGATATTTAGACAATACTAGCCGACCCGGCGAACTCCGTATCGCCTTTTTTTTTTTTAAAAATCCTATTATTTTGATATTACATACAGATAGGGTCAAGGAGGGCACAGTGACTCGGATTTTTTCGTAAGACCTAAATATGTAGAAAACCATCTACAATCTACGTGAAATTTGGAGGTTTTGAAGACAAGTTACTATATTTCAATTTTGTATCATTATATTTTTAATATCTATTATTGAAATCGGATTAAACAGCAATATATAAAAAATCAGATTTGAGTCACTGTGTACCGGCGGGTGTACACAGTGACTCAGTAGCGTAGTACACAGTGACTCTAATAGTACACAGTGGCTCAATGAAAATAAAAAAGTAATTTTAATCAAGATTCTTTATTAATTATTATAAAATCACAGCTATTAAGGCAAGTCTAAACATCAAGAATACCTAATAATTTAAAGTAAAATATTCAGTCCTATAATTTATTGTTACCAGTATCAAATTTTAGCTACATAATTAAACTTATCAATTACGAGATCACTTTGCATTAGATTTAGTAGGTACTTGTACTTAGTACATATTTGTAATTAAAATGTTTTTTACACATGCTAAACGTTAAAAAACGTACAAAAATCACTTATAGCCATGTAAAGTAAAAAATAACAAAAAAAAAATAGGAACATATTATGAAATCAAATTTGATCTACGGAAACTAGTAAAATCAATTTGATCAATGGAACTAATAGATTAGGCAAGCATTAAGTTACTCACGTTAATGATGGTCTAATTCATAGTAAGAAAACTGATGTCTATCGGAAAATAGAAAAATGGCCGTGAAGCGGTTCCAACCATTAAAAGTTCTTGCGGAATAAATTTCACATCATCATCTTTTACAATAGATAGAGCCGGCTTATTGGGCATGAGAAACTTTTGAGTGCCAGGCTGCCGATGACGCCTGTACGATAGCAACCAATCTTTACCAGCCATGGCATGGGCTTCCCAAGCGGCAGGGCTTTTCGAATTATTTATTTTAGCGCATTGATATGCTATCTGTCTGCTTTGTTTGGCAGTCAGTCCATAAAACTAAAGAGAACAATGAGTAAAATATTCTTTGAGCACTTGTTCTTGAGCTGTTGTGAAAATTTTATTAATTGCATAGTTCGGTGCCAATCTTTGATCAAGTGTTACACAGTTTAAAGCTATCCAAAAATATCTTTTAAGAGTAGCAAATGCAACACCAGCTTTTTTAGATGCTTGTCTTATTCATTCACCATTCCTTATTAGAAATAAACTTTTTTATTTTTTCCTTGTGGGACGTTTCCAATTTTGCGTTCTCTAGGTGTTGAACGCGACATTCTATTAACAAAATAGAATAATTATTATATAAATTACTGAAAAAATAAAAAGCATATTATGGAAATAAAGAGAAGTACACAGTGGCTCATGAGTCACTGTGTACTATTTGAGATTGAGCCACTGTGCACCATGCCGCCATTTTGAATATTTTACAATCAAATGGCTAGAAAACTTAACTAATAAAGTCAGTAACCACGAGAAAGCAATCAATATAAATATTACTTAATGCAAGAAAAAAATACAGCAATAATTATGGATAATATATATATTAAAACAAATTAAAGTTACCTAAAAAAAATATTTTGTGAACACCAAAACAAAAAAACGTGTTGGCACCGCTGTTCGGCGCTTGAGCCGCCAGTTGACTGGTTTGTACGTGTCCAAAGCTTGTTGGCTTTAAACGAGAGATGGAGACAACAACATTGTACGTCTTATACTGGCCAAAGTACTAGTGAGTCACTGTATCCGCCCGAGTCACTGTTCCCTTCCTGACCCTACTTCAATTTTATTTATCAGTATAGATATAGATAATACAAACCAATATTTACATGTTATTGTAGGTATATGTCTGAATCGGGCGATCTAAATCATATGACATATTGTATTAGCTTTGTAATGTACCCTGTTCAAATGCGATAATAAATAAGTAGGGAGGAACTTACATTTTATTCCGAGATCTTTTGGCTTTCATATTTTTATAATGCGTACAAAACTTTCTTTTCCCTGGCATGACACTCAAATTCAATCAGTCCTGCGAAAAAAATAGCCTATGTTACTCAGTGATAATGTAGCTTTCGAATGATAAAAGAATTATCGGTCCAGTACTTTTTGAGTTTATTCGTTTCATACAAAAATCCAAATCTTTCCTCTTTATAATACCTATTAGTGTAGATATTGTATTTTTTACGATTTATATCTAGTTCCATCATGGTTTTCTTTCAGACATTCATTATATCGATACTTTCTACTAACTGAAAATAAATTAATTATAAAAATGTTATACTTACAGTTTTTTACAAAAAACACAAATTCACAATACGTAATTCTGCTGTCTGCAGCCGACAAGCGTGGTGTCGCGTTCACTTACAGAAAGGAACTGCCGTTAGTGACCACCGAGATTGCACGAATGAAACGAACGCTTTATCCCATACATTTGTGTATGAAAAATTTACCTTAAAATATATCTAGATTTTAGGGCTTTAAAAGAGGAAGTCTTTGTTTGTAAAGGTATAAAAAGAAGTATACAGCTATACTTATTGGTTTCTTCAGTGTTCAAAAAGTGTTTCTTTTTATCAATTTGTGTTGATTTATGGGCTTAAATCTTTAAAATACGAAGTCATGTTTTTGCATTTTTACTCAATTTTGTGCGTTTGTTGACGTTTATTATATAACAACCATTAGGTTTAAGAGTTTAATATAAGCATGAACATACTTATTGGTCTTTGATTGTAATATATACAAATTATCATTGATATCAATCATATGTAAATAGGTTAAATATGAAAAATCGTAACACTCTTTTCGGTGATTTTCACGATCTACACCCTTAAATCTTCATTGTTAAAATGAGAAGAACAAATCTTTGTATATTTCGTAGGAGTCCAGTTTTTCTATTAATTTTTGAAATCCATTGCTTCTAACATCGTCATTGGACGGTATTCTAAAACATACAAAATTTACAGTTTAATTATAATAGGTTTATTTAAAGTAGTGTAAAAAATATTTTTCTTTGATGAAAAATCCGAATGTTATAATTATATTCTAATTACGACCCTGAATTTTTGACACTTTTATAGTTCTTCATAGTTAACGACAGCTGGCGTATTGCTTACAAAATAATTATTAACTACATATAAAACTCATATTTTTGTTGAGGTAAAAGGCTTTGGGTATAAATTTTAATACTCATGGTTATTAGTTATTACAATAATCTTAATAGTTTGAACTGTATGTGCTTTTATTGTTCTAGGTCCTATTACGAAAAGTGGTGCCATCTAACGTTGAGTAAAATTATTTCTGAACATGATACCGTCAAAAGAACTCTCTAGAAATTATTTTGATAAATTATGAATAAATATACTTACAAATGGAATGTGATTCTTTCCATAGCATCTGTACGTTTATTGGAGTAGTTTTTACATGATAAAACACAACACTTCATGGTTTTCTTCGTAATAACATAAAAATACACCAAAAATATAATTTTATGCACCGTACGAACACCGTCAGCGACGACAGAAGACTAATAGGCCACGCCTACTATTGATGTTAACGTGATGACGTCAGGGCCTACTTGAGAATCACAGTGCACAGTTACTTAGGCCGTCTCCTCTTTGTATTTGCTCCGTGGATATAACCATACGACTCGGTACTCGATACTCACGATATATCGATTCAAGTTTGCGTGAGTATTTAATCGATTTGAATATGTATTGTAAAGTGCATTGGATTAAAGTTCTGATTTGAAAATTTAAGTTTAAATTTTTATATTATGGGTATTTTGAAATGACACAATGTTATGAAAGGTCACTTTTCTATCATTATATATTTGTGTTTCAATAACATTCACTCAATCACAAAATAAAAAATCGGGAAAAAGTGAATCTTCAATTTCTTCATTTTCTTCAAATGATGAGCCAAAATTGTCGGTTGAGCTATCGTCACCCGAATCTATAATTATTTCATTTTCAATTATATTGTCAATATTGATGTCTCTATCATAGTCTTCCTTAATTATTTTTCGAGTTTTCTACCACTTTTGTCCAGTCTTCTTTAGTCATTTTGGCACAAGCTTCATTCAACAATGTCATAATTTTCTTAGTGGAGAATGGCGGCTTTGTATTGTGGCGTGCTGCGTATCCTTTCATTTGAGCCCAGATCAAAGTATTGTACTGATGATGGTATGGTGGCGCTCTTATCATTTTGTGTCCATGCTGAACCACTCTGTGAATTTATTTGCATCCTTTTCTTTGTGATATTTTTTTGTACTTTTAGACTCCATTACAAGCAAGGCATAATTAAAAAAAAACTTCCCCCATCTGATTTAGCGTGGCAGATTATTAAGCGTCCACCTTTTCTCATTGGCACTTTTCAGCAAGATGCCTTGGTATCGTCCGTCCACGACTGTGGCACGGTATGATTCGAGTTCAGCCAAATCTCTTCGACAAATACGACATTGTTCCAATTTGTGACTTTGTTAGCTCCAAACTCATAACTTTCAGTAAAGATCAATACACAGCTGGTGAAATTCAGTTATTCTAAACACTAGTATTAAAATTAATAAAACCGGACAACTGCGAGTCCACCTTAAAAGAAAATATTTTGATCGATTTATTTTTCTTTAACCGATTATTAATAGTCTGTGGAGAATATGAAAAAATCGTTATGCACGGCACTTAGCCGAGTGGGCGGTACCCATCAATGAAAAATGTAATTACCTTAGAACATTTCGATCGGTAAAAAATAGAGAACTTCTTGGGTGTGAACTGTCAAAACGGGCCTTTTATTTTGTGATTAGTATAAGTTATTTACATAATTAACGTTGCGGGTGACTTTCTTGTACAATAATCTAATGTTGAAACACGTAAAACTAATTTAAAATAAAAATAACATGGTAAATAGTAATTGTTATTGACAATCTTACAATGTCACGTCATCACAATCTATACAGAGTAGTGCTTGACAACTACCAATTCACGAATATCCAAATAGTCGATAAAAATATTAGAGTAATATATTTAATCGAATAGAGATTTTGAGAGCGATGTACATTTCGACAATTTTTTTGATAAGGAAACAATTATTAATGTTCGCGACGATGATAATTCAAGTAATAGTAGTACATACATACATACATATCATCACGCCATATCCCTTGCAGGGTAGGCAGAGAGAACAGAGTGCCAGAGAACTACCTTTGCATCCTTCACTCGCTTCCTCAACATTCATAATTCTCTTCATACACGCTCGCCGGTTTCGGAGACTCTTCTCCTCCTCCAACTTCCTTCAGTACATGACCGATCTGGTCTAGGTAGGTTAGTCTCGGTCTCCCTCGGTACCTACATCCTTCCACTTTCGCATTGTATATCTTCTTAACCAGACGTTCGTTCGGCATTCTTTCCACATGTCCGAACCATCGGAGCATTCCCTTTCGCATCTTTACACCAATACTCTCTTTCATACCTATTCGCTCTCTTACGTCGTCGTTACGAAAACACTTTTGCTGCCAAACTGGTCAAACTTATGTCTCTGTAATTTGCGCAGTCATAACGTGAACCCTTCTTTTTAAACAAAGGCACTATGACTGCGCTATTCCAGTCCCTGGGAACCATTCCCGAGCTCCAACATAAATTGAGGAGCAACAGTAACGCCTCCCAGACACAGGAGCCAAGCTTGATCATCTCGGCAGACACCATATCAATGCCCGCTGCCTTACCATTTTTCAAACTTCTTATTGCCCATTCAACTTCATCCATACTGATGCCATCGGAGGACGCCATTGCCGAATGTTGATCTCTCTAGAACAGAAGAGAGAGAGAGAAGAACATCTACTAAACCACATGCGACACCGGCGCCAACCGTAGCATCCGCATACATATATATCCAAGCTGGAATATTCACTCCATCAGCTTAACACGTCTTGTGTTTGTGTAAGAATGTCTCCACCTTTAGACCTTATTTTATTCATTCTGAAGGCTGACTAACCACCCCGAGACTTCTTCACCTCCCTCCAAAAGAGTTTGGTGTTACCCTCGAAGTTTTTAGTCAGCCTATCTTCTGCACTCATACTTGCTCTATCACGTTTCTCTTTCACTAAGGCCTTGGTGTCATTCTTACATTGCCGATATATTTCTTTCTTCTGTTCAGTCATACTGTCATTCAGATTCAAAGAAGAGACATAGTCCAGCCACGCTTTCTTCTTTTGCTCTACGGAAGCTGCCACTTCCGCATCCCACCATGCATCACCATTTGTTTTTCTATGCTTCTTTGAACTTTCACATACTTCTTTCGCTGTATTTACCATACTCTCTTTCAATAATCTCCAGCATTCTTCAATGTCCGATTGCGGCTGGCTTGCCATCGTCAGCCGTTCTCGGACACCCTCTGCATACTTTTCTCTTACCCACTCTTCTTGCAACCTTTCAACCTTTTTCTTTCAAGCTCTCCAAAGTGGACACGCTCTCGCCAGTGCCTCCACTTTCTGAACAGACCACTAAATCTCGCAATAACGAGATAGTGGTCCGTATCGACTGTGGGGCCCCTGTAGGCTCTTTCGTCCAATATTTTGCTTCGGAGCCGACTGTCTACCAAAATTAAAATATTATACTTTTCTGTTCATTCCTTCTCCATCTGTACATATAGATGTTCTTATGTTGGAAAAATGTGTTTGACACAATAAGGTTTCTCTCTATGCATACATCCGCTATGAGCCTACCTGCGTCGTTCACTCTCTTATCACCAAATGGACCAAGTACGTCCTCATAGTCGGGACGCTTGGTTCCCACCCATCCGTTCAAATCTCCGCATACCATCACGCGTTCACTGGTTTCTGCCATATACAGAATTTCCCTAACATTATCCCAAAACTTCTCTAGGTCTGATGCCACCGAGGATCCTACGGGAGCATATGCTACAACCATGAATACCTTGGTGACACCAAGTTTTATACGGGCCCAAAGAAGTCTGGGATCATACATTCCGTAATCCTTCACACCTGAGGCCAAGCGACAGGACAACAGCACCCCCCATACTGGCTCGATCGCTCTGTTGTACACTAGACCACAGAGCCATCCCGCCACCAGGAAGATCGCAGGCGTCGCTGCCCCTTCGCTACTACTACCTACTACTCTGTCATACAGAGCACGTCTAGCTGTTTGTCCGCCATGACGGATATCAGCTCGTGCAACTTACCTTCCACACAACCTCTTACATTCCACGTACCCACCCGGCACTCTGCTCTCTTCGACTCGCCTGACTGAGCAAGGCGTGATGGGTGGCGGCCCCCATCGCCGCAAGTAATAGTAGTGATTCTGAATAAATAGCTATTTTCAACTCCTCACTGCTATTGGCTGGATTGCCCCCTCTTGACATTTGTATCAGAGAAGTTAGCAGTCTATACTGTGTCAAGAGGGTTACTGCCAGCTAGTAGCAGAAACTAAATTTGAAGCACCTACATCATTCATCAGCAAACCACACCCTGCCGAAGAACCCCACTTAAAACTTCTCTCTGATAACATCGACATAACCGCCTTAACAAATGATGCTGTCGTGCTGTATACAGACGGCAGAAAAATTGATCATGGCGTTGGGGCCGCCGTATCTATCTGGAAAAACGCCGTCGAAATTAAAACACGCAAATTACACTTAGCACCCTATTGTACAGTCTTTCAAGCCGAATTATTAGCCACATACATAATAATGAACAATAACTAAACCAAATTCATTATTTTGTCAAGACTCAAAAGCCGCCCTGGACACAATAATGAATCATCACTCCTCCCACCCACTCGCCACTGCCATCCGTAATCATCTCGTAACTATATTCACCCAAAACAAATCAGTCTCTATATCATGGATTAAAGTCCGTATTGGCATCGAGGGCAATGAAAGGGCTGATCAACTAGCTAAGTCATCCTAAACAACTGCCAAAGTCACCAACATTTTCTTCCCCGACACAATCAGTTCATAAAAAATCATTAAAAATAAAGATTATTCACATTCTAACACAAGTGTTTACAGGACATGGTGGGTTTTCTGCATATCTCGCCAGATTCAAATGCAAGGAGAGCCCACTGTGCCCCTGTGACAAATCATCAGATGAATCCATAATTCACATCATTACCGAATGCCCAATCAAAACTATTAACAGACAACATAGAACATGCAATAGATACACAGATTACAATAGACACCATACCTACAATCATTTCTGATGATTCACGGGACCTCTTTTTAGACTATTGCACAAAAATTGCGAAAATAGTCATCAATAGAAATAAAAATTAATTAATAATCTCTTTACTTACTTACCTCACTTACTTTCATAAACAGTTTTTATATCTTAGATTTATTTATAGTTTAATATTAATAGGTACTTCTATTTCTAAAATCTTTAAGTCTTCCTCAGTCTCACTTTCTTATTTCTCTAAACTAAATGTACTATAACTTACACTTACTAAACTACTTAAACTTACTACAATTATAAGTTTCCTGTTCTCTCTTTCTTTCTTTACTTTCCCTTCTATTCTTTAACTAAAAGGGTAAAGTTAGATTAGGTTAATTAGGATAGACCATATTGTATAAATTACCCATTTCATATTTCATTTGTATGTAACATAATGTATTCTCAACAGATGATGCTGTTTATTATTTTATACATACATCATATATATATATATATATATATATATATATATATATATATATATATATATATGTATATATATATATCGCATACTAACTTTCTAACGTCAGCCATGTGGGCTTCTCTGAAGCTGTCACTCGTGTGAGAGGGTGGTGTCATGGTTGCTGCGCTTGGGGGTTGGACTAGTGGTAGCGGTGGATGTTGTACGTTTCCCGGGGAAGAGCTGTTGCTCGTTCTCTTGGTGAACCCTTTGGCGATTTGGCTGAGGAATCCACGGACAGGTAAAGGGATGGCGCCGGTTGTAGCCTTGTCTCGTGGTTGCACGGGAAGGACATTCCTGTGTCATCCATCCATACTAGCTTTTGCCCGCGACTTCGTCCACGCAGAAGTCATCTCTGACAGAGTTAAATAGAAAAAGCAATGCAAGGTGTTGAATGTTCATCGCTAGGATAATAATCAACAGCGTCAGAAACTGGAATGCGTTGAGGTGTTGATTCTGCGAGTTAGTTGTCTAACGGAATTAGGCAATAGGGTGGGTCCGAGAGAAAATACTCTACGTTGACACGCTCTACCGTGGGTGCTTTGGGCGGCGGAAGCGTGAGTAACTGTATTTAGGTTCACTGCATGAGGGCTTTGACTCGAGATGATACCCGGTTGCGGTGACCCGCCCGCACAACGTAGATGTACGTGTACAGCGCGCGTGTGTCTATATACCATAGCCGGTCACTAAAGAAAAAGGTGGTTCAAAGTTCTATTCATTCTACAAATTATATTGCCATTAATATACTATTTACGGTATGACCATGGGATAAAAATATAATTATCGCCACCCATTATTTGACTGTTTTTTTTCACCAGCAGAGTTGTGACCTCGTTAAATATGATTTATTATTAATTTTTTTATTGAACATTTTTGAAGCTAAACTTAACCTGTATCTTAAACTATTAGGCAAGAACCATCGATATATATGTACTACGTACTAGATTTCGCGTTCCGAACACTTGCTTTGTTCGACTAAGCTGTACTGCAATGCGTACACCTCACTTTAGTGTGACTGCGACCATCATGGAGTGTAGGTGTATACAGAGCAGCGTTGTTAATACGATAATTCGAATAATACCAATCAAAACTTGCACATGTGGATGTGAAAAATTCTTTATTTAACTAAGTAAAATGTTTTGTTGTTAAAGTGCTCAAATAGGTAATAATATCGAATTAGCACAATAAAAAAAAATATTCTACATTTAAATGTCACGCCATCTTTGATTATAGACACGAAGTATAGATACACAGGAGTCCGAACGTAATGTTAAAAGAATGGTCTCAATTTAGGGGACAGAACTTTTTGCCGGTAGAGCGCGCCACTTTTCAAGAAATACTTATTCGTTTAAATCTTTACGCGGGAAGTTTTGTTGCTATTAACAGCTGTAAAAACGTAAAAAGTATTATATAAACGATAATGCATCATTGCTGTGTATTTGGATCTAGGAAACCAGGGAACCATTCATTTCCAAAAGAAAAAAGCTAGAAAACTATGAAAAGCAGCAACTCGTAAAGACTTTCATCCCAAAGAACATTTTAAAATATGTTCAGCATATTTTAAATCCGAAGATTTCATTCAAATTGGAAAGCATTCATGTGATTTAATCTCATTTATAGAATAACATTTACTTTTATCACCTAAAACAAGTATTTATGATTTTATTCCTAACATAACCTAAAATCTTAATTATTATTTCCAGGACTAAATAATACCAGGCGCATTTTAAAGAAAGGAATGGTGCCTTCAGTATTTCCATTGACTAAAATTGAAGATATAAAGTCTGAACAAAGGCGAGAACGTGATCAGCGCGTGATTCTAAACGAAAATTGTGTTTTTCATATATTGAAAAGTGTGATGGCTTAGCTCATACTCCAAGTGTTACTACAGCTACATGCAATACTTCATCCAAGGCGACAGCATTGGACTTTGGCGTCGACTGTGTTGAAGAAATTGTGATCCAAAAAAATAGTGTATATAACTTGGAAAATGTGCAAAATGATATTGGCACTGTTCGTGAATGTGCAACAAAAAAATTACCAATTCTACACAATAGAATCCTTTAGGAATTATGCTAAAGGTAGGTAGGCTTTTTATACTGGATTTGAATCATAAAGCAAATTTATGTTTGTGTTTTATATTTTGTGCCCTGAAGCCTTTTCAATAACCTATAAAAGAAGTTGTCTTAAGTCTGAGTGTTGAAGACCAGTTCTTTTTGACGTTAATGAAGTTGAGGAGAAATAAGGAAGACTATGAGCTATTTCGTTTTTTTGATGCAAGTCCCTGTATTGTATCAAACATATTTATTACATGGATTAACTTTTTGCAGCAAATGTCGTCAATGTTGAATATTTGATAGCCTGACAGGTAATTAGTGGATGTCTACATGTCTGAAGGATTTAAAAAATATTACCCTTCTACTAGAGTCATTGTAGAATGTACGGCAATACCTATACAACAACCTGTTAATACATCTATACAAAGAGCCGCATGGAGTTCATACAAGAACCGTTCTACTGTTAAGTATGAAGTAGGTGATGCTCACCAAGTGGCCTTATATCACATTGTTCTGATGCATATGCTGGAACTGCTGGAAGTACCAGTGATAGGCAAATTGTAGAAAGAAGTGAACTTTATCGAAAATGTGAAAAAGGAGACAGTGTTATGGCTGACCAAGGGTTTAACGTGCAAGACTTATTTGCTCATAAAGGTGTTGTTGCTGTAAATGTACCTTCATTTTTTAAGGGAAAAGGTCAGTTGCCTGGTATGACCATTGTAGCAGATTGGAAACTTTCTTCAAAGAGAATACACATTGTACGTGTTATAGGTTTAACTAAAATCTATTGTATATTGCACAATCCTGTGAATATTATGTTCCTCTCTTGTCAAAAATATATTTTGTATGTGTTATGACATGTAACTTCCATGAAAATATTGTTAAAAGTACAGCATAACTTCTTATACTCTCTATTTTTTAACTTTAATAAAGTTTTAATTTACTATTTTTGTATTTTTATTTAAAACAATTTTATAAAGTAAATAAATTCATTTATCAAAGTAAACTCATTTAATCAATAATTTAACAATGACATGTGGGTATTGCTTAACATTTAAATTATTTATAGAAACATTTGAGATACTTTAACAAACAGATGTAAATATCGCTTAATATTAAAATTATTTAAAGAAACAGTTGGCACATTTACTTTAAAAACCACATTATAAGTATTGCTTATCTTTTTCTTCTTCTTCTTAATGAATGGACTCTGTGAGTGACTAACCACAACTTCGCCAATGTCAAGTAAAATAAGTTTAAAAATTATAATAGATTTATATTTTAGTCGTCAGTCATGTTGGTTCATTGTCTCTATCCCACATTTCTATCTCAAGTATTGCTTATTATTAAAATAATAATTATTTGTAGAATCATTTGGCATAGCTTTTACAGAGTACTTTTTCTAGTAATGCTGGTCGGAAATAATCTTCATAAAACATATGGTGGAGTCAAAAGTGTCCGAAACCGGCGAGCGTGTATGAAGAGAATTATGAATGTTGAGGAAGCGACAAAGTGCCAGAGAACGAGTGAAGTATGCAAGGATAGATCCTTGCATACTTCACTCGCTTCCTCAACATTCATAATTCTCTTCATACAATATTATATCACAATGATGTAAGTTTAGCAAAATTTCTATTTCCAAGTTTGCAGCATAACTATCTTTAAGATAATTATGCTGCAAACCTGGAAATAGAAATTTTGCTCGAACGCGAAATAGAAATTTTGCTCGAAACGATCACTCACCGGTAATACCCGTGAGTGATCGTAAGAGACGACTAAGGGATATAAAACGCATATAACATCTATTGCAAGAGAAGGAAAACTCTAAACAAAACCCTATACCAACACATCTGACCAGCGTGGTATAGTAGGTTAAGTTCCCTCCCATTACGGAGGAGGCTCGAGCTCAACAGTGGGACATATATGGGCTGTGATGATAATGATGATGGGAAGATAATTAATATTTTCGATATTTTTCTTTTTTTGACGGTAATTTGTCAGCTTTAAGAGGAGTCCCAAAATAGTTTAAAGGCCTAGGAAAACTTTGCAGATGTTGTGTACATGAAACGTTTACAATAATTTTTCTTTTTGTCCACTAACACAACCATGAACAGCACAACACCTTCCCATTTCTTTTTAATATTGTTTTATATTTAAATTAATTAAATTCAACATTCACGAACCAACGTGCGTTTACGTGTAATAATAATAATAGCATCGGTACGTCCACGAAGTGTAAGGGGATTTAAGGGGAATGTTAGATACATACATGTATATATATACACTCATTTGCAAAAAAAACGGGCACCTAAGCAATGAACCATTTCAAATGTTAATATTTCTTTGTTTGATAATTATAGGTAGTTTTATCCACACAATTTGGTAAATTAATAAGAAAATAATCGTTTTCATCAGTATTTCATAAAATTTAGATACAATTTATGGGAAATAATGCTAAACCTCGCTAGTAGTGTATATTCGCTAGTAGTGCATATGCTCATGAAGTAAAAATAAAAAAGTTTTTTTGTTTGTTTTTCTTTAATAAAGTAAAAGCAGATAAATGTTTAGTATCGAGTGTGACCCCCTCTAGCTAAAATCACAGCTTGAATTCGTCTGGGCATGCTAGCGAGTATATCCCGGATACTTGCTTGCGGAATACGTTCCCACTCCGCAGTAATCACATTCTTCAGCTCTCTGATGGTCTGCGGAGCCGGGTGTACTGATCTCACACGCCGTTTCAGAACGTCCCAGACATGCTCTATGGGATTGAGGTCGGGACTTCGAGCTGGCCAATCCAAACGACGAATGCCGACCTCTTGCACATACGCATTAACATCGCGGGATCGGTGGGCGCGAGCATTGTCGTCCATAAAAATCGAGTCTTCACCTAGAGCGGCCAATGCGGGTTGTGCATGAGAAATTAGAACTTCCGTTATGTATCGATGCCCAGTCAGTGAGCCGTTTTCAATGAAGACTAACTCTGTACGATCCATTGAATTTATTCCTGCCCAAAACATAACAGAGCCCCCACCATAAGGTGTGATTTCTTCGAAACATGCCTCTGCAAAGCGTTCTCCTTGTCTTCTTAGCACTCGCCGACGTCGATCTTCACCGAACAGAGATATCCTGGCTTCATCAGAGAACAAAACCCTATTCCAATCGTCTTGAGTCCATGATTCACAATTTCTAGCGAACCTAAGCCTGTGAACTCTGTGCTCACGGAGTAATTTGGGGCCGCGGGCCGGGCGGTGACTGCGTATATTGGCAGCGAGAAGCCTCCTCCTGACCGTCCATAGACTAATATGCACATTTCTTACTTCTTGGAGGTTGTTCTTAAGATCCACATACGAAGATTTGCGATTTCTCAATGCGCGACTCACAAGAAAACGATCATCCCGTGGTTGGGTACATGGTTTTCTTCCAGAACCAGGCCTTCTCTCGACGGAACCAGTCTCCTGATATCGCTGCCAGGTCCTTTGGACTGTCGAGCGACTAACATTTAGCCTCCTAGCCACGAAACATTGGCTGCAACCCTCTTCAAGCAGCGCGATAATTTTGGTAGCTTTTACCACTTTATCTACCATTTTTGATACAGCCAAACAGCATTAAATAAAGCTTTGACAGTCAAGGATATGAAATTAATCGATAAAAATTGAATAAAAGTTATGAAAGTCGATGTTAACTTCTGGAACTTCGCGCCAAAAATGTAGGATAAAAAGGGGTTTTCTGTAAAAATGAACATCAAATGAAAAATTGAATTTAGAACGTACTTTTTTAAATACCACAGCATTTTTAAAACCGGCCAGTAACGTGTACAAACGATTGAAACCTTTTTGGTATTGTATCTTTTTAAATATGAATGAAAATCAAAACCGCCCGTTTTTTTTTGCAAATGAGTTTATATATGATATTAAAATTGTATGAAAATGCGTAAATTTTTAGGAAAGTTTATAAAAAGTTTTAAAATACTGTTGTTGTATAAAAACTAAAGAGCCTTTCTTTGTGTTTCAGTGTTTTTAAAAAATCTACCTCTATAGGAACAAAACGAGAGGTTATATTTTCTATGAAAATCGTCACGTTTTTAGTTAGATCCAAATAACTCAGTACGTCGATGATAAAGTATAAATAAATTCATAAGGAGGGTTGACGTCAGTCAGGCGGGCGGTCATAAAACTACTGCCAATATCTTGTGCAATATATACGGCGGAAGAGTATTCCTCTTCGCTTCTTCTGATATTACGCCGACCCCAAGTAATTTGGCATGTAAAGCCAAAGTAAAAGTAGTATGGAAAAGCAGGTAAAGCCGCTAATAGTTAAACACTTATTGTGTACCATTTTCTTTATTTCTTAAATTCCTTTTTTTTTTCATTTATTTCCGAGTTGAGAGCACTCAGCGGATTGGCAATAATTAATTTACTAAAGAAGATATTTTGATATCACGCAATGCTAAAAAGTTCAAATAATAATACATGTTAAAAAAAATAAACTTAGACTTAGTTGAAAAAAAACAAAGTTAAAAATAATCTTTTATCAAAATAAAAGAGTGTTATGTTATTTTTTACTACTTTGAATTTAAGACATTATCTGACTAATTAATTTTTGACCACTGAAACTACTAACCATATCTTAATATACAATATATCCAAGCGAGTGACGCCACGGGAAACAACTAGTTAAAATATATAACTTATTTTCATATAATTCACGTCTTATCAAATCACATCACGTTTACGGCTCAAGACTGCTTTGTCCATCTCGACGCTCGCGTTATACCGCAGCTGTAGTTAGCTACGCACACATAAACAATTATACTGTCTTTTACCTAAACTCGACCGTTAATATTTTGTGAAATGGCTCTTAAATTTGCGTTTTAAAGGTGTAGCATCACCAGCAAAATCATAATTTTCTGGAGGTACCTAGCATCGCTTTAACATTTCCATTCGTGTCTCGGTTGTCAAAACGAAAGACCGTCCAACCCATAGACCGATATCATTTTCATAAGAATTTTCTTCATCTTCCAGAATGGACATAGATGTAGATGCACGAGATTCAGAAGCTACCTCATTGACAATATTACAAGAATTAACGATTTCCGATTCTGAATCTTGCAGGTTTACAACTGAGTTACACATTTCTTATTAGTAGAATGAGATTGTGTTATTGGCACTGAATCCACCTTACTAGACTGCTGCAATTGCTTACTGCAACTGGCATCATCATCTTCTGTACTGGTAATTTTCCGTTTTTTTGCTGCAAAAATGAAATACGGTATACAGTAATGAAACTACAAAAAATACATTTATTGCTTCGGCATGACTGTAAAATAAGTTAAAAGACGCCAGGACCGCAGGTCCTACAAGTACAAGTTATGTCCTTTCTTTGGACACCGACTCCGGTGGTTTCACTCGCGCTTTATAACTATTCCTTGGGAAAAGTCGGGGTAAAAAGTTGTTAGTTATTTATGAACGCTCCCCTCCCGCACTCAATTACTTATTATTTTGTTTGATATTATTAAATTCATAATATTATTTGAGTCGAATGCCTGATTTAAATAATTCCTAAGTAATCTAGGGGTATTGAAGTAGACTTGAATTCGATTTTATTTATTTGGACAAAGTTGGTTAAAATAATTAGTACATAAAATAAAGATTTGGATAACATGTCTTGCTGTGAAAAAGTAGGAGTCCTAGCTAAAATTTCAAAAATATTACCCAAGGTGTAAAACATTGGCCATAAATTGTCTTATATCGCGTGCGCTGTAAAAACTATTGATGATATAACTACAAAATGTTCTACAATATTAAGAAACATATTAATATCTACAAAAACCCTTGCGGTAGTATATGTCTAATTATTTCAGTTTGGTCAATATAACTACTTTTTTACAATATCTACAAAAACCCTTGCGGTAGTATATGTCTAATTATTTCAGTTTGGTCAATATAACTACTTTTTTACAGTTTTAAAGTTGTCAAAAATGTCGACAAAAATCAAGTCATGCTATCCATATCTTAATATTAATCCTTATCCAAATAAATTATATCTTATTCAAGACTATTTCAATACCTGTAGATTGCTTTTTACATTATCAAAATCGGATATTCCATTCAAAAGACATTACCTACGAAATTAAAAATTGTCAATTCAATAAATTAATAGATAAATAGCGGGCAACGCGGGTGCGAACGGCGAGTGTGAGAAAGGGATGGCAATAATTGCACTCGAGCTGAAGAGTTTATTTTATAAAAATAATACAAGTTAAAAAAAAAGTACGTTTATCCCAAAATGTATTTGAATGATTAAGATTGAATGTTTAAGAAAAAAAAACAGGCAGTCATGGGGACTGCCGATAGAAGTGAAAACTATTAACTTAAGACTAATTGAAATATTAATAATTTTCTAATTTTTATATAAAAATAAAAAATATTATCGAACATCTAGGAATCGGTTTATCACGCTAGTAAGATAACCTTTAAGCCACAATAATACTCATTTCATGACATAAAGGTTAAATATTAAAAATACAATTAAAAATAAATAATGCCTTACTTTTAAATGCAAATATTGATATGAATATTGAAAATATTTGAAAATAAATTCTTTATTTTCATTATTCATTTATCTATATAGAAACACTACTCATAGCTATAGATTATACTATTAGCATGTCGGTGACGCGAACCTATAAGTTTTTCCCCTCCAAAAACGCTCAACGCGCCTAAAGAAGTTTTCACTTCAATAAATTACTTAGTTTTTTGAGATTTCTCAAAATCTACTGGTCCAAATCTAAAGAACATATTTTTTTTTACTTGTTAAAATTGAATGACTTATTGTGGTAATAATATAGTAATATTTTCGTACAGTAATATTTTCCTACAGTACCTACGCATAATAACGACCGACATCATAAGTTGCTACTCCAGACAATCTGAAAATTTATATAAAATATTTATTTTTAATTCTAAATATATACATGTAAAAATATACTTAAAATAAAAGCAACTACCCGATAATATATGTTAATATAAATTGCATCCTTATTTTAAGCTTTCAAAGAAATTTTAGCTGGTGTAGGCATGAGATATACTTGCAATATTCCATACCCGGTCTGGAAGGTACGGGTATGGCCAAATACCCGGTGCAGAAACCCGGGCTTCGAATACCTATAGGTATGTTTAAGGCTAAAAAAAAAAAAGGTCGTTAAGATAAGACATCTTCTATTCTATCTATCGAGGATTATTTCCTCAGTGCAGGGAGTGTCTTCTTAAAAACAAAAACAAACAAAAAGTGTTTGCCTACGTAGGAATTGAACCCGTCTCGTTAAAATTCGAGGAACTTCGTAGTTCGTTCGTATACTATATGGCCCGGGGCTATTGTAGGACACGGCACCCGCGGCGCGCGGGGACAGCTTCGCACGGGGGGCAGCGTGCGGGGAGGTGCGTTGGCACGTGATTCTAACAGGTGCGAGCGGGGACCATACCCGCAATACCTATCGGGTATCTGCCCTACATACCGGGTGCGCATACTGCCAACTTCATACCGGGTCTCTAGACCTTTACCAGTATATACCCCTCACCCCTAGTTCTCTCTGAGTATATTGTTCTGTGCTAGTCATGTGCAAATAGGGATGGGCAAAGGGATAAAATATATCGATATATATCGTATCGATATTTCTCAATATATCGATATAAATTTACAAAAAAATTCGATATATCGATATTTTTCCCGAAGCGGTTATCTATAATACACTGTGGAAAATTTGATATTAAATAAAGTATATACACATCTGCCATATTTATTATTTATTAAAAAAATATATGAACCAACTATTCATTCAAACTAGTATTCATCTGGAATGGACATCAGCAGCACTCTTTGTTTAATGTGCTCCCCAGTTAGCTTACTTCTGTTGTCCGGCACTGTTAATTTAACAACTGAAGTAACCCTTTCGGATGATACTGATGAAGCTTGACATATCAAACATATTAAAGCAATTTCTGAAAGAACCGGTGTGAAATGTCGGCAATTCAATATTTATTTTGAGCTTTATTTTCAGAACGTTAAAGCTAATATTTTTTGACGCCGCCCGCCGTATATATAGAGCGCTATCGCATTACGCGACATGAAATGTCATGTGTGATGTTTGAAGTGATAGTAAAATGTAATATTACTCGGCACGAAATGTAATGCCATATCACATCACTTCGCGAAGTACTGTTTCGCGCATGTCTATTGCTAACCCGCTTGCTATGGGTAGTGACGTGACACTCGTCTCATTTGTGAGGTAGACTTACGTTCAAATCGAGAGGATACCCGAGTGGGTAGACCGCCGGGTGAGCCACTGAAGACAATAAAAATAATTGTTATATCGAATACCCTGAACTAAATAAATCCCTGACATTACTGATAATAGATCCTTTATTATTGTAACTTGCCTCAACAAATTAAAAAAAAAAGATTTTTAGAAGTTGATATTTTTCATTGCGATTTTTTTCTTGTGAATCGATTTATCAGGCTGTAAATTGAATCGATATAAAAATCGAGCTTTTTCGGAAAGAATCGCCATCCCTAACATACGCCCATTATTAGACACAATAAGGGGGTTTTTTGGCGGGAATCTAATACGTCATGTGGTGCTCTTGTATTATATTCGTTATCTTATGTGTTTTAACGTGTTATATTAGATAATTTTGATGGCATTTTATGTAATGTGATGTGACGGAACTTGAATGTAGTGAATATCATATAAAAGTACTTTACAACGTTTTCGTTTTTCATCAAAATACTCACAAGATACCATTAACAGTGTGGCCATAGTACTGTTGATGGCGACAATTTGACTTACTGACGGACTAAATGACTAATCTGAAGACACTAAAAACTTGAAGATAATTATAACTCGACACTGGCAACAATGGCTCATTTAAGTAGCTGATTGCCAATACATAAAAATAAGAAGAAGAAGACACAATAAAGCTACACAGTGACACCAACCAAACCAACTGATTGTCACTCAGTGTAGTCCTCATTGGTTGTCCTATTTCAAGTTGGCTCCTCAGGTTGGTTGCGCCGCACAAACGGTCATAGACTATAGGTATTTTTTTATTTATGTTCGAGTCCAGGCGAATGATACTCATACAGTCTATCAAGCCTTTTCGTTAGACAGATACATGACGCGAAGCTTGATTAGAGCTGTTAAAAAATATATCGGTTTTGATATCAGGAATTGAATATCGAAAATCGATATATCGAAGAAAATAAAATCGCCGATATATATCAATAAGTTTTTGAAAAAATATCGATATTTTGATATATCGATTTATTTTACCCAAGCCTATGTGCAAATCATGTCCTGGAACGGATCGGACATGGAACGATTCCTTTTTCTGTCGGAACTATATCCAGGAAACATGTTCGCGGACCTATCTAGTTCCGCTGACCAATAGTACATGAGTCCTATCCTATCGGTTCTAATGACATGATTATGCAATCCAATCTAACGTAACATGTGCGGACATAATTTTAATCGGCTCCAGTCATTCAAGATCCATATTTCGTAGTTTATAGCTCCTTCAAATTTAGTATTTTGAAGGAGCTATAAACTACGAAACACAAGTTATTTTTAGGTACCGTTTATTTGTCAGTAATTGTCGGAATATAAGTTGATTTACCCTCATACTTGACAAGACAGGTTTAGGATAACTAAGATATATAGACGACGACGATATATAGAAGAATATTTAGACGCATGCATGATGCACACTTTATTACTCGGTCGTCGGAACGATTCGGTCATCGGAACGACTCGGTCGTCGGCACGACTCGGACCTATGGAACTATCTCAGCCGTGTGGTTGGATTGAAACTAGATCGTTCCGGCAAAAGACATAATTCTCGGCACTATTGCGCTCTGGAACTACTCATCTCTATTCTGTCATTCTGTGCTATAGTAACTATGGTAGTTTTCCAATTACAGCACTAGAGCGCATTATGCGGCATAATGCTTAACGTTGAATGTTCCAACTACAGCAACGCTTCGCACAATCGAGCACTCTTAAAAGTAGTGCTTTCGTCCGATGCGTGCAATCGATACCAACTTAGTGACTGAAAATTAACAAGTGTTTTTTCTTAAAGTTGACATAATAATTCTTTAAGTTGACATATTGATCGAAATGCTTTATTTATATTATTGTTAGTAATATTATTTACTGGTGAAAAAAATTTAAAGCTTTCGTTTCGTTGTTGTTTTTTGGAAATAATCAAAGTTAATTCAACCTGTGTTAAAAAATATATAATTATGAATGAAGGCAAACATTGACTTTTTTTTATATTCCACATTTAAAATTAATCATTATCATAGATATCTTCAATAAATATATCACTTGTTAATGAACTAATTGATTGATTTAAACTCGGAGTACTCGATAAATCATCATCACTATCATCTGGGTAAGATAATACAATTAAAAAGTATTTAATTCTTTTAGAACTCATTTAGAAAAATTACTCAATACAAAAAAATGTTTATTAAATAATCAAAATCTAAATTACTTAAAATAACCGTAAATAGTTTTCAACCAATTATTATGTATACCACTTTATTTACAGATTAATTACAATTATAGGTTATTGCTAACTCTGAGATTATTTTTTATTTCAACGCTGAACTTAGCGCACTCTGCTGGTGCATTTAAAAACTAATTCACGTTCCAATTAAGCATCGGCATAATTCGGCATTGTGATTTGTGCGCCACTAGGGGTGTCCACTTTGAAAAAACATCGATGTTTTTATCGATTCGATAAATCGAAACTGTACATCGATGTCTTTTGATGTATCGGATGAAAACATCGAGTACTTTTTCTAAAATATATTACAAAGCTAAAGTCAAATCAAAAGTGATACTTCTCAAAACAGGTCTTCTTTCTAGAAAAAAATTTTGTATTTGAAAGTTATGAAAAGAGCTAAAAAAAAGAAAATTTTTGTATTTGAAAGTTATGAAAAGAGCTAAATCCATTATTTTATTACAGTTTAAGTAATTCATAGACAATTCACTGACTCTTTCTTGCTTGCGTAGTGCTGCCAATATCATCAGTGCTTCCAACTGCCTACATCATTTCTATGTTGGCCAAACCGGCACGGCCAGATTTTTTAAAATCTTTATTGGTATATTTTATTATGACTTTATTTTCGACAATATTATAAAAAAATTGTTCTTTATGTTTTGTGGCAATTATATTCATTTTCACTTTAAAACAACATTTACTTAATGCACAATTACACTGTCTTATATAGTGCGACATTTCGATACTCTTAAAAATATATATATTTTATTAAATATTGCCAATTTTATATATATTATATATGTATGCATTGTTGTTATACTTATGTTAAAATTATTCATACATCGTTACACACAAACACACACTCTGACACTTTTTATACTAGTCATGTTTTTAATAATTTCTTTAAAATGTACCAGGTGTTGGCAGAATATCAGCGCTATTTTTACCCGATTGCGCAACGCAAAGGCCACTCCTTTGCGTTGCGCAGTATTGTGTTTAACAGTCTATGTATTTATGTGTGTATGTATGTTTGTATGTTACTTTGAAACACTACATAGACCAAACGCCTGGGCCGATTTGTATGATTCACACGTCAATCCATTCCTCTTAATCCGACAAGTGTCACTAAAGACATGACGTTAGTGAAAATTCAAAATGGCGACTACTGGACGCCATATTGTGAAAATGAAAAAAAATAAAGTCAACAAACTATACCAAGTGGGGTATCGCTGAATAGGTATTTAAAAATCATTTTTAGTTTTTGCTCAACATTTTTCGATTCGACTGACCGTTTAGGATCTATATTGATTTAAAGTTTCGTAACAACCTTTTTCACATACAGGTCTTTAGACAGTAGAAATTTACGATCAAAAGACGAAAAAATCGTATGACTGTGCGTGTGAATGTGGATGGACATCCATCCATCCATCCATCAGCCTGTAAACGTCCACTGTTGGACATAGGCCTCCCCACGAGAATGCCATCTATAACGGTCCTGTGCCACCTGCATCCAGCGGTTTCCTGCGACCTTGATGAGGTCATCAGTCCACCGAGTGGGGGGTCGTCCTACGCTGCGTCGTCCGATTCGTGGTCGCCACTCGAGAACCTTTTTTCCCCAACGGTTGTCGGTTCGTCGAGCGATGTGGCCTGCCCATTGCCACTTCAACGTGCTAATCCTTAGGGCTATGTCGGTTACACCCGTTCTTCTACGGATTTCCGTATTTCGGATTTTATCACATAGAGAAATACCGAGCATAGCCCTCTCCATAGCACGCTGAGCGACTTTGAGCCTTGTTATGAGGCTGACATTTAGAGACCACGTTTCAGTGCCGTAAGTCATCGCTGGTAACACACACTGGTTATAAACCTTTGTTTTCAGACACTGCGGAATATTAGACGAGAAGATCCTCCTAAGTTTCCCGAACGCTGCCCAGCCGAGTTGGATTCGTCGGCTGACCTCTTTCTCGAAATTGGATCTACCTAATTGAACTGTTTGTCCTAGGTAAACATAGTGATCGACAACTTCGAGAATCGCATTCCCAACCAGGACCGGTACAGAAATGACATGGGCATTAGACATGATTTTCGTCTTGTCCATGTTCATTTGCAGCCCTACTAGTTGGGAGACCTTGCTGAGGTCATTGAGCATGGTGCTAAGGTCCTCCAGGGATTCTGCCATGACTACGATATCATCTGCGAATCGAAGGTGAGTGATGTATTCGCCATTGATGTTGATGCCGAGTCCGGTCCAGTCTAAGAGCTTGAAGACATCTTCCAGCGCAGTGGTGAACAGTTTCGGAGAGATAACGTCTCCCTGTCTCACGCCTTTCTGCAGCTGGATCGGTTTCGTACTCTTATCCTGGATGCGGACTGACATAGTAGCGTCTTTATACAAACACTTCAGCACTTCGATATATCGATAGTCAATTTGGCACCTCTGAAGGGACTGCAGCACTGCCCAAGTTTCGACAGAATCAAAGGCTTTCTCATAGTCCACAAACGCTAGACACAGAGGCCGATTATACTCCTCGGTCTTCTGTATAATCTGGCGTAGCGTGTGGATGTGGTCTATGGTACTATAACCTTTTCGGAAACCGGCTTGTTCGGGCGGCTGGAAGTCGTCTAGCTTGCGCGCGAGTCGGTTCGTAATGACTCTTGAAAACAATTTGTACACGTGGCTCAGGAGTGAGATGGGTCTGTAGTTCTTTAAAAGCGTTTTATCGCCCTTCTTGAAAAACAGCACCACCACACTCCTGGTCCACGACTCTGGAACGTCGCCCCCGAGAATGACAGAATTAAACAGCTTCTGTAGGGCTTTTAAAACTGGCTTGCCGCCTGCCCTCAGGAGCTCTGTGGTAATTCCGTCATCTCCCGGTGCCTTTCCGTTCTTTAATTGTTTTAGAGCCATTCTGATCTCGTACAAGCTGACGTCCGGGATTTCTTCGGTATAGTGCCGAGTTAGCTTGGATCTGGGGTCTTGGACCAAGCTGACAACAGGATTCAGGGATGATTTGTACAACTGCCCATAGAACCTTTCGACCTCTCCCAAGATCTCACTCTGGGATGAAATGACAGTACCGTCATCGGTCTTCAGCTTAGTCATTTGGCTCTGCCCAATAGACAAATCTCGTGCGAACACTTTGGAGCCTCGATTTCGCTCTATCGCCTCTTCAATACGCAGTGTATTGAATCGGCGAATATCGCGTCGCATAGATTTAGAGATTTGTCTATTAAGCTGCCTGAGTTCGGACCAATCGGCTGAAGACTGTACCGTCATTTCCTTTCTCCTCTCCATGAGTTGAAGAGTCTGGTCAGAAAGCTTTTTTGTTCTAGTAGCGCGATGGGCCTTAAAGAATTTTGACCCGACCGCGTGGACAGTTTCCACGAACCTGTTGTTCATATCGTTCGAAGATTCGCACTCTTCCAGGCATTGGAAGCGATTATGTAATTCGAGTTGAAAGCTATCGGGGTTCTGGTATTGGAAAGGTGTAGGTCGGAGTGTAGACTTCATCAAACGAGACCGCTCGACTTTCGTACGAAGATTCAATGTGCCTCGAACCATGCGGTGATCACTCCCAGTTTTAATCCTGCTGATCACAGAGACATCATTGAATATTTGTCGTTTGTCCGTCAAGATGAAGTCTATCTCATTTTTAGTGGATCTATCAGGGCTAATCCAGGTCCACTTCCTTTGTGGCCGTTTCTTGAAGAAGGAATTCATCATGAAGAGGCTTTCCTTCTCCAAAAAGTCGGCCAGTTTTTGGCCCCTTTGGTTTCTCTGTCCAAATCCATATTGCCCCACTATCAACTCATCGTCTGTCCTTTTGCCTAGTTTTGCGTTGAAGTCTCCCATAACTACCGTGAAGTGGGTTTTGGACGTGTGGATGGCTTTCGAGATATCCTCGTATAAGGCCTCCACTACGTCGTCGGAGTATGTCGAAGTCGGTGCGTAAACCTGTATGACCTTCAACGAATACCGTTTGGTAATTCTGAGTATAAGGTACGCTACCCTTGATGACACACTTTCGATCCTCTCCACGTTCTCTACGAGAGACTTACGAACGATAAACCCTACACCGCCTTGGGATGGGTGATCTCCCTCCCGGTAGAAGAGCAAATTTCCAGACCGGAGGATTATCGTGCCCTCCCCCTCTCTTCGCACTTCTGATAATCCTACAATGTCCCATCGGATTTTGCTCAATTCCTCTTCCAGTTCGATGACCCTCTCGTCGGTCCTAAGCGTCCGAACGTTGTGTGTTACCAGGGCCAAGGGTCGATTTTTTTGGTAGCCGGATCGCGGCCGGAGATTCCTAGCACCCCCTGCCCCGCCACCAACAGGCCCGCTACCAAAATGAGCCCGTGGAACAGCGGAACTGCCGTGACTGGGGGCCGTGACTTTTTGTGCATCCATATTTATTTTGGGGGGGGTAATAATGCCATAATCGCCACGCTTGGCGAGCGGATTGGCGATCGCGGTAGATGTTATTAAGTTTCCCGGGAGATAGCCGCTGCCCAATCTCCCGGTAAGACCCTTAGCCGATTTTTACGACTCCCACGGGCAAGTAAGGGGTGACGACCTTTGTATTCTATTCCCGTCGCCACACGGGTAGATGGGATGTGGATGGACATATACTAAAGTATTTAGTAGGTATATTGGACTACCTAAAGTATCTAATGTCTGACGCGGTTGCCCATCTTCAACTTCTAACGATTTAGTACTCAACTTCAGTCGAAAAACTATATATTGTTAGATACCTACTTATTAATAAATAAAATAACTATAGCCACCTAGGTATTCATAACTAAAAAGTATGAAATAAAAACAATAATTAAAAAAATCAAAAACCCGTACACAACAAAAAAAAACTGAAAAGACAAAAACAAGCACTTAGATGTCCGGTGGTCTAGAATTCTATAATATATTATTGAATGAATACTATTGCAGAAAATAATATATATTTTAATAATGGAACATAAGAATTGAACAGTCGGGATCCATTGAAAATTAGATTTGCTGTCGAATAATGGATCCCGACTGTTCAGTTGTGTTCCATTATTAAAATATACAGGGTGTCCCAAAATTCAACGATAAGCCGGCACCAGCAGGTGGACCTACATATGACTACTCGAGAACAAAAAAGAAAAAAATTCTACCTTGATTTTTTTTTTCATTACGACAAAAAAACCGATTTCTTTAAAAATCGTCATCTTTTATTATATTATTAAGTGCCATTGCTACAATTTTACAAGTAATTCTGTGATTTTTTTTGTATTGGCAAGGTAAGTAGCACTACTATCGATCACAACCATTAAAAATTCCAGAATATCTATAGTTTTTACACAAAAATCAACCAAAACTATGTTTTTTTCATAAATTATGTAAGATTTTGACTTTCAGCTCACTTTCACTCATCACAGTGAAAAAAAAAAGTATGGACACTACTGTGGCAAATAGTATTAAAAATTGGCGCAACTAACTACAATTCTAAAATGGTATAACATTCTAGGCAAACTAGCCACAAAAATATACTTAGGTGTACTATTTCAAAATAACAACCATATTTCGAAAATTGTTAGTGTTGATAGTAATCACTTCTACTATGTAGCCAAAATGTTTTTGTTGCAAGTTCTCAGAATTTGAATGAGACATGTGCGTAGTCCATAAGATAACATAAGTTAGACAGAGATAGATATAGAGAGATTAGAATTTACTATATTATTAAAATTACAATAAATGTTCGAATTGTTTGCCATTGGCAGTAATGCAGGCACGACATCGCCTTAAAAATGAACGTTTTATTTTTCTTGCATATCTGATTCTGTTCATGTGATCCACAGCCTGAATTATTTTTTGGCGAAGCTCGTCCAAGGTTGCAATGGGTTTTGAGTAGACTAGTAGTAGAGTAGACTGTCCTTTAGACAACCCCAATAGAAAAAGTCCAGGGGATTTAGATCAGGTGAACGGGGTGGCCATAAGATAGGACCAAGTCGCCCGATCCAACGCCCTGGGTACTCTTGGTCTAAGTACTCTCGCACAGGGCGGGCATAGTGAGCTGGGCAACCATCGTTTTGAAACCACATGTTTTGCAAATTACTTAAGGGCACGTCTTCTAATAATCCTGGTAACTCATTTTGTAAGAAGTTCAAATAGCTATTGCCATCTATGTTTCCTTGTAACTCAAAGGGTCCTATCACTTTTCCATTTATTATGCCCGTCCATAGGTTAACCTTAAATTGATATTGGGATTTGTCTTCTCTCACCAGGTGCGGATTTTCATTGTTCCAGCTATGAAGATTGTGAAGATTTAAATAGCCATCTTTCTTGCAGGTTGTTTCATCCGATCATAAAACTTTGTCTAAGAATTGGGGATCTTCCCTGTGTTTTTGCAGCATTACACGGCAAAATGCGACCCGCAGTGGATAGTCCCGCGGTAATAACGCCTGCACGCGCCTGTAATGATATGGATGAAACTGGTGACGTTTTAAAATTCTATGTGCAGTACTTTTTGGAATTCCCGTTGCTACTTATATGGCACGTACAGAGGTAGTTGTATCGCTTTCTATTTCATTGAGAACTTCTTCATCGTGTTCCGATCTAGGTCTTCCAGCGTTTCTCCTGTCAGATGGTATACGACCCTCCGAAAATGCTTGATGCACGTTAATAAATACGCGATAATCCGGATACCTTTGAAGAGTAGGGTACCTTGCTCGATATAATCTGCTAGCAGCGTTGGCATTGCATCGGCATTCTCCATAAATTAGGTGCATATTAGCGTATTCTAACGCTGTATATGGTAGCGGCATAATGAATGCTAAACACTTGAAAATAAGGCAAAACTTCTTTAAAAAAACACAAAATCACAGTCTAAAATAATGCCAAGTCAGGTCAATTTCCAGGTCACTTAATTCAATCCAAAGTCGTTAGTACCAGAGCCACTTTAATTAAAACAGAACGTTGTGCAGTAAACAAAGAAGTGGAGCGTACTGACTTGCTGTGCTGCTGAGGACATTAATTACTTCTCTACCTGCATTAACGTTACTAAACAATTAGCATCTATCTATCTCCCTCTAACGTATAATCTCTCTATCTCTGTCTAACTTATGTTATCTTATGGACTACGCACATGTATCATTCAAATTCTGAGAACTTGCAACAAAAACATTTGGGCTACATAGTAAAAGTGATTACTATCAACACTAAAAATTTTCGAAATATGGTTGTTATTTTGAAATAGTACACCTAAGTATAATTTGGTGGTTAGTTTGCCTAGAATGTTATACCATTTTAGAATTGTAGTTAGTTGCGCCAATTTTTAATACTATTTGCCACAGTAGTGTCCATACTTTTTTTTTTCACTGTGATGAGTGAAAGTGAGCTGAAAGTCAAAATCTTACATAATTTATGAAAAAAACATAGTTTTGGTTGATTTTTGTGTAAAAACTATAGATATTCTGGAATTTTTAATGGTTGTGATCGATAGTAGTGCTACTTACCTTGCCAATACAAAAAAAATCACAGAATTACTTGTAAAATTGTAGCAATGGCACTTAATAATATAATAAAAGATGACGATTTTTAAAGAAATCGGTTTTTTTGTCGTAATGAAAAAAAAAATCAAGGTAGAATTTTTTTCTTTTTTGTTCTCGAGTAGTCATATGTAGGTCCACCTGCTGGTGCCGGCTTATCGTTGAATTTTGGGACACCCTGTATATTATTTTCTGCAATAGTATTCATTCAATAATATATTATAGAATTCTAGACCACCAGACATCTAAGTGCTTGTTTTTCTCTTTTCAGTTTTTTTTTGTTGTGTACGTAATTTGGTTCACTTTTTACGCAGTTGGGTTATTTGATTTTTTTAATTATTTTTTTTATATAAAATAAAATAGCCATAGCTGAGGCAATACCCTTTTTTGTTTCTCGTTAATGTCATTTTATACCAGAAGTTGTTTTCTTTAGTTATGTTTAATTTCATTAGTTTTTAACGAGAACAAAATAAATGTTTTTTTCTTTCTTTTTCTTTCATTTATTCCCATTCCGATCCCTTATAAAACTGTAATTTATTATTAAAAAAAATATTTATATTACTTTGAAATATCATTGAATCATTTATTTAAACATAAACTTGAGTTTTTGTGACATTAACTGGTGGTCATCGATTCGATGTTTTATGAAAAAACATCGATACATCGAGTATATCGATAGCTTTTCAAAACATCGGATCGATTCGATGTATCGCATTGTAAACATCGATGTTTTCGATGCATCGATGTATATCGAATATCCCTATGCGCCACTATACCTGTGTCGGTCGGTCATTTTCAGTGACCTCGGTCGTTCGCGACCGACACGACAAGTGACCGATTAAAAAGATTCGATCAAAACGTCGGTTATCGGTCACGACAACCAGACATGCCCTCCATCTATATTTAGTAAAATAAATTGATTATTATATATTAATTCTTTAGTTTTCTAACAGATGGCAGTAACAAACCCGATGTTAATCTACACGCCTTAATTGTTTTTACAATTTTCGATAGACAGCGTTAATTATTAAAAACACAAGAAGAAATCTAATTAATAAAAAAAATATATATTTTCTAAAAATGTGGATAAAATATTATGTTCGTGATAGAATTTATCACTCTTCGCTCGCCCTGATAATATTATAAAGGCGAGCGAAGCGCGATATATAAGTAAAGAAAATAAATGTTTTTCAATGATGTTGACAGTTATTTATTCACGAAAAGCACAAATAAGAAAACTACTAAATAAAAAAAAACAAAAAGTAATTTTTCTTTTAATTTTTCGACTGATGACGCGCCGGTCAATCGGTTATTTGATTGTATTGGATCACGGTCGTGCACGTCGGTTATTTGATCGTATTCGATCTCGGTCGTGCACATCGGTTATTTGATCGTAGTCGATCTCGGTCGGTCGCCGTTCACAAGGATCGAGGCGGGTTGTGTCGGTCGCTCGCGATCGATCGATCACGAAAGATCCGGGTCTCAAACGATTGGTGACCGAATCGGTCACGCAGAGAGCGCGATTCGATCTTTTTGATTCGTTCAATCACGACCGACACAGGTATATGCGCCACTGAGTCGCATACATAGATCGTCGCATAATGCTCTCTAATTGGAGTAATTGGAAAACTACCTATAGTACAATTATACAATATATTAATATGTGTAAATAATAAAGTTATAAAACGTCAAGAATAAAGAAACTGAAAGGAAGTGAAGTAAAAATTTAAGTAAAGTATAAATTAAAAATATGGAGAAGTTATCGATGTGTAGAATATGTCTGGTTGAAGATGTTAAAATGTATTCCTTGATTAATGCTAACCTGCAGGAATTGTATGAGAGGCTGACGGAGATGCCAGTAAGTAACAGTAGTTTTGATACTTAAAATAGATTAATAAAATTCTGATAATAATACTTAACCTTAAACACGTTTTCTTAGTCCATCCCAGTGCGTCAACGTAGGCGTTAGCGGAAGCAGATCAGGCGTTGATCCTGTTATTGCTTAGGTTTATAAGTAAGTGATAGCTGCATCACTTACCATGTGTTGGGATGCCGGGGATAGAATGTTAGTAGACGATCTCTCCGTCGCCCCGTAGAAGCGCGGAAGGGGCCGCTGTGGTTTTAGTGGTTATTCCGGTCGGGCTTCAGCTGGCCGGTGAGTCCCACACTACCCCTCTCTATGGCCGATGGGGGATAGCGCGTAAATGCGTTTCCACAGCAATAAGAAAAGAAAAAGCTATCACTTACCTAAAGCCTGCTGTGAGCTGATTGCTCCTGCTTGTCTGCTATCAAAGATAAAAAAATGCATACACATGAAAGTCAAGTGTACTCAAATAAATATTTGTATATCTCTTATTGTTTGTTTAGAGACTCATCATTATCCTACTCTCATCCCAATTACTTGGGGTCAATACTATATATACTCTTCTTTCATAGTAGATATTGTAAAAGTTATTGGCAATAGTTTTATGACCAGCCGCCTGCTAGACATGAACCCTCCTTGGGAATGTAATTGTTGACCAAACGGCATCAGATAGAGTTGGCCCAGGTCGTTATAAGGCTCTTAGTCGTCTTTTACGTCATCCACGAGCAAAGTGAGGGTTGTTAGTATTCGTAGCCACTACCACACAACCAAGTTTGTTTTTGTTTGTTTGTTTATAGATTATAAGTTAAATACTGATAGATTTTTTTTTTTTTTTTTGGGGGCGGGTTACGGTCGGCACACTCCTCGCACCACTCCGTCCGGGGTGACAGAGGGGCGTAAGCATGCACACCCGTAACCCACCCGTGACGTCGCCTTCGTCGTTGGGCCAACCACCGGAGCAGAGTGACTTGACGTCAGTGGTTGGCCCAACGGAATACCCCTGAGGAGTACCCTCTCCTCAAATACTGATAGATGGGAGCCAGTTCTTATGCTTCTAAGGTTGACCAATATTGTACTTATTTATCTGAAATTTCTCAGTAATAAGACAGTGTGTGAACCAGCTCACTATAAAAATAAAAACAGTGGAATCTTGATAACTCAAATGTCAAGGGGAATACAAAAGTATTTGGGTTAATGAGTTTTCAACTTAATATATAGTTTGATATACAGAAGATTTGTTGCTACACTTTGACTTAGAAAGTATAATGATTGTTTTCATTCACATTCATTGCACATGTACCAAGCACAAACAATAGACTAGAAGCACTAAACATTCCTTTTAGACTTTATTGCAGTGCGTTTTGGGGATTTCGAAGTATGACATAAAATGATATCTGGCAGAAGATCTGGTCCTTCGTAGCAGGGCCTGGGCCTGTGGAGGCGGTCGCGCCGCATCTCCACTGCTCGATTAATAGAAGGTACGGCGGCCTAAGCTAAAGCTTAGGCCGCCGTACCTGCTTAAGCGCCTGCACCATCCTAAAGGATGGTGCAGGTGCTTACCCAATATGGGGTCTTCGGTAAATACCTGCACAGAATTGGGTGAGTAGGGCGCCAGGATGTCACGAGTGTGGCGCGTCAGTAGACGATGCCCGTCACACCCTGGACGTATGCTCCGCCTGGGGGCCCCAGCGTGAGTACCACACACCCACTTGTCTGTCACTGACGGGGGATATTGCGTAAAAGCGTTTCTACAGCAACAGAGAAAAAGGGGTTAATGGTAGATTTTAATTTTTTTTTCAACATATTTAACATTATTACTTAGCGAGGTTCAAGTTATTGAGAACTACATATTATAAAGTGAGTTAGGCTCTCTACCTGATGCAAAACAAGCCTTAATTTAATTGACCCAAAGCAGAACATTCATCATCAACATACTATTTCATATTTTTCCAGTTTATGACAAAGGATAAGAAACCTGTACAAGTATGTTACTTATGCCATGCAAGATTTCAGAACTGCCATCGTTTGCAGGCTACATGTCTCAAAAGTGAGGCATTTTTCAATAAAGTTATGGTAAATAATGAGGTGAGATTCTTTGTAAAATCAATTATTTATAATTGCAATTAGTATTGTATTTCCATGTAGTGACAGCAAAAATATAATTCATAACCTCTATTTTGCCCCTGGGTGTTTTAAAATAACTTAGGTCTATGATATGCAGATAAGAAAAAGTAAAACCCACCTGACCGGCATGAAATAAGTAGTAGATCATTTTCCCTCCTATTGTTGGAGGAGGCTTGAACCCAGTAGTGAGACATGTATGGGTTGAAATGATCATTTGTATAATAAGTAAACAATGAACTGTTGACATTAATAACATTTGATATCAAGCACCACTCTCAATCATCACTCATCTAATTTTAGTGTTTTTAAATAATAATTTAATATTTGTTCTATTTTGTTTGCATTATTTTGAAAATAAAATATACGAAAATAAATTATAATTTATTTTCATATTGTTCAGTCTCATAAAATTACTTCAACTGTAAAGAAAAATAATGTTAATTGCCATGTTTGCAATAAAACATGGCGATTACGGCACTATCCCTTCAGTTGCAGAAGAGGCCTACCTCCAACAGTAGAGATATGGGCTGAATGATGACGATGATAATGAAAATATTTGTGATTACAGTTAAAACAAATGGAGTTACAAGATTTGAATACACTTGAAACCGTACACCCATTAATACGTATTAGTTGTGTGCCATCGATGATAAAGGACCCTGATGATGATAAAATTGATGAAAACAAGGATTTCAAATTTCATCTGTTAGAAATCACATCTGATGCCCAAGTTAAAGAAGAATTCTTTGAAGGTATAAATTTTCTTTAAGGAATTCTATGGCATGTTATGGCAAATTACAAAAAACCCAGACTGAGGTGTTCACACTACCAAGTTTTATTTGTTATATTTATACATAACCAAGAGTTCTTTCTGTGTAACGGAGTAAGAATACCATTCATCACTCCCTATCTTACCTGTGGGTGATAGTAAGAGACGATTAAAGGATAAAAAATACATAGAATGTGTATGCAAGAAAGCAAACACAAAACAAAACTCTTTAACAATATGTCCAACTAGTGTGGTATAGTAGGCTAATTTCCCTCCCATTATGGATGAGGCTCGAGCCCAGCAATGAGATGTATAGGTGCTGAGATGAAAACCAAAGATTTGACTTACAGAAAAAGCTTGAAAATCTTCAAAGAAATAAATAGCTGAAGTACTGAGAGAATAGCAGCAGATATAGTGAAACTGTATGCCCAGTTTTTATTCACCATTAGATTACTTTCTAGAGTCACTGTTTGTCAGTTAGTCAGATCGTCGCACTTTTACTGCATAACATAAAATGTTATAAGGCTTATTTTTACAAGTTGTGCCCCTTACATTAATAAGCATTAATCATTATAACAAATTTTAGGCACCCTTACCTCAATATAATTAAACCTCAGTTTAACGAATTACTTGATATAACGAATATTTACGAGTTCCGGTCGGATTTGTTATATCGACACTCCATTTTATATTTATTGATTAACTGGAGATCCTCGAACGCGCCTAAACACATCGAAAATTTCATCTGAAAATTAAAAACGCTAGTCTGACCACAGAGCGCGATATATTAGCGCGCTAAAACCCTTTGACTTATCGCCACCCAAGCGCTTCATTCACACTCATAATAGTCTTCATGCATGCTCTACGATTACGCATACTCTTAATATGACCTCTCGTCAATACATCGCTAATTTGATCCAGAAAATTATGACGAGGTCTTCCCCTTGTATTCGTCTTCATGCTTGCTTTATATATTTTCTTCGTCAACCTCTCCTCACTCATTCTTTCTAAGTGTCCAAACCACCTCAGCATACTCTTTTTGATCTTTGTCACTATTTCTTCATTCACACCACAGCGCTCTCTTATAACACTATTCCTAATTTTATCTTTCAGGCTCACATCACACATACTACGAAGAGCTCTCATCTCTACAGCATTTATTCTACTTTCATGTCTTCTCTGCCAAATCCAACTTTCACTACCATATATGAGGGCAGGTACTAATACTCCCTTATGCACAGCTAGACGTGCCTTTTGGACACATTTCTGCTTGTCATAAAGGTGTACAGTGCCCCATTCATCCTATTACCAGCATTTACTCTTCTTTCAACATCATTATCATTTTTACCATCTCGAGTAAATAGTACACCCAAATACAAAAATTCTTTCACCTGTTCCAATTCCTCACCATTTATAGTAATTTACATTCCGTCATACATTTATCCTTTTCAAAAATCATTATTTTCGTCTTACGTACATTTACTTTCATGCCTTTTCTTTCAAAAGCTTCATGCGTTACCATCGCATGTAAATCCTCAGCCGACGATGCAAGTAATACCTGATCATCGGCATAAAGAAGACATTTTATAAGTAACGCATTCATTCTTAAACCACAATCATTATCTTTCAGACAACTATCCATGAATAGGTTAAACAGCCACAGTGATGCTACACATCCCTGTCTAACACCTTTATCAATATTAAACCATTCCGTGTAGGATCCGTTTATTCTTACGCACGCCCTGGGGCCCTTATAAATGGATTTCAGAGCGTGAATAAGATGGCTGTCCACCCCATACATAGACAGTATCGACCACAGTTCATTCCTCCTCACTTTGTCATAAGCCTTCTCCAAATCAATAAATGCGCAAAAGATTTTCTGACCTTTAGCCAAAAATTTCTGTGTCATGCATGTTAAGGAGAAGACTTGATCCGCACAACCCATATCTTTTCGAAAACCCGCTTGTGCATCCCATATTTTCTTGTCAGTTACTTTCACTACTCTTTCAATCAATACTTTTGCATACAGTTTGCCGACAATGCTAAGGAGGCTTATGCCCCTGTAGTTTGCACAATCTTGCTGGGAACCTTTCCCTTTGTACAGAGGTACAATAACTGCCTTACACCAGTCGTCAGTACTCTTGGGCTTAGTCGGTCACCACTGAGAGCGCTCAATTTAGTTCATAATCTAATAGCGAACTAGTTCGCTCTATTAGTTCATTAGTTCTTTTTTTGAAAATTTAATTAACCTTACCGTAAAATCAAATATAAACAGTATTAGTATACTGTTTGATAATTAGCCAGCAATACTTCAGTTGACGATTGTTGAGATTTCATAAAATTTTAACCAAATGCTAAATTATGATGAATTTTATACTTTAATAAGAAACCCTGTTTATGCGAGTAGACATTGAATTTTGTCAAATATTCATTTATTCATTAGTTCAAAACATTTACTTAAAGTCCGTTATTAGATGTGGATGTGAAGTTGTTTAGTATCGATATCGAAATATCAAGGCGCGCACAGTAAAAGGAAATAACTCGGTTGGTCACATAGCGCCACTGTCTAGTAAAGCGGACGCTAAAAAAATATGAAAAGAACTAAGAGCGAGATCATCGACGAACTAGTTCGCATAGTTCACCTAAAGGAGCGCTCTTCCCACCTAGGTCGTTCGCGAACTACCCAAGACGAGTCGTCAGGTACTTGGCCATTAGTCCAACAGAGATTGAAGAGCCGGTATAGCATGTTAGCTATGATATCTTGTCCAGCCGTCAGCATTTCAACTGTAATCCTATCGTATCCTGCAGTTTTACCCACTTTCATACCTTTCAGTGCGTTCATAATTTCCACCATAGTTATACCTTCTCCGTCCTCAAGATCTCTTTCACTCTCAGATGACAGGTCTTGTGACTCTTCTCTTTCAAATAAGCTTTCAAAGTATTCCTTCCATCTCTTTAGTACACATTCTTCTCTATTCACTATCCTTCCATACTTATCCATGATCAAGGCAAGCTCTGTACTTTGAGCTTTACCTCGAGCTGATCTTATTGAGTATAAATATATATACTATTAAACGTTGCAGAGAAATAAGCCTAAATAATTTGGGTAATGGTGTATCTAGAGATGCAGTGGAAGGGAGTGGCTTTCTTATGAACTTAACAAGGTTCGAGTTATAGAGATTTCACTGTATTTACAGATGATTCATTTATAAATGGGGCAGTTGATATCAAGTTAGAGCCTACTGTTGAAGATGAAGATATTTGTACAGAAGATGTTGACACAATGCAGGATACAAAATTGGAACATGATATACAACTAAAAACTGTCAAGATTGTTTTAGATCAAATAGATTTGGAACAGTTTAGAACAGGTATATATTACTAATGTTTGTTTTAAAACAAGATCCCGCACTAAAGGTATCATACCGATCTTAGCGACCGCGACCATCCGACTATGTAATCATGGTCGCCTGTCGCGGGGGCGACTACTAGCATTCCGATGTCAGCGACGCGACCGCAACTTGCCACTATTTTCATTGTTTTATGGGTGACAATTTTGTTCTATTGTAGCGATATATCGGACAATTTATATGCAGCTAGAAAAATAAGTTATCTAGCAGCTATTGGAAGTTGAAGAAGGGGATGAAATGATATGTTAATATGATTTGAAGATATGTTAGCGTCTATTCCTTTGGAAGAAAGAAAGTAAATCCACTCAATTTTCACATTGCTTGAAGATGTGGGTTCCTTTCAAACATTAATGAAACACCACCATGTTGATGAATTTCTCTCCTGCGTCGCGTGATTGTACTGCCTCTGGCGCGACCGTTCACGGTCGCGCGTCGCTGTCGCTAAGATCGGAATACTACCTTAAAGGTACCGCGACCATCCGACTATGCAATCATGGTCCGATGTCAGCGATGCGACCACGACCCGCCACTTTTCCATAGTTTGATGGGTGACGATTTTGTTCTATTACAGCGATATGTCGAATAAATTCTTTTCTCTAGATAAAAAAGATATTCAGCAGCTATTGGAAGAAGAAGATGATGATGATATGTTAGTATGATTCGAAGATGTGTTAGCGTCTCTTCCTTCGGAAGAAAGAAAGAAGATCCAATGACCACTCAATTTCCGCACCGCGTGGAGACGAGGGTTGCTGTCACACATTCATAAAACGCTGCCATTTTTATAAATTTCGTGTCTGCGTCGCGTGACTGCACTGCCTCTGGCGCGACCGGGTCGCGGTTGCCGCGCGACTCTGGCTGGCCACGCCCGCCGGTCGCGTGCTTTGTTTAGTGCTCCATATAAATTCACACGAAGAAGTGGGTCGCGCGGCCCATTCATGATCGCGGGTCGCGGTCGCTATGATCGGAAGCTACCTTTACGTATAAATCCTTGTATTGAGATGTGACGTCACGAACATACAATTAACTGACACAAATTACACACAGACTCGGAACAACAATTTCATGAAGAGACTGGTCGGTGTAGTTTTATTTAGAGTTTACTTGCTCTTGCATAGATGTTATCTACATATCATTGCCCTTAATCGATTCTAAAAGACGTACAAGCAGTCACGGGCAAGAGAGGGTCTTGAAATCTATTCTATCCTCATAACCTCACGACAAATAGATTAGCTGTAGAATAACCTGGTGTTTTAGTCCATAAGTCTTTCCATGTTGATAATGTTGAAGCTTAGTTAAAATAACTAACACATAATTTAATAACAAAGTTAGAGCATAGATGCCGAATTGGCCTAACTGCAATCTGCTGCCTCGTGTTCGATTTCCATGCAGGACAATGTTTCGGTCTACTCATGGCTAATTGTGACTTTAATTTGTGGCCGTTAATTTTGTGAAGCCACCCGCGATGAAAGTATAAATACTTTCATTTTTTCGTGTCTATAATTCGTGTTGTCGATTTAAAAAAAAAACTCAAATTGTGGAAAGAAATAAGTGCATTGATATCAGAAATTGTTTTTGCAATCTCTGACCACATTATAGTATTGGGTTTTTCAACAAGAACTTTGTTTTCTAAAACAAGAAATTTAGATGAAGATGATTAAAATTTTTATTGTATTACGAAGAGAAAAGTTCGGCAATTATGAATGAAAAATAATATCTGGCAAATGTCCACCACGACCACGCTGACAGATATCGATTCTTTCATCAAAGTTTTTAATCAATTTTTGCCAAAATGGCGGGTCTATTTCGTTAATCACATCACGGATTTTGAGTTTTAAGGGTGCAATCGATTCGATTGGCTCCGTATAGACTCTATCCTTAACATAGCTCCACGAAAAATAATCCAGTGGTGTTAAATCACACGATCGTCCTTAACATAGCCCCACAAAAAATAATCCAGTGGTGTTAAATCACACGATCGTCCTTAACATAGCCCCACAAAAAATAATCCAGTGGTGTTAAATCACACGATCGTCCTTAACATAGCCCCACAAAAAATAATCCAGTGGTGTTAAATCACACGATCGTCCTTAACATAGCCCCACAAAAAATAATCCAGTGGTGTTAAATCACACGATCGTCCTTAACATAGCCCCACAAAAAATAATCCAGTGGTGTTAAATCACACGATCGTCCTTAACATAGCCCCACAAAAAATAATCCAGTGGTGTTAAATCACACGATCGTCCTTAACATAGCCCCACAAAAAATAATCCAGTGGTGTTAAATCACACGATCGTCCTTAACATAGCCCCACAAAAAATAATCCAGTGGGGCCATTCCATGGTGACTGGCGGGACAGTTGACGCCAGAATATTATGTATTTTGCCTTGTAACTATTTATTTTGATCTCATACAATTGTCAAACAGATATTGTTAAGTAGAATATGAACCAACTTATGAAACATACACCAAAAACTATAATCCATGTACATATTTGCGTTATATTATAGTTTTTAAGGAGTGTGACTGGTGGGACAGTTAAAAATACCTCACCTCCGCATACTGTACTGTCAAACAATATTTTAGCTTAAATATTCCTCATAACCAAATATAATTTACTGTGCTAAGACATAGTTAATTAGACTACACAATATATGTAAAATGAGTACTCAGCTTACTTTCTACAAAATTTAGGCAACACTACAAATTGTGACTGGGGGGACATGATTGCGTGACTGGTAGGACGAGTACGAAAATAGTAAAAATCATACACCTATTTTACGTCTTATTTTACTTTATTAATTACTAAGAGGATATTATAATAATATAACGATCACGTAAATAATCTTCTAAAAAAACGTAGTTCACTTAAATATTTTCATTATTATTCATTTTCAGACGAGTACACATCTGTGTATTTTAATTTTCCATCTTGAATCAATAACACTTTCTTTCGGTTTTGAGATGTTGCGGTGAGAGCATATTTAATGCTTTTATCACCATAGGATTTGAAGTGATGAGATCTCTGAATGTACGGAATTGGTTTTACATTTTGCCATATTTCATCAAGGGCATCTTGAGCCAATTCTATATCTTCGATTGCGACGAAAAACACTTGAAGTCCAATAGCCTTAGCTGCCAAATATTTGTAGCAATCATAACTTGTATCCAGAACAGCTTTTTTAGTCATAATCGCGGTCCATAATGTTTTCTTGGTGGTCGCTCCGATGCCACCGACAGCTCCCTTGCCGTGGCCGGAAGCAAAAAAATTCCAATCAATTTCTAATCCCCAATCGGCTTTAGATAAGCAAAGAGTTGAAAGCGTATATCGATTTTTAAATTGAGCTGCACATCCGTCCGAGAAAACAGAGATCTTCTTTAAATTTGGGTAACGTGATTTTAAATCTTGAATAATCTTTTTCATAAAGACCCACACTGCGTATTTATTATGGCTTAGGTCATTACTCAATATGACATAGGAAGTCTTTTCTTTACCCTGATTAGCCCACGCGCATCCCGTAAATAAGGTAACCTGGGCATGGTTCCAATGTGCAGATTGGATCTCGTCTTGCTGAAGATTCGAAAAATTTTCCGCAAAATCAACTTGGATCACCAGTTCAAAATTGGTACTTTTAGAAATCTTTTGTTTGAAAAAGCTGGATTGCGAATTTTTTGCAAATGTGTGGTATTTGAATTTGAATGTTTGATTCTTCAGCTCTGTAATTAGTTCATGTAAGGTTCCACTGATAGTCACTATATGACATCTGCCATCGTCGTTTGCCAGTGTTTCCGAGTAGCCTTTACCGCCATATCTATCCCTTTCAATGGAAGAATATCTAGAATGTCGAAACATGCTGCACAGTCACTTGTCATACACATTTCGCTGGTAATATCACAACAAATTAGTTTTATGAATTCAGTGGTAGAAGTTGGCAGTGTTGGAGAAAACTTGTTTAGCGTTTCTAATAAAAACTTATAATTTGCGTGATGGATGCACACACACACATTATGAGGCATTTCGATCATGGGTCTCACGTAGAGGGGTCTTAATTCAAAAAATTAGCTTTTACCCACTTTTATGTTGGGATAATCAGATTTAAACAAGGCATATGCTTCAGCTATGGTCATCATCATGTGTCTTTTGGCTAAATGGGTACGTGTGCCTGCTTGTTTGTCTTTGATAGAAATCGTGTCCTTCCTGTTTGGAGATAGCCGGCTCATCTTGTTCGTAAAAATTAATGACTATCTTCTTTGTTTCTTCTGTTATCGATACTTTTGTAACTGATTTTGGACTTTCAAGTTCAGCCATAGTTGGGACAAGTTCTTTAACTATATGTTTTAGCACTGCTTCTTTTTTAGTAGGACTATCAGGGAGAGCTTTTTTAATTTTGACAACCGCTTTTTTCAAAGTATGAATTGTCTTATAAGAGCCCAACGGCGAATCACACGACGTCTTCTTCATTCTCTCTAACTTTTTCTTTTCTCTTTGTTTTCTTTTTCGTAGTCTTTCTTTCTCCCTCCATAGAATTCTAGTAGCCTCATTTCTTTCACGCATAGCTTTATTCTTTTCTCTTCGTCCTTCATCCCATTTTTTCTGGTTTTCTTGTGCCATCTTCCATGCATTTTCATCATTTTTAATTTTTTCTCTAGATTTCATTTTTCTTTCAGCGGCGTTCATCTAAAAAGCAGAAAAACAAACACCACTTAAGCGAAAAAGCAACCCAGAAATAGAGGAAATTAATTGCAACAGTCCATAACAAGATACAAAAAATTGTCCCGCCAGTCACAGTGACTGGTGGGACATAAATAAAAACCATTTATCTATCCACCCTTTTAGACTTCGCAATATAGAAATAACTTAAAACGTTCACAATAAGCCAATCCTTACTTCCCAAATACCCCCTATTCCACACAACACATTTTGAGGTTAGAAAAACCACTTTTGTATGTTTTAACGTGACTGGCGGGACATGCTACACGTTATTTGTATTTAGTAGTTTAAAAGTTAAGCTCTTACCTTTTTCGTTTATCCTTGAGGCCAATTTAATATATTAACAAATATTCTTACAGACAAACCCGTCTTTAGCTTGAAATGACCACAAAATGGCCGGAAAAAGTGTTGCCGAAATAACGCAAAAAAACTGCAATAACTTTTTTCAACACTAGAACAAGTTGCCAAAGAGAAAAAAATACTTTTTTTTGTTTTTGTCGAATTAATGTTGCCGGATCATATAAATATGTTTAATATATTTTTCGCTAACACTAAATTGGTTTTGATTAGATAATATTTCAAAATTAACTAATTTTCCTGTTTTCCGTGGAATGGCCCAGTGGTGTTAAATCACACGATCGTCCTTAACATAGCCCCACAAAAAATAATCCAGTGGTGTTAAATCACACGATCGTCCTTAACATAGCCCCACAAAAAATAATCCAGTGGTGTTAAATCACACGATCGTCCTTAACATAGCTCCACAAAAAATAATCCAGTGGTGTTAAATCACACGATCGTCCTTAACATAGCCCCACAAAAAATAATCCAGTGGTGTTAAATCACACGATCGTCCTTAACATAGCCCCACAAAAAATAATCCAGTGGTGTTAAATCACACGATCGTCCTTAACATAGCCCCACAAAAAATAATCCAGTGGTGTTAAATCACACGATCGTCCTTAACATAGCACCACAAAAAATAATCCAGTGGTGTTAAATCACACGATCGTCCTTAACATAGCCCCACAAAAAATAATCCAGTGGTGTTAAATCACACGATCGTCCTTAACATAGCCCCACAAAAAATAATCCAGTGGTGTTAAATCACACGATCGTCCTTAACATAGCCCCACAAAAAATAATCCAGTGGTGTTAAATCACACGATCTGGCTGGCCACATAACAGCTGATTTTCGTGAAATTATGCGATCGGGAAATTTGGTTTGCAATAAATTGGTCGTTGTTGCGCACCATGCGTTATGTGGTCTGGAGGCGTGATTGGGCTATTTTTTTTCGAAGATGAGGCTGGAAATGCGGTAACGGTCAATGGATCATGCTATCGCGAGATGTTAACAACTCAATTTTGGCCTATTATTGATGACGTGGATATCACTGACATGTGGTTTCAACAGGAAGGTGCCACATGTCACACATCCAATGAAACGATCAATTTATTGCTAACCAAATTTCCCGATCGCATAATTTCACGAAAATCAGCTGTTATGTGGCCAGCCAGATCGTGTGATTTAATACCACTGGATTATTTTTTGTGGGGCTATGTTAAGGACAGAGTCTATATGGAGCCAATGGAATCGATTGCACCCTTAAAACTAAAAATCCGTGATGTGATTAACGAAATAGACCCGCCATTTTGCCAAAAAGTGATTAAAAACTTTGATGAAAGAATCGACATCTGTCAGCGTGGTCGTGGTGGACATTTGCCAGATATTATTTTTCATTCATAATTGCCGAACTTTTCTCTTCGTAATACAATAAAAATTTTAATCATCTTCATCTAAATTTCTTGTTTTAGAAAACAAAGTTCTTGTTGAAAAACCCTTTACATGGAATTGACAATGTACCTTGTAAAACTGTTTGTCGGGTTTAACTTCACACAAGTATTGTTAGAAATAGCAGTGTGCGGAGCCCCTACTTTACTGCTGCCTCACCTTCAAATACTAACGTCACACTTTTCTATAATTTAGGTTCCTCTGCCGCTAAGAACCCGAAAAATGATATACTGAATGGAAATACTGAAAGTGCTATTTCAGTAAAACCTGAAACAGAAGTGACAATAATACAAAATAAAAATAATGAGGAGAAAATACAGACCATTGAGAGAGCTGTCGACAAGAAAAATATTGTGAAGGAAATATCTTTCATAGATAAATATATAAAGAAAAGGAAACAAAATATGGAAACATATAGTGATGTACATAGCAAGATTAATAAAACTAAAAGGTGTAAGGTACGTGAAAAAAATGTTACTTATAAGAGTGCTTTAGGAGGTCATACATGTAAACACACAGGTAAACATCCTTGTTGGTGTGATTTATGTAAAAATAGTGTCACTCCAAAGACTAATTTAACAACACATACACTTACACACAATAGTAAGAGGTCATATAGATGTAAAGTATGTGGGAAAAATTTCAATCGGAAGAGTCATTTAGTAGCACATATACGAATACACACAGGTGAGAGACCATATAGATGTAACGTATGTGGGAAGAGTTTCATTTGGCAGAGTAGTTTATTAACACATACACGAACACACACTGGTGAGAGATCATATAAATGTAATGTATGTGGAAAAAGTTTCAATCAGAAGAGTCATTTAGTAACACATAAACGAATACACACTGGTGAGAGATCATATAAATGTAATTTATGTGGGAAGAGTTTCACTTGGAAGAATAGTTTAGTAGCACATACACTAATACACACTGGTGAGAGATCATATAAATGTAATGTATGTGAAAAAAGTTTCAACCAGAAGAGTCATTTAGTAACACATACACAAATACATACTGGTGAGAAATCATATAGATGTAATGTATGTGGGAAAAGTTTCAATCAGAAGGGTACTTTAGTAACACATACACGAATACACACTAGAGAGAGATCATATATATGTAATATATGTGGGAAAACTTTCAACCAGGAGAGTAATTTAGTAACACATACGCAAATACACACTGGTGATGGATTATATAGATGTGATGTATGTGGGAAGATTTTCAATCGGAAGAGTACTTTAGTACGACATACAGGAATACACACTGGTGAGAGATCATATAAATGTAATGTATGTGAGAAAACTTTTATTCAGAAGAGTAGTTTAGTAACACATACAAGAATACACACTGGTGAGAGATCATATAGATGTAACGTTTGTGGCAAAAGTTTTACTCAGAAGAGTACATTAGTAAGACATACACAAATACACTCTGGTGAGAGACCAAATAGATATAACGTATGTGAGTAAATTTCACGCCCAAGAGTCTTTATTAAGTTGTAATAGGTACTGGTGAAGTCATATAGGTGTGATGTATGTGAGCAAAGCTTCAGTTATCTACATATTTATTATAATTCATCTAATCTAAGAAGTCCATTTTGACGTTTTGCATTTTTTAATACACAATAACCTTGATCAAGCGTATACACATGACTGCAAACACAAAATCGGAAATTTTAAAAAACTATTAAGTTATTTACATAATTAACGTTGCCACCCTTCTTGTACAATAATCTAATGTTGAAACACGTAAAACTAATTTAAAATAAAAATAACATGGTAAATAGTAATTGTTATTGACGATCTTACAATGTCACGTCATCACAATCTATACAGTGTAGTGCTTGACAACTACCAATTCACGACTATCCAAATAATCGATAAAAATATTAGAGTAATATATTTAATCAAATAGAGATTTTGACAGAGATGTACATTTTGACAATTTTATTGATAAGGAAATAATTATTAATGTTCGCGACGATGATTATTCAAGTAATAGTGGTGATTCTGAATAAATAGCTATTTTCAAATCCAGTTTTTGTTTTTACTTAACCTAATCCTACTAAATTAGATGAATAGATTTTATGCTGAAATAACTAAACTGTACTAAACTGTTTAGCACTTAATTTATGCATCGCCTTTATGAAAAATAAAAATAAATCTGTTATTAATTGAAAAGAATTAATATCGATTTCTCACTAGGGATGTGAGGTTACTGTAAAAAAATCGATTAAATAAAAATCGTTTTTTTATTATTTAATATTAATCGATTTACCAACAATCGATTATAATCAAACTAAATAATTGATTTTTACGAAAAAATCGTTTTTTTTCTATTATTTAAAAATGTATATACTTTTCATATTCCAATAATAAACCTAAGAGATTCATATTAACAATTTATCAGATTAAAATCAAATAAAATTATATGAATAAAAAATCAACCAATTCAAATCTAAAAATTCATCAAAGCGAATATTCCTTTAAATTTTCAAGGTAAGGAATAAGGAAACCAAATGTAATTATTGACACATTTTTTTTATTATCATAAAAATGAAATGATGAGCATCCTAACAAAATAACAACCTTATTGTCTCAAAAACTAAAATATAAATTACAACAAAAAATAACATAAATGTCCAGTACTATTATTGTTTAGGCCTACGTCTAGCAGTGGACGGCAATAGCCTGACATGATGATGATTTTTTTTAAGAAGGCATAGTCCGGAGCGTGTAGGGGGGCATAGTCCGGAACGTGCACGTCGCGTCCCCTGCCAGTCTAGTCAGACTTCAATCCGGCTCATATGCGTACCGTAGTGCTGGTTAGGGTGTCCCCCGGAGGCGACGCGTACCGACCCGCCCCCGTCGGTACGAACATCGGCAGATGCGGCGATGGAGGCCACCACCCATCACGCCTTGCCCAGTCAGGCGAGTCAAGGAGAGCAGAGTGCCAGGTGGGTACGTGGAATGTAAGAGGTTGTGTGGAAGGTAAGTTGCACGAGTTGATAAACGTCATGGCGGACAAACTAGCTAAGCTAGACGTGCTCTGTGTAACAGAGACCAAGCGAAGGAGCAGCGATGCCTGCGATCTTCCTAGTGGCAGGATGGCCTTGTGGTCTGGTGTACCACAGAGCGATCGAGCCAGCATGGGGTAGGAGTGCTGTTGTCCTCTCGCTTGGCCTCAGGTGTGAAGGATTACGGAATTTATGATCCTAGACTTCTTTGGGTCCGTATAAAACTAGGTGTCAACTTTCAAGATTGTAGCATATGCTCCCGTAGGATCCTCGGTGGCATTAGACCTAGAGAAGTTTTGGGATAATGTTGGGGAAGTTCTGGATATGGCAGAAACCAGTGAACGCGTGATTGTATGCGGAGATTTGAACAGATGGGTGGGGACCAAGCGTCCCGACTATGAGGACGTACTTGGTCCATTTGGTGATAAGAGAGTGAACGACGCAGGTAGGCTCATTGCGGATGTATGCATGGAGAGAAATCTTATTGTGTCAAACACATTTTTCCAAAATAAGGACATTCATATGTATACATGGAGAAGGAATGAACAGAGGAGTATAATAGATTTAATTTTAGTAGACAATCGCCTCCGAAGCAAAATATTGGACGTAAGAGCCTACGGGGGCCCCACAGTCGATACGGACCACTATCTCGTTATAGCGAGATTTAGTGGTCTGTTCAGAAAGTGGGGGCACTGGCGAGAGCGTGTCCACTTGGGAGGGCTTGAAAGAATAAAGATTGAAAGTTTGCAAGAAGAGTGTGTAAGAGAAAAGTATTCAGAGGGTGTCCGAGAACGGCTGACAATAGCAAGCCAGCCGCAGTCAGACATAGAAGAATGCTGGAGAATATTGAAAGAGAGTATGGTAGATACAGCGAAAGAAGTATGTGAAAGCTCAAAGAAGCATCCTCCATCCAGGAGGCGGCGGAACGAGTCCGGGAAGATTCCCGTGACTCGGGCCGCCGTCAGCGGCCGGGGCGGCGCAGGCCCGAATATCTGTGCCTGATGCCACCCTAACCGAGGTCTCGGGTGATCGGACCGGGGAATTGTCCGGTCACCCGACGTGAGGCCACCACGTGAGGGCGACGCTCCGACGGCGAAAGCTGTCAGGGCGGCGACATGAGAGGAACCCGCGAGGGTAAACCGCCGGGCGGGCCACAGAAGACAAAGATCGGGTACCGGTAGCCCACTCGCACGGCGAAGAGAGGGTTGCGCGCCGCCTCTTTCGTTGCCCCGGACCGATTTGGCGGGGCGCGACCACGTCCATAGCCCACCGCAAAAAAAAAAGAAAAAAAATGCTCTAAGAAGCATAGAAAAACGAATGGTGATGCTTGGTGGGATGCGGAAGAGGCAGCTTCCGTAGAGCAAAAGAAGAAAGCGTGGCTGGACTATGTCTCTTCTTTGAATCTGAATGACAGTATGACTGAACAGAAGAAAGAAATATGTCGGCAATGTAAGAATGACACCAAGGCCTTAGTGAAAGAGAAACGTGATAGAACAAATATGAGTGCAGAAGAGAGGCTGGCTAAAAACTTCGAGGGTAACACCACACTCTTTTGGAGAGAGGTGAAGAGGTCTCGGGGTGGTTGGTCAGCCTTCAGAATGAATAAAATAAGGTCTAAAGGTAAGACATTCTTACACAAACACAAGACGTGTTAAGCCGATGGAGTGAATATTTTGGCGAAATGTATGCGCGGATACTCGGGTTGGCGCTGGTGTTGCATGTGGTCTAGTAGATCAACATTCGGCACCGGCGTCCTCCGATGGCATCAGTATGGATGAAGTTGAATGGGCGATAAGAAGTTTGAAAAATGGTAAGGCAGCGGGGATTGATATGGTGTCTGCCGAGATGATCAAGCTTGGCGGCTCCTGTGTCTGGGAGGCGTTCCTGTTGTTCCTCAATTTATGTTGGAGCTCGGGAATGGTTCCCAGGGATTGGAATAGCGCAGTCATCGTGCCTTTGTTTAAAAACAGGGGTTCACGTTATGACTACGCAAATTACAGAGCCATAAGCTTGACCAGTTAGCAGCAAAAGTGTAGGCTAAAATTATTTTAAGGAGATTGAGGATGGAGTCCGATGGTTTACTGTGTGAGGCACAAGGAGGTTTCAGGAGTGGAAGGGGATGCATGGATTAAGTGTTCTCTCTGCGCAACATTGTGGAGAAGCATCTGGCTCTAGGTCAGAGGGTTTTCTGCAGTTTTGTGGATCTGGAGAGAACATTTGACACGGTTGCACGAAAGGAACTTTGGGACATTTTACCGGAGTATGGTATTAACGGTAAACTGCTGCAGGCTGTGCAGTCCAGTTACATGGGATGTAGAGTTTGTGTGCGGCTGGATGATGGAATGTCGCCTTGGTTTGACGTCAATATCGGCGTTAAGCAGGGGTGCGTTCTATCAGCCAGGCTGTTTATCATATATCTGGATAAATGTCTCCTAAGGTTGAACGATATGAATGTGGGAGTCCAGATGGGCGACTCAGTGGTCAGTGCTCTGCTCTATGCAGATGATGCAGTCCTGCTGGCGCAGTGAGCGACTGACCTGCAGACCCTAGTCGACACAATGACAGAAGATTGTAAGAAAAGGGGTCCACTAATGAATGTGAGTAAAACCAAAATAATGGTCTTTGAAAGAGATGAAGCCAGAACAGATGTAAGAGTAACAATAGGTAATGATGTACTAGAACAAGTGGATGAATTTGTATATCTTGGATGTGAATTTAGCCGAGATGGAAGGTACACCACTGATATAGAGCGAAGAGTAAATGCGGGAAATAAAGTGAACGGAGAGTTGGGACAACTTCTCGGTAGCCACCACCTCAGCCAGAAGGCACGTGTAGCAATACATAATGCAGTGCTTGTCCCAACATTACTGTATGGAAGCGAGAGTTGGGTATGCAGAAAAGAGTATGAAAGTAAAATTAATGCGGTCGAAATGCGATCTCTACGGAAAATCTGTGGAATCAAAAAATGTGGAAAAAATCTGTGCGATCGATCAGGAAGTTAGGCTGATCGATCGCATTCGTAACGACGACGTAAAAGAGGGAGTAGGTATGAAAGAGAGTATTGGTGTAAAGATGCAAAAGTGAATGCTCCGATGTTTCGGACATGTGGAAAGAATGCCGAACGAACGTCTGGTTAAGAAGATATACAATGTGAAAGTGGAAGGATGTAGGTACCGGGTAAGACCGAGACTAACCTACTTAGACCAGATCGGTCATGTACTGAAGGAAGGTGGAGTCAAGAGACTCCGAAACCAGCGAGCTTGTATGAAGAGAATTATGAATGTTGAGAGAGCGAGTGAAGAATGCAATGATAGAGTTCTCTGGCACTCTGTTCTCTCTGCTTACCCTGCAAGGGACATGGCGTGATGGTATGTATGTATGCTGTTTTAAATTTGTAGTATTACTGCAAGTTTTTAGCTCTTTGGAACAGTACTTGCATATTGCTGTATGTTTCTTAATCGTAAAATATTTTCGCCAACCGCGTTTAGGTGTTTTACTATTGGAAGACATTTTTATTGTTTACCAACAACTACATATATTATGGCACTCTCAACTTGTATATAATAATGGATTTACTTCGAGTTTTATTCATCCGTTCCATAGATGGCGCTTTTCATAAAAATCGATTAAAATGCATAATTTATATAATGGATTTTTTTAAATCGATTAATATTACTATAAAAATCGATTATACAAAATCGATTTTTAGAAAAAAAATATCGATTAAAATAAAAATCGATTATTTTTTAACATCCCTATTTCTCACAATAATTGGTTATTTTCGATAGCGATTGTTTGGTTCACATACCTATAGTTCATCTAATCTAAGAAGTGCATTTTGACGTTTCGCATTTTTTAATAGACAATAACCTTGGTCAAACGTATACACATGATTGCAAACAATAAATCTGAAATTTTAAAGAAATATTAAGTTATTTACATAATTAACGTTGCGAGTGAGTTTTTTGTACAATAATGTAATATTGAAACTCGTAAAACTAATTTAAAATTAAAATAACATTGTAAATAGTAATTATTATGGACGATCTTACAATATCACGTCATAACGTTCTAAACAGTAGTGCTTGACAACTTCCAATTCACGAATATCTAAATAATCGGTAAAAATATTAGATTAATATATTTAATCGAATATAGATTTTGACAGAGATGTACGTTTCGACAATTTTAATGATAAGGATATAATTATTAATGTTCGCTACTGTGATAATTCAAGTAATACTAATGATTCTGAACAAATAGCTATTTTAAAATCCAGTTTTTGTTTTTACTTAACCTAATCCTACTAATTATGATGAATAGATTTTATGATGAAATAATTAAATTTGTTTAGTGTTAATTTAGCACTTTATATTTCATCTCCTTTTTGAAAAATAAAAAAATAAACCGATTATTAATTACAAAGAATTAATATCGATTTCTCATCAAAATCGGATATTTTCGATAGCGATTATTTAGTTCACATACCTAGACAACTTACTCTGACAGCTGTCAAAGTGCACTTCTTAGATTAGATCATGGAAGTAATAAGTACTCTGTACTACAGGAATGAGCTGTTGTCGCAAAATTGAAGCCGAGCGAGAGCTCAGAACTGTACCTTTTATCCCTCTCTGGCGATGGTGACCATATTGAAATATGATTTAAGGACAATAATTATAAAAAATATTTGTGATCTGACGTCAGCAGATCATTGCTTCAGATGGATTTTAATCGAAGATGCTAATTATAAACTTGCCCTTTGTGGCCCTATACATTTCCTGTTTTTGCTTGCTTTTCACACTCGCGTCATATAGGTAGGTACTTATCTACTGGTCCTTGTGGGACACTTCACTTCACGATATATCCAGCAATATAAAAAATAATGTTCAGTTTAAAATCTGAAACACAAGCGTTATCTACGAGATCTAACAAATCATCTATTGATGTCGATCATGTCGACTGATCTTTATTACATTCTTCCACAATAGCTTTCTTTTTGTTCCTAAATTTTCTAAAGAACTTAATGTTAGGGACATTAAGATCTTTAGGAAATTTGAAGTCTAATCAAAGTTATTTTCATAAAAAAATTAAAAATACAGGTATTTAAGTTATTTGTTCTTGAACTAGGATTGAATAGTCATGCATGGTCACCGTAATTCTTCACTAACAAATTATGTTATTATTATTATTTACGATTTCATGTGGGGTTGTCAGGTCAGGTGTCCGTATTTCATACATATAAAAGAAAACCTATACCCCAATCACAAAATGTTTGCGTTAATAATGTTTTACACTTAGCAACAAATAATATTGCTTTAATACGTCGGTAATAAATTATTATTTATATTTAAAAACATTTTAGAAGTAAATGTTTTTACTTCATTACATTACATCAATCGCATATTTTTCTACCAACAAGGAAAGGATTGAAATCAACTTAACTCTGGCAATTCTAAGTCCACTGTTAGAACGGGACACAGGGTACACTGGTTGCCCTCTCACTCGGCTTCATTTTTATTTTGCGCGCAACAAGACTCTTACTACCTTAGCATAAGGTTTTATTATCTTTATTTTTGCTGCAAGATGCACAGATAGAGCTCATTCCTGTTGTACAGAGTACTTATTACTTCCATGGATTAGATAGACTATAGACAACTTACTACGACAGCTGTCAAAGTGACTTTTTGGCGGGATTTCAAAAAGGGCGGTATTATCTTAGTTATATAATATTTATAGTTTTCTTGTACATTTTGTCTAAATTTTTAGTTAAATAGTGATAATTTTTGTAGTTAAGTGTATATATAAATTAGTTTTAGCTGCTATTTAAAATATAGCATGATCTCTGTGACAGTTCTCACTAGTGCCGCACGCTTGCGATGCAATGTCTGTATTTTTGTCCATGTAATTCCTTATTTTTAAAGTTATTTGCTACTGCAATTGAAAAACAATGTATGAAAATCTTAGTGAATTTCAATCAAATGGATGGATGAATCGATTAGAAATTTAAAACAATCTATGAAAATTTTATTAAATTTAAATTAATGGATTTTATTTAATTTAAACTAAAGTTGTTAATTAATACTTTTTATTATTCGAAAGGAATACCTCCCAACTTAATCGTCACTATTATCATCATCGCTGGCGCATTCCTGTTGGTTGATAATGAGTTCTTGGTCACAGATTATTATATATGTTTATTTTATAAAAGAAATTATCATTTTAATATAAAAGAAATGGTCTTATTAATGCTATAACTGATGTCTGAATATTAAATTAACGCAATTTACTTATTTTATAGAGTTACCATGTGGTTTATACAGCTAATGTATTGGTTTTACTTGGTTTATAAATAATTAATAAGAATGTTATCGATTTACGTTTATCGATTGTCCCATCTCTATCTTATTCTCAGTCCAGTACGACCTTGTACTTGCGTTAGCATCATATTTTTATGAAATGGTTAGTAAGTATTTTAAAACATATGAGGTACAATTTCCGTGTGGTGACAGAGTGAGAATACTATTCACCGCCCATATCTTACCTGTGGGTGATCGTACGAGACGACTAAGGGATATTAAACGCATATAACATCTATGCGAGAGAAGGAAAACTCGAAACAAAACCCAATACCAACACGTCTGACCAGCGCGGTATAGTAGATTAATTTCCCTCCCATTACGGAGCAGGCCCGAGCCTTTTTTTTTTTTTTTTGTGGTGGGCCATGGACGTCGCACCCCGCCAAATCGGTCCGGGGTGACGGAAGAGGCGGCGCGCAACCCCATTGACCCACCCTGCAAGCACCTCTTCTTCGCCATGCGAGCGGGCCACCGGTACCCGATCTTTGTCTTCGGTGGCCCGCTCGGCGGTATGCCCTCTCGGGCTCCTCTCCTGTTGACGCCCCGACAGATTTCGCCGTCGAGGCGTCGTCCTCACGCGGTGGCCTCGCGTCGGGTGACCGGACAATTCCCCGGTCCGATCACCCGAAGCCTCGGTTAGGGCGGCATCAGGCGCAAGCAGGCCCGAACCTAAAGAATGAAAATATAGGCGATATAAAATAAAATTATAAACGCATATACGCGTCATGCGTATTCATAATTACTTCATCGGATTTGTCGCTATCTGTCACAGAGATCATGCTATATTTTAAGGATTATAGGTAAGTCTTTGCATATTACTTTGTAAGTATGGAAGTGGAACTAGAGCCGCCGGATAAAAATCCTTTATTTACTTTACTAGAAGCGGATACCTTTTTAAATAATAACAACATGGATTTGGTTGATACAGGGAAGCTTTCCTCTCTTCAAGGAAAGAAACCAAAAAAGATTTTAAGAGCTCCAATGTTTAAGTCCAAAGTTAATATAGCTAAACCAAATATAAATTTGCCAGAAGCTGCATTTATTTATCAGAATAAGCCTATTGCTACTGCTACTACTGAAGCGCCAATGATTACAACAGATGTTGAGAAACCGTAAAGATCTACATATTTAAATAGCGATTCAGGTCGATATTTGGTACATGTAGAATTAATGAATAATAGCCCTCAAAATAGTGTTACTTTGCATCCACTTAAATTTGGGCATTTTTTATTTAAAAACAAATTAAAGGATATTTTTGAAAATGGTATTAAGCGTATTGGTCGTAATAGATTATCAATACAGTTTAAAACAGCAAATAGTGCAAATGCTTTCCTTTTACATCCAATATTAAGTCAAAATAATTATTAAATTTACATTCCCACTTTCAATATTTGTCGAATGGGTATAGTGAGAGGTTTGCCAATAGAATGGTCACATGAAGATATTATTAATAATTTGCAGGTTCCAAATGGTATTGGAATAGTGATTAAAATCAGGCGTCTGAGTCGGAAAACCATTACCCCAGAAGGTACAATATGGATTCCTACTTAGACCGTTGTTTTGACTTTTGATGGTCAATCACTCCCTTCACATGTGTATTGTTCTTTTACATCCTTACCAGTAGAACAGTATTTTTTCCCCACAATCCAATGTTTCCATTGCTGTCGTTTTGGCCACACCCGTACAATGTGTAGAAGTAAACCCCGCTGTTACAAGTGTGGAGAAGAACATGATGGAACATCATGTTCATCTGAAGAATATAGTTGTATTAATTGTAAGGGTAATCATATATATGGCTACATATAAAAATTGTTCTGAATTTATAAGACAAACTAATATAAAGAGGCATATGTCCAATAATTCTGTTTCTTATTCTTGATAAGAAACAGAATTATTGGACATATGCCTATATGGCTTCAAAATTATTTCGAATTGTTAAAAAACTATACTCTGCGGTTGTATCAGCACATCCTATTAACCTAACTAACCCATCCACTATTAACTTAAGTAACCCATCCACTTATAATGAGCATTTCAATAACTTAATTAATAAAACATCATCTTCATCCCAAACTAAGACTGCCATTTTAAAACAAAAACCTCATAGGGAGTTACAAAAAGGATATGATAAAGTCGCTCACAATAAAATTATTTCAGATTTTAAAGTGCCATATCCAACAAATGTATGTGCTTTGGGTAGTAGCGAAGATTCGCCTGATAAGGATAGCTTACAGGAGATAAATAAACTTATTTCCATCTTGACAAATACTATTATAAATTCATCTTTACCGGACTCCGTTGCTATTAAAATTATCAGCAGTATTTCTATTGCTATATTTGATTATTACAAAAATGGATCAAATTCTTCAGTGGAACTGTAGGAGCTTAGTCTCAAAAAAATATGAATTAATTCACATGATTAACAAATTTAACCTAAAGATCATTGCAATTTCTGAAACATGGTTAAAGCGAGATTTTAATTTTCACATGACAGGATTTAACATTCTTCGGCATGACAGAGCAGATGGTTGGGGTGGTGCTGCTCTTTTAATTAAGAGAAATTGTATTTTTCATTCTATTCCTTTACCCCAATTTAGTAACGACAATTTGAATGTAGTTGCTGCTCGTATAGGTGATATATCATATATTTCCTTATATGTTGCACGTAAAGATACCTCTGTATTTCCTACAATAAGAAAAATAATTGAGACAGTTCCTACACCTATAATAATTCTTGGAGATTTTAACTCTCATCACAGCCTTTGGGGAGCTCCTAATGATGATAGCATGGGTTCGAAACTCGCAGATATTATGGACGACTTTAATTTATGTGTTATCAATGATGGATCTCCAACGCGACAAACTATCCACGGCCAAGCGAAAAGATTTGTGGATGTCTCTATATGCTCGTCACAGTTATCGAGTATGCACTATGCTCATATGGAAACGTTTATTAACATCCTGTGGTAGTGACCATTACCCCATAATAATTTCTTTCCCCAGTAATCCTTCAACTCATATTCCCCTCTTGCCACCACTTCTGAAATATAAATTAAATAATTGTGATTGGGGCTCCTACTGCTCAATACTAGAAAATAAGATAAAATCTCTTCCTGTAATTAACCTAGAAAATATTCAGATATGTTATGACAGTTTTGTAAACGCAATGTTGTCAGCAGCTAGTGAAAAATTTCCCATTAAAAGTCCTCGTAAGAATATTCCATCACCTCCGTGGTGGGATAAAGATTGCACAGAAGCAGTAAAGAAAAGGAAACAATTGGAAGCAGAATATAGTAAAAATTTAAATTTAAAAACATACTATACTTAGAATTTAAGAATACTGCAGCAGCAACAAAGAGGTTATTGCGAAAGAAAAAAAGAGATGGTTGGCGACAATTCTGCTCCTCTCTTTCCCCAGATACCCCAATCTCTTCAATTTGGGACAACATCAGGCGCTTTAGATCATTTCGTAATATTAAATCCCAGCCTTCTCTGTCCCTCGAGTGGGTTCCCAACCTTCTTAAATAATTTAGCTCCCGATACAGTTCCTAACTTAAATCAAATTCCTTTTCTATATTCCAAACAAAACCATAACTCGCCCCATATAATGGATACACCTTTCTCTTTAAAATAATTCAAACTAATTTTAAATCGTGTAACTGACTCCGCTCCTGGTATTGACGGTATACCATATTCCTTCATTTCTAAGCTGGAAAAAAATGCATTATCTTATTTATTAAATTTAGTAAATATGATAATTCAATAAGGACGTATCCCTTCCTCATCATTTAATAATTCCAATATTGAAACCTTATAAAGATCCATCTGATGCTTCATCTTATAGACCAGTCTCCCTATCGTCTGTTCTCGCTAAGCTGGCCGAACATTTAATTAAAGTAAGGTTAGAATGGTTTGTGGAACACAAAAATATTTTGTCTAATACACAGTTTGGGTTTAGAAAAGGCAAAGGGGGTATCTGACAATCTTAACATTTTCTGTACTGATATTTTGTTGTCTTTGGGTAAGGATGAATCTACCATAGCAGCTTTTTTGGATATCTCATCCGCCTATGATAACGTACATTTACCAACCCTTAAATCAAAATTGGACTTGTTAAACGTACCACATTCATATTCAAATTTTTTGTTCAATTTATATTCAGGGCGATCTATAATACTGAGACTTCCTGGTATAGATTGCTCACCCAGAAGGTTATGGAAAAAGTTTCTCAGGGATCAGTCCTTAGTCCTTTATTATATAACATTTACACCATCCAACTTGATTCTGTAATCGCTCCATGCTCTATACTGTAATATGCCGATGATCTAGTAGTATATTCGAGTAATCCTTTCATGGCAATAGCATCTGGTGATGTGCAAAAATCAATAAATAGTTTAACAGTATGGTTAGATAATCACAATTTGTGTTTATCTATCAATAAAAGTTTAATAGTTGCATTTACTAAGAAAAAAAAATTTTTCCCCTCGACCGATTAAAGTTGGAGATTCAGAGCTACCCATAGGATATGAAGTTACTTTTCTTGGCAGGAAATTTAATACAAAATTTAATGGGTCCTCACATATTAATCACATTATTTCAAAATGTGAAAAAAATATTAATATCATGAGAGCGATCGCCGGCATTAAGTGGGGTGCTCATCCAGCAACAATGAGACTCGTTTATAATGCCCTAATAAGAAGCCATCTCGATTATGCTTCAATCTCTCTTCTACCAACACGCAAAGCTGATCTGTGTAAATATGATATTATACAATCGAAATGTCTTCGTATAGTATTAGGTGCAATGAAGAGTTCGCCAGTGAATGCCTTGCAAGTGGAGTGCTCTGAACCACCACTACACCTTAGGCGACAGTACTTGTCGGACCGTTATCTTTTCAGGATAAGTCAAGTACAATCTCATCCACATCTGCCCAAGATTGAAGTCCTCTTTCCAGTTTACTCATTTGACTATAAATACATTATTTATGAGCCCAATATTTTATTATCTGTTGGCATTCAGAAAAACACCTCGAATGCCAACGAAAAATTCCTTGAATTCATTAAAAATAAAACCTCCGATACAGAAATATTCTTTACGGATGCGTCCAAACTTATAGTTACGGAAGATTCCAAAAGTAATAACGTCGGCATGGCCTTCTTACGACATTCAACAGGGTTTTTTAAACTATTTAAGTCTCCTTCCATAGTTTCGAATTATACAGGTGAATGCTTGGCAATTTTAGAATGTATAAATTATATTTCTCTACACAATATTAAAAAATCAATACTGACCCATTCAACAAACACGTAAACCCCATAATATTTGAAATAAAATGTAAACTGAAAGAATGCCATGATATTAATTTAGAGATTTCCTTGGCCTGGATACCTGGTCACACGGGTATTCTGGGCAATAAAAGTGTAGATAGCCTGGCAAAATTAGCTAGTCGCTAAGGTCGCTTTGTTAACACTGTTTACTGTAGTGATATTTTGTTACAACCTCGTTCACAATTATACCAAAAATGGAATCAAGAGTGGGTAACAATCAATTTGCATAACGCCAAATTTTATAGATCTCTCCTACCTAATGTCCAAATGAAACCGTGGTTCTCAAAATATATATATATAGTATATATATATATCCTAAAAAAATATCTTCTATAATATCCCGTCTTAGACTTAATCCAAAGAGTAAAGTTATTAAATTGAAAAAGAGTGGCAACTCGATGATAAAATATGCATGTATGGAAAGTGCTGCCACCCAGAGTTTAGGCGGTGAACTAAAGTTGAAGTAATATATATACATATCTACATGTGTATGTGTAATTACATAGAATTTTCTTTTACTATGAAAGCTACCCTGAAATATAAAAAAAAAAAAACATATCAGCTGATAATTAAACAATAATAATATCAGCCTAACATTGAAACTTGAGATAATTTTCAGAAAAATATCAATAACCGAAAATAGATCGATGACAATATGTACCTACGCTAGGAACAAAAAATAACAATTCTCAGTTGTCAAACGTTTGACAGGCAGGACAAAATGGCAGCAGTTAAGTTTGTACAACCAATCTGTAGGCGGCGCGACGGTCAGTAAAAATAAGTAATGTTTTAAGTGTGCCCCCCCCAGACTTAATCATTGGTGCAGTGCTCATCATCTTTTTAAATTAAAAATTAAAGATACGCCGTTATGCCAGTGGTGTGGCCAAAAAATTGGAGACTTCACCCACCTTTTATTTTATTGTCCGTATTTTTGCTCTCCTTCCTTCCATGATATCCTTATAGACTATAAAGCTCCCTTACCTTATAATTTAACATCTATCCTATCCTTATCTAATAAATTATATACTAATTAAGTTCTAATTAAGTTTATTATGTATTATAATATTTCCATTTAATGTATACTTAGTTTTATTTTATCTCACATTAACATTTAAAGCATTAGATAGTGGTCCGTATCGACTGTGGGGCCTCTGTAGGCGTCCAATATTTTGCTTCGGAGGCGACTGTCTACTAAAATTAAATCTATTGTCGGTACGCGTCGCCTCCGGGGGACACCCTAACCCGCACTGCGGTACGCATATGAGCCGGATTGAAGTCTGACTAGACTGGCAGGGGACGCGATGTGCACGTTCCGGACTATGCCCACCTACACGCTCCGGACTATGCCTCCCTAAAAAAAATCATCATCATGTCAGGCTATTGTCGTCCACTGCTAGACGTAGGCCTAAATGTAAAATAGTACTGGACATTTATGGCATTTTTTTGTTGTGATTTACATTTTAGTTTTTGAGACAATAAGGTTGTTATTTTGTTAGGATGCTCATCATTTCATTTTTATGATAATAAAAAAAAATGTGTCCATAATTACATTTGGTTTCCTTATTCCTTACCTTGAAAATTTAAAGTAATATTTGCTTTGATGAATTTTATATTTGAATTGGTTGATTTTTTATTCATATAATTTTATTTGATTTTAATCTGATAAATTGTTAATATGAATCTCTTAGGTTTATTATTGGAATATGAAAAGTATATACATTTTTAAATAATAGAAAAAAAAATCGTTTTTTTCGTAAAAATCGATTATTTATTTTGATTATAATCGATTTGTGGATAATCGATTAATATTAAATTTAAAAAAAATCGATTTTTATTTAATCGATTTTTTTTCAGTAACCTCACATCCCTAATATGAGCCGGATTGAAGTCTGGCTAGACTGGCAGGGGACGCGACGTGCACGCTCCAGACTATGCCCTTCTACACGCTCCGGACTATGCCCTTCTACACGCTCCGGACTATGCCTCCCTAAAAAAATCATCATCATGTCAGGCTATTGCCGTCCACTGCTAGACGTAGAGCTAAATGTAAAATAGTACTGGACATTTATGGCATTTTTGTGTTGTGATTTATAATTTAGTTTTTGAGACAATAAGGTTATTTTTATGGATGCTCATCATTTAATTTTTATGATAATAAAAAAAATGTGTCAATAATTACATTTGGTTTCCTTATTCCTTACATAGAAAATTTTAAGGAATATTCGCTTTGATGAATTTTTAGATTTGAATTGGTTGATTTTTTATTCATATAATTTTATTTGATTTTTAATCTGATAAATTGTTAATATGAATCTCGTAGGTTTATTATTGGAATATGAAAAGTATATACATTTTTAAATAATAGAAAAAATCGATTTTTTCGTAAAAATCGATTATTTATTTTGATTATAATCGATTTTTGGCAAATCGATCAATTTTAAATAAAAAAAATCGATTTTTATTTAATCGATTTTTTTTCGGTTACCTCATATCCCTATGTGGTAGCGGCTACGAATACTACCAACCCTTACTTTGCTCGTGGATTTCGTAAGAAACGACTAAGAGCCTTATAACGACCTGGCCCAACTCCATCTGATGCCGTTTGTTCAACAATTTCATTCCCAAGAAGGGTTGACGGGTGCCAGGCGGCCGGTGATAAAACTATTGCCAATAACTTTAAATATGTACTATGAAAGAAGAGTACATATTTATCGATCCCAAAGTAATTGGAATAAAAGTAGGAGAATGATGATTATATAGTATTTTGCATAAAGTATTTTGCATTTTGAAATGAATATTAAAAATGCTAAATACATCTCGAAAGGTATTTCAAATAAAATACAAAATGCTTTTTACTAAAAGGCATTGAAATTTCGGAAACTCTTGACTCCACCTTCCTTCAGTACATGACCGATCTGGTCTAGGTAGGTTAGTCTCGGTCTCCCTAGGTACCTACATCCTTCCACTTTCGCATTGTATATCTTCTTAACCAGACGTTCGTTCGGCATTCTTTCCACATGTCCGAACCATCGGAGCATTCCCTTTCGCATCTTTACACCAATACTCTCTTTCATACTTACTCGCTCTCTTACGTCGTCGTTAAGAATGCGGTCGGTCAGCCTAACTCCACAGATTTTCCGCAGAGATCGCATTTCGACCGCATTAATTTTACTTTCATACTCTTTTCTGCATACCCAACTCTTGCTTCCATACAGTAATGTTGAGACAAGCACTGCGTTATGTATACACGTGCCTTCTGGCTGAGGTGGTGGCTGCCGAGAAACTGCCTCAACGCTCCGTTCACTCTATTTCCCGCATTCACTCTTCGCTCTATATCAGTGGTGTAACGTGTAGTGGTTCCATCTCGGCTAAATCCACATACAAGATATACAAATTCATCCACTTGCTCTAGTACATCATTACCTATTGTTACTCTTACATCTGTTCTGGCTTCATCTCTTTCAAAGACCATTATTTTGGTTTTGCTCACATTCACGCGTAGGCCCCTTTTCTTACAATCTTCTGTCATTGTTTAAGAAGAAAGAATTGTCACTGGTTAAGAAGATATACAATGCGAAAGTGGAAGGATGTAGGTATCGAGGGAGATCGAGACTAACCTACCTAGACCAGATCGGTCATGTACTGAAGGAAGGTGGAGTCAAGAGTCTCCGAAACCGGCGAGCGTGTATGAAGAGAATTATGAATGTTGAGGAAGCGAGTGAAGTATGCAGAGATAGAGTTCTCTGGCACTCTGTTCTCTCTGCCCACCCTGCAAGGGATATGGCGTGATGATATGTATGTATGTTCTGTCATTGTGTCGACTAGGGTCTGCCGGTCAGTCGCTGACTGTGCCAGCAGGACTGCATCATCTGCATAAAGCAGAGCAGTGACCACTGAGTCGCCCATCTGGACTCCCACATTCATATCGTTCAACCTTTGGAGACATTTATCCAGATATATGATTAACAGCCTGGCTGACAGAACGCACCCCTGCTTAACGCCGATATTGACGTCAAACCAAGGCGACATTCCATCATCCAGCCGCACACAGGCTCTACAGCCTATGTAACTGGACTCCACAGCCTGTAGCAGTTTACCGTTAATACCATACTCCGGTAAAATGTCCCAAAGTTCCTTTCGTACAACCGTGTCAAATGCTCTCTCCAGATCCACAAAACTGCAGAAAACCCTCTGACCTAGAGCCAGATGCTTCTCCACAATGTTGCGCAGAGAGAACATTTGATCCATGCATCCCCTTCCACTCCTGAAACCTCCTTGTGTCTCACACAGTAAACCATCGGACACCACCCTCATTCTCCTTTCAATAATTTTACCATACACTTTTGCTGCCAAACTGGTCAGCTTATGGCTCTGTAATTTGCGCAGTCATAACGTGAACCCTTGTTTTTAAACAAAGGCACGATGACTGCGCTATTCCAGTCCCCGGGAACCATTACCGAGCTCCAACATAAATTGAGGAGCAACAGAAACGCCTCCCAGACACAGGAGCCACCAAGCTTGACCATCTCGGCAGACACCATATCAATCTGCACCATATTGGGGTGTATTTGTTACGCTGCACCCGTTTGGGCTGATAGGGCTACCATAGGGGCAGCTCGCCTTAAATTATTACAAAGCCAACGATTGGCTTTAATATTCTTGTGTAAAGTCTACAGGACGGTCAGTACCGAGGCCTTGCCAGTACTCGCGGGGGTACTTCCGGTTGACTTGGAGATTCAGAGACGGGCATCAATGTATTACACGACAAGGGAAAATATGAACACAGATTTCCTTCTACCGCGCGACCGTAATAAAATCGCTCGATTGTTTGCACCGCAGTCCGTTGTCTATGAAAAACTTTTAATTGAATGGCAAGAAAGATGGGATTCATCATCGAAGGGCCGTCACCTCTATCTATTTTTCCCATGCGTCCGCGAGCGCCTAGAGAGAGTGTGGCTGGAGGTTGACCATTTTGTAGCCCAATTTCTAACTGGCCATGGCAACTTTAAAAGTAAATTATTTTCTTTTAAACTCGTACCTTCACCACTATGTCAATGTTCTACAAATAACCGCGAGTATGAACAATCAGCACATCACATTCTCTGGGAGTGCGATCTCTGGCGTAACGAGCGCGACCTTATGATAGACAGTTTGCAAGTAACATCTGGAGTAGTATACTATACGGATCTTGTAGCAACTCGAGAAAATTTCCGTGCGTTTAGGCGTTTCTGCCATACCTACTACTGCAACCAATCTTAAGGCTCACATATAGGCCCCGTTAAGTTATCCCGTATCCGTGGTGCCGTACTGCTGCGCTTATCGTAGCTGTACAACCCTTTACTTATTGGCTGACTAGTCAATATTGCTTTCTGTCTCCCGCTTTGCCTGGGAGGGAAGTGGAATCACTCTTTTCCAACTCCTCCTCTTTAACTTTTCTAATTAAATTTGTTGGGGGTTCCAAGACAATTAAAATCATTTCCCGGGACTGCCTGAGGGTCAAACCTCGGTGTCATTTATAGTAACCATTGTGGATCCTGGCTTACAGGAGTTACCATTGTGGTGGGAATGTGTGGTGGGATTAGTCCCAATAAAAAAAAAAGAACACCATATCAATGCTGCCTTACCATTTTTCAAACTTCTTATCGCCCATTCAACTTCATCCATACTGATGCCATCGGAGGACGCCGCTGTCGAATGTTGTTCTGCTAAACCACATTAAACGCCAAATCCACGACGTGGGGGTCCCCGATGACGGACGATCGCGGGCGGGCGATCGTGGAGTGGGCGGCGTCACTGGGCCTCTGTGTCCTAAACAGAGGCTCAGTGAACACGTGTGTGCGACAGCAGGGTGGGTCGATAGTGGACTTGTCATTCGCTAGCCGCTGTCGCACCACAAGTGAGGAACTGGCGTGTCCTGGAGGAGGCGGAGACCCTGTCGGATCACCGTTACATCCGGATGGAGGTCTCCCCTCTCCGGGACCCCAGCAGGGGTCACAGGGCGGACCGAGCTCCCGCATTTCCACGGTGGGCTGTGGGGCGTCTGGATAGGGACCTACTGGCGGAGGCGGCCATCGTGAACACGTGGCTGTCCTCACCACCCCCAGCGGACGGAGTGGACGTTGAGGCTGTCCGCATCCGCAGTGCGTTAACGCAGGTCTGCGATGCGGCCATGCCCAGGGTGCGGCGTCTACCTCCGAGGCAGGGGGTCTACTGGTGGTCACCAAGACTGGCGGACCTTCGTGCGGCGTGCATTAGTGCCCGAAGGTCCTACACCCGCAGTCGGCGGCGTCGCCGCGATGTTGAGCGGGAGGGCCAGCTGTACGAGGCGTACCGCAGAGCGCGTAACGCCTTTCGGCTGGCCATCCGGTCCGCCAAGGACGCGAGTTGGCAGGAGATGCTGGACAGTCTCGACCGTGACCCCTGGGGTCGCCCGTATCGCGCGTCGCTGAATAAGCTTCGCGCGCAGGCCCCCCCCCCTCACCGAGACCCTCCAGCCCGACCTCCTTCGTAGAGTGGTCGAGGAGCTGTTCCCGCGGCAGTCGTAGCACACGCCCCCGGTCATGGCTTCGCCAGATCACGACCGGGAGGCCGTCGAGAGTGTTCCGCCCGTGACGGAGTCGGAAGTGTGAAGCCGTGGCGAAGATTCGTTCCGCCACCACGGCCCCCGGCCCGGACGGAGTCCCAGTCCGGGTGTTGACGTTGCTCCTCGAGCATCTCGAACCTAGCCTCAGGCGACTGTTCAACGCCTGTCTGACGTCTGGACAGTTCCCTGAGTGCTGGAAGGAAGGGAGGTTGGTTCTCCTGCCAAAGCCGGGACGGCCCCCGGATTCGCCGTCGGCCTACAGGCCCATTGTGCTTCTGGACGATGTGGGTAAGCTGCTGGAGCGTGTCCTCGCTGCCCGCATCGTCCAGCACCTGGAAGAGGTGGGGATCGATCTGTCGGACGCTCAATTTGGGTTTCGGAGGGGGCGTTCGACCATCGGGGCCCTGCTACGCCTGAGGCAGACGGCCGCGGAGGCTGTCGCCGGCAAAGGAGTGCTGTTGGAGGTGTCGTTGGATATCGCCAACGCCTTCAATAGTCTGCCATTCAGCTGCATCAGGGAGGCGCTCCGGTTCCATGGAGTGCCCCTGTACCTCAGGCGGCTGGTGACAGACTATTTGGAGGGGCGCAGTGTTCTCTACGCGAGCCCCGCAGGGGACATTGTGCGGACGCCCATGTCGTGCGGTGTTCCGCAGGGTTCGGTTCTGGGGCCGACTCTGTGGGACATCGGTTACGACTGGGCGTTGAGAGGGAGCCTCCCCCCCGGGCTGAGCGTTATTTGCTATGCTGACGACACGCTCGTTACAGCCTGGGGCAGGACACTCGAAGAGGCGGCGAGCCTGGCCACTCTCGGCACCGAGGAGATGGTCAGGCGAATTGAGGCGCTGGGGCTCAGGGTGGCCCTAAACAAGACGGAGGCCCTACTATTCCATGGGCCCCGTGTGAGGCTGCCCATCGGCGCCTCGTTAGTCGTCAACTCCATCCACATCAGTATCCAGGCCCATATGAGGTATTTGGGTCTGGTGCTCGACGGGCGATGTTGGTTCCGGGAGCATTTTCGCCAAATTGCTCCCCGGCTGGTCGGCGCGGCGTCCGCCCTTTCTCGGCTCATGCCGAACGTGGGCGGACCCAGTTTCGAGGGCCGACGGCTGTATGCGGGGGTGATCCGCTCAATGGCCATGTACGGCGCACCCGTGTGGGCGAGGGCTCTGAACGCCCAGCTCAGGGCGGTGCTGTGGAGGCCACAGCGAGCCATGGCGGTCAGAGCGATTCGCGGGTACCGCACGGTGTCTACCGAGGCGGCATGCCTATTGGCCGGGACACCCCCGTGGGACCTAGAGGCGGAGATGCTCTCCGACCTCTACCGGCGGGTTACCTCAATGCGCGAAGAGGGTGGCTCCCCATCGTTCAACGAGATAGCCACCTGGCGCGAGGACGCCCGCCGAGAAGTCATCGCCCGTTGGGCTACGCGGCTGGAGAGGCCTAGACACGATGTTATTACCGTTGAGGCCCTCCGGCCCGTACTGATGGAGTGGATGGAGCGGCGGCGGCATGGAGTCCTCTCTTTCCGGTTGGTGCAGGTCTTGTCGGGGCATGGTTGCTTCGGCAAGTACCTGCACACGGTCGTGCGGAGGGAGTGGACTCCGTCCTGCCACCATTGCAGTAGCGACGAGGACACGGTGCAACTTACGCTCGAGGTATGTTCGGGCTGGGACGGGCAGCGCCGTGACCTCGTCGCTGTCATCGGTGCCGATCTGACGCTGCCGGCTGTTGCGCGAGCGATGGTCGACAGCGTCAGGAATTGGGACGCGGTCGCCGCCTTCTGTGAGGCTGTCATCTCGCAGAAGGAGGTGGCGGAACGGGCCCGGGAGGATTCCCGTGACCCGGGCCGCCGCCCGCGGCCGGGGCGGCGCAGGCGCGAGTACCTGCGCCTGATGCCGCCCTAACCGAGGCTTCGGGTGATCGGACCGGGGAATTGTCCGGTCACCCGACGTGAGGCCACCGCGTGAGGACGACGCCTCGACGGCGAAAGCTGTCGGGGCGTCGACAAGAGAGGAGCCCGAGAGGGCATACCGCCGAGCGGGCCACCGAAGACAAAGATCGGGTACCGGTGGCCCGCTCGCACGGCGAAGAAGAGGTGCTTGCAGGGTGGGTCAATGGGGTTGCGCGCCGCCTCTTCCGTCACCCCGGACCGATTTGGCGGGGTGCGACGTCCATAGCCCACCGCAAAAAAAAAAAGCCTTGGTGTATATGTATATATATATATCCATCCATCAGCTCGTAAACGTTCACTGTTGGACATAGGCCTCCCCACGAGAATGCCATCTATAACGGTCCTGTGCCACCTGCATCCAACGGTTGCCTGCGACCTTGATGAGGTCATCAGTCCACCGAGTGGGGGGTCGTCCTACGCTGCGTCGTCCGATTCCTGGGCGCCACTCGAGAACTTTTTTCCCCAACGGTTGTCGGTTCGTCGAGCGATGTGGCCTGCCCATTGCCACTTCAACGTGCTAATTCTTCGGGCTATGTCGGTTACACCCGTTCTTCTACGGATTTCCGTATTTCGGATTTTATCACGTAGAGAAATACCGAGCATAGCCCTCTCCATAGCACGCTGAGCGACTTTGAGCCGTTTTATGAGGCCGACATTTAGAGACCACGTTTCAGTGCCGTAAGTCATCGCTGGTAACACGTGTGTGTTACCAGCGATGTGGTGTTGTGTGTTGGTTATAAACCATAAGTGGTTATAAAACCTTTGTTTTCAGACACTACGGAATATTAGACGAGCAGATCCTCCTAAGTTGCCCGAACGCTGCCCAGCCGAGTTGGATTCTTCGGCTGACCTCTTTCTCGAAATTGGATCTACCTAATTGGACTGTTTGTCTTAGGTAAACATAGTGATCGACAACTTCGAGAATCGCATTGCCAACCAGGACCGGTACAGAAATGACATGGGCATTAGACATGATTTTCGTCTTGTCCATGTTCATTTGCAGCCCTACTAATTGGGAGACCTTGCTGAGGTCAGTGAGCATGGTGCCAAGGTCCTCCAGGGATTCTGCCATGACTACGATATCATCTGCGAATCGAAGGTGAGTGATGTATTCGCCATTGATGTTGATGCCGAGTCCGGTCCAGTCTCAGAGCTTGAAGACATCTTCCAGCGCAGTGGTGAACAGTTTCGGAGAGATAACATCTCCCTGTCTCACGCCTTTCTGCAGCTGGATCGGTTTCGTACTCTTATCCTGGATGCGGACCGACATAGTAGCGTCTTTATACAAACACTTCAGCACTTCGATATATCGATAGTCAATTTGGCACCTCTGAAGCGACTGCAGCACTGCCCAAGTTTCGACAGAATCAAAGGCTTTCTCATAGTCCACAAACGCTAGACACAGAGGCCGATTATACTCCTCGGTATTGTGTATAATCTGGCGTAGCGTGTGGATGTGGTCTATGGTACTATAACCTTTTCGGAAACCGGCTTGTTCGGGCAGCTGGAAGTCGTCTAGCATGCGCGCGAGTCGGTTCGTAATGACTCTTGAAAACAATTTGTACACGTGGCTCAGTAGTGAGATGGGTCTGTAATTCCTTAAAAGCGTTTTATCGCCCTTCTTGAAAAACAGCACCACCACACTCCTGGTCCACGACTCTGGAACGTCGCCCCCGAGAATGACAGAATTAAACAACTTTTGTAGGGCTTTTATAACTGGCTTGCCGCCTGCCCTCAGGAGCTCTGTGGTAATTCCGTCATCTCCCGGTGCCTTTCCGTTCTTTAATTGTTTTAGAGCCATTCTGATCTCGTACAAGCTGACGTCCGGGATTTCTTCGGTATAGTGCCGAGTTAGCTTGGATCTGGGGTCTTGGACCAAGCCGACAACAGGATTCAGGGATGATTTGTACAACTGCCCATAGAACCTTTCGACCTCTCCCAAGATATCATTCTGGGATGAAATGACAGTACCGTTATCGGTCTTCAGCTTAGTCATTTGGCTCTGCCCAATAGACAAATCTCGTGCGAACACTTTGGAGCCTCGATTTCGCTCTATCGCCTCTTCAATACGCAATGTATTGGATCGGCGAATATCGCGTCGCATAGATTTGGAGATTTGTCTATTAAGCTGTCTGAGTTCGGACCAATCGGCTAAAGACTGTACCGTCATTTCCTTTCTCCTCTCCATGAGTTGAAGAGTCTGATCAGAAAGCTGTTTTGTTCTAGTAGCGCGACAGGCCTTAAAGAAATTTGACCCGACCGCGTGGACAGTTTCCACGAACCTGTTGTTCATATTGTTCGAAGATTCGCACTCTTCTAGGCATTGGAAGCGATTATGTAATTCGAGTTGAAAGCTATCGGGGTTCTGGTATTGGACAGGTGTAGGTCGGAGTGTAGACTTCATCAAGCGGGATCGCTCGACTTTCGTACGAAGATTCAATGTGCCTTGAACCATCCGGTGATCACTCCCAGTTTTAATCCTGCTGATCACAGAGACATCATTGAATATTTATCGTTTGTCCGTCAAGATGAAGTCTGTCTCATTTTTAGTGGATCCATCAGGGCTAATGCAGGTCCACTTCCTTTGTGGTCGTTCCTTGAAGAAGGAATTCATCATGAAGAGGCCTTCCTTCTCCAAAAAGTCGGCCAGTTTTTGCCCCTTTGGTTTTCCCTGTCCAAATCCATATTGTCCCACTCTCAACTCATCGTCTGTCCTTTTGCCTAGTTTTGTGTTGAAGTCTCCCATAACTACCGTGAAGTGGGTTTTGGACGTGTGGATGGCTTTCGAGATATCCTCGTATAAGGCCTCCACTACGTCGTCGGAGTATGTCGAAGTCGGAGCGTAAACCTGTATGACCTTCAACGAATACCGTTTGGTAATTCTGAGTATAAGGTACGCTACCCTTGTTGACACACTTTCGATCCTCTCCACGTTCTCTACGAGAGACTTGCGAACGATAAACCCTACACCGCCTTAGGATGGGTGATCTCCCTCCTGGTAGAAGAGCAAATTTCCAGACTGGAGGATTATCGTGCCCTCCCCCTCTCTTCGCACTTCTGATAATCCTACAATGTCCCATCGGATTTTGCTCAATTCCTCTTCAGTTCGATGACCCTTTCGTCGGTACTAAGCGTCCGAACGTTGTGTGTTACCAGGGCCAAGGGTCGATTTTTTTGGTAGCCGAATCGCGGCCGGAGATTCCTAGCACCCCCTGCCCCGCCACCAACAGGCTCGCTACCAAAATGAGCCCGTGGAACAGCGGAACTGCCGTGACTGGGGACCGTGGTCCGGGGGACCGGGGTCCATATTTATTTTGGGGGGGTAATAATGCCATAATCGCCACGCTTGGCGATCGCGGTAGATGTTATTAAGTTTCCCGGGAGATAGCCGCTGCCTAGTAAGGACTAGGGCAAGTAAGGTGTGACGACCTTTGTATTCTATTCCCGTCGCCACACGAGTAATATATAGAACGGGTAATATACATATATATATATATATATATATATATATATATATATATATATATATATATATATATATATATATATATATATAACTATAAATATATATATATTAAGAGTATCAAAATTTCGCTCTAAATAAGACAGTGTAATTGCCTTAGGTGAATGTTAAAAGTTAAAAAGTAAGTTTAAATAAAGTTTTGTTAAAGGTAAATACAGATTTTAAGTCCCGCAATGGTGGAGGTAGTGGCAGTGGCGAGTGGGTGGGAGGAGTGATGATTCATTATTGTGTCCAGGGCGGCTTTTGAGTCTGACAAAATAATGAATTTGGTTTAGTTATTGTTCATTATTATGTATGTGGCGTGGTATATGGTTAATAATTCGGCTTGAAAGACTGTACAATAGGGTGCTAAGTGTAATTTGCGTGTTTTAATTTTTACGGCGTTTTTCCAGATAGATACAGCGGCTGCAACGCCATGATCAATTTTGCTGCCGTCTGTATACAGCACGACAGCATCATTTGTTAAGGCGGTTATGTTGATGTTATCAGAGAGAAGTTTTAAGTGGGGTTCTTTGGCAGGTTTGCTGGTGGATGTTGTAGGTGCTTCAAATTGAGTGTCTGCTACTAGCTGGCAGTGACCCTTCTTGACACAGTATAGACTGCTAACTTCTCTGATACACGTGTCAAGAGGGAGCAATCCAGCCAATAGCAGTGAGGAGTTGAGGGAGACGGTCCTATATGATTTACAAATTTTTGGAGCGAAGCGTTGCAGTGTATTCAGTTTCTTAATGATGTACGATTTATGAGTGGATTCACCCCATGCACCTGCAGCACAGGTAATGATTGGGACTATTGTTGCGGTGTATATAGTGAGCAGGACTTCAGGGTGGAGGCCCCAGCTGACCCTGGCGGCTTTAATCAATTAAGAAAGTTTTACAAAGACTTGCTTTCATTTTTATTATATTTTGCTTTCTAATTAGTATTATTTTCATACTAATTAGTAGCTATTTAATTATAGATATGGGTACTTACATTAATTAAGTATAAATTATTTAAAAGAGTACCAAAAAATCCCTTTTTCAATAATAAATGTCATATTTAGCAGAGTTATTTTTTTATTTTATTAAAAATAATACCAGTAAAATTACGGTTAAAGATTTTTATTTCTCTAAAAGAATACAATTCACTTACAAGAGAAATACAAAATAAACTTAATACTAGGAAGTCCACGGAATTAATAACAAACTAAACTTACTGTAATAAGTAAATTCAAAAGTGGGTAATTACATGTGGGTAAATAACAAAATATGACTTACGACACATAATATATAAAAGGACTATAAGACCTTATTATATATTGTTTGCTATTCTTATGCAAGTTGCGATTAATAAACATTTTAATTGCTATGAAGATTAAAATTGTGAAAAGTCGCCTTTCTTCGTCGCCTACTTTTCAAGTCGCCCAAACATGTCGTTTTAATTTATTTTTAAATAACAGATTTTTTTTCATATTTTTATGTCGTTTGGTAATTTATTATACAACTGAGCTCCTTCGTACAATAATTTTTCTTGCCGTAATTTGTTCGTGGAGATAATAACTGTACATCGTTACCACGCCTCATAGAATTATCGATTTCAAAAAAATTAAAACTAATAAAGTATTAATTAGGAATATCTCTTCCAAAATGTATGCCTGTATCTCAATATTGTAAAAAAAAAACTAAATATTTCACGTTTGTACAAGAAAATTTTAATACAAAACTGAAATATTTCCAATTACTCCCTGTACATCAAAATTATTCGAATACATATTTTAGTGAAATAAGTACGAACTTGTTTTGAAACTGTTTTCTAAGGTGTATTCTTCATTTATATAGTATAATTATTTTGTATCATAATCTAATAATACACTAATTACGCTACAGTTATCCGTTTTTGTATTTGACCTAATCCATCTATTTATTTTTTTATGATTTTTTGAAGTCATCAATCTAACTAATATATCAAACTTTAAATGCGATTTGCCACAAAATTTAAATTTTGTGTTATTTCAGTTTATGAATAAAGGTCCGATGTCATTTATAGGTCGGAAAGTTATCCAATGAGCAGGAAGTTTCTCTGCTTTGAAACTATTGAATGCGTTGGCGATGTCCAACGACACCGCCAACAGCAATCCTCCGCCGGTACAGCCTCCGCGGCCGTCTGCTCCAATCGTAGCAGGGCCACGATGGTCGAACGCCCCCTTCTAAAGCCGAATTGAACGTCCGACAAATCAGGCCCCACCTCTCCCAGATGCTGGACGATGCGGGCAGCGAGGATGCACTCCAGCAGCTTGTCCACATCGTTAGGCGTCCCCAGGGGTCACGGTCGAGACCGTCCAGCATCTCCTGCCAACTCGCACCCTTAGCGGATCGGATGGCGAGCCGAAAGGTAGTCCGCGCACTGCGGTACGCCTCGTACAGCTGGCCCTCCCGCTCAGCGGCGCGGTGACACCGCCGGCTGCGGGTGTAAGACCTTCGGGCACTAATGCACGCCGCGCGCAGGTCCGCCAGTCTTGGGGACCAGCAGTAGATATAATAAAAAAAAAACGCATATAACATCTATTTTAAAAAAAGAAAACTCGAAACAAAACCCTATACCAACTAGAGATGGGCGTTTTCAGATTTTTACGCAAACCGATACAAATTCGATTTCTGATATTTAAATCGATTTTAAAAACCGATTTCAGAAATCGATTTCCAGAGCGGTTGACGGAGCGGGTTTACTTTAGTTTCGATCGATATTCGATGTTTTTAGTTATTTTAGCGTAGCAAACGAAAAACGCAATCGAACGAACGCATTCAAATAATTTTTCTATAATTTCTTTGTTGATTGGATTTAGGTGTACGATTTTCCTTCATGCTTTATCTAGGCTTAACTAGAGTACTAGACTAGCAAAAATGTTTTGTTTTGGATATGATACAAAACTTTCTTGCGTATTTAAAAATCGTCATATTTACAATGATTTCATGATTAGATTATATAATGTACATTTTTTTTGTATGGTTTTTTTTTATTAATCCCGATTACGAAGCGAAAATCTTACCTTTTTACATTAAATAGTTATTTCTTATTTATCATCAAATCGTATGTATGATACTAACATACGTTAGTATAGTATTGAATCGTAAAATACCTATCTAATTATATAGTTCACGAGATCACAAAAATAACATTACGCGCACACCGCACGTGTCACCAAGGTCAAGTGTGCAAAAACTCTCCCATAATTCAAAAATCTATTTAACAAACACAAAACTTAAACTACTATCATTAAGTATTGTGTAATATTATCATGGAAGTAGTTGCATTCTAATATAGATCTTATTCCCTGACTTTTGTAATTCTGTTTCGTTTCCATCTGCCATTCTGAGTTTCTTAGAAACCGCCAAATTCCAAAACAGATGACAATTCGCTTCATCTCTTTCAATGCACTAAACGATCGCTTAGTTAGAATGAAAGGAGGCGAATTTTAATGAAATTCGCTTTTTCTCATTCTGACTAAGCGATCGCTTAGCGGAGTGAAAGAGATAGTTAGTAAGTTTTCAAATATTGGTTTGGTTTGCAAAACTAGCAATAGAAAACGATTGCGCGATGATTAGATTTATTATTAGTTTGCGTTTTCGTCGTTTTGTTTTGATATGTGTTGATTTAGTTTCTGCCGAAATACGTTTTCTAAAATCAGTTTGTATAGTGTTGAATATCGATACGATACGATTTCTGACTGAAATCCGATTTCAGATTCGTTTTGATATATCGGACGCATACCTAATACCAACACCTCTAACCACCACGATATAATAGGTTAATTTCCCTCCCATACAATAAGACCCAAACCCAACATTAGCACATATTAACCTATGATGATAATGATAATAAATATTACCTAAAATTTATTACCCTTATATCTATTGATTTAATAATATTAAAATATTCTGGCTGGCTTTTCATGTGTATATTGTATGTCTTATTAAATCACTTTTCCCACAAAAACTTTTAACATCTTCATTACACCTATATGGTCTCTCACGGTGTGTGTACGTATATGAATTACTTATTAAGTATTATATAATTACTTATTAAGTAATTCATATACGAATGAATTACTTAATTACTTATTAAGTATTATATAATTACTTATTAAGTAATTCATATACGTACACACACCGTGAGAGACCATATAGGTGTAATGAAGATGTTAAAAGTTTTTGTGGGAAAAGTGATTTAATAAGACATACAATATACACATGAAAAGCCAGCCAGAATATTTTAATATTATTAAATCAATAGATATAAGGGTAATAAATTTTAGGTAATATTTATTATCATTATCATCATAGGTTAATATGTGCTAATGTTGGGTTTGGGTCTTATTGTATGGGAGGGAAATTAACCTATTATATCGTGGTGGTTAGAGGTGTTGGTATTAGGTATGCGTCCGATATATCAAAACGAATCTGAAATCGGATTTCAGTCAGAAATCGTATCGTATCGATATTCAACACTATACAAACTGATTTTAGAAAACGTATTTCGGCAGAAACTAAATCAACACATATCAAAACAAAACGACGAAAACGCAAACTAATAATAAATCTAATCATCGCGCAATCGTTTTCTATTGCTAGTTTTGCAAACCAAACCAATATTTGAAAACTTACTAACTATCTCTTTCACTCCGCTAAGCGATCGCTTAGTCAGAATGAGAATAAGCGAATTTCATTAAAATTCGCCTCCTTTCATTCTAACTAAGCGATCGTTTAGTGCATTGAAAGAGATGAAGCGAATTGTCATCTGTTTTGGAATTTGGCGGTTTCTAAGAAACTCAGAATGGCAGATGGAAACGAAACAGAATTACAAAAGTCAGGGAATAAGATCTATATTAGAATGCAACTACTTCCATGATAATATTACACAATACTTAATGATAGTAGTTTAAGTTTTGTGTTTGTTAAATAGATTTTTGAATTATGGGAGAGTTTTTGCACACTTGACCTTGTTGACACGTGCGGTGTGCGCGTAATGTTATTTTTGTGATCTCGTGAACTATATAATTAGATAGGTATTTTACGATTCAATACTATACTAACGTATGTTAGTATCATACATACGATTTGATGATAAATAAGAAATAACTATTTAATGTAAAAAGGTAAGATTTTCGCTTCGTAATCGGGATTAATAAAAAAAAACCATACAAAAAAAATGTACATTATATAATCTAATCATGAAATCATTGTAAATATGACGATTTTTAAATACGCAAGAAAGTTTTGTATCATATCCAAAACAAAACATTTTTGCTAGTCTAGTACTCTAGTTAAGCCTAGATAAAGCATGAAGGAAAATCGTACACCTAAATCCAATCAACAAAGAAATTATAGAAAAATTATTTGAATGCGTTCGTTCGATTGCGTTTTTCGTTTGCTACGCTAAAATAACTAAAAACATCGAATATCGATCGAAACTAAAGTAAACCCGCTCCGTCAACCGCTCTGGAAATCGATTTCTGAAATCGGTTTTTAAAATCGATTTAAATATCAGAAATCGAATTTGTATCGGTTTGCGTAAAAATCTGAAAACGCCCATCTCTAGTTGGTATAGGGTTTTGTTTCGAGTTTTCTTTTTTTAAAATAGATGTTATATGCGTTTTTTTTTTATTATATCTACTGCTGGTCCCCAAGACTGGCGGACCTGCGCGCGGCGTGCATTAGTGCCCGAAGGTCTTACACCCGCAGCCGGCGGTGTCACCGCGCCGCTGAGCGGGAGGGCCAGCTGTACGAGGCGTACCGCAGTGCGCGGACTACCTTTCGGCTCGCCATCCGATCCGCTAAGGGTGCGAGTTGGCAGGAGATGCTGGACGGTCTCGACCGTGACCCCTGGGGACGCCTAACGATGTGGACAAGCTGCTGGAGCGCATCCTCGCTGCCCGCATCGTCCAGCATCTGGGAGAGGTGGGGCCTGATTTGTCGGACGTTCAATTCGGCTTTAGAAGGGGGCGTTCGACCATCGTGGCCCTGCTACGATTGGAGCAGACGGCCGCGGAGGCTGTACCGGCGGAGGATTGCTGTTGGCGGTGTCGTTGGACATCGCCAACGCATTCAATAGTTTCAAAGCAGAGAAACTTCCTGCTCATTGGATAACTTTCCGACCTATAAATGACATCGGACCTTTATTCATAAACTGAAATAACACAAAATTTAAATTTTGTGGCAAATCGCATTTAAAGTTTGATATATTAGTTAGATTGATGACTTCAAAAAATCATAAAAAAATAAATAGATGGATTAGGTCAAATACAAAAACGGATAACTGTAGCGTAATTAGTGTATTATTAGATTATGATACAAAATAATTATACTATATAAATGAAGAATACACCTTAGAAAACAGTTTCAAAACAAGTTCGTACTTATTTCACTAAAATATGTATTCGAATAATTTTGATGTACAGGGAGTAATTGGAAATATTTCAGTTTTGTATTAAAATTTTCTTGTACAAACGTGAAATATTTAGTTTTTTTTTTACAATATTGAGATACAGGCATACATTTTGGAAGAGATATTCCTAATTAATATCTACTTTATTAGTTTTAATTTTTTTGAAATCGATAATTCTATGAGGCGTGGTAACGATGTACAGTTATTATCTCCACGAACAAATTACGGCAAGAAAAATTATTGTACGAAGGAGCTCAGTTGTATAATAAATTACCAAACGACATAAAAATATGAAAAAAAATCTGTTATTTAAAAATAAATTAAAACGACATGTTTGGGCGACTTGAAAAGTAGGCGACGAAGAAAGGCGACTTTTCACAATTTTAATCTTCATAGCAATTAAAATGTTTATTAATCGCAACTTGCATAAGAATAGCAAACAATATATAATAAGGTCTTATAGTCCTTTTATATATTATGTGTCGTAAGTCATATTTTGTTATTTACCCACATGTAATTACCCACTTTTGAATTTACTTATTACAGTAAGTTTAGTTTGTTATTAATTCCGTGGACTTCCTAGTATTAAGTTTATTTTGTATTTCTCTTGTAAGTGAATTGTATTCTTTTAGAGAAATAAAAATCTTTAACCGTAATTTTACTGGTATTATTTTTAATAAAATAAAAAAATAACTCTGCTAAATATGACATTTATTATTGAAAAAGGGATTTTTTGGTACTCTTTTAAATAATTTATACTTAATTAATGTAAGTACCCATATCTATAATTAAATAGCTACTAATTAGTATGAAAATAATACTAATTAGAAAGCAAAATATAATAAAAATGAAAGCAAGTCTTTGTAAAACTTTCTTAATTGATTAAAGCCGCCAGGGTCAGCTGGGGCCTCCACCCTGAAGTCCTGCTCACTATATACACCGCAACAATAGTCCCAATCATTACCTGTGCTGCAGGTGCATGGGGTGAATCCACTCATAAATCGTACATCATTAAGAAACTGAATACACTGCAACGCTTCGCTCCAAAAATTTGTAAATCATATAGGACCGTCTCCCTCAACTCCTCACTGCTATTGGCTGGATTGCTCCCTCTTGACACGTGTATCAGAGAAGTTAGCAGTCTATACTGTGTCAAGAAGGGTCACTGCCAGCTAGTAGCAGACACTCAATTTGAAGCACCTACAACATCCACCAGCAAACCTGCCAAAGAACCCCACTTAAAACTTCTCTCTGATAACATCAACATAACCGCCATAACAAATGATGCTGTCGTGCTGTATACAGACGGCAGCAAAATTGATCATGGCGTTGCAGCCGCTGTATCTATCTGGAAAAACGCCGTAAAAATTAAAACACGCAAATTACACTTAGCACCCTATTGTACAGTCTTTCAAGCCGAATTATTAACCATATACCACGCCACATACATAATAATGAACAATAACTAAACCAAATTCATTATTTTGTCAGACTCAAAAGCCGCCCTGGACACAATAATGAATCATCACTCCTCCCACCCACTCGCCACTGCCACTACCTCCACCATTGCGGGACTTAAAATCTGTATTTACCTTTAACAAAACTTTATTTAAACTTACTTTTTAACTTTTAACATTCACCTAAGGCAATTACACTGTCTTATTTAGAGCGAAATTTTGATACTCTTAATATATATATATATTTATAGTTATATATATATATATATATATATATATATATATGTATATTACCCGTTCTATATATTACTCGTGTGGCGACGGGAATAGAATACAAAGGTCGTCACACCTTACTTGCCCTAGTCCTTACTAGGCAGCGGCTATCTCCCGGGAAACTTAATAACATCTACCGCGATCGCCAAGCGTGGCGATTATGGCATTATTACCCCCCCAAAATAAATATGGACCCCGGTCCCCCGGACCACGGTCCCCAGTCACGGCAGTTCCGCTGTTCCACGGGCTCATTTTGGTAGCGAGCCTGTTGGTGGCGGGGCAGGGGGTGCTAGGAATCTCCGGCCGCGATTCGGCTACCAAAAAAATCGACCCTTGGCCCTGGTAACACACAACGTTCGGACGCTTAGTACCGACGAAAGGGTCATCGAACTGAAGAGGAATTGAGCAAAATCCGATGGGACATTGTAGGATTATCAGAAGTGCGAAGAGAGGGGGAGGGCACGATAATCCTCCAGTCTGGAAATTTGCTCTTCTACCAGGAGGGAGATCACCCATCCTAAGGCGGTGTAGGGTTTATCGTTCGCAAGTCTCTCGTAGAGAACGTGGAGAGGATCGAAAGTGTGTCAACAAGGGTAGCGTACCTTATACTCAGAATTACCAAACGGTATTCGTTGAAGGTCATACAGGTTTACGCTCCGACTTCGACATACTCCGACGACGTAGTGGAGGCCTTATACGAGGATATCTCGAAAGCCATCCACACGTCCAAAACCCACTTCACGGTAGTTATGGGAGACTTCAACACAAAACTAGGCAAAAGGACAGACGATGAGTTGAGAGTGGGACAATATGGATTTGGACAGGGAAAACCAAAGGGGCAAAAACTGGCCGACTTTTTGGAGAAGGAAGGCCTCTTCATGATGAATTCCTTCTTCAAGGAACGACCACAAAGGAAGTGGACCTGCATTAGCCCTGATGGATCCACTAAAAATGAGACAGACTTCTTCTTGACGGACAAACGATAAATATTCAATGATGTCTCTGTGATCAGCAGGATTAAAACTGGGAGTGATCACCGGATGGTTCAAGGCACATTGAATCTTCGTACGAAAGTCGAGCGATCCCGCTTGATGAAGTCTACACTCCGACCTACACCTGTCCAATACCAGAACCCCGATAGCTTTCAACTCGAATTACATAATCGCTTCCAATGCCTAGAAGAGTGCGAATCTTCGAACAATATGAACAACAGGTTCGTGGAAACTGTCCACGCGGTCGGGTCAAATTTCTTTAAGGCCTGTCGCGCTACTAGAACAAAACAGCTTTCTGATCAGACTCTTCAACTCATGGAGAGGAGAAAGGAAATGACGGTACAGTCTTTAGCCGATTGGTCCGAACTCAGACAGCTTAATAGACAAATCTCCAAATCTATGCGACGCGATATTCGCCGATCCAATACATTGCGTATTGAAGAGGCGATAGAGCGAAATCGAGGCTCCAAAGTGTTCGCACGAGATTTGTCTATTGGGCAGAGCCAAATGACTAAGCTGAAGACCGATAACGGTACTGTCATTTCATCCCAGAATGATATCTTGGGAGAGGTCGAAAGGTTCTATGGGCAGTTGTACAAATCATCCCTGAATCCTGTTGTCGGCTTGGTCCAAGACCCCAGATCCAAGCTAACTCGGCACTATACCGAAGAAATCCCGGACGTCAGCTTGTACGAGATCAGAATGGCTCTAAAACAATTAAAGAACGGAAAGGCACCGGGAGATGACGGAATTACCACAGAGCTCCTGAGGGCAGGCGGCAAGCCAGTTATAAAAGCCCTACAAAAGTTGTTTAATTCTGTCATTCTCGGGGGCGACGTTCCAGAGTCGTGGACCAGGAGTGTGGTGGTGCTGTTTTTCAAGAAGGGCGATAAAACGCTTTTAAGGAATTACAGACCCATCTCACTACTGAGCCACGTGTACAAATTGTTTTCAAGAGTCATTACGAACCGACTCGCGCGCATGCTAGACGACTTCCAGCTGCCCGAACAAGCCGGTTTCCGAAAAGGTTATAGTACCATAGACCACATCCACACGCTACGCCAGATTATACACAATACCGAGGAGTATAATCGGCCTCTGTGTCTAGCGTTTGTGGACTATGAGAAAGCCTTTGATTCTGTCGAAACTTGGGCAGTGCTGCAGTCGCTTCAGAGGTGCCAAATTGACTATCGATATATCGAAGTGCTGAAGTGTTTGTATAAAGACGCTACTATGTCGGTCCGCATCCAGGATAAGAGTACGAAACCGATCCAGCTGCAGAAAGGCGTGAGACAGGGAGATGTTATCTCTCCGAAACTGTTCACCACTGCGCTGGAAGATGTCTTCAAGCTCTGAGACTGGACCGGACTCGGCATCAACATCAATGGCGAATACATCACTCACCTTCGATTCGCAGATGATATCGTAGTCATGGCAGAATCCCTGGAGGACCTTGGCACCATGCTCACTGACCTCAGCAAGGTCTCCCAATTAGTAGGGCTGCAAATGAACATGGACAAGACGAAAATCATGTCTAATGCCCATGTCATTTCTGTACCGGTCCTGGTTGGCAATGCGATTCTCGAAGTTGTCGATCACTATGTTTACCTAAGACAAACAGTCCAATTAGGTAGATCCAATTTCGAGAAAGAGGTCAGCCGAAGAATCCAACTCGGCTGGACAGCGTTCGGGCAACTTAGGAGGATCTGCTCGTCTAATATTCCGTAGTGTCTGAAAACAAAGGTTTATAACCACTTATGGTTTATAACCAACACACAACACCACATCGCTGGTAACACACACGTGTTACCAGCGATGACTTACGGCACTGAAACGTGGTCTCTAAATGTCGGCCTCATAAAACGGCTCAAAGTCGCTCAGCGTGCTATGGAGAGGGCTATGCTCGGTATTTCTCTACGTGATAAAATCCGAAATACGGAAATCCGTAGAAGAACGGGTGTAACCGACATAGCCCGAAGAATTAGCACGTTGAAGTGGCAATGGGCAGGCCACATCGCTCGACGAACCGACAACCGTTGGGGAAAAAAGTTCTCGAGTGGCGCCCAGGAATCGGACGACGCAGCGTAGGACGACCCCCCACTCGGTGGACTGATGACCTCATCAAGGTCGCAGGCAACCGTTGGATGCAGGTGGCACAGGACCGTTATAGATGGCATTCTCGTGGGGAGGCCTATGTCCAACAGTGAACGTTTACGAGCTGATGGATGGATATATATATATACATATACACCAAGGCTTTTTTTTTTTGCGGTGGGCTATGGACGTCGCACCCCGCCAAATCGGTCCGGGGTGACGGAAGAGGCGGCGCGCAACCCCATTGACCCACCCTGCAAGCACCTCTTCTTCGCCGTGCGAGCGGGCCACCGGTACCCGATCTTTGTCTTCGGTGGCCCGCTCGGCGGTATGCCCTCTCGGGCTCCTCTCTTGTCGACGCCCCGAGAGCTGTCGCCGTCGAGGCGTCGTCCTCACGCGGTGGCCTCACGTCGGGTGACCGGACAATTCCCCGGTCCGATCACCCGAAGCCTCGGTTAGGGCGGCATCAGGCGCAGGTACTCGCGCCTGCGCCGCCCCGGCCGCGGGCGGCGGCCCGGGTCACGGGAATCCTCCCGGGCCCGTTCCGCCACCTCCTTCTGCGAGATGACAGCCTCACAGAAGGCGGCGACCGCGTCCCAATTCCTGACGCTGTCGACCATCGCTCGCGCAACAGCCGGCAGCGTCAGATCGGCACCGATGACAGCGACGAGGTCACGGCGCTGCCCGTCCCAGCCCGAACATACCTCGAGCGTAAGTTGCACCGTGTCCTCGTCGCTACTGCAATGGTGGCAGGACGGAGTCCACTCCCTCCGCACGACCGTGTGCAGGTACTTGCCGAAGCAACCATGCCCCGACAAGACCTGCACCAACCGGAAAGAGAGGACTCCATGCCGCCGCCGCTCCATCCACTCCATCAGTACGGGCCGGAGGGCCTCAACGGTAATAACATCGTGTCTAGGCCTCTCCAGCCGCGTAGCCCAACGGGCGATGACTTCTCGGCGGGCGTCCTCGCGCCAGGTGGCTATCTCGTTGAACGATGGGGAGCCACCCTCTTCGCGCATTGAGGTAACCCGCCGGTAGAGGTCGGAGAGCATCTCCGCCTCTAGGTCCCACGGGGGTGTCCCGGCCAATAGGCATGCCGCCTCGGTAGACACCGTGCGGTACCCGCGAATCGCTCTGACCGCCATGGCTCGCTGTGGCCTCCACAGCACCGCCCTGAGCTGGGCGTTCAGAGCCCTCGCCCACACGGGTGCGCCGTACATGGCCATTGAGCGGATCACCCCCGCATACAGCCGTCGGCCCTCGAAACTGGGTCCGCCCACGTTCGGCATGAGCCGAGAAAGGGCGGACGCCGCGCCGACCAGCCGGGGAGCAATTTGGCGAAAATGCTCCCGGAAAAAACATCGCCCGTCGAGCACCAGACCCAAATACCTCATATGGGCCTGGATACTGATGTGGATGGAGTTGACGACTAACGAGGCGCCGATGGGCAGCCTCACACGGGGCCCATGGAATAGTAGGGCCTCCGTCTTGTTTAGGGCCACCCTGAGCCCCAGCGCCTCAATTCGCCTGACCATCTCCTCGGTGCCGAGAGTGGCCAGGCTCGCCGCCTCTTCGAGTGTCCTGCCCCGGGCTGTAACGAGCGTGTCGTCAGCATAGCAAATAACGCTCAGCCCGGGGGGGAGGCTCCCTCTCAACGCCCAGTCGTAACCGATGTCCCACAGAGTCGGCCCCAGAACCGAACCCTGCGGAACACCGCACGACATGGGCGTCCGCACAATGTCCCCTGCGGGGCTCGCGTAGAGAACACTGCGCCCCTCCAAATAGTCTGTCACCAGCCGCCTGAGGTACAGGGGCACTCCATGGAACCGGAGCGCCTCCCTGATGCAGCTGAATGGCAGACTATTGAAGGCGTTGGCGATATCCAACGACACCTCCAACAGCACTCCTTTGCCGGCGACAGCCTCCGCGGCCGTCTGCCTCAGGCGTAGCAGGGCCCCGATGGTCGAACGCCCCCTCCGAAACCCAAATTGAGCGTCCGACAGATCGATCCCCACCTCTTCCAGGTGCTGGACGATGCGGGCAGCGAGGACACGCTCCAGCAGCTTACCCACATCGTCCAGAAGCACAATGGGCCTGTAGGCCGACGGCGAATCCGGGGGCCGTCCCGGCTTTGGCAGGAGAACTAACCTCCCTTCCTTCCAGCACTCAGGGAACTGTCCAGACGTCAGACAGGCGTTGAACAGTCGCCTGAGGCTAGGTTCGAGATGCTCGAGGAGCAACGTCAACACCCGGACTGGGACTCCGTCCGGGCCGGGGGCCGTGGTGGCGGAACGAATCTTCGCCACGGCTTCACACTTCCGACTCCGTCACGGGCGGAACACTCTCGACGGCCTCCCGGTCGTGATCTGGCGAAGCCATGACCGGGGGCGTGTGCTACGACTGCCGCGGGAACAGCTCCTCGACCACTCTACGAAGGAGGTCGGGCTGGAGGGTCTCGGTGAGGGGGGGGGGGGGGCTGCGCGCGAAGCTTATTCAGCGACGCGCGATACGGGCGACCCCAGGGGTCACGGTCGAGACTGTCCAGCATCTCCTGCCAACTCGCGTCCTTGGCGGACCGGATGGCCAGCCGAAAGGCGTTACGCGCTCTGCGGTACGCCTCGTACAGCTGGCCCTCCCGCTCAACATCGCGGCGACGCCGCCGACTGCGGGTGTAGGACCTTCGGGCACTAATGCACACCGCACGAAGGTCCGCCAGTCTTGGTGACCACCAGTAGACCCCCTGCCTCGGAGGTAGACGCCGCACCCTGGGCATGGCCGCATCGCAGACCTGCGTTAACGCACTGCGGATGCGGACAGCCTCAACGTCCACTCCGTCCGCTGGGGGTGGTGAGGACAGCCACGTGTTCACGATGGCCGCCTCCGCCAGTAGGTCCCTATCCAGACGCCCCACAGCCCACCGTGGAAATGCGGGAGCTCGGTCCGCCCTGTGACCCCTGCTGGGGTCCCGGAGAGGGGAGACCTCCATCCGGATGTAACGGTGATCCGACAGGGTCTCCGCCTCCTCCAGGACACGCCAGTTCCTCACTTGTGGTGCGACAGCGGCTAGCGAATGACAAGTCCACTATCGACCCACCCTGCTGTCGCACACACGTGTTCACTGAGCCTCTGTTTAGGACACAGAGGCCCAGTGACGCCGCCCACTCCACGATCGCCCGCCCGCGATCGTCCGTCATCGGGGACCCCCACGTCGTGGATTTGGCGTTTAATGTGGTTTAGCAGAACAACATTCGACAGCGGCGTCCTCCGATGGCATCAGTATGGATGAAGTTGAATGGGCGATAAGAAGTTTGAAAAATGGTAAGGCAGCATTGATATGGTGTTCTTTTTTTTTTATTGGGACTAATCCCACCACACATTCCCACCACAATGGTAACTCCTGTAAGCCAGGATCCACAATGGTTACTATAAATGACACCGAGGTTTGACCCTCAGGCAGTCCCGGGAAATGATTTTAATTGTCTTGGAACCCCCAACAAATTTAATTAGAAAAGTTAAAGAGGAGGAGTTGGAAAAGAGTGATTCCACTTCCCTCCCAGGCAAAGCGGGAGACAGAAAGCAATATTGACTAGTCAGCCAATAAGTAAAGGGTTGTACAGCTACGATAAGCGCAGCAGTACGGCACCACGGATACGGGATAACTTAACGGGGCCTATATGTGAGCCTTAAGATTGGTTGCAGTAGTAGGTATGGCAGAAACGCCTAAACGCACGGAAATTTTCTCGAGTTGCTACAAGATCCGTATAGTATACTACTCCAGATGTTACTTGCAAACTGTCTATCATAAGGTCGCGCTCGTTACGCCAGAGATCGCACTCCCAGAGAATGTGATGTGCTGATTGTTCATACTCGCGGTTATTTGTAGAACATTGACATAGTGGTGAAGGTACGAGTTTAAAAGAAAATAATTTACTTTTAAAGTTGCCATGGCCAGTTAGAAATTGGGCTACAAAATGGTCAACCTCCAGCCACACTCTCTCTAGGCGCTCGCGGACGCATGGGAAAAATAGATAGAGGTGACGGCCCTTCGATGATGAATCCCATCTTTCTTGCCATTCAATTAAAAGTTTTTCATAGACAACGGACTGCGGTGCAAACAATCGAGCGATTTTATTACGGTCGCGCGGTAGAAGGAAATCTGTGTTCATATTTTCCCTTGTCGTGTAATACATTGATGCCCGTCTCTGAATCTCCAAGTCAACCGGAAGTACCCCCGCGAGTACTGGCAAGGCCTCGGTACTGACCGTCCTGTAGACTTTACACAAGAATATTAAAGCCAATCGTTGGCTTTGTAATAATTTAAGGCGAGCTGCCCCTATGGTAGCCCTATCAGCCCAAACGGGTGCAGCGTAACAAATACACCCCAATATGGTGCAGATTGATATGGTGTCTGCCGAGATGGTCAAGCTTGGTGGCTCCTGTGTCTGGGAGGCGTTTCTGTTGCTCCTCAATTTATGTTGGAGCTCGGTAATGGTTCCCGGGGACTGGAATAGCGCAGTCATCGTGCCTTTGTTTAAAAACAAGGGTTCACGTTATGACTGCGCAAATTACAGAGCCATAAGCTGACCAGTTTGGCAGCAAAAGTGTATGGTAAAATTATTGAAAGGAGAATGAGGGTGGTGTCCGATGGTTTACTGTGTGAGACACAAGGAGGTTTCAGGAGTGGAAGGGGATGCATGGATCAAATGTTCTCTCTGCGCAACATTGTGGAGAAGCATCTGGCTCTAGGTCAGAGGGTTTTCTGCAGTTTTGTGGATCTGGAGAGAGCATTTGACACGGTTGTACGAAAGGAACTTTGGGACATTTTACCGGAGTATGGTATTAACGGTAAACTGCTACAGGCTGTGGAGTCCAGTTACATAGGCTGTAGAGCCTGTGTGCGGCTGGATGATGGAATGTCGCCTTGGTTTGACGTCAATATCGGCGTTAAGCAGGGGTGCGTTCTGTCAGCCAGGCTGTTAATCATATATCTGGATAAATGTCTCCAAAGGTTGAACGATATGAATGTGGGAGTCCAGATGGGCGACTCAGTGGTCACTGCTCTGCTTTATGCAGATGATGCAGTCCTGCTGGCACAGTCAGCGACTGACCGGCAGACCCTAGTCGACACAATGACAGAACATACATACATATCATCACGCCATATCCCTTGCAGGGTGGGCAGAGAGAACAGAGTGCCAGAGAACTCTATCTCTGCATACTTCACTCGCTTCCTCAACATTCATAATTCTCTTCATACACGCTCGCCGGTTTCGGAGACTCTTGACTCCACCTTCCTTCAGTACATGACCGATCTGGTCTAGGTAGGTTAGTCTCGATCTCCCTCGATACCTACATCCTTCCACTTTCGCATTGTATATCTTCTTAACCAGTGACAATTCTTTCTTCTTAAACAATGACAGAAGATTGTAAGAAAAGGGGCCTACGCGTGAATGTGAGCAAAACCAAAATAATGGTCTTTGAAAGAGATGAAGCCAGAACAGATGTAAGAGTAACAATAGGTAATGATGTACTAGAGCAAGTGGATGAATTTGTATATCTTGTATGTGGATTTAGCCGAGATGGAACCACTACACGTTACACCACTGATATAGAGCGAAGAGTGAATGCGGGAAATAGAGTGAACGGAGCGTTGAGGCAGTTTCTCGGCAGCCACCACCTCAGCCAGAAGGCACGTGTATACATAACGCAGTGCTTGTCTCAACATTACTGTATGGAAGCAAGAGTTGGGTATGCAGAAAAGAGTATGAAAGTAAAATTAATGCGGTCGAAATGCGATCTCTGCGGAAAATCTGTGGAGTTAGGCTGACCGACCGCATTCTTAACGACGACGTAAGAGAGCGAGTAAGTATGAAAGAGAGTATTGGTGTAAAGATGCGAAAGGGAATGCTCCGATGGTTCGGACATGTGGAAAGAATGCCGAACGAACGTCTGGTTAAGAAGATATACAATGCGAAAGTGGAAGGATGTAGGTACCTAGGGAGACCGAGACTAACCTACCTAGACCAGATCGGTCATGTACTGAAGGAAGGTGGAGTCAAGAGTTTCCGAAATTTCAATGCCTTTTAGTAAAAAGCATTTTGTATTTTATTTGAAATACCTTTCGAGATGTATTTAGCATTTTTAATATTCATTTCAAAATGCAAAATACTTTATGCAAAATACTATATAATCATCATTCTCCTACTTTTATTCCAATTACTTTGGGATCGATAAATATGTACTCTTCTTTCATAGTACATATTTAAAGTTATTGGCAATAGTTTTATCACCGGCCGCCTGGCACCCGTCAACCCTTCTTGGGAATGAAATTGTTGAACAAACGGCATCAGATGGAGTTGGGCCAGGTCGTTATAAGGCTCTTAGTCGTTTCTTACGAAATCCACGAGCAAAGTAAGGGTTGGTAGTATTCGTAGCCGCTACCACATAGGGATATGAGGTAACCGAAAAAAAATCGATTAAATAAAAATCGATTTTTTTTATTTAAAATTAATCGATTTGCCAAAAATCGATTATAATCAAAATAAATAATCGATTTTTACGAAAAAATCGATTTTTTCTATTATTTAAAAATGTATATACTTTTCATATTCCAATAATAAACCTACGAGATTCATATTAACAATTTATCAGATTAAAAATCAAATAAAATTATATGAATAAAAAATCAACCAATTCAAATCTAAAAATTCATCAAAGCGAATATTCCTTAAAATTTTCTATGTAAGGAATAAGGAAACCAAATGTAATTATTGACACATTTTTTTTATTATCATAAAAATTAAATGATGAGCATCCATAAAAATAACCTTATTGTCTCAAAAACTAAATTATAAATCACAACACAAAAATGCCATAAATGTCCAGTACTATTTTACATTTAGCTCTACGTCTAGCAGTGGACGGCAATAGCCTGACATGATGATGATTTTTTTAGGGAGGCATAGTCCGGAGCGTGTAGAAGGGCATAGTCCGGAGCGTGTAGAAGGGCATAGTCTGGAGCGTGCACGTCGCGTCCCCTGCCAGTCTAGCCAGACTTCAATCCGGCTCATATTAGGGATGTGAGGTTACTGAAAAAAAATCGATTAAATAAAAATCGATTTTTTTTAAATTTAATATTAATCGATTATCCACAAATCGATTATAATCAAAATAAATAATCGATTTTTACGAAAAAATCGATTTTTTTTCTATTATTTAAAAATGTATATACTTTTCATATTCCAATAATAAACCTAAGAGATTCATATTAACAATTTATCAGATTAAAATCAAATAAAATTATATGAATAAAAAATCAACCAATTCAAATATAAAATTCATCAAAGCAAATATTACTTTAAATTTTCAAGGTAAGGAATAAGGAAACCAAATGTAATTATGGACACATTTTTTTTTATTATCATAAAAATGAAATGATGAGCATCCTAACAAAATAACAACCTTATTGTCTCAAAAACTAAAATGTAAATCACAACAAAAAAATGCCATAAATGTCCAGTACTATTTTACATTTAGGCCTACGTCTAGCAGTGGACGACAATAGCCTGACATGATGATGATTTTTTTTAGGGAGGCATAGTCCGGAGCGTGTAGGTGGGCATAGTCCGGAACGTGCACATCGCGTCCCCTGCCAGTCTAGTCAGACTTCAATCCGGCTCATATGCGTACCGCAGTGCGGGTTAGGGTGTCCCCCGGAGGCGACGCGTACCGACAATAGATTTAATTTTAGTAGACAGTCGCCTCCGAAGCAAAATATTGGACGCCTACAGAGGCCCCACAGTCGATACGGACCACTATCTCGTTATTGCGAGATTTAGTGGTCTGTTCAGAAAGTGGAGGCACTGCCGAGAGCATGTCCACTTCGGAGGGCTTGAAAGAATAAAGATTGAAAGTTTGTAAGAAGATTGTGTAAGAGAAAAGTATTCAGAGGGTGTCCGAGAACGGCTGACGGTGGCAAGCCAGCCGCAATTGGACATTGAAGAATGCTGGAGAATATTGAAAGAGAGTATGGTAGATACAGCGAAAGAAGTATGTGGAAGCTCAAAGAAGCATAGAAAAAACAAATGGTGATGCTTGGTGGGATGAGGAAGAGGCAGCTTCCGTAGAGCAAAAGAAAGTGTGGCTGGACTATGTCTCTTCTTTGAATCTGAATGACAGTATGGCTGAACAGAAGAAAGTAATATATCGGCAATGTAAGAATGACACCAATGCCTTAGTAAAAGAGAAACGTGATAAAACAAATATGAGTGCAGAAGATAGGCTGGCTAATAACTTCGAGGGTAACACCAAACTCTTTTGGAGAGAGGTGAAGAGGTCTCGGGGTGGTTGGTCAGCCTTCAGAATGAATAAAATAAGATCTAAAGGTAAGACATTCTTACACAAATACAAGACGTGTTAAGCCGATGGAGTGAATATTTTGGCGACATGTATGCGGATACTGGGGTTGGTGCCGGTGTTGCAACCCGAGTATCCGTGGTCTAGTAGATCAACATTCGGCACCGCCGTCCTCCGATGGCATCAGTATAGATGAAGTTGAATGGGCGATAAGAAGTTTGAAAAATGGTAAGGCAGTGGGCATTGATATGGTGTCTGCCGAGATGTTCAAGCTTGGCGGCACCTGTGTCTGGGTGGCGTTCCTGTTGTTCCTCAATTTATGTTGGAGCTCGGGAATGGTTCCCAGGGACGGGAATAGCGCAGTCATCGTGCCTTTGTTTAAAAACAAGGGTTCACGTTATGACTGCGCAAACTATAGAGCCATAAGCGTGACCAGTTTGGCAGTAAAAGTGTATGCTAAAATTATTGAAAGGAGAATGAGGATGGAGTCCGATGGTTTACTGCGTGAGGCACAAGGAGGTTTCAGGAGTGAAAGGGGATGCATGGATTAAGTGTTCTCTCTGCGCAACATTGTGGAGAAGCATCTGGCTCTAGGTCAGAGAGTTTTCTGCAGTTTTGTGGATCTGGAGAGAATATTTGACACGGTTGCACGAAAGGAACTTTGGGACATTTTACCGGAGTATGATATTAACGGTAAACTGCTACAGGCTGTGCAGTCCAGTTACATGGGATGTAGAGCTTGTGTGCAGCTGGATGATGCAATGTCGCCTTGGTTTGACGTCAATATCGGCGTTAAGCAGGGGTGCGTTCTATCAGCCAGGCTGTTTATCATATATCTGGATAAATGTCTCCAAAGGCTGAACGATATGAATGTGGGAGTCCATATGGGCGACTCAGTGGTCAGTGCTCTGCTCTATGCAGATGATGCAGTCCTGCTGGCACAGTCAGTGACTGTCCTGCAGACCCTAGTCGACACAATTACAGAAGATTGTAAGAAAAGGGGTCTACGCATGAATGTGAGTAAAACCAAAATAATGGTCTTCGAAAGAGATGAAGCCAGAACAGATGTAAGAGTAACAATAGGTAATGATGTACTAGAACAAGTGGATGATTTTGTATATCTTGGATGTGAATTTAGCCGAGATGGAAAGTACACCACTGATCTAGAATAACTTGCTTGTCCCAACATTACTATATGGAAGCGAGAGTTGGGTATGCAGAAAAAAGTATTAAAGTAAAATTAATGCGCAATGCGATCTCTACGGAAAATCTGTGGCTGTGTTAGGCTGATCGATGGCATTCGTAACGACGACGTAAGAGAGCGAGTAGGTATGAAAGAGAGTATTGGTGTAAAGATGCGAAAGGGAATGCTCCGATGGTTCGGGCATGTGGAAAGAACGTCGAACGAACGTCTGGTTAAGAAGATATACAATGCGAAAGTGGAAGGATGTAGATACAGGGGGAAACCGAGACTAACCTACCTTATTTTTTTTTTTTTTTGTGGTGGGCTATGGACGTCGCACCCTGCCAAATCGGTTCGGGGTGACAGAAGAGGCGGCGCGCAACCCCATTGACCCACCCTGCAAGCACCTCTTCTTCGCCGTGCGAGCGGGCCAGCGGTACCCGATCTTTGTCTTCGGTGGCCCGCTCGGCGGTATGCCCTCTCGGGCTCCTCTCCTGTCGACGCCCCGACAGCTTTCGCCGTCGAGGCGTCATCCTCACGCGGTGGCCTCACGTCGGGTGACCGGACAATTCCCCGGTCCGATCACCCGAAGCCTCGGTTAGGGCGGCATCAGGCGCAGGTACTCGCGCTTGCGCCAACCCAGCCGCAGGCGGCGGCCCGGGTCACGGGAATCCTCCCGGGCCCGTTCCGCCGCCTCCTTCTGCGAGATGACAGCCTCGCGTCAGGTCGGCACCGATGACAGCGACGAGGTCACGGCGCTGCCCATCCCAGCCCGAACATACCTCGAGCGTATGTTGCGCCGTGTCCTCGTCGCTACTGCAATGGTGGCAGGACGGAGTCCACTCCCTCCGCACGACTGCGTGCACGTACTTGCCGAAGCAACCATGCCCCGACGAGACCTGCACCAACCGGAAAGAGAGGACTCCGTGCCGCCGCTCCATCCACTCCATCAGTACGGGCCGGAGGGCCTTAACGGTAACGACACCGTGTCTAGGCCTCTCCAGCCGCGTAGCCCAACGGGCGATGACTTCTCAGCGGGCGTCCTCGCGCCAGGTGGCTATCTTGTTGAACGATGGGGAGCCACCCTCTTCGCGCATTGAGGTAACCCGCCGGTAGAGGTCGGAGAGCATCTCCGCCTCTAGGTCCCACGAGGGTGTCCCGGCCAATAGGCATGCCGCCTCGGTAGACACCGTGCGGTACCCGCGAATGGCTCTGACCGCCATGGCTCGCTGTGGCCTCCACAGCACCGCCCTGAGCTCGGCGTTCAGAGCCCTCACCCACACGGGTGCGCCGTACATGGCCATTGAGCGGATCACCCCCGCATACAGCCGTCGGCCCTCGAAACTGGGTCCGCCCACGTTCGGCATGAGTCGAGAACGGGCGGACGCCGCGCCGACAAGCCGGGGAGCAATCTGTCGGAAATGCTCCCGGAACCACCATCGCCCGTCGAGCACCAGACCCAAGTACCTCATATGGGCCTGGATGCTGATGTGGATGGAGTATGGAGTCATCGGGGACCCCCACGTCGTGGATTTGGCGTTTAATGTGGTTTAGCAGAACAACATTCGACAGCGGCGTCCTCCGATGGCATCAGTATGGATGAAGTTGAATGGGCGATAAGAAGTTTGAAAAATGGTAAGGCAGCATTGATATGGTGTTCTTTTTTTTTTATTGGGACTAATCCCACCACACATTCCCACCACAATGGTAACTCCTGTAAGCCAGGATCCACAATGGTTACTATAAATGACACCGAGGTTTGACCCTCAGGCAGTCCCGGGAAATGATTTTAATTGTCTTGGAACCCCCAACAAATTTAATTAGAAAAGTTAAAGAGGAGGAGTTGGAAAAGAGTGATTCCACTTCCCTCCCAGGCAAAGCGGGAGACAGAAAGCAATATTGACTAGTCAGCCAATAAGTAAAGGGTTGTACAGCTACGATAAGCGCAGCAGTACGGCACCACGGATACGGGATAACTTAACGGGGCCTATATGTGAGCCTTAAGATTGGTTGCAGTAGTAGGTATGGCAGAAACGCCTAAACGCACGGAAATTTTCTCGAGTTGCTACAAGATCCGTATAGTATACTACTCCAGATGTTACTTGCAAACTGTCTATCATAAGGTCGCGCTCGTTACGCCAGAGATCGCACTCCCAGAGAATGTGATGTGCTGATTGTTCATACTCGCGGTTATTTGTAGAACATTGACATAGTGGTGAAGGTACGAGTTTAAAAGAAAATAATTTACTTTTAAAGTTGCCATGGCCAGTTAGAAATTGGGCTACAAAATGGTCAACCTCCAGCCACACTCTCTCTAGGCGCTCGCGGACGCATGGGAAAAATAGATAGAGGTGACGGCCCTTCGATGATGAATCCCATCTTTCTTGCCATTCAATTAAAAGTTTTTCATAGACAACGGACTGCGGTGCAAACAATCGAGCGATTTTATTACGGTCGCGCGGTAGAAGGAAATCTGTGTTCATATTTTCCCTTGTCGTGTAATACATTGATGCCCGTCTCTGAATCTCCAAGTCAACCGGAAGTACCCCCGCGAGTACTGGCAAGGCCTCGGTACTGACCGTCCTGTAGACTTTACACAAGAATATTAAAGCCAATCGTTGGCTTTGTAATAATTTAAGGCGAGCTGCCCCGCCCCTATGGTAGCCCTATCAGCCCAAACGGGTGCAGCGTAACAAATACACCCCAATATGGTGCAGATTGATATGGTGTCTGCCGAGATGGTCAAGCTTGGTGGCTCCTGTGTCTGGGAGGCGTTTCTGTTGCTCCTCAATTTATGTTGGAGCTCGGTAATGGTTCCCGGGGACTGGAATAGCGCAGTCATCGTGCCTTTGTTTAAAAACAAGGGTTCACGTTATGACTGCGCAAATTACAGAGCCATAAGCTGACCAGTTTGGCAGCAAAAGTGTATGGTAAAATTATTGAAAGGAGAATGAGGGTGGTGTCCGATGGTTTACTGTGTGAGACACAAGGAGGTTTCAGGAGTGGAAGGGGATGCATGGATCAAATGTTCTCTCTGCGCAACATTGTGGAGAAGCATCTGGCTCTAGGTCAGAGGGTTTTCTGCAGTTTTGTGGATCTGGAGAGAGCATTTGACACGGTTGTACGAAAGGAACTTTGGGACATTTTACCGGAGTATGGTATTAACGGTAAACTGCTACAGGCTGTGGAGTCCAGTTACATAGGCTGTAGAGCCTGTGTGCGGCTGGATGATGGAATGTCGCCTTGGTTTGACGTCAATATCGGCGTTAAGCAGGGGTGCGTTCTGTCAGCCAGGCTGTTAATCATATATCTGGATAAATGTCTCCAAAGGTTGAACGATATGAATGTGGGAGTCCAGATGGGCGACTCAGTGGTCACTGCTCTGCTTTATGCAGATGATGCAGTCCTGCTGGCACAGTCAGCGACTGACCGGCAGACCCTAGTCGACACAATGACAGAACATACCTACATATCATCACGCCATATCCCTTGCAGGGTGGGCAGAGAGAACAGAGTGCCAGAGAACTCTATCTCTGCATACTTCACTCGCTTCCTCAACATTCATAATTCTCTTCATACACGCTCGCCGGTTTCGGAGACTCTTGACTCCACCTTCCTTCAGTACATGACCGATCTGGTCTAGGTAGGTTAGTCTCGATCTCCCTCGATACCTACATCCTTCCACTTTCGCATTGTATATCTTCTTAACCAGTGACAATTCTTTCTTCTTAAACAATGACAGAAGATTGTAAGAAAAGGGGCCTACGCGTGAATGTGAGCAAAACCAAAATAATGGTCTTTGAAAGAGATGAAGCCAGAACAGATGTAAGAGTAACAATAGGTAATGATGTACTAGAGCAAGTGGATGAATTTGTATATCTTGTATGTGGATTTAGCCGAGATGGAACCACTACACGTTACACCACTGATATAGAGCGAAGAGTGAATGCGGGAAATAGAGTGAACGGAGCGTTGAGGCAGTTTCTCGGCAGCCACCACCTCAGCCAGAAGGCACGTGTATACATAACGCAGTGCTTGTCTCAACATTACTGTATGGAAGCAAGAGTTGGGTATGCAGAAAAGAGTATGAAAGTAAAATTAATGCGGTCGAAATGCGATCTCTGCGGAAAATCTGTGGAGTTAGGCTGACCGACCGCATTCTTAACGACGACGTAAGAGAGCGAGTAAGTATGAAAGAGAGTATTGGTGTAAAGATGCGAAAGGGAATGCTCCGATGGTTCGGACATGTGGAAAGAATGCCGAACGAACGTCTGGTTAAGAAGATATACAATGCGAAAGTGGAAGGATGTAGGTACCTAGGGAGACCGAGACTAACCTACCTAGACCAGATCGGTCATGTACTGAAGGAAGGTGGAGTCAAGAGTTGCCGAAATTTCAATGCCTTTTAGTAAAAAGCATTTTGTATTTTATTTGAAATACCTTTCGAGATGTATTTAGCATTTTTAATATTCATTTCAAAATGCAAAATACTTTATGCAAAATACTATATAATCATCATTCTCCTACTTTTATTCCAATTACTTTGGGATCGATAAATATGTACTCTTCTTTCATAGTACATATTTAAAGTTATTGGCAATAGTTTTATCACCGGCCGCCTGGCACCCGTCAACCCTTCTTGGGAATGAAATTGTTGAACAAACGGCATCAGATGGAGTTGGGCCAGGTCGTTATAAGGCTCTTAGTCGTTTCTTACGAAATCCACGAGCAAAGTAAGGGTTGGTAGTATTCGTAGCCGCTACCACATAGGGATATGAGGTAACCGAAAAAAAATCGATTAAATAAAAATCGATTTTTTTTATTTAAAATTAATCGATTTGCCAAAAATCGATTATAATCAAAATAAATAATCGATTTTTACGAAAAAATCGATTTTTTCTATTATTTAAAAATGTATATACTTTTCATATTCCAATAATAAACCTACGAGATTCATATTAACAATTTATCAGATTAAAAATCAAATAAAATTATATGAATAAAAAATCAACCAATTCAAATCTAAAAATTCATCAAAGCGAATATTCCTTAAAATTTTCTATGTAAGGAATAAGGAAACCAAATGTAATTATTGACACATTTTTTTTATTATCATAAAAATTAAATGATGAGCATCCATAAAAATAACCTTATTGTCTCAAAAACTAAATTATAAATCACAACACAAAAATGCCATAAATGTCCAGTACTATTTTACATTTAGCTCTACGTCTAGCAGTGGACGGCAATAGCCTGACATGATGATGATTTTTTTAGGGAGGCATAGTCCGGAGCGTGTAGAAGGGCATAGTCCGGAGCGTGTAGAAGGGCATAGTCTGGAGCGTGCACGTCGCGTCCCCTGCCAGTCTAGCCAGACTTCAATCCGGCTCATATTAGGGATGTGAGGTTACTGAAAAAAAATCGATTAAATAAAAATCGATTTTTTTTAAATTTAATATTAATCGATTATCCACAAATCGATTATAATCAAAATAAATAATCGATTTTTACGAAAAAATCGATTTTTTTTCTATTATTTAAAAATGTATATACTTTTCATATTCCAATAATAAACCTAAGAGATTCATATTAACAATTTATCAGATTAAAATCAAATAAAATTATATGAATAAAAAATCAACCAATTCAAATATAAAATTCATCAAAGCAAATATTACTTTAAATTTTCAAGGTAAGGAATAAGGAAACCAAATGTAATTATGGACACATTTTTTTTTATTATCATAAAAATGAAATGATGAGCATCCTAACAAAATAACAACCTTATTGTCTCAAAAACTAAAATGTAAATCACAACAAAAAAATGCCATAAATGTCCAGTACTATTTTACATTTAGGCCTACGTCTAGCAGTGGACGACAATAGCCTGACATGATGATGATTTTTTTTAGGGAGGCATAGTCCGGAGCGTGTAGGTGGGCATAGTCCGGAACGTGCACATCGCGTCCCCTGCCAGTCTAGTCAGACTTCAATCCGGCTCATATGCGTACCGCAGTGCGGGTTAGGGTGTCCCCCGGAGGCGACGCGTACCGACAATAGATTTAATTTTAGTAGACAGTCGCCTCCGAAGCAAAATATTGGACGCCTACAGAGGCCCCACAGTCGATACGGACCACTATCTCGTTATTGCGAGATTTAGTGGTCTGTTCAGAAAGTGGAGGCACTGCCGAGAGCATGTCCACTTCGGAGGGCTTGAAAGAATAAAGATTGAAAGTTTGTAAGAAGATTGTGTAAGAGAAAAGTATTCAGAGGGTGTCCGAGAACGGCTGACGGTGGCAAGCCAGCCGCAATTGGACATTGAAGAATGCTGGAGAATATTGAAAGAGAGTATGGTAGATACAGCGAAAGAAGTATGTGGAAGCTCAAAGAAGCATAGAAAAAACAAATGGTGATGCTTGGTGGGATGAGGAAGAGGCAGCTTCCGTAGAGCAAAAGAAAGTGTGGCTGGACTATGTCTCTTCTTTGAATCTGAATGACAGTATGGCTGAACAGAAGAAAGTAATATATCGGCAATGTAAGAATGACACCAATGCCTTAGTAAAAGAGAAACGTGATAAAACAAATATGAGTGCAGAAGATAGGCTGGCTAATAACTTCGAGGGTAACACCAAACTCTTTTGGAGAGAGGTGAAGAGGTCTCGGGGTGGTTGGTCAGCCTTCAGAATGAATAAAATAAGATCTAAAGGTAAGACATTCTTACACAAATACAAGACGTGTTAAGCCGATGGAGTGAATATTTTGGCGACATGTATGCGGATACTGGGGTTGGTGCCGGTGTTGCAACCCGAGTATCCGTGGTCTAGTAGATCAACATTCGGCACCGCCGTCCTCCGATGGCATCAGTATAGATGAAGTTGAATGGGCGATAAGAAGTTTGAAAAATGGTAAGGCAGTGGGCATTGATATGGTGTCTGCCGAGATGTTCAAGCTTGGCGGCACCTGTGTCTGGGTGGCGTTCCTGTTGTTCCTCAATTTATGTTGGAGCTCGGGAATGGTTCCCAGGGACGGGAATAGCGCAGTCATCGTGCCTTTGTTTAAAAACAAGGGTTCACGTTATGACTGCGCAAACTATAGAGCCATAAGCGTGACCAGTTTGGCAGTAAAAGTGTATGCTAAAATTATTGAAAGGAGAATGAGGATGGAGTCCGATGGTTTACTGCGTGAGGCACAAGGAGGTTTCAGGAGTGAAAGGGGATGCATGGATTAAGTGTTCTCTCTGCGCAACATTGTGGAGAAGCATCTGGCTCTAGGTCAGAGAGTTTTCTGCAGTTTTGTGGATCTGGAGAGAATATTTGACACGGTTGCACGAAAGGAACTTTGGGACATTTTACCGGAGTATGATATTAACGGTAAACTGCTACAGGCTGTGCAGTCCAGTTACATGGGATGTAGAGCTTGTGTGCAGCTGGATGATGCAATGTCGCCTTGGTTTGACGTCAATATCGGCGTTAAGCAGGGGTGCGTTCTATCAGCCAGGCTGTTTATCATATATCTGGATAAATGTCTCCAAAGGCTGAACGATATGAATGTGGGAGTCCATATGGGCGACTCAGTGGTCAGTGCTCTGCTCTATGCAGATGATGCAGTCCTGCTGGCACAGTCAGTGACTGTCCTGCAGACCCTAGTCGACACAATTACAGAAGATTGTAAGAAAAGGGGTCTACGCATGAATGTGAGTAAAACCAAAATAATGGTCTTCGAAAGAGATGAAGCCAGAACAGATGTAAGAGTAACAATAGGTAATGATGTACTAGAACAAGTGGATGATTTTGTATATCTTGGATGTGAATTTAGCCGAGATGGAAAGTACACCACTGATCTAGAATAATTTGCTTGTCCCAACATTACTATATGGAAGCGAGAGTTGGGTATGCAGAAAAAAGTATTAAAGTAAAATTAATGCGCAATGCGATCTCTACGGAAAATCTGTGGCTGTGTTAGGCTGATCGATGGCATTCGTAACGACGACGTAAGAGAGCGAGTAGGTATGAAAGAGAGTATTGGTGTAAAGATGCGAAAGGGAATGCTCCGATGGTTCGGGCATGTGGAAAGAACGTCGAACGAACGTCTGGTTAAGAAGATATACAATGCGAAAGTGGAAGGATGTAGATACAGGGGGAAACCGAGACTAACCTACCTTATTTTTTTTTTTTTGTGGTGGGCTATGGACGTCGCACCCTGCCAAATCGGTTCGGGGTGACAGAAGAGGCGGCGCGCAACCCCATTGACCCACCCTGCAAGCACCTCTTCTTCGCCGTGCGAGCGGGCCAGCGGTACCCGATCTTTGTCTTCGGTGGCCCGCTCGGCGGTATGCCCTCTCGGGCTCCTCTCCTGTCGACGCCCCGACAGCTTTCGCCGTCGAGGCGTCATCCTCACGCGGTGGCCTCACGTCGGGTGACCGGACAATTCCCCGGTCCGATCACCCGAAGCCTCGGTTAGGGCGGCATCAGGCGCAGGTACTCGCGCTTGCGCCAACCCAGCCGCAGGCGGCGGCCCGGGTCACGGGAATCCTCCCGGGCCCGTTCCGCCGCCTCCTTCTGCGAGATGACAGCCTCGCGTCAGGTCGGCACCGATGACAGCGACGAGGTCACGGCGCTGCCCATCCCAGCCCGAACATACCTCGAGCGTATGTTGCGCCGTGTCCTCGTCGCTACTGCAATGGTGGCAGGACGGAGTCCACTCCCTCCGCACGACTGCGTGCACGTACTTGCCGAAGCAACCATGCCCCGACGAGACCTGCACCAACCGGAAAGAGAGGACTCCGTGCCGCCGCTCCATCCACTCCATCAGTACGGGCCGGAGGGCCTTAACGGTAACGACACCGTGTCTAGGCCTCTCCAGCCGCGTAGCCCAACGGGCGATGACTTCTCAGCGGGCGTCCTCGCGCCAGGTGGCTATCTTGTTGAACGATGGGGAGCCACCCTCTTCGCGCATTGAGGTAACCCGCCGGTAGAGGTCGGAGAGCATCTCCGCCTCTAGGTCCCACGAGGGTGTCCCGGCCAATAGGCATGCCGCCTCGGTAGACACCGTGCGGTACCCGCGAATGGCTCTGACCGCCATGGCTCGCTGTGGCCTCCACAGCACCGCCCTGAGCTCGGCGTTCAGAGCCCTCACCCACACGGGTGCGCCGTACATGGCCATTGAGCGGATCACCCCCGCATACAGCCGTCGGCCCTCGAAACTGGGTCCGCCCACGTTCGGCATGAGTCGAGAACGGGCGGACGCCGCGCCGACAAGCCGGGGAGCAATCTGTCGGAAATGCTCCCGGAACCACCATCGCCCGTCGAGCACCAGACCCAAGTACCTCATATGGGCCTGGATGCTGATGTGGATGGAGTTGACCACCAACGAGGCGCCGATGGGTAGCCTCACACGGGGCCCATGAAAAAGTAGGGCCTCCGTATTGTTTAGGGCCACCCTGAGCCCCAGCGCCTCGATCCGCCTGACCATCTCCTCGGTGCCGAGAGTGGCCAGGCTCGCCGCCTCTTCGAGTGTCCTGCCCCGGGCTGTGACGAGCGTATCGTCAGCGTAGCACACCAAGCTCAGCCCGGGGAGAGACTCTCTCTCAACGCCCAGTCGTAACCGATGTCCCACAGAGTCGGCACCAGAACCGACCCCTGGGGAACACCGCACGACATGGGCGTCCTCCAATGTCCCCTGCGGGGCTCGCGTCGAGAACACTGCGCCCCTCCAAATAGTCTGGCACCTGGCCTGAGGTACAGGGGCACTCCATGGAACCGGAGAGACTAACCTACCTAGACCAGATCGGTCATGTACTGAAGGAAGGTGGAGTCAAGAGTCTCCGAAACCGGCGAGCGTGTATGAAGAGAATTATGAATGTTGAGGAAGCGAGTGAAGTATGCAAGGATAGAGTTCTCTGGCACTTTGTTCTCTCTGCCTACCCTACAAGGGACATGGCGTGATGGTATGTATGTATGCTGTTTTAAATTTGTAGTATTACTGCAAGTTTTTAGCTCTTTGGAACAGTACTTGCATATTGCTGTATGTTTCTTAATCGTAAAATATTTTCGCCAACCGCTTTTAGATGTTTTACTATTGGAAGACATTTTTATGGTTTACCAAGAACTACATTATTATGGCACTCTTAACTTGTAAATAATAATGGATTTACTTCGAGTTTTATTCATCCGTTCCATAGATGGCGCTTTTCAAAAAAAACGATTAAAACGCATAATTTATATAATCGATTTTTTAAAAATCGATTAATATTACTAAAAAAATCGATTATAAAAAATCGATTTTTAGAAAAAAAAAATCGATTAAAATAAAAATCGATTATTTTTTAACATCCCTAGGACATATGCGTACCGCAGTGCGGGTTACGTTGTCCTCCGTCGGTACAAACATCGGCAGCTGCGGCGATGGGGGCCACCACCCATCACGCCTTGCCCAGTCAGGCGAGTCGAGGAGAGCAGAGTGCTGGGTGCGTACGTGGAATGTAAGAGGTTGTGTGGAAGGTAAGTTGCACGAGCTGATAACCGTCATGGCGGACAAACTATCTAAGCTAGACGTGCTCTGTGTAACAGAGACCAAGCGAAGGGGTAGTGACGATCTGCGATCTTCCTGGTGGCGGGATGGCCCTGTGGTCCATGGTGGGTGTACCACAGAGCGATCGAGCCAGCATGGGGGTAGGAGTGCTGTTGTCCTCTCGCTTGGCCTCAGGTGTGAAGGGTTACGGAATTTATGATCCCAGACTGACATCAGACCTGGAGAAGTTTTGGGATAATGTTAGGGAAGTTCTGGATATGGCAGAAACCAGTGAACGCGTGATTGTATGCGGAGATTTGAACGGATGGGTAGGGACGTACTTGGTCCATTGGGTGATAAGAGAGTGAACGACGCAGGTAGGCTCATTGCGGATGTATGCATGGAGAGAAACCTTATTGTGTCAAACACATTTTTGCAACATAAGGATATTCATATGTATACATGGAGAAGGAATGAATAGAGGAGTATAATAGATTTAATTTTGGTAGACAGTCGCCTCTGAAGCAAAATATTGGACGCAAGAGCCTACAGGGGCCCTACAGTCGATACGGACCACTATCTCGTTATTGCGAGAGTTAGTGGTCTGTTCAGTAAGTGGGGGCACTGGCGAGAGCGTGTCCACTTCGGAGGGCTTGAAAGAATAAAGATTGAAAGTTTGCAAGAAGAGTGTGTAAGAGAAAAGTATTCAGAGGGTGTCTGAGAACGGCTGACGATGGCAAACCAGCCGCAATCGGACATAGAAGAATGCTGGCGAATATTGAAAGAGAGTATGGTAGATACAGCGAAAGAAGTATGTGGAAGCTCAAAGAATCATAGAAAAACAAATGGTGATGCTTGGTGGGATGCGGAAGAGGCAGCTTCCGTAGAGCAAAAGAAGAAAGCGTGGCTGGACTATGTTTCTTCTTTGAATCTGAATGACAGTATGACTGAACAGAAGAAAGAAATATATCGGCAATGTAAGAATGACACCAAGGCCTTAGTGAAAGCGAAACGTGATAGAACAAATATGAGTGCCGAAGATAGGCTGGCTAAAAACTTCGAGGGTAACACCAAACTCTTTTGGAGAGAGGTGAAGAGGTCTTGCGGTGGTTGGTCAGCCTTCAGAATGAATAAAATAAGGTCTAAAGGTAAGACCTTCTTACACAAATACAAGACGTGTTAAGCCGATGGAGAGAGAGAAATTATTGAAAGAAGAATGAGGATGGAATCCAATGGTTTACTGTGTGACGCACAAGGAGGTTTTAGGAGTGGAAGGGGATGTATGGATCAAGTGTTCTCTCTGCGCAACATTGTGGAGAAGCATCTGGCTCTAGGTCAGAGGGTTTTCTGCAGTTTTGTGGATCTGGAGAGAACATTTGACACGGTTGCACAAAAGGAACTTTGGGACATTTTACCGGAGTATGGTATTAACGGTAAACTGCTGCAGGCTGTGCAGTCCAGTTACATGGGATGTAGAGCTTGTGTGCGGCTGGATGATGGAATGTCGCCTTGGTTTGACGTCAATATCGGCGTTAAGCAGGGGTGCGTTCTGTCAGCCAGGCTGTTTATCATATATCTGGATAAATGTCTTCAAAGGTTGAACGATATGGATTTGGGAGTCCAGATGGGCGACTCAGTGGTCAGTGCTCTGCTCTATGCAGATGACGCAGTCCTGCTGGCGCAGTCAGCGACTGACCTGCAGACCCTAGTGGACACAATGACAGAAAATTGTAAGAAAAGGGGTCTACGCATTAATGTGAGTATTTTACTCACTCATTTTGGTTTTCCAAAATAATGGTTTTTGAAAGAGATGAAGCCAGAACAGATGTAAGAGTAACAATAGGTAATGATGTACTAGAACAAGTGGATGAATTTGTATATCTTGGATGTGAATTTAGCCGAGATGGAAGGTACACCACTGATATAGAACGAAGAGTAAATGCGGGAAATAGAGTGAACGGAGCGTTGGGACAACGTCTCGGTAGCCACCACCTCAGACAGAAGGCACGTGTAGCAATACATAATGCAGTGCTTGTCCCAACATTACTATATGGAAGCGAGAGTTGGATATGCAGAAAAAAGTATGAAAGTAAAATTAATGCGAAATGCCATCTCTACAGAAAATCTGTGGAGTTAGGCTGAGCGATCGCATTCGTAACGACGACGTAAGAGAGCGAGTAGGTATGAAAGAGAGTATTGGTGTAAAGATGCGAAAGGGAATGCTCTGATGGTTCGGGCATGTGGAAAGAATACCGAACGAATGTCTGGTTAAGAAGATATACAATGCAAAAGTGGAAGGATGTAGGTATCGGTGGAGACCGAGACTCACCTACCTAGACCGGATCGGTCATGTACTGAAGGAAGGTCAAGAGTCTCCGAAACCGGCGAGCGTGTATGAAGAGAATTATGAATGTTGAGGAAGCGAGTGAAGTATGCAAGGATAGAGTTTTCTGGCACTCTGTTCTCTCTGCCTACCCTGCAAGGGACATGGCGTGATGATGTGTCTGTATGCTGTTTTAAATTTGTAGTATTACTGCAAGATTTTAGTTCTTTGGAACAGTATTTGCATATTGCTGTATGTTTCTTAATCGTAAAATATTTTCGCCAACCGCTTTTAGATGTCTTACTATTTGAAGACATTTTTATTGTTTACCAATAACTACATAATATATTATGGCGCTCTTAACTTGTAAATAATAATGGATTTACTTCGAGTTTTTTTCATCCGTTCCATAGATGGCGCTTTTCATAAAATCGATTAAAACGCATAATTTATATAAACGATTTTTAAAAATCGATTAATATTACTATAAAAATCGATAATAAAAAATCGATTTTTAGAAATAAGTAATCGATTAAAATAAAAATCGATTATTTTTTAACATCCCTACTACCACACAGCTGATATATACAGGGTGGAAGTGGACCGCTCCCGAAAACAAAGACAGGTGACCCTACTTGTAATGATAGGCTAGAAAAAAAATCGATTCGGATGACAATTTTTTTTTTACATAACGAATTTTAAGTTTTTTCACATGCCATCGTATTAGGACAGTGCCATGTAACGATAATTCCATAACAGAAAAGTAACTATACTCTGATGAGAAAAGACGCAATCTATTCAAAACTCACGATCGACGATATGTTCAAGAGGTCAACGACTTCGCGTGGTGAAAATATTTTTTTTATACACAAGTTCATTTATACATACAAGTAGGACTAGTAGGGTTACCTGTTTCAGTGTGAGTAGAACTAGTAGGGTTACCTGTCTCAGTCCTGGACTCAGTGGTAGTGGTTTACCACTGAGTCCTTTTCGCAAGTGAGTCCATGAGCTTTACTTTTTTTTTGTGTGTCTTAGTTGTTAGCCTCAGATGGCTATGACAACTTTACCCGGACTGTGGGTGAGCGCTGAGGGCTCTCAATCCGTAAGAGTCCATGAGCTCGCCGTGTGTCGTATTTATACTCACGTTGATAAAACATCGGCAACCGATAGACATCCGGTTCGAATTCACTTCTTGTATCAACTTTACTCAAGTGTACTACTTGACGTTTCCGTGAACCGCTAACAGATGGCGTTATAACGATGGCGAATCGAATAGTGATTTTACTCTAATACAATCTAAGAAACAGAAATATAAGGATAGGCGTAGAGGGAACATAGGTAGCGTTATTGTGGCATCGGAAGAGAAATTCAGATCTGCCGATAGAAACATACCTATGTTCTTATCAAACGTTCATAGAGACACTGTAGAATCCGATATAATTAATTATATACAGAACAAAACGGGGGAAAAAGTCAGCCACGAAAAAATTAATATTAATAGGCCATGTGAAATGAGTGTTGTCTCCCAGAGTAAGCTGCAAATGTACTTAGATGATAAGCTGTGGCCGCAGGGAGTTGTATTTCGACGTTTTATTAACTATCGACCAAAGTATATTAAACATATGAATGAATTTTCAACGATAACGTCAGTCGGCACACAAAACAAAAATAATGTCGGACAATGATAAGATTTACAAATTTGTTTCTTTTAACTGCAAGAATGTTAAGCGCTCCGTACAAGATATACGTGAATTATGTAAGCAGTCAGATATAATTGCGTTGCAAGAGACCTGGTTATTGCCCGAAGAGATCTCATTTCTTAACACTATTAGTGATGAGTTCAGCTGTACGGGGGTGTCTGCAGTGGACACGTCGGCGGGAATTCTACGCGGTAGGCCGTATGGTGGAGTTGGTCTACTATGGAGAAGATCTCTTTTTCACGACGTGACCACTATACAGTGCGGTAGCCCTCGTATGTGTGCGGCGAAAGTTGTAGTGAGAGATAAAGCTTTTTTTAGTGTTCAATGTGTATATGCCTACGGATACAGTGTCAAATTTAACGGATTTCACGGACATATTAAGTTCGGTGAGTGCAATTATTGACAGTTATAGTATAGATTGCGTATACATGTTAGGACTTACACATTCCTTAGCGAAGCTCATGCGACAAAGAGCTGGCTTGACCACTGTCTGGTAACGGAATCAGCAATGAAAACTGTCAAAGGAGTGCTTGTATTGTATGACGTGTTCTGTTCTGATCATCTACCCTTGACAGTAGAATGTAGTTTAGAGTTAATAACGCCAAGGAATTGTAACAACGCAATAATTGCCAAGCCAAGCCAGGTTGTATGGGGTGAGAGAAATCAAAGTCAGATAGAAGTTTACCAGATAGCTTGTCATGATAGTTTGAAACGTATCGATTTTCCACAGCAGCTCAGCGAATGTTGCGATAAAGTGTGTATTAATCCTAATCATAGATCTATTATTGATGGCTTTTACTATGACATCGTGCAAGGCATAAGTGGAGCAGCTGTGTCTGGCCTACAAAGCGTGAGAAAGCGCCCTAAAAGGGTGGTTGTAGGCTGGAATAAACACGTTGCGGACGCTCACGTGGAGGCCAGGCAAAAGTTTTTGAAGTGGGTGTGGTATGGCAAACCAACTTCAGGGATAACGTACAACGAAATGTGTGAGACTAGAAAAATATTTAAGTCTAAATTAAAATGGTGCCAAGATCATGAGGAACAAATCAAAATGGACATTCTAGCCTCGCACCATTCTAAAAACGACTTTCGTGGGTTTTGGAAACGCACGAACAAATTACAAGCCAAACCTGGAACGCCCGTGAGCGTCGGTGGCGTTACCCAGCCTGTACAAATCGCTAATATGTTTAAAAACAAATTTACTGTCACAGCTCCCCTGGTACCTTCTGAGGCGGTGCTCGATGTTGAGCCTGGTGGGCCAGTTGGAGTAAAATTTGAATCGAAAGATATTGCCAAAATTATACAATCCATGTCACGAGGCAAATCCCCTGGCCATGACGGTCTCAGTATCGAGCACCTCCGATATGCTGGACCTCACTTACCACGGGTTCTTGCTATGTTTTATGGCTTTTGTGTGAGTCATGGTTACTTGCCGGTTGACATGATAAAGACAGTTGTAGTCCCTATAGCCAAAAACAGAACTGGTGATTTAGCCGACAGCGATAACTATAGACCCATCTCTCTGGCTACCGTGATAGCGAGGGTGTTTGACGGCATGCTGAACACACATCTCAATGAGTGCACTAACTTCTATGACAACCAGTTTGGGTTCCGTCCAGGGTTGTCTACGGAGAGTGCCGTATTGTGTTTAAAGCATGCTGTAACATATTATACGCAACGTAGTACGCCCATTTATGCCTGCTTCCTGGATCTATCTAGGGCTTTTGATCTGGTTTCCTACGACATGCTATGGAGAAAGTTGTTCAATACTAAGTTACCACATGCATTAGTAAACATTTTTAAGTACTGGTATGGAAACCAGATCAACAATGTGCGATGGGCTGGGTCATTGTCTGACTCATACAGGTTGGAATGCGGGGTTAGGCAAGGGGGGTTGAGCTCACCGACGCTTTTCAACCTGTACATTAATGAGCTAATTGGTGGGCTCAGTAGCGCCAGAGTCGGTTGTTATGTTGATGGCGTTTGCGTCAATAATATAAGCTACGCTGATGACATGGCGCTGCTGAGCGCATCAGTTTGTGGCTTACGAAAGCTTATAGACATTTGTGAAAGATACGCTAAGACACATGGCTTGAAATACAATTGTAAAAAATCAGAGGTCATGGTTTTTGAGGCCAGGGGTAAAACCCTTGATAAAATACCACCTATCATACTCAATGGTATACCATTGCAAAGAGTCTTCAAATTTAAATATCTTGGTCACATATTGGCCCCTGACCTCAAAGACGACGACGATATAGAAAGGGAGCGGAGGGCGTTGTCGATCAGGGCGAACATGCTGGCCCGCAGGTTTGCACGATGTTCACTTAATGTCAAAATCACACTCTTCCGAGCTTACTGTACAAGCTTTTACACGTGCAGCCTGTGGGCTAGGTGTGCAAGGGGATCATACAGCGCACTCCGTGTCCAATTCAACAATGCGTTCAGGGTGCTGGTGGGGCTGCCCCGCTTCTGTAGCGCATCAGGAATGTTTGCCGATGCACACGTAGATTGTTTCTACGCTACAATGCGAAAGAGATGCGGTTCTCTGGTGCGCAGGGTGCGGGCCAGCTCCAACAGTATCCTGAATATGATTGCGAGCAGGCACTGCATTTATTTAAGTCGCTGTAGTGCCGTCTCCCATGGGATGTCGCAGCGGTGACTAATGTAAAATGTAGTTAGATATTATTTATTTATTTTCTGTGTGTGTATTCCTTTTATGTGTTCGAATGTTTTTGTATGTATACTAATCTAGTTGTAAGTCTTACTAACACAATGAGTCATTGTTACTTAATCCAATAAAATTTATTATTATTATAATAAAATTATGTCGTGATTAAATTATAGCGTCTTATCTTTTATTCTACGACAAAAGTATAGTATATATTAGGGTGATTTTTCTTTTCAACTATTTTTTTTTCGTGCCGATCGTGAAATTTTGTTGCAAGTACCCAAAAAAACATTTCCGTTCAAAGTTTGGGTCCTTAATCATCATCATCTTGCTCTTATCCCAATTACTTGGGGTCGACGCAATATGTCATCTTCTTCCATCCTATCAGATCCTATCAAACGTCATCTCTGCAGTCACTCCCAGACTATCCATATCATGCCTCACGCAGTCCATCCATCTTTTCTTTGGTCTTCCTTTACCCCTAAAGCCTTCAACATTCATACCCAAAACTTAGCTCACAACATTACTTTCATCCCGCCTCATCACATGTCCATATCATGTCAGCCGTTCACTTCTTAACCTTTCGTCCGTCACTGGTGCAACTTTCAAACTTCCTCTAATGTGTTCATTTCTTAGTTCATGCAGGGTAGGCAGAGAGAATAGAGTGCCAGAGAACTCTTTCCTTGCATACTTCACTCGCTTCCTCAACATTCATAATTCTCTTCATACACGCTCGCCGGTTTCGGAGACTCCTGACTCCACCTTCCTTCAGTACATGAACGATCTGGTCTAGGTAGGTATCTAGGTAGTCTCGGTGTCCCCCGGTACCTACATCCTTCCACTTTCGCATTGTATATCTTCTTAACCAGACATTCGCTCGGCATTCTTTCCACATGCCTGAAACATCGGAGCATTCCCTTTCGCATCTTTACACCAATACTCTCTTTCATACCTACTCGCTCTCTTACGTCATCGTTACGAATGCGATCGATCAGCCTTTTTCTTTTTTTTTCGTAAGGTGGGACCATGGATGTGGTCGCGCCCCGGCAAATCGGCCCGGGGCGACGGAAAAGGCGGCACGCAACCCAATGGACCCACCCTGCAAACACCTCTCTTCACCGTGCGAGCGGGCCACCGGTACCCGATTTTTGTCTTCGGTGACCCGCCCGGCGCGATCGATCAGCCTAACTCCACAGATTTTCCGTAGAGATCACATTTCGACCGCATTAATTTTACTTTCATACTTTTTTCTGCATACCCAACTCTCGCTTCCATATAGTAATACTGGGACAAGCAAGTTATGTATTGCTTGCTGCACGTGCCTTCTGGCTGAGGTGGTGGCTACCGAGAAGTTGTCCCAACGCTCCGTTCACTCTATTTCCCGCATTTACTCTTCCCTCTATATCAGTGGTGTACCTTCCATCTCGGCTAAATTCACATCCAAGATATACAAATTCATTCATTATTTTGGTTTTACTCACATTCATGCATAGACCCCTTTTCTTACAATTTTCTGTCATTGTGTCGACTAGGGTCTGCAGGTCAGTCGCTGACTGCGACAGCAGGACTGCATCATCTGCATAGAGCAGAGCACTGACCACTGATTCGCCCATCTGGACTCCCACATTCATATCGTCCAACCTTTGGAGATATTTATCCAGATATATGATAAAAAGCCTGGCTGATAGAACGCACCCCTGCTATTGCTGCCGATATTGACATCAAGCCAAGGCGATATTCCATCATCCAGCCACACACAAGCTCTACAGCCCATGTAACTGGACTGCACAGTCTGCAGCAGTTTACCATTAATACCATACTTCGGCAAAATATCCCAAAGTTCCTTTCTTGCAACCGTGTCAAATGTTCTCTCCAGATCCACAAAACTGCAGAAAACCCTTTGACCTAGAGCCAGATGCTTCTCCACAATGTTGCGCAGAGAGAACACTTGATCCATGCATCTCCTCCCACTCCTGAAACCTCCTTGTGCCTAGCACAGTAAACCATCGGACTCCATCCTCATTCTCCTTTCAATAAATTTAGCATACACTATTGCTGCCAAACTGGTCAAGCTTATGGCTCTGTAATTTGCGCAATCATAATGTGAACCCTTGTTTTTAAACAAAGGCACGATGACTGCGCTATTCTAGTACCTGGGTACCATTCCCGAGCTCCAACATAAATTGAGGAACAACAGGAATGCCTCCCAGACACAGGAGCCACCAAGCTTGATCATCTCGGCAGACATCATATCAATGCCCGCTGCCTTACCATTTTTCAAACTTCTTATCGCCCATTCAACTTCATCCATACTGATGCCATCGGAGGACGCTGGTGCTGAATGTTGATCTACTAGATCACATGCAACACCGCAGCCAACCCGATTGTCCCCATACATATTGCCAAAATATTCACTCCATCGGCTGAACACGTTTTGTATTTGTGTAAGAATGTCTCCACCTTCAGACCCTATTTTATTCATTCTGAAGGCTGATCAACCACCCCAAGACCTCTTCACCTCTCTCCAAAAGAATTTGGTGTTACCCTCGAAGTTTTTAGCCAGCCTATCTTCTGCACTCATATTTGTTCTATCACGTTTTTCTTTCACTAAGGCCTTGGTGTCATTCTTACATTGCCGATATATTTCTTTCTTCTGTTCAGTCATACTGTCATTCAGATTCAAAAAAGAGACATCGTCCAGCCACGCTTTCTTCTTTTGCTCTACGGAAGCTGCCACTTCCGCATCCCACCAAGCATCGCCATTTCATTTTCTATGCTTCTTTGAGCTTCCATGTACTTCTTTCGCTGTATCTACCATAATCTCTTTCAATATTCTCCAGCACTCTTCTATGTCCGATTGCGGCTGGCTAGCCATCGTCAGCCGTTCTCGGCACCCTCTGCATACTTTTCTCTTACACACTCTTCTTGCAAACTTTCAATCTTTATTCTTTCAAGCCCTCCGAAGTGGACACGCTCTCGCCAGTGCCCCCACTTTCTGAACAGACCACTAAATCTCGCAATAACGAGATAGTGGTCCGTATCGACTGTGGGGCCTCTGTAGGCTCTTGCGTCCAATATTTTGCTTCGGAGGCGACTGTCTACCAAAATTAAATCTATTATACTTTTCTGTTCATTCCTTCTCCATTTATACATATGGATGTCCTTATGTTAGAAAAATTTGTTTGACACAATAAGGTTTCTCTCCATGCATACATCCGCAATGAGCCTACCTGTGTCGTTCACTCTCTTATCACCAAATGGACCAAGTACGTTCTCATAGTCGGGACGCTTGGTCCCCACCTATCCGTTCAAATCTCCGCATACAATCACGCGTTCACTGGTTTCGGCCATATCCAGAACTTCCCCAATATTATCCTAAAACTTCTCCAGGTCTGATATCACCGAGGATCCTACGGGAGCATATGCTACAATCATGAAAGGTGACACCTAGTTTTATACGGACCCAAAGAAGTCTGGGATCATAAATTTCGTAATCCTTCACACCTGAGGCCAAGCGAGAGGACAACAGCACTCATCTTCCCATGCTGGCTCGATCGCTCTGTGGTACACCAGACCACAGGTACATCCCGCCACCAGGCAAATCGCAGGCGTTGCTGCTGCTTCGCTTGGTCTCAGTTACACAGAGCACGTCTAGCTGTTTGTCCGCCATGACGGTTATCAGCTCGTGCAGTTTACCTTCCACACAAGTTCTTACATTCCACGTGCCCACCCGCCACTCTGCTCTCCTCGAATCGCCTTACTGGGCAAGGCATGATAGGTGGTGGCCCCCATCGCCGCATCTGGCGATTTTCGTACCGACGGGGGCGGCTCGGTACGCGTCGCCTCCGGGGGACACCCTAACCCGCACTGCGGTACGCATATGAGCCGGATTGAAGTCTGACTAGACTGGCAGGGGACGCGACGTGCACGCGCCGGACTATGCCGCCCTACACGCTCCGGACTATGCCTCCCTAAAAAAAAATCATCATCATGTCAGGCTATTGCCGTCCACTGCTAGACGTAGGCCTAAATGTAAAATAGTACTAAACATTTATGGCATTTTTTTTGTTATGATTTATATTTTAGTTTTTGAAACAATAAGGTTGTTATTTTGTTAGGATGCTAATCATTTCATTTTTATGATAATAAAAAAAAATGTGTCAATAATTACATTTGGTTTCCTTATTCTTTGAAAATTAAAAAGGAATAGTGGTTTCTCAGCAATATACCTTGAAAATTAAAAAGGAATATTCGCTTTGATGAATTTTTAGATTTGAATTGGTTGATTTTTATTCATATAATTTTATTTGATTTTAATCTGATAAATTGTTAATATGAATCTCTTAGGTTTATTATTGGAATATGAAAAGTATATACATTTTTAAATAATAGAAGAAAATCGATTTTTTTCGTAAAAATCGATTATTTATTTTGATTATAATCGATTTTTGGCAAATTCATTAATATTAAATAAAAAAAAACGATTTTTATTTAATCGATTTTTTTCCACTAACCTCACATCCCTACATGGACGTCCGCACAATGTCCCCTGCGGGACTCGCGCAGAGGACACTGCGCCCCTCCAAATAGTCTGCTTGATGACACAGCCTTGAACTCGTTTTTGTCCATTGTTATAAACAAATAAAGGTTATTAACTTTACCGACACTACGAGCGCCATCTCTCAGATTTTCTAAGGACTTATTGAACGACCATCGTATTGCCCGCGTAGCTTTTTTCTTACATTCCTTGTATTCAATCTTTTTCGTTTTTTTCAACCTTTCATTATCTTCTTTCTGCTCTTTATTTTTTTCAGAATCTTTTGCACATCTTCCACCATGTATCCCTATCAATTATGCCTTTCGTTTCTCCTAGTATTATTTTAGCCGTAGTCTTAATAATACCAGCTATTTCAGTCCAACAATCATTCACAGATTTATCCTTCATATCATTCTTTTCAATCACTTTACCTATCATATTTTATTAAAATCGACTCGCATACTCATTTCTTTCAAGCATACTCTATCTTACCTTCTGAGGGGGGCGGTTTTTGCACTTAATACAGCGTATTCTTACTTTGGTATCTAGTATTAGAAGCCTGTGTTGCGATACTAGATCCTCACCTGGCAATAACCTTACAATCCCTTACGGAACCTAACTTACTTCTTTTGACTAGAAAGTAATCAATTTGCGTAGAGTGGTTACTACTGCTGTAGGTAATAAGGTGCTCCTCGCTTTTCTGCAAAGAATGACGTATTTTCATAATGGGCTTCGGACGTCAAACGGAACGCATAATATGCCTTTTAGGACACTCGTGATTAAGATAGGAAGTGTTGAACTGTTCACCACAATCATATGGGTGGTATGGTTTAGTATTCAGGACAAAAAAACAAAACATTAAATATTCATCCAAACTTTATTACATTTTGATATGTCTAGTGATGTTCTTATATTAAAATATTTCTCACATAATACACTTCAGTGGCTTTGCATGTCTATCCATAATATGTCTTATTAAATTACTCTTCCTACTGAAACTTTTACTACATTCGTCGCATCTATATCTCTCACCAGTGTGTACTTGTGTATGCGTCACTAAACCACACTTTTGAGTGAAACTTTTGTTACACATGTTACATCTATATGGTGTCTCACCGGTGTGTATGCGTGTATGCGTTACTAAGCTACTCTTTTGTGTGAAACTTTTCCCACATACATTACAACTATTTGATTTTTCACCAGTGTGTATTTGTGTATGCCTTATTAAACTATAGCTTCGGGTGAAACTTTGCTTACATATTTTACACCTATACGCTCTCTCGCCGTTGTGTACACGTTTATGTATTACTAAATTTCTCTTTCGAGAGAAACTTTTCCCACAAACATTACATGATCTCTCACCAGAGTGTATTCGTATATGATTTGCTAAACTACTCTTGTGAGTAAAATTTTTCCCACAGACATTACATATATATGATCTTTCACCAGTGTGTATTCGTGTATGCCTTACTAAAGTCTGTGCTTGGCTGAAACTTTGCTTACATATATTACAACTATATGGTTTTTCGCCGGTGTGTACACGTGTATGTTTTACCAAAGTATTCTTCTGAGCGAAACTTTTCCCACATACATTACATGTACATGATTTCTCACCAGTGTGTACTCGTGCATGTGATATTAAATTACTCTTCTGAATGAAACTTTTCCCACATATATTACATATATATGATCTCTCACCAGTGTGTATTCGTGTATGTGTTATTAAATTATTCTTCAGAGTGAAACTTTTCCCACATATATTACATATATATGGTTTCTCACCAGTGTGTATTCGTGTATGTGTTACTAAATTACTCTTCTGATTGAAACTTTTCCCACATATATTACATATATAATATGCTGTCTCACCAGTGTGCGTTCGTTTATGTATTATTAAATTACTCTTCCGAGTGAAACTACTGTTACATGTGACACATTTATATGATCTCTTACCAGTGTGTATGTGTATATGTCTCACTAAACTGGTCTTCAGATTGAAACTTTTCTCACATACATCACAAGTATATACATTATCACCCAAATGTTGTGTATGACCCATGAAACTAAGTTTGTGAGTGAAATACTTGTCACCTACATTATATCTGTGTGGTTTCTCAGTAGTATGTATTTGCGTATGTGTTACTAAATTACTGTTCTGAGAGAAACCTTGCCCACATACCTTACATCTATATTTTTTTAACTTGCTGAGTACATCATTACATGTATCTATATCCTTTTTCTTTATATATTTATCTATGAAAGATATTTGCTTCACAATATTTTCATTTTTCACTGCAACGGCTCTCTCTGTGGACTGTATTCTCTCCTCAATGTTTTTGTTTTGTAGAATTGTCATTTCTGATTCAGGTATATCAATTGTTACAGTACTTTCAGTGTTGCCATTCAGTAGATCTACCTTCGCGTTCTTAACAGCAAAGGTACCTAAAATATAGAAATAAGAAATTAGTATTTGAAGGTGAGGCGACATGAAATAGGGGCTCCACACACTGCCAACTCTAACAATTCTTGTGTGTCGCTAACAGTTCTACAAGGTACATTGTCTGTAGTGAGGTCAGAGATTGCAAATAACTCTGATATCAATGCACTTATTTATGACACAATATATAATTATATATACACAATTTGAGTTTCTTTGAGTCTTCTTTAAAAAATGATGTGAAATATCGAAATTATTTTGTACAAGTAATAGGCATAAAAGTACAGAATATGACAGGAACTAAATATGAAATGATGAAAAAATATAATATTACGATTTTTCTCCAGAAAATGATGACTGTTTATTTAATAAACATTTATTTTCTTTATATAAAAAAAAAATATTCGACAATTTCTGGTTTCTGATGTTTAGGCGAGTTTTACACATTTGAAATAAAACTACATTTACGGATTCTATCGCGTTTGTATTTGATTTTTAATTTCCCGACGTTTCGAACACTTTCTAGTGATCATGGTCACGGGAGGACTGACAGAGGGCAGCTCTTTCTTTAAAATCGCGACAACTCAATTATTTTCATCAGTGACTTCGGTATTAGTTATATTCGATGTTACCTCTGATGGTATTACTGTGACTATTTTTTTTTTTTTTTAAAAGACACCACCCTGCGCTAAGGAAATAAACCTTGTATTGAGGAGGACTTTACAAACATGCAATTAACGCAGACAAATTACACCCAGACTCAGAACAACACTTTGTGGATCACACAAACTAATGTCGTGCGTGGGAATCGAACCCACGGCACTGGCACGGAAGGTCGGTATCTTAACCACATTATTGGTCGATGATAATTGAAGTATTAGACACAAGAGTAGAGAGGCATAACAAATTAACAGATTTAAATTAATACAAATAAAATAATTAAGATAAAATAAATCTAAATGATTAATATTAAGACAATTAATAATAAATGACATTATTTTAATACAAATATAATAATTTATTATAATATTAATTTAATTACATAATATATGTTTAAAATTTATATATAAATAATTAAATAAATTTATTTCTGGTTGTACTAATCACGAGAAGGACAAATACGAGTAACATATAATAATACGTATTATCACGACAATGTTAAAGTATAATATAATGTAAAATAGATTAAATAAGTATATAATAACATGTATATGACGGCACTTGCTTTTATCGTAAACACTGACCACGCCACCTAGCGCGTCAAATGCTGCCCTACCGCGCAAAATCATTTTAAGACACGTATAAAAGAAAGCGAGCGAGCGCCGTTAGCGCGCATCTGCTCTCCGGATGACATCTCTCCCCTTAGACTATTCGAAGAGCCTGTCACTTGGTGAAGGCAAGCCAAATATCTAGGAGTAACCCTTGACAGTCGACTCACCTTCGTACTACACATAAGGCTTGTTCGCACGCGCGCTGCTTTTGTGATGGACCGCCTTCATTGTCTATTAAACGCAAAATCGAAATTGTCCTTGAAAAACAAGGTCAAACTTTACACTGCTTTCATGCGGCATATCATGACCTATGCCAGTGTAGTATTCGCACACACTAGTAGACAAAGCATCCGCAAGTTACAAACATTACAAAACCGATGCATGCGACGGCCTACCCCCGTGGCCGTCGCATGCATCGGTTTTGTGGTTCATTCGAAATGTCGATCTACACATGGACCTCGAATTGCTGACCATCAGGCTAAACATGAAGCGGTGCTCCCAGAGGTTCCTTGACTCTGCCATGATGAGTCAAACCCCTTAGTGGCAGGGGCGACTAACTACGTCCCCTTAAAAATATCCGCGAGTTGACGTCCTCGATACTTACTGACTGAACCTGACGATTTCATTACGATCGCTCAAGATCTTTCTTGATCATACATGTAAATACCCGTGCTTCCACCCTCTCCGCTGGGTTCGGAGGACGCAGCGCGTAAAAATCAGTAATAAACGTGGGCAAGCCCACTTTGTTCTCTGCGACGCCCCAAGCCGTGGTTCGTTCCCCATAGGGGGAGCCTTTGGGCGATGTCGCTTAAAGCTTTTCCGGGTTGAAAGCCCTCAGCTCTCACCCATAGTCCGGGTTAAGCTGTGATAGCCATCTGCGGCTAACAGTTAAAATACACAAAAATATAATAATAATCAGTTTGGCAGTCTAGGCTCGCGAGTGGCACGGTGCACTCGGTTGTATTCCGCATATTGACTTACGCTAGCCATATCATTTAATTGTTTGTTAGTCTATTACAATCAGTTTGAGATCGGACACTTTCCGTCTTCCTAGCCTGACAGCGGGGCAACATGAGATTTCACAACCCGCTTTATCTCTCTTCCTTTTGAACGAAAACTGATGCTGTGGTTCTCGTTCTCTTAGTGAACCCATGACTGATTTAGCTGAAGATTCCCGCTGGCAAGTAAGGGGGTGGCGACAGATATAATCTTGTCCCGTAGTCACACAGGGAAGACTATCCTGAGTCACCCTGCATCATATAGTCTTTGTACAAAAACAATTACCTAAATCTACGCTATCAGTTACTTACAGTGTTACACTTAAAGTGTGGATTGTGACTAACATATAACTGAGATTACTTGCAGTCCTTTACAACTTTGTATCTGCACTTTTTCCTCATGTCTAACCCATGCCTACATATATAAAACAAATAAATAAATTAATTAATTAAAATAATTATCAATAATATAAATTAGATATACAGGTGTATCAGGTTATGTGACCATCCTTTGAACATGCTGTAGTATCATAGTCGTAGATCATATTTAGAATGTATATTATACAAAAAGCAGTAAAACATAGTAGTTATAGCGATTTCAAAAATATGGCTTTGTAGGACTTCGCCTTAGATGTGACGTCATTTATGTCTACCTACTTTTTTCACGAGCCGGTATGAATAGGTACATACCTAAAATGTTCGATGTTCGAGTTATAGTTTAATATAGGCTTCTGTAGGGAAAAAAGAAAAGTGTTATTTAATTTTCTAATTTATCATTATCATCATCTTTAAGTCTTTCACCGTCCACTTCTGAACGTAGCCTCCTTCACGAATGAGCTTTGTGCCAATACGGTACAATCCTCGCTTGGCAGGCGAGTTGGCGATCGCATTGAGGAGTTATACGATTCCCAGAAGAGAGACGTTGCCCACTCTCCTGGTAGGACACTCAGCCGATTTTTACGACTTCCACGGGTAAGTAAGGAGCGACGACAATTGTATACTATCCCATAGCTACACGGGGAGTAGGAACACCTACTTATTTTTAATAAATAAGATGAAATAACCTTTTTGTGAAAGTTGCCATAGTGGTAAATATCCAATTCATATACGGCATATCCAGATAATGTAGGGTTTTAACATTATTATTCTGATATTAAAATTTATTTGGAATCCACATTTCATTAATTTTTGATATGAAACACATAAGCTACACATCATGCCAAGGCAAAATACAAACACCATTTGATCACCACGAGTGCATGGAATACCAAACGCTCACACTATATTACTAAACACTTTAAAAGACTAATCTTTAATACACGAAGAAAGTCTAAGGAGATGATAATCTTTCGTACGTGTCCTCAGACCGAACACCCGGGGTAAACTAACATAAATTATAAAACAATAATAATTCAATTTTTAACCTACAAATTTCTTTATAAAGGTAAGCTCATATTAGTTAAAATTAATCGTTAATGAATAAATGTATGTTCGTTACTTCTTATGTCTGTTTACTACTCAAAATCGTATTGTGAATGTAATTATCATGCCGACGCCTCAATAGGGTACAATGCCGGAGCGTCGACTTTAGGTAGTACTCGAAAGGGTAACCAATCGGACGGGTCACTGATGACACGAACCGGGTACCGTTGACCGGTACGTGCTGGGAGGTTATGGGGTCACTCACTGTTCCCTCCGGCATCTTGATTGAATCGGATGGGGCGTGAATGTATATGGTACATTCACGCCCCATCCAATCCATTCAGTTTGCCATCAATCTAGTCTACTACGAAAACTAGCGAAAAATTAAAGTGACAATTGCAAAACATTATATTGTGCATTAGGAATTTATCTAATAATGAAACTGAAGGATTAACGGATCCGGCGACCAGGGAATCATTTTATTAATAATAAGGTCACGTGATGAGAATCGTTATATACAAGAATTAGACTATTCGCTTGTTGTTCGGTGTATGACCAGTGTAAGCGGAGCTTTATTTTGCAAGAGTGAGTGACAAAGTAGGCAGAACGGGACGGACATATGGCGGCAAGTCTTTGCAGCACGTTTGACATATTTTAATAGCCTAAAGTATACAGAGACGAATTACATTTCCGATACAAACCTACTGTTTTAATGTATTTTTTTAAGTTTAAGAATATTTGCCTACATCAGTAGGTAATTTTTTAATTTTATTTCTTTTTCCTTACTACATCACTGTATGTCGGCATTTTTTTAAAACTGTTTGTAGGCATTTCTGTAACAGACCATGGCTATTGAAATAGGTCATTCACCAGTCAGATGTTCGCAATGTAGTAAGGCGAAGATTGAGTTTTTTATTGAAACGTTGTCATTAATTTACTGAAGTTCTAATATGTATTTAACAAAGTATGAATATGTTGAGGATTAGATATCATTTACTTGATACATTTCAATCAGTTTCACACGAAAAATTTATGACAAAATTGCAAACTTCAAATGCTTCTAAATTCATTAAGGAATCAAGATTTTCCCTTGCAATTTTTGTTATGGGTTCCTACCATCATTATCCACCATCCTTCTGACCAGCTGTTCCATTCTCTGATACTCCCTGTATATAAAAATATTTTAAATAAAGTAATGATCATAATATAGAAAAAAATTAAATATATATTTAAATTAAAAAAATCATTAGATATTATAATTATTCATTAATTTATATTATTATGCGAGCTCAGTGCGGCGAGAGATTTCACACAGTCGCTTGCGCATGACATTGCGTCGCCACGTCTCACACTCTACTACAGTACATATATTCCATCAGTGGCGGCGTGGGACACCGCTTACGGCCTCGCGCCCCGAAAATTTATGCATTAATTAAAAGCCGCGAATGCGCCAAAAACTTTTTTTACCAAAAATTATCAATTTCTGTTTCTTTAATATTTTTGGAAATGTTCTTTGGCGTTGTACTAATGGTACTTAGTTGATCTTTATTTTATGACGTTGGGTTTGCACGAATAAAAACTTCTTAATATCAAGTGTTACATTTCTTTTTTTTTTTTCATTTTATCCAATCCGTCTTTTTGCACTAGCAGAGGGCCCCGCAAAATGAATCTTGCCCACATCAAATTTAGGTCTTACGCCGCCACTGTATGCCATCATATAGCGTTGCGATGCGTCGCCATAGCCTGTATCACCACGCCAACAAGGTTTACCCTCTTTTACCTTCTTTTTTTTTACAGGTTCACCCTCGCCATGTTTTACATAAAAAATCAACAACCCAAGTTAAAGAATAAATCCTTGTTGCGGTTGGCTTTGTAAAATTAATGGCCACAAATTAAAGTCATAATTAGAACAATGTGTGGACTGAAACCACTGTCCTGCATGGAAATCGAACACGAGGCAAGAGATGGGTATTTAGAGCAAAATCTATGCACTCACTTTTTCATTTATTTACTTGTGTTAGTTGTTTTAATTAAGTCTTAACACTATCAAAATGGATAGCCTAATCAAGACTGATGGACTAAAACACCAGGTTATTCTACAGCTAATCTATGTGCCGTGTGGTTATGGAGATAGAATAGAATTCAAGACCCCTCTCTTGCCCATGACTGCTTGTCCGTATTTTAGAATTGACTAAGGGCTATGATATGCAGATAATATCTATGCAAGAATAAGTAAATCTTAAACAAAACTACACCGACCAGTCTCTTCATGAAATTGTTGTTCCGAGTCTGTGTGTAATTTGTGTCAGTTAGTTGTATGTTTGTGATGTCACACCGCGAAATAAGGATTTATACCTTAGTACAGGATCTTGTTTTAAAACAAACATTAGTAATATTTACCTGTCTTAAACTGTTTCAAATCTATTCTCTCTAAAACAATCTTGACATTTTTTATTTGCATATCATGTTCTAATTCTGTATCCTGCATTGTGTGGCTATTATCAGACAAGTAACCATCTTCTTTATATATATCATCATCTTCAACAGTAGCCTCTAATTTGATATCATCTTCCCCATTTATAAATGAATCATCTGTAAATACAGTGAATCTTTATAACTCGAACCTTGTTAAGTCGATAAAAAAGCCACTCCCTACCACATCACTAAATATGTGATTACTCAAGTTTTTTAGGCTTATTTCTCTGCAATATTTAATAGTCTATACTTATACTCTTTAACTCGAATCAAGCGTACTCTGTAAGTCGTAATTAGTAAAATATAATGAAGTCTCTGAATACATAGAAATAAAATCTAAAAGGACTGCTCCGTGCTTCTAATTTATTATTTGGGCTTGGTACACATGCAATGAATAATAATAATACTAATTTTTATTTTTTTCTCACAGAAAAGTTACAACAAATGTTAATCTAGGCCAATTATCATAAAATTTGTTAGTATACAAAACTTAAACATAGTGTACAACTACTATAAAAGAAAAAACATATTAACATTCATGCAAGCAACAATGTTGTACCCCACAACTAGTATTGAATAAGTTTTTAACATTTAATGTAATGCAGTAAAAGTGCTAAAATGTAGTGTAGTATATGACATAGGTTCCATATGAACACACTTTAGGTTATCTCTAGGTCCTCTTGTCACCCATGCGGACTCGGACGGTGTAGGCGCGAATACCTGCGCCCAGTGTTACCAGATACACGGTAATTACCGTAGATGCATGGTATTTTGGCTAAAACACGGTCTACGGTAATGTTTCACTACCGTGTACTTTTCTACGGTATTTTTATTAAGAATTACCTTGACAGTCAACATGTAAATAATTATTCAGAAGTATTAATTTTATAAAAAGATACGTAGAACGAAACGAAAATCCAGCTCTATATGTCATGCCTGTCATGGCAACATCAAGTCGCCGCTATTTCGCTTCACTACTACCGGGGAAATCCCTAAATATTTTATTCATCACAATACGTTTAAATGTAAAAGTGTGTTAGTTTACATGTCCATTCAAACAATCAATGTTTATGAAAATTGGTTGCATAATAATGAACGAATGAATCGCTTGCTCACACTCTTTTTTTCTTCGATTTGTTTGTTTCTGTTTGATGTATGGCAAGTGCGCAGTGTGTTTAATCAGTGAAACAATATTTATTTTTGTTCGACACAACGTACATAAAATGGGTAGTGATACTGATAGCTACGAGACAGATAAAGAAGCGTCATCATCCAAGATTCCGAAAACTGGACAAAAACGTAAGCATTATAAACAAAAATTCAAAGATGAGTGGCGAAATAATAAAGCTTTTTCCCCTTGGCTTCAGCAACATCCTAAGGACCAATATAAAGCTATTTGCTCATTTTGCGACACAACGATGAATGCAGAATTAACTATCATAAAAAGACATGCTGAAGGTACAAAACATTCACAAAACGTTAAAACTGTACGTTCAAACGTTCAGCCAATAGATAGCATGTTCAAAAAATTGGAGCCCAGTGGCGATAAACAAAAAATAGCAGAACTAAAGCTAGCTGCCTTCATGGCCGAACATAAATTATCACATCGAGTGGCGGATCACATGTGCGATCTTTTGGCAAAAACTTTTACGGATTCAAACATAGCCAAAAATTTAAAACTTAAGCGTACAAAGGCACAAGCTATTATTAACAATGTTATTGGGAAAACTGAAAAAGAGATCTTGTGTGAAGATTTAAAAAAATCAAAATTTTCAGTGCTAATCGATGAGAGCACTGATATAGCGGTGGTAAAAACTGTATGCGTAGTTATCAGGTACTATGATCCGGTAACTGGCAAAATTGTTTCTCGTTTTTGGGACTTGATACAGCTGTTTGATAGCAGTTCTGAAGATTACACAGCTAACGCAGAACATTTATTTAACATCGTCACACAATCATTTGAAAAATATGAAATCCCATTGGATAACATTATTGGCTTTGCTTCCGACGGGTGCAACACAATGATGGGTTGCAACAATTCAGTGTCTACCAGGTTTCGTCAACGCTGTCCCGGAATCACTGTTATAAAATGCGTGTGCCATTCACTGCACTTATGTGCAAACGATGCTTGTAAAAAATTGCCACAAGAATGTGAAAAGTTGGGTCGAGGAATATACAATTTTTTCAAATCAAGTAGTAAACGGCAATCTGAATTTAAAGATTTCCAGATATTCACTGAAACAGATGTCCACAAATTGTTGCGACCAGCACAAACCCGGTGGCTGTCATTGACTGCAGTGGTAGAACGAATTATAGAACAATGGCAAGCCTTAAGATTATTTTTTGATGGCAGATGGTTAAATGACAGAGAATGCGCAGAGATTCATAAAGCATTAAACGACCCAATCATGAAAGCATATTATTATTTTTTAGCATGGATGCTGCCTAAATTTTCAAAAACCAATTTATATTTCCAAAGTGAATCTACTGTCATTACTGAGCTTCATTCAAAAATGACAGAACTATACCGTGAGCTAATTCTGACGATAATGAATACTTCGTACGTTGAATCCACTATGTTGGATGAAATCGATCCAACAAATGGTGACCAGTATCTTAGTTTGGACGAAATATATCTTGGTCTAGGTGCACGGCAACAACTTAATTTGCCTGAGGTTTCTGATTCTGAAAAACTAGAATTCAAAGAGAATTGTCGACAGTTTATTGTGGCAGCTTGTGTGGGTATCAGGAAAAGATATAGTCTAGATGATCAAATTATGAACATTATTTCAAAATTAAAACCGGAAATTTGCATTTCATCAGGATCTAACGAAAGATTTGCCACATTATCAATGCTCTTCGATCATTTCCCCCGTATAAGCCCAAGGAATCTCAGTGACCAACAAACACTGGACGATGAGTGGAGAAATTTCCCCATGATTATGGCTCAAACGCAATTACCCAAAACTGACAAGGCTGACGAGTTTTGGCACGAGGTAATCAGCAGATTTTTTTATTGTACTCCATCTGTTTAAAAAAATGTGGAGTACCTAGATTATTGCTTAAAACATTTTGTTTTTTGTTCACAGATAGCTCAACTAAAGGATGGAAATATACAGAAGTTTAAATTTTTGACTACATTTATGTTGGATATCCTGTCTTTACCACATTCAAATGCCGCTTGTGAAAGAATATTTAGTCAAGTAAATGACGTTAAAACAAAAAAAAGAAATAAGTTGATAACCAACACCATAAAAGGAAATATTCTTGCTCAGCAATCCATACACCGGAGTGGAACGAACTGTGTGGATTTTATGCCATCCAAGGCAATGATACAAAAAATGACTGCAGCAATATATGAAAAAGAAGTTGTTACTTTAGAATCTTTAGATGACTAAATTTTAAATAAAAAATATCGAAAAATCATTGCATTTTCTCTTTATTTTGCACGGTAATTTACATGGTATTTTTTAAATCTATGCACGGTAATTTGGAGCCGAAACACCGTAATTCTAACCTGTTAACACGGTAGTTTATAATTTTAATCTGGTAACACTGCCTGCGCCTGATGCCGCCCTAGCCGAAGCCTCGGGTGATTGGACCGGAGAATAGTCCGGTCACTCGACGTGAAGCGACCGCGTGAGGACGACGCCCCGACAGCTGTGCGGACGACGCCCCGACAGCTGTCGGGGAGTTGACGAGAGGAGCCAGCGAAGGTAAACCGCCGGGCGGCCCTCGAAGATAAAGATCGGGTACCGGTGGCCCGCTCGCATGGCGAAGAGAGGAGAGTTGCATGGTGGTCTATGGGGTCACGCGCTGCCTCTTCCGTCACTCCGGACCGACTTGGCGGGGCGAGACCACGTCCATAGTCCACCGCAACAAAAAAAGATCCTCTTGTCACCTGGTTGGTGGGTATAGTTATTAACCTTTAGAGGTCTTAATTAACAATATGGCTATCACAATATTGAATATGACGATTTGACTTACTGGCAAACAGTGACTCTAGAAAGTAATCTAAGTAATCTTTATTCATAAAGACTGGGCATACAGTTTCACTATATCTGATGCTATCCTCTCATCAGTACTATTCTTTGAAATTTTCAAACTTTTTATATAAACACCAAATCTTTGGTTTTTACCTCAGCACCTATAAGTGCGTATACGTTCCACTGTTGGGCTCGAGCCTAATCTATAATGGGAGGGAAACTTTAACTGTTAACTTACTATATCACACTGGTTGAATATATTGCTAATGGGTTTTGTTTCTTCGCTTTTCGCTTGCATAGAAGGTCTTTGTATTTTTTATATCTTACGGCCCGTTCACAACCTTGCCGCTGTGAGCGGCAGGTAAGCGCGGGGTGGCGAGCGGTAAGATCAAAAGTATAAAAATGTTTGAAGCATGCCACGAGACGCCGCTCATAGCGAAAACACGCGCGGTTTTGTTCGAGCGAATAGCTACAGCGGCGCACGGTGCGTGGAGCAGCAGGAGCAAAAGTACAAAAGTTCATTCACTTGCGACGCCACGATATAGAGCGGCGCGGACAGCAGTGTAGGAGCGACGTACTCAGCGGCGTAGATAAAAACAAAGAAAATTAGACGATTTTGTGGCGGTAATGGATAGCGAGGCATTTATCACAGAAATTTTAAACCCACCGCCGCCTATATGGATATCAAAACATCCCCAACATAAAAACATAATAAAAAGGTTGTGGGAAGAAATTAAACAATGTTTTCCAGAATATAATGGTAAGCTTAATTTAAATTGATAATACAAAAACATAGAACCTAGATACCTACCAAACGAAGCTATTGATATGTTTACAAAACTACTGGTATGTTTACGTAATGTAGGTAGATAGTTGACAAGTTTTTAAAGCTTATTTTTTTATCTGTCACTAGATAGATACCTATAGTTCATCTAATCTAAGAAGTGCATTTTGACGTTTTGTATTTTTTAATACACAATAACCTCGGTCAAATGTATACACATGATTGTAAACACTAAATCTGAAATTTTAAACAACTATTAAGTTATTTACATAATTAACATTGCGAGTGACTTTCTTGTACAATAATCTAATGTGGAAACTCGTAAAACTAATTTAAAATAAAAATAACATGGTAAATAGTAATTGTTATTGACGATCTAACAACGTCACGTCATCACCTTCTATACAGTAGTGCTTGACAACTTCCAATTCACGAATATCCAAATAATCCGTAAAAATATTAGAATAATACAATTAATCGAATACAGATTTTGACAGAGATGTACATAAAGTGTCAAACTTTTGATTGATGAGGAAATAATTATTAATGTTCGTGACGCTGATAATTAAAGTAATAGTAGTAATTCTTAATAAATAGCTATTTTTAAATCCAGTTTTTGTTTTTAATTAACCTAATCCTACTAAATATGATGAATAGATTCTATACTGAAATAATTAAATTTGTTTAGTACTAATTTAGCACTTAATTTATTCATGACTTTTTTGAAAAATAAACCGATTATTAATTATAAAGAATCAATATCGATTTCTCAGTAAAATCAGATATTTTCGATAGCGATTATTTGGTTCACATATCCAGACAACTTACTCCGACAGCTGTCAAAGTGCACTTCTTAGATTAGATGGACTATAATTAATAGATTTAGACAATGAACCGACATGACTGACGACTAAAATATAAATCTATTATAATTTTTTAAACTTATTTTACTTGACATTGGCGAAGTAGTGGTTAATCACTCACAGAGGCCATTTATTAAGAAGAAGAAGACTATAATTAGCAAAACACTTGCAAGTATAGTCTATCTAATCTAGGAAGTGCACTTTGACAGCTGTCGGAGTAAGTTGTCTAGGTATGTGACCCAAATAATCGCTATCGAAAATATTCGATTTTAGTGAGAAATCGATATTGATTCTTTATAATTAATAATCGGTTTATTTTTATTTTTCGAAAAGGAGATGAATAAATTAAGTGCTAAATTAATACTAAATTAATTTAATTATTTCAGAATAAAATCTATTCATCATATTTAATAGGATTAGGTTAAGTAAAAATAAAAACTGGATTTGAAAATAGCTATTTATTCAGAATCACCACTATTACTTGAATAATCATCGTCGCGAACATTAATAATTACTTCCTTATCAATAAAATTGTCGAAACGTTCATTTCGGTCAAAATCTCTATTCGTTTAATTAAATTATTCTAATATTTTTACCGATTATTTAGATATTCGTGAATTGGAAGTTGTCAAGCACTATTGTATCGAACGTGATGACGTGACATTGTAAGATCGTCAATAATAATTACTATTTACCATGTTATTTTTATTTTAAATTAGTTTTACGAGTCTCAACATTAGACAAACCACACAGTATCGAAGAACTGGACTGACGACAGCACCGCTTTCACTAGTTCAGTGTCAATGGGAAAAGGTGAACACCTTATCATATGCCATGCAGGGTCTACGAAAGGATTCGTGTCAGATGCTTTAGTGGCCTTTAAATCCAAGAAAACAGTGGACTACCACGAAGAAATGAACGCGGAGATTTACGAAGGATGGTTCAAAGAAATGGTGCAATCTCTGGCAGAACCGTCGATAATTATTATGGACAACGCTACATATCACTCTAGACAAATTGATAAAATGCCGACGCAGGCCAATAAAGAACAAGAGATAATTGACTGGCTGAAACGTTATGGCAAAAATGTGGATGATACTTTATTTAAAAGTACAATTAGTGAATATTTTAAAATCTAAAAAAAGCCGCCCTAAAAGATATATTACCGACGAAATAGCTGCCGAATGTGGTCATTGGGTTCTTCGACTTACGCCGTATCATTGCCAGTACAATGTTATAGAACTAATATAGGCACAAATCAAAGGACACGCCGCTCGAAACAATACCCATCCCCCTTTTACGGCAAACAAGATGTTAGATTTATTAAAAAATGCATGTGCGGAAGTAACCGCTGAACACTGGGAAAAAATTGTGAGAAGAACCCAAAACATTATAGCGTCGGATTGGGAAATTCATGTGGCATTAGATAATATAGAAATACAGGAACTTATAATAAATGTTGAGGAGAGCTCATCGAGTGATAGTGGCGATTCATCAGATTTTGATTAAAATAAATAAATGAACAATCAACATAATAGAATTACATCTTGTAATTAAATGTAATATTAGTTAATAAATTTGTATAAAATTATCCGGCAATAGTTTAGTTTCTTACACTTTGTAAAAAAATATCGGGTCTCTTATCGTGTTACGTTTATCGATAGCTCCATCCCTATCAGTTTCTCCGACTCTGCCATGACCTTGTACGCGCGTAAGCGTATTTTTATTATACTCGTTCCAACCATTTATTTTACTTTTGACACATGCTTTAGGACGTAACTGTTTCATTATACGCAATTATTAACTTTGAAACGAGTGAACAGAGAAATATATAAACTGCCCAATAATATTTATATATCTTAATTATTACCCACTAAATACATTAATATGCCGTAAATAGCTCTATTCATAAAATTTAAGTGATAATTCATTTCCGTTATAAAAATGTTACGTTCTATCGCATCTAGTGACTGTCACCAAAGTTACGTTCTATCGCATCTAGTGACTGTCACTAGATGCGATAGAACGTAACTTTTTTATAACGGAAATGAATTATCACTTAAATTTTATGAATAGAGCTATTTACGGCATATTAATGTATTTAGTGGGTAATAATTAAGATATATAAATATTATTGGGCCGTTTATATATTTCTCTGTTCACTCGTTTCAAAGTTAATAATTGCGTATAATGAAACAGTTACGTCCTAAAGCATGTGTCAAAAGTAAAATAAATGGTTGGAAGGAGTATAAATAATGTATACATAATGTAAAAAAGACGCTCGTTCAAGTTTTGACAGGAGCTGTCATCGAGAAAATAAAGAAATGGAAATAGTATAGTATGTCTTATACGCTATGTATGTAGTTGACACGTTTTTAAAGTTTTTCTTTCTGTAAGTACCTATTTAGCAAAACACTTGGAAACATCAGTAGTTACGTATGAAGGTAGTTACTTACAGACGAAACTACTGGTATGTTTACTTAATGTAGGTAGTTGACAAATTTTTAAAGTTTATCTCAGTAAGTAGGTACTTAGAGAAACAATAGACATAGTAATTATTAACATATTTAAATAATGTACCTAGATTGTTTTGAATTTAGTGTTACTTACATGAACAAAATAATTTCTGTACTTATCGCGAATTTGAACACGTTTTAACTTTTTTTCTTATTGCTAATGGTGGCAAACGAGCAGACAGCACACCTGATAGTAAGTGGCACTGCCGTCCATGGAGCTTTGCCAATGGTATAGCTAGGCCGCTGCCTACCAATACAAACCCCGAACCCACCCCAGATGGGCTTCCGGCTCTCTCGCTCACCGAACGAAGCGCAATAGCACATTGCCATTGCTCAGACGTCGATCTTCTGCAAGTGTGGTACTACTGCGGACGGACCGGCCTGCGGCTGTAGACAGATAACTGTCCACAGCGTGGTCCTACCGTAAATACGTCCACCGCGGCTGCTGCAACTAACCTCTACTGAGGGTACGTAGTGTGCAAAACGCACCGCTTAATAACGTCGGCCCGTATGCCGCGCCGCGCTCCGCTAAGACTAAGGTCGTGACCAGGCCGTTAGTCGTCACTTACGATCACCCACGAGTAAGATAGAGGGGTGGTCAATGTTATTTTTACACCGGCATGGTTATGTATTAAAATAAAACTTGGTAGTGTGAATACTTCAGTTGGGGTTTTTGTCATTTTAGCAAGCTATAGAATTAAAAAAAATTGTACCTTCAAATATTTCATCTTTAACTTGAAGATCATGTGTGATTTCTGATGGTTCAAATTTGAAATCATTGTTTTCATCAATTTTATCATCATCAGGATCCTTTCTCGTCGATGGCAGACAACTAATACGTATCAATGGGTGTGCTGTTTTAAGTGTATTCAAATCTTGTGACTCCATTTGTTTTAACTGTAATTATAAATATTTTATCATCATCATCATTCAGTTCGTATCACCCTACTGTTGGACGTAGGTCTCCTTTACAATTGAGGTGGATAGTGCCGTGATGGCCATGCTTCCAATAATGAACATTATTATTCTATATAGTTGAAGTTGTTTTATGAAACTAAACAATATGAAAATAAATTATAATTTAAATAAATCATAATTTATTTTCATATAAAATATATTTCCAAAATAATCCAAGCTAAATAAAACTAAGTAAATAGTACATTATTATTTAAAAACACTAAAATTAGATGAGTGATGAGTGAGAGTGGTGCTTGATATCATATGTTGTATCAATAGTTCATTGCTTGCTTATTATACAAATGATCATTTCAACTCATACATGTCCCAGGCTACTAGGTTCGAGACCCCTCCGACAATAGGAGGGCAAACGACCTAGTATTTCATGCTGGTCAGATGGGTTTTATTTTCAGTTATCTGCATATCATAGTCCTATGTCCTATTAAAACACCTCGACTAGGTGAAAAAGAAGGTAGTGAATTATATTTCTACTGTCACTTTTCATTTCACTACATGGAAATACAGTACTAATTGTCATTATAAATAATTGATGTTACAATAATCTCACCTCATTATTTACCACAATTTTATTGAGAAACTCCTCACTTTTGAGACATGAAGCCTGCAGACGATGGCAGTTCTGAAGTCTTGCATGGCATAAGTAACATACTTGTACTGGTTTGTTAGTCTTTGTCATAAACTGAAAGAATATAAATTTGTTGATGATGTCTTGCTTTGGGTCAATTCAATTATGTAGTGGAATCTCTGTAACTTGAACCTCGCTAAGTCATAATGATAAATATGTTGAAAAAAAAAGCAGTTCTATCACTAACCTCTGCACATGTAGTTAGATATTCTGTAAATTAAGATAGATATCAATTTATCTTAAGTTATTGTGATATCTAACTCCAGCAGAATGTTAGGTCATATTACCAAATCCCCAAACTCATTGCAATAAAGTCTAAAAGGTTTGCACTTGGTATGTGTATGATGAATGTGAATGAAAACAATCATTATATTTTCTAAGTCAAAGTATAGCAATTAAATCTTCTGCATCTCAAACAATGTGTTAAATTAAAAACTCATTAAACCTAATACAGTGATACCTTGAGATACGAGTTTAATTAGTTCCGTAACCTTCCTCGTGTGTCAATTTGGTCGTATCTCAAAGCAAATTCATTAGGCACAATAAACTAGGTGGGTTGTGTGTAGGGTCACAGCTAGCCGTACCTCGTATCTCAAATATTACTCGTATTTAAAAACAATATTTTGCTCGCACAACAGCTTGTATCTCAAATAGATTGTATGTTAGGGAACTTTTATCTCGAGGTACCACTGTATTCTTGTATTTCCCTTGACATTTGAGTTATCAAGATTCTACTGTTTGTTTTTAGACTGTGCTCTATTCTAGAATTAAAAGAAATAAATTATGGAATACAAGGCACTGTCCTATTGCTGAAAAATTTTAGATAAATACGTACAATATTGCTTGGCCTTTGTTTTGCATAAGAACTGGCATTTATCAGTATTTAACTGATTGCCTTTAAACAAACAATTAGAGATATACAAATATTTATTTGAATATATCAGACTTTCATCTGTAAGCTGGCTTTTTTATCTTTGATAGACAGACAAACAAGTGCAAGCAGCTTATAGCAGGCATTAGGTTACACTGGAACGGTCTAAGAAAACATGTTTAAGTATTAGTATCTGAATTTTATTCTAATTCAAGTATCGAAAGTACAGTTACTTACTGGCATGTCCGTCAGCCGCTCATACAATTCCTGCAGGTTAGCATTAGTCAGGGAATACATTTTAACGTCTTCAACCAGACATATTCTACACATCGATAACTTTTCCATATTTGAAATTTATACTTTATATAATTTATTACTTCACTTCCTCTCTTTTCGTTTTATAACATATTTTTTTTTTCATAAACACAATATAAATAAAAAAAAAACCACTATAAACACAGAATAAAGGATACCATACTATACCTGTTTTTTTAATTTTTTTTTTTTTTTTTTTGTGGCTCTGTTTATACTTAAGCCAATGTCAAAGTTAAGGAAGCAATGGTAGGAATTATAAAAGGAATTTGGAATCGGGACTTCAGAAAATTTGATCAGGGAAGTAGGGATAAAGAAAAAAAATAATAATTTAACATACATAAATATATCAATACGATCATCAGAGTTATACATAATATAAGATAGAGAATAATATAGAGTAAGTACAAAATAGAGTAGTAATACATACAGATTAAATTCTAATATTATTTAAAAGCAAAAAGTTGTTTAAGAGAAAATAAATATCTGAGTTAGCAGGAAATAATAGAAGGGAGACATGAGTCGGGAATGGAACACAAAGGTCAACGAGGTCTTGAATAAATGCCTCTCGATCATATTTTGGACATGAAAATAAAATATGATTGATGTCCCCTACATCATCGGTACCACAGTCGCAGATGTCGGAATTAATAATTTTTAGTCTATAAAGATGGGAAGGTGTGCAGGTATGTCCTAATCGCATGCGCATCAAAACTGAAGTAATCGTCTTGCTTAGAATAATTTTAGAGAACCATGGGGGAATCGCGATTGAGTGTTCAGTGCCGGTTGCATAATATTGGCCTGTTTTTTGGCTGCTCGCTGTCCATGACTCATTCCAAGCCACGCGGAGATATCTCTCCGGTAGCGCAGAAAGGTCTTCACTATGGATTAGGTATGGGAAACGGTCCCCAGATTTCACCGCATCTTTTGCCAGATCGTCAGCGATAGCATTGCCAAGAATACCAGAATGGCTTGGTATCCAAGCAAACGCAACAGAGTATCCCTTAATTAAGCACTGATATAATTGTTGTCTGGTTTCTACTATAACGGAAGGGCTATGAGTCTTAAATGGAAATTTTTGAAGGGCTTGTAAAGCACTTAATGAGTCTGAGAAAATTGTACACTTCTTAATTTTGCATAAAAGAATATATTCCAGAGATTTAAGGATGCCAATACACTCTGCAGTAAATATAGATGTTTCTGGCGGACATTTTATTTTCTGAACGATCTCATATTGTTGATGATAAATGCCTACACCGACACAATCTTGCTGTCGTTGTTTCGACGCATCACAAAAAATTAAATGTGTCTTCGGCCATCTCTCGTTTGAAGGGATTGATTTGTGTTTCCAATAGCTATATGAATTTACACAGTCGGAAATAGCATTTAGAATAGGGAGAAGAGGATGATTAGAGAAACGAAGTGAACGGAACAAGAATCTGTCTGAAAGATATTGACGTCTTAAGGAGTACGGTGGGTCAACACATTCCACTTGTAAAGCGTTCCGAGGGCTAGACTTCATAGCACCAGCGATTATTCTGAGAGCTTTAGACTGGATAGCTTCAAGTTTTTTCAAGCCAGATACGTTGCATGGTTCTAACAAAAACAATCCGTAATCAATAACGCTTCTTATCATGGCATTGTATATTAATTTAAGAGACCAAGGATGTGCTCCCCACCAAACTCCAGAGAGACATCGCAATATATTAATGCGTTGTTCGCATTTAGCGGATATATAATCACAATGAGGAACCCCTGTCAATTTCGAGTCAAGTATTACACCCAAAAATTTCGCCTGGTTATTAAAAGGGATTTCCATATTGTTATAAGTGACAGATACGGTAGGGATATTTCTAGATCTGGAAAATACAACGCCAGTGCTTTTAGAAGCACATAGACTTAAACCATTGTAATCCATCCATTTTTTTAAGAACTTTAAAGACGACGTTAAATTGGTACAAGCAGTTTCTATAGAAGTGTCAACACAATATAAAACTAAGTCATCAGCATATTGTAAAACCTTAGAGGTACTATGAAGGGCAGATTCTAGGTCACACGAGTAAACATTGTACAGTAATGGACTCAGTACAGAGCCTTGAGGTAATCCTTGCCATGTTGTCCTAGATCTAGATGAATCATTATCTAGCAAAAGTGTCCTTTGATGGAATAAATTAAATATGAAATTAATTAAGGGAGACGGAACGTCAAGTGATCTTAATTTGTCTCTTAGAATACTAAGAACTACGCTATCATAAGCAGATGTAATGTCTAGAAATGAAGCAACTACCGATTTATTATGAGTAAACGCCAAACGAATGTCTGAAACGAGAATACTTAAGCTATCTATAGTGCTTCTACCTTTTCTAAAGCAAATTGAGAATTTGATAATAGTGACTTGTTCTCCAAGTGCCATTCTAAGCGGTTTTTTATTAGATGTTCTGCAATCTTAGCCAATACGGAAGACAAGACTATTGGACGGTATGAACTCACATCGTGTGGAAGTTTATTTGGTTTAAGAAATGGCAACACTAATTGCACTTTCCAACATGGCGGCACGTCACCTGTTGTCATTATAGTGTTTACAATATTTAAATAGTATTGTAAAGCCAAGTCCCCAGTATTAGCCAAGAATGAGTATAATATCCCATCAACACCAGGTGAGGAATCTTGAACCATCGACAGAATTCCCCTTAACTCGCTCATACGGAAAGGGGAACTCAGTTGATAGGTATCACTGTTTGTCATTACAGATGGTGGTATAGAAACTGTTTCTACTTCTACAGGGACTGAAGGAGGAGCTAGTTTATCTAAAAAGCTATCAGATAGTGATGAAGGAAGTAAAGAAGTGGATGAATTAAATGCTGATTTAAATCGCCTTATGTTACGCCAAACAATGGATGGTGGGGTTTGGGGATTAATTGATGAACAGTATCTTTTCCAACTCTCTAATTTCTTTTTCCTTAACAGAATGCGTGTTTCTTCGATGGTTTTTATAAGAATATCATAATTTTCTACTGACATATTGCAAGAATATAGTTTTTCTGTTTTTTTTCTGTGTTTTACTGCCTCAGTACATTCTTTGTCCCACCACAAAGGTGAAGGTATTTTTGAACTAAATGTATTCTTTCTAAGGAAGACTGTATCCGCAGCTTCTGTTAAAACACCAGAAAATGCTTGAACACAGAGATCAACTTCTAGATTGACAAATGGCTCAGGTAAAGAAGAAATTTTACTCTCAATTATCTCGTTATACTTATCCCATTGAGAGTCATTTAAAATATGTCTAACACGAGGACTGTTTATTCTTTTCTCTGCATTTGGTTGAGGAAATGAAATCAAAATAGGAAAGTGATCACTACCAAAAGTAGAGTTAAGAGTGCACCATGATAGCATAGATGATAAATTAGATGTACATATTGAAAGATCAATTACACTGTTCCTGTGAGTTGGTTCTGTCCTCCTGGTTGGAAGACCAGTGTTAAGAACACAAAGATTATGTTCATCAATCAAGTCCAATAATGTATCTGCATATTGGCTAGCAATAGAGCTGCCCCATGACTGATGTTGTGTATTGAAATCTCCTAAAATGATGTATGGTTTTGGAACTACTGACAATATATTATTAACTTCATGGAAAACTGCAAGAGAGGGATGAGGTATATAAATAGACACATATGAGATATTATTTACACTAATAGCTACTATGGATAAATTTTCACAATGAGATGGTAATGGAATTTGTACAAATGAATATGAATTATGAATGAGTAAGGCTACACCACCATACCCATCTAATCTATCTTCTCTAGTGATAGAATAACCTTTTATCTTAAATAGAGAAGTAGGTTTGAGCCAAGTCTCTGACAAAGCTAGAAGGAAAGGTGTATAAGTATTTACAAGGTATATAATTTCACTTTTTTTATTGATGACACTACGGCAATTCCACTGGAGCAATGTTGTTAGATCCATTGTTGGTGAGTAAATTGATTATTGCAAATAGTACAGGGGCAACGTTGGACGGTAAAATATTTGTATTTAATAAAGTTTGGATCAATGTAATAATAGTTTGTATAACAGGTTGATGACTACTGTCATCACTAATATTAGATTTAAATTGGAGTGCGCTACCATTTGGCAATGTAGACATATTGTTATTGATAATGTTATTGTGAGCTATTTTATCATAGCCTATGTTTAGTTTTGGAGGTGTTTTAGGTTTCTGAAATATTGTTTTTGTGTATGATTGTTTTTGTGCTGGAATGTGTGACTGTACTGAACTATCAATAACTGTAGGTGGCATGGAGATATTTTTACTATATTTTATACTACTTGTCAATGCTTCTGAGTAAGATTTTGTGGATGGAGGGAACAGCTTAGAAGATTCTATATAGGAAACATTGTTTTGTGCCATATATAACTTAATTTTTTTCTGTCTGCATAATTCAGGACATATTTTGCTAATAGCAATATGTGATCCAGAACACAAGCAGCATACTGTGCAGTCTTCACTAACACTACAGCTACTGCCAGTATGTTCTTGTCCACACTTAAAGCATCGAGGCTTAGAGCGACACTGCATTTGAGTGTGGCCAAACCGACAGCAACTGTAGCATTGAATTGTCGGGAATGTATATAAATCTACAGGTAGGGCGTTGTAGCAAACAAATACTTTGGACGGTAGAACCTGCCCATCAAACGTTATCACCACTGTTTGTGATGGCTTCCATACAGGAACCTTATCCACAATGGACTTAAAATTGAGCCTTCTAATTTTAGCTATTTTTCCACATCCAGGAGGAACCACCATATTTAGTTTAATATCCTCATCAGTCCATTCAACTGGAATTCCCTTTATTACACCAATACGAGAAATATTGTAGGACGGTATAAATGCAGTAAAATTTTGTTTGGTTAAGATATCATTTTCTACAAAAGTATTTGCATCTTTAAAGTTGGTAAACTCAAGCGATAGTCTGTTGCGCCCTATTCTTTTTAAACTGCCGTTGACGATATTATGTATGATGTTCTTTTTAAGAAAAGTACCAAAAGTAATGGGGTGCAGCACAGTGCCGTCACTCGGAGAAGTTTGAATTTTTTGGACATGGATTAGGAATGGGCCTGCGTCGGAGGACTGGTATAAAGTTCGTAGTTGGGATGAAGTTTGAGATGTGTTGGTAATTGTCTGCGGCTGTGGTACTACAGCAGGGGCTGTAGGAGGACTCGAAATTGAATTTTTTGAGTTAGAGTCGCTATCAGAACCCAGACAATCTGGGCGGCTGTTGGCGGTCCTCTTTTTCTTTTTAGAGCTAGTAATGGTTTTAGTGCGTTTATACGGACGTTTAGTAGCAATTGAACCGTCGGTGTCCATTCCGGACTCACAGGAGACGGTTACAAACGCTGCGGGTTGCGGAGCTGTCCCACCGGGGTCGGGCGGCTCATTCATTTTAATAAGAAAATTTAAAAAAACTTACCAGATAAGAAACACTAACTAATATTACAGAAAAAATATATATTTACAATTTACAACAAAGTAATACCACCACTGATCAAATATTTTAAGGAAAAATCAATTTTAATTATTAAGGTCTGAAAAACGCGCCCGCCAAAATCGAACGCTTCCCGCCCTTCCGTTTTTTTAATTTCAGGCTAAATTAAATTGACAATTACATGGGATACCAGTTCTTTATCTTCTTCTTTATTTCGTATTGGCAATCTGCTACTTTACAAGCCATTTTTGCCAGTGTCTACAACTTTCTTCACTATCTCCATATTAGTTATTGCCCGTTAGTAAGTCAAATCGTCGCCATCAACAGAGTTATGGCCACACTGTTAATGGTAAATTTTGGGAATTTTGATGAGAAACGAAAAAGTTGTAAAGTACTTTTATAACACATTCACTACATCTCAGCAGTTCTGTTGCATCACAGTACATAAAATGTCATTAAAATTATCTAATATAACACGTTAAAACAATATAGTTCGTTCTTTAATCACAGAGACTAAATTTACATTACATGGGTTACCAGTTCTTCTTCTTCTTATCTCTTCATATTGGCAATCATGTACTTTAAAAGCCATTACTGCCAGTGTCGAGTAACAACTTTCTTCTTCTTCTTTTTATGTATTGGCAATTAGTTACTTACACGAGCTATTGATGCCAGTTTTGAGTTATAAGTATCTTCACGTTTTTAGTTTCTTCAGGTTAGTCATAGTCTAAGTCAAATTGTCACCATTAACAGCGTTATGGCCACACTGTTAGTGGTATCTTGTGGGAATTTTGATAGAAAACGAAAAAGTTGTAAAGCACTTTTATATCACATTCACGATATCCCAACAGGGGACTTTTGGCGGGAATCTAAAACGTTATGTAGTGCTCTTGTATTATATTCGATACCTTAGTGTTTTAACGTGTTATATTAAATAATTTTGATGGTATTTTATGTAATGTGATGTGACAGAACTGTTGGAATGTAGTGAATATCATATAAAAGTGCTTTACAACGTTTTCGTTTTCCATCAAAATTCCTACAACATACCATTAACAGTGTGGCCATAGCACTCATAGCCCTGTTGATGGCGACTATTCGCGCTTACTGACGGACAATGACTAAAGATAATTATAACTTGACACTGGCAACAATGGCTCGTATAAATAGCTGATTGCCAATACATAAAAAGAAGAAGAAGACATCTCAACAGTTCCGTCACATCACATTTCATAAAATGCCATCAAAGTTATCTAATATAATACGTTAAAACACTAAGATATCGAAATAATACAAGAGCACCACATGACGTTTTCAGATTCCCGCCAAAAGTCTAAGGGTAATTTGTTTTGTTGCAATTCTTAAAAATTTGCGTTAATATAAGTAACTTTTTTTTAAAAGTTACCTTGAAAAATGTACAGATACCTATAGGTTTTATATATAAAAGTGGCAAAGAACCGCAGTTTCAATCTTTTTCGAGAGTGTATACACTCTCGAAAAAGATTGAAACTGCGGTTCTTTGCCACTTCGATTACTACATGTTGGCTTTTTAAATAACTAGCTAGCTGTTTATTATCAAACAACCGAAGTCTATATAAAAAATATAACCTATTAGGCAACCATGTTTTGCTGATGGTTTAACTTTTAATTATAAGTACTAACCACCATTTTAGACTCGTTTTTTACAGGCACAGGCACGGGTTAAATGGCATCTAGTGTAGTTCCTATAAAATGTAGGGATGATATATTAAAAATATATAATTGCCGCATTATTCAGTAAAACGCCCAATAACTGCCGTTCATGGTATTATAACTTATATAATGTGCTTTAAAATTATAAATCTTGTCAAATTCTAATAATTGTCGTCATTTTTAAAACTTCCACTGCTTTCTAAAAGAAATGGGTTTAGATTGCCATGTTCTCGTGTACAGAAATTCTTCTATTCTGCGTCTATTAATTCTTTTTTGTTTGATTTAAAGACATTGAAAAATTTAAGAAACTGGACTTGGTTCATTATGATGGTTAAAAAATAACTTAATTATATTGTAGGCAACGTGGTCAGGTATGCTGATTTTATAAAGGATTATAGATAATGTTTTCACTAACGATTGAAAATCTGTAGTAGTAATATCCTCAGATCGTGTAAAATTATCATTTAGAGCACATCCATTAGCAGACAAAGGAAAAGTATATCTATTAACGATATCGTTATGTGCTCTACGATAATAGCCTGGGGAGAGAGGTGCATGATATTTCGCCTTAGATATTGTAGTCTTTCTATACGAAGTGCTAGGCACATGTGGAAGTGATTTCTGAGCAAAGTGAAAGAGAATGGGGTATGCAGTTGGTGCTGAAACATCGGCATACGTCCTTCTTACTGTAGGTAATGCCTTTGAAGGTTTCGCGTATGATATGTTCTCATCAGCCATGGAGATCCTAATATTTTTCTGTTTCAAATATTCAGGACAGCATTTACTATTTGCATAATGTGAACCAGAACAATAAAGGCACGTAAGGTCTTCTACCGCACAACTTTCGCCTAAATGTTCCCCACCGCAACGAAAGCAACGAGGTTTCGTACGGCATTGTGTTTTGGTAAGACCACATTTGCAGTAACCAAAGCTCTGTATAGTGGGAAAATAGTAAATTTCAACTGGAAGTGAATTAAAGCAGCAAAACACACGTTTAGGATGTCAAGACTACAGTGACACGGGGCTTCTACTCTGTTGTACCATCATTGTTAATTGTTCACACTAACTTTCATATATTCTTGTAAAACTCGAAATAAAAAGATTTTTTTTTTCTTGCATATCCCTAATTATTAATTATCCTATCTAATTATTAATTATCCCTAATTATTAATTATCCCTAATTATTAATTATCTATCCCTATTATTATTAATTTAGGAAATTTGTTTAAAACTAAATTAAATTCTAGATATTTTCAACTTTTCGGGAATATTTTTTAATTGAGTGTAGCTATAGTAGTTTCTCAGTAGTAATCGTTTTTGTAGAGAAGGACTCGCGCGATTCAAAATAATTAAGTGGCATTTGTTGCGCGGACAGGTGAAGCGAGTGTCGCTTGCGCGGGGTGGACGCTTGAGTGGCTATTAAGGCGTCTAATTTTAAGAAGTGCACCACAGTCTGAGGGCGTTTTTATATTGTCTAATACTTCGGTATCTGTCCAATCACTTGGGACACCCTTCATAATTCCAATTTTAGAATATTAAAAGTGAGGATAGAGGCTGTATATCTAATACCGCTTAATTCATTATTTGCAAGAAAGAAGAGAAGGTATTTAAATTCTGCGGATATTCTGTTACGTCCTATTTTTACTGACCGAATTTGGATGTAATATAGAATTTGATGAAGGATTAGATTCATCTCGAGAGACATACCAAAAATGGAGCCACATCTCTAGTGGAGTATCATTCGCGGCTGTACCTAGGTGGAGCTAATTATCGTTGCTGTTTAGATGAAGAAGAGGCTAGTTCTGTGTTTTCGATTTTGTGCCGCTTTGATGGCTTCAAAGTTAGATAAAGAAAAATCAATAAGAAAATAGATAAATTTGTGTTGTCAATGTAAAGTGTGTCTATAGTAGACGCTCAAAAAGTCACATTTCAAGGAACAGTATTGTGCCGGGAGGAGCGGTGTTGTATAGATGAGCTACGACCTTTAGAGTGCTTAATCATTTGTAACCGCGTTGCGTTCAGAAATGATCGCAAATAATAAGATTTAACATAAAAACAATATATTGTATTTTAAATTTAATCGAGCATAAAAAATAATAATATATTGAATATAAAAAATATAAAAACAAAATCTATGGAACTAAAACTGTTAATTTAAATAACATTGTAAAAATAACTAGTGGTGATGATGGTGTTTTTCAGGAACGATATGGTGAGTGCTGTGCTTTACTTCCGCGTGGAACCTGTAATGGAGAATAATTTATACTTTATTAGTGGTCGCACAGTAGTCAATATTTTTAGCCGAATGTTGATAGCAAAGAGTAAAGTTATTAAACTGAAAAAGAGTGGCAACTCCATGATAAAATATGCATGTATGGAAGGTGCTGCTACCTAGAGTTTACGCGGTGAACTAAAGTTGAAGTGATATATATACATATCTACATGTGTATGTGTAATTATATAGAATTTTCTTTTACTATGAAAGCTACCCTGAAATATAAAAAAAACATATCAGCTGATAACGAAGCAATAATAATATCAGCTTAACAATGAAAATTGAGATAATTTTCAGAAAGTACATCAATAACCGTAAATAGATTGATGACAATAAGTACCTACGCTAGGAACAAAAGTAATAATTCTCAGTTGTCAAACGTTTGACATACAGGACAAAATGGCAGCAGTTAAGTTTGTACAAACAATCTGTAGGCGGCGCGACGGTCAGTAAAAATAAGTAATGTTTTAAGTGTGCCCCCCCAGGTTGATAGTCAGCTCTCTGACGCTCCCCGAATTATTTGGATTGGGGCCGTTGATAGTTTTTAGTTAGTCTTTCGCTTTGCTATCTGCTGAAGAATCCCGCTTACTTCTACAATATCATTAATACGGAGCATGGGTAAATGCATTTTCATCAACTTCAAAAAAAGGGGTTTCTTGTTCGACCACTATTAGATACAAATGTTATTTTTTTTTTGTGCTAGAATTTCAATCTTTGCCTATCTGTATAATCTCACTAAAGGACCTTTGGCGGGAACATGAAAGCATCATATTGAAGTCTTGTATACATTCAATATCTTAATGCGTAAATGTATGTGGAATAATTTTGATGGAATTTTATGTAAAGTTACGTGGAGAAACTGCTGGGGTATAGTGAATATGATATAAAAGCACTTCACAAATGTTTTGTTCCCCATCAAAATTCTTGGAAGATACTATTATACGATACTATATGTTTAAAAAAATGCTAAAAAAAGATCACGTGATTAATGGACGGCTCCTTAGTAGTTACCTAGTCTTAATACAACTCTGAGCACTTAATCCATATCACAGTGTCAATTTTGTGTTGAGCACTTCTCTTGTCGGGAGAAAACATGAGGGTCACAGCTATGTCATACTGGTTCTTTTAATGGGCTAATAATTAAATGCGTATACTAAAGTTCATGTCTCGGTTTTTGACTATTGAATAGTTACCATGTTGGCTCACCACGTTCACTAAAGACAATGACTTGACTAATCTAGAAACAATCACTAAACAAACTAAGCAATATAAACAAAAATAAATCTACAATTAGATCACTTGAATAAAAAAGTAAAAGGCTGCATGTTATGTTCCTTTTCTTGGACGAACGCATGAAGTGAATAAAAAAAATGCAATTTCACTTTGAGAAATTTAGAATATGAAAGTTTTATTTAATTTATTTGCAACATGTATTCTAAATTAATTTTAAATTTCATAAAGTTTTATTCATATCAACGTTAAGTATATTAAATAGCAAACCGTTTTCAAAATATTGTTAAAAACGTTTCCAGAGCTTAATATATTAATGTATAAACACAGCAAGTAGTGCATTTAGAGTAAAGCAATATGTTGAAATTATTTATTGAACGATTACATCGTAATCGTTTCATAAGATAAAATTATGTATTTTTTTAATCGACTATTGAGTAACTATGACTACTTCGATGAGTTATTGGCATGAGCGCACTACTACCCACCGTAAGGTCTCGGGTTCGTATTCTGATTGGACAGGCATATAAGTTTTTTGCTACCGAAGATAAGAAACCAGCACCGTTGGTTTAATTGGGTGGTAATAGTGGTGGTGGTGGTAATAATGAGGTGTAATGGGACTGTAAGTTACATTTTTGTCGCCCTAGAGAGTTCGAGCAAGTGGTGACCAGACCATAGCCTGTCAAAAAAGGCAAAAATAAAAGGGTGTTAGTTTCCTATCAAAATATCATAATAGCAATATGTAATTCACATACATGCCCGGTAGGCGACGAAAGATTTTGCACTAATAATTTATAAGCTAAATTGGTGTTATGTTGCATTTTTAAGCGATAAAACATACAACATAATAAAATATACGAACAAGAAAAGATATTACGTACCCAGTATGTTTGTCGGAATGATAATGGACGTCTCTTTGGGTGCCATCCGGGTCGTGTAGAGAGTAATGACCTTTGACTACGTCACCGTCGCGATGCTCGTGCTGAGATTTATGGTCATGTGTATGTGGATCCTTTACTTCGTACTTGAACTCATATTTAGGATGTGTCTGAAAGTATATATTAAAACTGGTTTAGAAATTTATAAGTACATGTTCAATAGCGAGCTTCTGTACGGGGATGGAGAAAGAATAAATAGGCTTTGCAATACCGCAGTCAACTTGCCAGCTGTAGCTACGGTGCTCGTAAAAGTTATAACATTTAGCTATATACAGCTAAATGTTAGTATGCTTCTGTGTTTAGCAAAAGATGAGTCCAGAAAAAACCGCTCAAGTGTGAGTTGGACTCCCACATGAAGTAGTATACCATTGCTCCTACATGACTTAAAACTATATGCTTTTAATTTTATTTTGGAAAAAAAGTTAAAGCATCAAAAAAGTTGCTTTTAGTTTTTAACTTCATTTTTATTATTTATAATAATAATAGAGGAAACGCACGAATTGTAAAAATTGCAACTTTCGATTTTATTTCATTGAATACAGTCCGGTTATTGATAGATGGATGGACAGCGGCTTAGCAATGAAGGTTCGGAATGTTCAAAAGTGATTTACCTACTTATATTTAACACAGTTGGAAACTGCCGTGTGCTAACGGAGTGAAATACAATGTCTCAGCACTTTACTTTCCCACGGATGATTATAAAAGATGATTAAACGACATAAGCAGATAACATCACTGTAAGCGAAAGAAAATTCGAAATAAAATCCGTTTTTTTGTTTTATTGCTTATGATGGCAAACGAGCAAGCAACACATCTGATAGTAAGTGTTACTGCCCCCCATGGACCTTTGCAATACCAAGAACAAGCTAGGCCGCTGCATACCAATACAAACCCTAAACCCACCCAGTTGGACTTCCGAAATAAAACTCTCTGACCAACGTAGTTTAGTAGGTTAAAATTCTTCGCAATTTGGAGGAGGTTGGCAGTGGGAAATATCAGGCGACAATGAGATGATTTGGTAACTTACATAATAATCAACATGATGATGGCCATGTTTGTCATGTATAGACACTTCTGAGTGATGACCGTCATGCCTGTGGATGTACTGGGACGAGTGCGCTTGTTCTGCTGATACTGCCACGACTAGAATGCCAGCTATTATACAAAGAACCTGTATAAAATATAGAAAATGTATATTATCATTTACATCCTGGTCTACTATATTTCTTATTTCCAATTAGCGACCAATTAGTTTTCATCCAATCATGTTAGAATAGGCATTCAAGTTAAATCAACAGTGTAAGTAAAGTTCTTCATCATCATCATTATCCTGCTCTTCTTCTAATTACTTGAGGGTTGACGCAATATGTAAATATACATATGGCAAAAGTAGGCAGTAGTTTTATGACCGGCCGCTTGCCTGATGTCAATCATCCTTGAGAATGTAATTGTAGACAAAACGGCATCAGGTGGAGTTGGCCCAGGTCCATATAAAACTTTTAGACGATATCCACGAGCAAAGTAGGGTTGGTAGTATTCGTAGCCGCTACCACAAGTCGCCATTCTTGTTGATCGATACATTCGAAATCAAACTATTTTTACGGATTCAATCGCTTTTGTATTTGATTTTTAATTTGCTGACGGCGACGCAAAGAGTAAAGTTATTAAACTGCGGCGACGTTTCGAACACTTTACAATGTCACGTTTTTTTTTTTTTTTATGTGTGTCTTAGTTGTTAGCCTCAGATGGCTATGACAACTTTACCCGGACTGTGGGTGAGCGCTGAGGGCTCTCAACCCGTTGGTCTTGGTCTTGGTCACGGGAGGACGGTCCCGTTTTATTTCAAATCGTGTAATACCTACTCGCGTAAACATCAAAAATTGATCGAAATCGATAAATTCAATAATTCTGATATTTATATATTATTTAAAACTATATAATGTATAAATTTTACTATTTTATATTTAAACTATTTTAAATTTCAAATCGTATTACAGTTTTGGTAAACGAGCAAATAATATAATTTTTGAATTTTCTTTTATTTAGAATATCTTTATATCCATTAATTAACGCAGTTCTCTAATCATTAATCTGTGGTTGTCTTTGAAAACTTAATGTATGGGGAATATAAAAGCATTGATAGTCATTAAAAGTTTTTCAATTTTGATGAAAAATTGGAAAGAGAAATATCAATTTGGAAGAAATATTCGATATAAGTAAATTAATTTAAGATTGAGCTTGTTAGTAAATGCGGATATTACCTACAAGCGACCATCTTTTACTTAAAAATAGATAGGGAAGGGACGTTGTTGATTTTTATTGGGTATTTCCGTTCGTGATAAATTTAACCGGGTCCGTTAGTTATTAATCGTATCCTACTAATCTTACTAATATTATAAATGTGAAAGTTTGTGAAGATGTTTGAATGTTTTTTACTCAATCATGCATAAACCATTGAATAGATTTAAATGAAAATTGGCAAATATATAGGCTATTTTCTGGTTTAGCACATAGAACTTTTTATCCCAGTATACCGTAAGATAATTTACTGATAAAAACATCATGTAAGTCACTCTTTACACGGGCGAAGCCGTGGGCACACGCCAGTATTACACATATTTATAGAATACATACAGACTTCTGGTCTTCGAAACTGGTCTTCGAAAGAGATGAAGCCAGAACAGATGTAAGAGTAACAATAGGTAATGATGTAGGTACTAGAGCAAGTGGATGAATTTGTATATCTTGGATGTGGATTTAGCCGAGATGGAAAGTACACCACTGATATAGAGCGAAGAGTGAATGCGGGAAATAGAGTGAACGGAGCGTTGGGACAACTTCTCGGTAGCCACCACAGCCAGAAGGCACGCGTAGCAATACATAACGCTGTGCTTGTCCCAACATTACTATATGGAAGCGAGAGTTGGGTATGCAGAAAAGGGGATGAAAGTAAAATTAATGCGGTTGAAATGCGATCTCTACGGAAAATCTGTGGGCTAAGGCTGACCGATCGCATTCGTAACAACGACGTAAGAGAGCGAGTAGGTATGAAAGAGAGTAATGGTGTAAAGATGCGAAAGGGAATGCTCTGAAGGTTCGGACATGTGGAAAGAATGCCGAACGAACGTCTGGTTGAGAAGATATACAATGCGAAAGTGGAAGGATGGATGTACCGGGGGAGACCGAGACTCGCCTACCTAGACCAGATCGGTCATGTACTTTAACGTTTTTTAAATTGCCAAATATTCAAAATGTAATAAATATTGCCAAAGAAAAGTGGTATCACAACTCAGTAATGTTATGCTATAAACTCATACCAATTAAGATCGGTTACCGCTAATAATGATTTCCCCTTTGTAGGAAGACATAACGAAAAAAAAAGGTGGCGTGGTTTTCATATTAGGAATGACGAGAAGTTTCTAAGCAGATAAAATAGAAATATAGTTAAAAAATCTAAAGCACTTAGCTATGTTACGAATATAACAAGTAATAAATTACCTTGCCAAACATTTTTTTTATTCTTCAGTCAGTCGAACTAAAGCCAAAACTTAACTGATACGTAATGTACAAATGTATCTCAGTTTTATATGAAAAACAATACTTCCTATCAAGGTTATAAAATTTCACCCAATTTTAATACGTTAACAACTAACAGTTTATATTTAATATTTCGACAATCCTTTCACACTTGCGTGTTAAAAAGTACTTAAGTAAGAGGTTTTTTTAATAAAACTTTTTTTTATTTGTCAACTTACGTATTTGTATTTAGGAAGTATGTTAGTTGGCTAATTGGTGAAATTCGATTTTTTTTGCACGAATATTCTGTTGTTAGGTAACTATAATATTATACCTACTCACTGATGGGCTTATTTAAACATTTTGGCGCCAAAACGAAACTGTTTCATTCGATTATAATAGTTAGGTACTAAAATAAAGAGATCTTTTGACTTTTGGCGGGAATCTAAAACGTCATGTATTGCACTTGTATTATATTCGATATCTTACTGTTTTAACGTGTTATATTAGATAATTTTGATGGCATTTTATGTAATGTGATGTGACGGAAGTGTTGGGATATAGTGAATATCATATAAAAGTGCTTTAAAACGTTTGCGTTTTCCATTAAAATTTCCTTAAGATACCATTAACAGTGTGGCCATAGCATTGTTGATGGTGACAATTTGACTTACTGACGGACAATGGCTAATTTGAAGACACTAAAAGCTTGAAGATAATTATAACTCGACACTGGCAACAATGGCTTGTATAAGTAGCCGATTTCCAATACATAAAAAGAAGAAGAAGAAGAAAGAGATCTTTTTTTTTCCATTTGGTGATGGAGTAAGATTACAAATCATTTCTATGTCGCGGGTATAGTACCTCATATAAGTAATATCATCAAGTAATTTATGCAATTATTATCAAATGTAAGAAAATTAAAACTTGAAATAAAATCCATCTGCCCAGCCTCTTATCTATAGTAGTAGCCCTTTTGGGAGAAGACCTGTGTCTAATAGTAGGATTTAAGGACTAAAGAAATATTTTTAATATATTTATAAAGTGCATGTAGAAGCAACTAGTTTCTACTGCTCAGATTGAGTTCGTATATTCGCAGAATATAATAAAGCGTATGATGCTTTGTAATCACGTTTTTTTCACGTTCCCGTAAGGGCTTATCAGTTGCAATTTTGGCGGTGGTGACGTTGATTTCTCTTCTTTTTTTTTCCTTTAGAATTTCTTTTATTTGTTATTTCTAATATATATCTTTAGAATTTCTTTTATTTGTAAGATCTTTTATTTGTTATTAACATAAACGGACATGAAGTTCGATTGTTCATATTATCTTTATAATTCAACTTATTCTATTTTTAGCTTAGCTTCATTTGCTTTTAATTTTTTTGCTTGTTTGGCGGTCTTTTACGAGTTTTATAGACAGAAACACTTTACACCACCACAAGGCTTATTTTTTATATACGCAATCTGATAATTTCACACGTTAATGACTAATATATAATATCGTTAAGGCAAATCTATTAGAACTAGTCTTTTATCTACTATCACTTATTGTTGCTTGTTTTTACTCATCTTTCAGTAGCCGTCTACTAAGGGACATAGGCCTGCCCACGAGAGTGATACTCAGAATAGTTCAATGCCATTTCCACCCAACAATTCGATGCGAGTTTTACTCTTTAGAACCTTTCTTCCCTAATGATTCTCCGTTGTAGGAGCGATATGGCCTACCATATAAAGCCAATTCAACTTGTAAAGCCTTCGGGCTATGTAGGTCGCATCCGTTCTTTTAAGGATTCCCTTATTCCGAAATGTTATCACATAGAGAAATATCGAACATAGCCGTCTCCATAGAATACTAACCAACTACGAATGTTATTCGTCACAGCTCACATACGTCCCAGTGTTGGGCTTGAGCCTCCTCCATAATGGGAGGGAAATTGTACCTAACTATGCCACGCTGGTCAGACGTGTTGGTATAGGGTTTTGTTTCGAGTTTTCCTTCTCTCGCATAGATGTTATATGCGTTTTATATCCCTTAGTCGTCTCGTACGATCACCCACGGGTAAGATAAGGGGTGGTGAATAGTATTCTTACTCCGTCACCACACGGAAAGAAGAATACTAACCAACTATGAGAGTTATTATGAGCTCTACATTCAGAGATGACATTTCAGTGTCTTAGGACATCGCTAGTAACACGCACTGGTCGTTTGTTTTCAGATTATAATTCAATATTCCGTTACTGGACGATAAATTTTCCAAACATTGTTCGGGTTTTTTATGACAAAAGTCTTTCGATGGCAGGCGAGCAACTAGTCCATTTGATGGTAAATGGTAACTGCCACCCATGCGCTTCAGAAATATTAGTGACAATAGCGAAGGTGAGCTGAGATAGATTATATTAAAAAGAAGATTTTTGAGAAATCTTTATACCTCGATTTTTTGGATTTTAAAATCGAATCCTTTCAGAAAAAAGTCGCCATTTCTAATACAGCTAAGTCACTGCTGAAGTGTCACTTTTGCAACATGATCATAGCAATAGTATTATCATTCTAAGTAGGTATATTAAACATTTGTTAGGGGAAAGTTGATTCAAGCAAAAATTCGAAAACGAAAATATTGACTGAAAGTTAACCAGAAAGGTTCTCAATGGAGGAGTGGATATACAATCCACTATTCCACTTTATTACTATTTTATGCTAGTAACTATACATTTTCTATACCGTAATAATAGGCGCCTGAAACGAAATTGTGTCGTTAAATACTTAAATGGCATGGAAATGTTCGTATAATTACTATACGTTAGCATATTTTAAAGTTTTATGATGTTTTACATAAATTTATATAGATAGTGAACACGGAAATGATATTTAAAGAACAACAAAGACACGTAGACTTAAAATAAGGAAGTTTCAAACTACTGAGATTTAATTATCATCATCATCACAGCCCATAAATGTTCCAGTGATGGGCTCGGGCCTCCTCTGTAATGGAAGGGAAATTAACCTACTATACCGGTCAGACGTGTTAGTATCACTGAGAGGGAGTCTAAACCCCACGGCCTGAGCTTGATACGCTATGTTGACGATACGCTCGTCACAGCCCGGGGCAGGACACTCGAAGAGGCGGCGAGCCTGGCCACTCTCGGCACCGAGGATATGGTCAGGCGAATCGAGGCGCTGGGGTTCAGGGTGGCCCTAAATAAGACGGAGCCCCTTTTATTCCATGGGCCCCGCGTAAGGCTGCCTATCGGCGCCTCGTTAGTCGTCAACTCCATCCACATCAGTATCCAGGCTCATATGAATTACTTGGGCTTGGTGTTCGACGTGCGATGGGCGGGAGCGCTGTGACCTCGTCGCTGTCATCGGTGCCGACATGACGCTGCCGGCTGTCGCGAAACCGATGGTCGACAGCATCAGGAACTGGGACGTGGTCGGTGCCTTCTGCGAGGCTGTCATCTCGCAGAAGGAGGCGGCGGAACGGGCCCGGGAGGCATCCCTCCATGCGGAATCCGGCCGTTAAGCTCTTCTGTATCCGTGGTACCGTACTGCTGCGCTTATCGTAGCTGTACACCTCTTTAATTATTGGCTGACTAGTAATTTTGTTTTCCTGTCTCTCGCTTTGCCTATGAAAGAAGTGGAATCACTCTTTCAAACCCCTCCTCTTTAACCTTTTCTAATTAAATTTATTGCGGGTCGCAAGACAATTAAAATCATATCCCGGAACTGTCTGAGGATCAAACCTCGGTGTCATTTATGGAGACCATTGTGGATCCTGGCTTACAGGAGTTACAATGGTGGGAATGTGCGGTGGGATTAGTCTCATTAAAAAAAAGGAGTGTTGTTTATAGTAGATATTAATGTAGTTTGTGGGTTAAATATAATACTTTTTTACATAAATTGCTTAAATTTTTGACTAATAATTAGTCCATCCACCCAGCCCTTACCATTTCGACGGTCAATTTGGACATAGGCTTCATAGGATAATATCACGTGTGGTATACGGATTTGCTATCGTAGTTTATGTTATAAATTTGCCACGAAGGTGCTACTCTTCATTCTCTTCATGATCCGTCAGCCGTCTTTCATGACTCCCATGGGAAAGTAAGGAGTGGGGAGGGTGGTTATTATTTTTAATCCATCGCTTCACGAGTAAATCACTACCTAGTTATTAAACAGGTCAGATATCGGGTATGATAAATGAGGATTGGAGTCTTGTAGTGGTTAAGTAGCAAGTTATCCTTTCAAGCAATGTTCTGATGATTTACTACGGTTTATGTATTCAAGTGATAGGCTTGATTGCGATGACTCAGTTCACTCTTCTGTAGTTTTAACTAGAGTGACACCACCGACGTCGTATAGAGCAAAGGCATCTGGGCATCAGTATCATCCATCATCAGTGAATGAAGTCGGAGTGGCGATTGTCACCCTTAATAGCATATACCATCGCCTTCTTCTGCCAATAAGGTCACCGTTCTTGACGCTATTCATCGCTCTAATGGTGACTAATATCGAAAAGTTATGAGCAATGATTGCAGCAAGTTTAAGGCGCTGTTCTAGGCAACCTATACAAACCCAGAGCTTGTGTTGCGCCGTGTCCTAGCTGTACTCTTCATGATAGTAGCACTCATTGTATACAAGTACTTGGCAAAGCAAACACTGACTTTTGACTGCACAGATGGCGTAGTGGTTAAGATACCGACCTTCCGTGCCAGTGCCGCGGGTTCGATTCCCACGCAGAACAATACTTTGTGCGATCCACAAAGTGTTGTTCTGAGTCTGGGTGTAATTTGTCTGCGTTAATTGCATGTTTGTAAAGTCCCCCGCAATACAAGGATTATTTCCTTAGTGCAGGGAGGTGTCTTTTTAAAAAAAAGCAAATGTCCTTCAACATCTGAAAATGTCGGCAGGACAAGAAATACTGCCCTGCTGCAGTCCCATCTTCACTAGTTACAGCAAACAGTATCTATGATTTCAATATCGAACTGAAGTGACGCGTCACATTGCTCAAGAGCCGAAGACATGTCGGATCATAGGTTCTATCTTTTGAAACTATATAAGTAAGAAATGGGAACTGTTATTATTACATACATATACATATCATCGCGCCCTATCCCTTGCAGGGTAGGCAGAGAGGACAGAGTGCCAGAGAACTCTATCCTTGCATACTTCACTTGCTTCCTCAACATTCATAATTCTCTTCATAGACGCTCGCCGGTTTTGGAGACTCTTGACTCCACCTTCTTTCAGTACGTGACCAATCTGGTCTAGGTAGGTTAGTCTCGGTCTCCTCCGGTACCCACATCCTTCCACTGTCGTATTGTATATCTTCTTAACCAGACCTTCGTTCGGCATTCTTTCCACATGTCCGAACCATCGGAGCATTCCCTTTCGCATCTTTACACCAATACTCTCTTTCATACCTACTCGCTCTCTTACGTCGTCGTTGCGAATGCGGTCGGTCAGCCTAACTCCACAGAGTTTCCGTAGAGATCGCATTTCGACCATATTAATTTTACTTTCATGCTCTCTTTTATGTACTGTTATTAATAGTAGAACAAATTAATATGATAAATGAACTTTATTAGAAACGATCACAGATATAATATTAGGGTTCCTATTTACATTCTTTAATTCATGTACTTACTTTTTTTTATTGCTTGTGGTGGCAAACGAGCATGCAGCACATCTGATGGTAAGTGTCACTGTTGCCCATGAACCTTTGCAATACCAAGGGTATAGCTAGACCGCTGCCTACCAATACAGACTCCAAACCCACCCAGTTGGGCTTCCGGCTTTCTCGCTCACTGAACGTAGCGTAATAGCACATTGCCATTACTCAGACGTCGATCTTCTGCGAGAGTGTGGTACTACCCCCGACGGACCAGCCGGCGGCTGCAGACAGAGAACAGTCAACAGCGTGATTTTTTTTTTATTTTTTTTTTATTGCTTATGGCGGCAAACGAGCAGACAGCACACCTGATGGTAAGTGTCACTGCCGCCCATGGACCTTTGCCAATGGTATAGCTAGGCCGCTGCCTACCAATACAACCCTGAACCCACCCCAGTTAGGCTGCCGGCTCTCTCGCTCACCGAACGAAGCGCAATAGCACATTGCTATTACTCAGACGTCGATCTTCTGCGAGAGTGTGGTACTACCCCGGACGGACCGGCCCGCGGCCGTAGACAGAGAACTGTTCACAGCGTGGTCCTACCACAATAAAATGATCCTACTACTATTAAAAGATGAGAGTTAGAATATGATTAATCGTCCCTTCCTTTACCGTAGTTGTTGTATAAGATGAGTAGTTGATGTATATTATTACGTAGCACCAATAGCAGAGAAGACAAATTTGATATAGAACTAAAAACGACAAATTGTAGATCCATTTCCTTACCCTTATGGTGAAGGCTCAAGTTGAAGTAATAAATGATTCGCTCAGTCATAGCGTAGTTCATAGCCGTGGCGTAATAGTTAAATCAAAACAAAATCGACATCTAAAATTTATACTGTTTGACAATTTTTTTAATAATAACTTTGGCATAGCCTATGTGGTTATCTAGCATCTGCTGAACGTGAGGTTCTAAATTTGAAAGTCCGTCGTTATTGAGGTTATTAATATGTCCAAATTTTACAAGTTTATGAAGTTATAAAATGACGCACATTTTATCACTTTCTAGCAAAATAATGGTTTTATTGGGATAGGCGCAGATGAATATTGTAGATATTGTCCTGGGGGGCACAGTTAAAACATTACTTATTTTTACTGATCGTCGCGCCGCCTACAGATTGTTTGTACAAACATAGCTGCCATTTTGTCCTGATTGTCAAAAGTTTGACAACTGAGAATTGTTATTTTATGTTCTTAGCGTATGTACTTATAGTCAATAATCTATTTTCGGTTATTGATGTTTTTTCTGGAAATTATCTCAATTTTCATTGTATACTATTGACGTTTCGTTAACGGCTGATATAGTTTTTTTTTTTTATATTTCAGCGTAGGTCTCATAGTAAAAAAGAATCCTATATAATTACATACACACATGTAGATACGTAGGTATATATGTATATTACTTCAACTTTAGTTCATCGCCTAAGCTCCAGGTAGCAGCACTTTCCATACATGCATATTTTACCATCGAGTTGCCACTCTTTTTCAATTGATATAATTTTACTCTTTGATATTGTCCTTCATTGATTGGATAGAAGTGTGAAGTTATTTTAGAGTGTATCTCTCTCTGTCTAATATTAAAATTGAAATGCTTGTAATAATATTAATAAAATAAACACCATATTATTTTCATAATTCGATTAAATTTTTAACTATTTCATATAAATTACTGAAATTTAGCATTTAATATGCTTAATTATTTATAAAATCCGATTACGAAATGAAAAATGATGTCACAAGCGGGATTCGAACCCGCGCCTATTGGGATTCCGGCCCAACCGTGCTGCCCCAATAGGCGCGGGTTCGAATCCCGCTTGTGACATCATTTTTCATTTCGTAATCGGATTTTATAAATAATTAAGCATATTAAATGCTAAATTTCATTAATTTAAATAACAAGGTTGTGTCATCGTTTAATACAATTCTAACTGTAAAGTTTTAAGTATTAAGCCTATAACAATGTGTAAACATTGTCGGGTAGATAGCATACCGTCACCTTAAGACGTAAATATAATACGAAGTGAAATTTGCATGTCCTACAAATAGTCACGGTGGTGTAGTGGCAGCACGGTTGGGCCGGAATCCCAATAGGCGCGGGTTCGAATCCCGCTTGTGACATCATTTTTCATTTCGTGATCGTATTTCATATAAATACCATATAAAAAATTGTCGACACCCTATTTCATATGCGTAATAAAAAAAATCTATTCACTTTATAAAAATGTAGTACATATTTTTTTTTGCATTTGCTGTGGGCTTTTTTTCTTTGCGTAAGTATGGTGTAGTTGTAGGGTAGGTGAGTAGTAGGTAACCCATACAGAAAAGATAAAAAAGAATAAAAAAAACCCACAGTAAATGCAATAAGTTTGTAGTAACAGACTACGAATACTACCACCCCTTATTTTGTACGAGGATGTCGTGAATGACGACTAAAAGCTTTTAGCGATCATAAAACTATCGCCAATAACTTTTACAATATGTACCATGGAAAAGGCCTCAATTCCATATTACCCCAATTTCAAATAATTTGCATAGAAGCAAGATAATAATGATGAGATGATTTTATGCATGGTGCTTATTTTTAAAATAAATTTAAGACTTAAGTTCTATTTATGAAATTCTTTTAAAACTTTAATGAAACCGAAGAAAAAAAACTATACTAGAGAAGTGCTTTTCTATTTTTAAGACCATTAGTTTTTCCTAGTATACCTGCGAGATGTGTCAATTACGAATTTAATGAAAAATAAAACATAAATAAAAAAATCTTATGTTTATTAAGATTCAAACGTAAACTTTTATTCACCACATTTATTTGATAATAGCAGATGATTAAAAATAATTTCTACAAAATAATGGCACCGTAGTATTAGCGAATACATATGATATGATTGATGTCTATGTAACAAAAGTTGATACATAAATTTATAAAAAATATGTAATAATAGTATTCGTACTATAAAATTATAAATCGTAATTCATAAATTTATAATAGACTTATTAATAAATTTTGAAAATATTGTCGAGAAACAAATTGGAACATTTCGATTATCTTCATTATTGTTTTACATAAAGCACTTTCAAAATTTTTTTTTGGCATGTGTTGTTATTGACTTTCGTATTATACTATACTTTACGCAAAACTTGATGCGAAAGAGTTACTTTGACACTGTTTTGTTAAAAAAAAATCTCTTATTAATTGTATTTTTATATAATTGTATCCATTCAAAGATTAGAATATTCTATTTAAAAAAAATCAACCAGTTAATAATAAATTACACTTCTAAGCACACCGGTGACGTCATCTAAAGAGCAAACGTCCAATTTTCTTGAGAGCATTTAATTTACTACCTTTTTAGATTGTAGTGTAGTATTAAAAAAGAAGTGATCAAACCCAATTAACTGACAATAATTCATATATATTCGATTCGAAGCTTTGGATTTAAAAAGAGAATGAATGAGATAATAGTTCATTATCATTTATTTCTTAGTTCTTTGAGAAGTGAGTATTTTAATGGAATGTATTACACTTAGAATTTAGAGTAAGGTACGCATTATAAATTTTTCATTTCAAACATTTAATTCTAACTAGATCATTTTAACGTATCGTTTTTCAAAGCACCAAGTCGACTTTTTCTTGTTGACAGCATACACCTGCATACCTGGAATAAAGTACATTATATTAAAATAGTTTTCCTTATCTAAAATTACATCAACTTAAAATTGTTTCCGTTTGGTAAATGTGTAAGATTACAATTTTGCATATTCTAGATAAAGCTCCACTTATCTTGCCCGCAGATATTATATAAGATGACTAAGGGAATGGGATATAATGGGAAGGGAGATATGCATGTAACATTTTCGCAAGAGAAGGAAAATTCGAAATAAAACTTTATACCAATTCGCCTAGCGCGATATAGTAGATTAATTTATCGATCCTGGATGAGTTTCGAGTACAGCAATGGATATATGAGCTAATTTATTCTTCGCAATATTCCACCTGGTAATTAGTAATGCGATATTTAATATTACTAGGTAGTCATTATCATCATCTCAGCGCACATATGTCCCACTGTTGGGCTCGAGCCTCCTCCATAATGGGAGGGCAATTGACCTGCTATACCACGCTGATAAGACTTGTTGGTATAGAGGTTTCTTTTGAGTTTTCCATCTCTTGCATAGAAGTTATATGCATTTTGTATCCCTTAGTCGTCTCTCACGATCACCCACGGGTAAGATAGGGGGTGGTGAATTGTATTCTTACTCTGTCACAACACGGAAATATTAGATCGCAGTATCTATATTCCATTATTAATTTCAACCAAAATATCCATAGATCTATGATGCCCGCATCCAACAAGTTTCAGTAACTTTCAATAAGTCATCGGTCCAATTGGAGTACGGCATTCTTGATTAGGACTTATTAATTTTCTTACATAATAATATCTTAATGCAAAATAGTATTGGGTTAATATGGAATACAATGTGTCCTTACCCATTACTCTCTCATAGAAATTGGAAAAATTGGCTGAGAGGGTATCATCGGAAAGCAAAGCAGTGCTTGCAAGGAAAACTCTTGGAACACTTACTATGATTCCAAACCGTTGGTCAAGGGGTGATGACTACTTTTTTACTGCCTAGTAGCAATGAGCAAACACACTTGATGGTCTATGATACTGCTGTATATGAATGTTTCCAATATTAGGGGTACAGCTAAGCCACTTTCCAAATATGAAATTTTCGCCCTTGGGTGAGAATTGCCTCTAATAGTGGACGTCGTTAAGCAAATGATGATTGTATTTCATAACGTTGATTTACTTTACTTATCATGGAGAATTTTTTCAGATATTCATTAAATATCTCTTCTTCTTCTTAATGCATGGCCTCTGTAAGTGATTAACCACAACTTTGCCAATGTAAAAGTAAAATAAGTTTAAAAATAAGTAGATTTATATTATAGTCGTCAGTCATGTCGGTTTTTCTAGTCGTGTCCTGTCAAAGTCCCAGCTATAAATTCATCAAATATCTCCCTTCATCAATAAAGGAGAATGACAATGAGCTCATCTTCGAGAAGTCAACAATAGACAATGTAGAGCCGAATACGAAATGTCACAGTACCAGAAAGTATTTATCTCATTGGGAGGTTTGCTCAATAAAACTATAAACTATTAAAAATACTTACTCTTGACTAACTGTACAATATGTAGTTTTGTAAATCTCTGTTGTAATTTGTCGCGCGGAGTCGCACCGCGTCAAATATACACAAACGCCCGCACCGCCATCAACGGCGTTCGCGCATGCAGCATCACCAGTGGACTCCTTTGGTACCTGAATTACCAAATTGTAAATAACATATTAATAACGTGTTTGAAATATAAATTTATACTTTATACACAATTTTACAAATCACAGTTAAAGTATTTAAAAATAATTAGCAAACGCAGCCCGTGGGGTTGTTTGTAGAAGTCGATATATTGCAGCGCCGCCTGGTGGCGAGTTACAATAATGGGGATAGCATATAAAACTTTGCCGCAAAAATATTACTTTAATCTTTGTTTTATTATTTTTTACTATTTCTCTTTTTTAACTTTATTATATTTTTATTTTTACATCAAGTAGTAGTTTTAAAATCCAAATATATTAAAAAAAGAAGAATATAATATAATGCCACAAAAAAAAGTAAGCTAGACTTGGTTATCCAGATATTTAAGTTTTAGTTGTAAAGAAGTATAAATACTTACAGAGGAGTCTTTGGTCAGCTTTAGGCTGATAGTGGTGTCGTTGGTCGGCAGTAGAAGAGCATTATTGCTTTCATCAAGCAATGGTTGTATCCACGTGAAGTTCTGAAGATGGAAGTCTGCCAAGTTTGATTGCGCCGTAGGAACATTTGTTGTTGGAGGATTTGTCGCAATGTTTAAGATGAATGGCGTTGTAAGGACCCAGCCAGAAACTACACAAGATAAAATATGTTTTATAATTGATTATTGATAGACAGTCATTGCTTTTTAATTCAGTATTACAACCATATAGTCAATACAATTTGCTACTATGTGGTTTTAAAACTAAATATTGAGTTCACGTAATAAAATAGTCATTTCACTTGAAGTAGATCAGACTTATTAGCACCTATTACTTCGATTTAAGATATATATTGAATTGAATTGCTAATTTGTATCACGTTGATTTTGAATTTAATATTTTCGTTGATCAGATTTCGTATTTTGATGTTAATCACTTTTTCTAAAAGTAAGGAAGTTAGTTATACTTGATTGCATCAGAATAACTAACTAGCTGAAAATTTTAGATTTCTATGAAAAATAATGCAAAATCTATTGAAAATTGTACTGTAACCTGATTATCGTCAGTAGCTATGAGATATATACAGGGTGGAAGGGGACCGCTCCCGAAAACAAAGACAGGTAACCCTACTAGTTCTACTTGTAATGATAGGCATATATATATATATATATATATATATATATATATATATATATATATATATATATATATGTAGTTGGTAGTATTCTAAGCCGCTACCACAGAACAAATATAAAGTAAGCATACAGTAAGCTAAGTCATTTACTTTTTTTGCTTATAGCAGAGATCAAGGTTTGCTTCCAAACTTTATAACTTTTAATGTGAGTGAAATCTTAACCACCCATTATTTAGGCGGCCGGTGTCGTAAAAAACGGCTAAGGGATATAACATGCAGATAATATCTATGTAACAGAAGACAATCTCGAAGTAAATCCATTCACAGGAGGGTGCTTTCGCTCATTCCACTGGTGTACTCTTAACTACGATTTACACGGGATTTTTTTTATTGCTTATGGTGGCAAACGAGCAAGCAGCACACCTGTTGGTAAGTGTCACTGCTGCCCATGGAACTTTGCTATACCAAGGGTATAGCTAGGCCGCTGCCTGCCATTATAAACCCCAAAGCCACGCAGTTGGGCTTCTGGCTCTCTCGCTCACCGAACGAAGCGCAATAGCACGTTGCCATTACTCAGACGTCGGTCTTCTGCGAGAATGTGGTACTACCCTGGACGAACCGCGGCTGTAGACAGAGAACTGTCAACAGCGTGGTACTACCACTCTTAACGGGATGTAAGGAATGATGTCACATGGTATCCTAAACTCTCCACACAAAAGAAACGAGAAAAATTCACAATAAAGAACTTGTGAATTTATGATACAAGTCATATTTGAAGGTGTAACACAGTATTGCATTAAGTCCTGCAATGGTGCTGTTATTTGCCAAGTGACTATAACTACAATGCATCGTAGTATTGCCAGATCAGAAATTATTGCCAGGCAGGCCACCGAATACACCGAAGATAACGTTCAGGTACCAGTGGTGAGCTCAAATGGCGAAGGGGAGATAATATTGTAGATTATGGGACTAAACGCCACCCGGATGTTTCGGCTGCAAAATATTTAGTTCAGATAAATAGGATATCAAAAATGTATGAATGAAAATTTGTCGTGTCTTTAGTTGTCCTATGATGCTTCTGAGAAGATATGTTTTTTCACTGAATCAAAGACTGACAGATGACATTTTGGCAGCTCTAGATATGTAGTCAGAATTGTATTTTATACAAAAATATCTATTATGCAAAGGAATTATGTCGATGTATTAACATACACTGCACAAGATGGGGCTTTTCATAATTAAAGATTACATGCAGTGTTTTTCACGATCTATCGTATAAGCTTTTGACGTGATAAGCTCTTATAAATCGATGAACGGCAGTTGCACGCACGAAGAAGTGTCACGTTCCGCTGGAGCCAAGCGTGTAAGCGAGAGCGCAGTACAAGCGACAGAGACGCACGATCAGCCTAACCGTTCTTGCATTTCAAGAATTTCACGTAAACTATTTTGTAAACTGTTTATAAAGCCAAGTAAAAATTTAATATAGTTTTCATTGTTTATATTTGTTCAATTCATAAAAGTATGCAATTTTTTATCAACGTTTTCTTATGACGTAAAATTATCGTCTACAAACCGACTTTACACACAACTATATGGTTTTTTTTCTATTTTCTACATATTTTAAAACACTAGAAACAATAATTTCTTATTAGTATGAGCGCCCTACTTTTGTATTTTTTATTATTAAATTCGAGTATTCTAGAGAAACTGGTTTGGACATGGTGATTACTTATCCTATTCAGAGTACTCCCGTAGGTGCTCTGATTTTGCGATAATAAAACCCACGCTAGTGGTTGCAGATTTAACCTATATCTACATTCTTGCCCAGTATTAGGACATTTTAATTTTAGATTTAGAGTCCCTGAGCCGTCGGTAGCCGGAGGTAGAATAGCAACACCTATATATTGGTATAAATATTTTAGAGTTAGCTAACCTTATTTTCGTCTTTCAAGTAATATGTTCTTGTAATTGAAAATTTCTTAGTGGTAAAACCTAAGAAAATGCTAAACCATCTGTAATTTAAGTTTCATTTGTAATAATTCAATTTAGATTAATAATAATAATAATAAAACCTCCGGGCCAGTCGTTACCTCACCGTGAGGCTAACGCAAAACTCGGCGGAACATTATATGGCTCCCTAAGTTCTTTTAATATAAAAAAAAAATGTATCACAAGATTTACAGGAAAGCCAATAAACCGCAGGGCAGCTTGTGGCGAGCTGAATGTGAGTGGCGACACTGCGGTCCTGAATACTCCAGAGAGTCGATCAGGGCCCTGTCTCCAGCTGGCCTTCATTGGCTGACTAGAGTGAAAACCGAAGACTACCCGAAGGACTCTTAGCTCTGGCTTGCCTTAAACAGCTGGTCAGAGAGAGGTCGCCAGAGCTATATGCTCGGGAGTGGAAGTGTCATTTTCAAGGGCACAATTACGGGGAAACCGTGGCCCGTTTATCACAGACTCAATGGTGAAACCGGCGCCGCACCGCTTGACACCCCTAGCCACTTACACCAATGTTGCCCCCCTGTTGCCCGTATGGCTTGTGTGCCTGTGGCGACTATTTAGGGGCCCATTCAGTGAGTTGGCGAGTCACCGTCTGCCACCGTTCATCTCTTAATATGGGTTTGAAGACAGACGATAGTTATCATTTCATAGATGTAAAATGAACCAGTCCACTAAGCTCTCCCATATTCATATGTTACATACCATCATCACACAATAGTTTTATACTTACCGCTGACACTCCACGTATGTTATGTGCAGACGTGGAATGTCATCGGTAGATGTCCCATCCCAATATTTAGATTAAATTTCTCCAAAGGCCTCTGCGTGTTGGATCCATATCCCCATGTAAGCCTCCCAAAGGACAGGGTATCTTTCCTACGGAAGATCCCGTGATTAAAAGGGAGATAATAATAATAATATTTATTTGCGGAACATAGGTAATACAAGGTTTTAGAATTAGTTATGGTAAGCGAGTCGCTATGTTCTACCTTTCGGGCATGCAAATTATAAGGTATACAAATTTTTATTCGAGTTGTCTCTGTCTAATACATGAATAATCAAATTAAATGTCAAATTAACAAGATAATGTCATATCAACTAAATTTACATTACATAATTATCATTTAAGAAATCATTAACATTATGAAAGCAGCGCTCTACTAAAAAGTCCTTTAGACGTTTTTTGAATTGATTTACGTTTGTAAGTTTGATGTAGTTATAGTCTGTTTAATCTAAGAAGTGCACTTTGACAGCTGTCTGAGTAAGTTGTCTAGGTATGTGAACCAAATAATCGCTATCGAAAATATCCGATTTTACTGAGAAATCGATTTTGATTCTATATAATTAATAATCGGTTTATTTTTTAGTTTTCAAAAAGGTGATGAATAAATTAAGTGCTAAATTAGTACTAAGCAAATTTAATTATTCCAGCATAGAATCTACTCATCATATTTAGTAGGATTAGATTAATTAAAAACAAAAAGAAGTCTCGGGGCGGTTGGTCAGCCTTCAGAATGAATAAAATAAGGTCTAAAGGTGGAGACATTCTTACACAAACACAAGACGTGTTAAGCCGATGGAAAGAATATTTTGGCGATATGTATGCGGATGCTACGGTTGACGGCGGTGTCGCATGTGGTTTAGTAGAACAACATTCGACAGCGGCGTCCTCCGATGGCATCAGTATGGATGAAGTTGAATGGGCGATAAGAAGTTTGAAAAATGGTAAGGCAGCGGGCATTGATATGGTGTCTGCCGAGATGATCAAGCTTGGTGGCTCCTGTGTCTGGGAGGCGTTCCTGTTGCTCCTCAATTTATGTTGGAGCTCGGGAATGGTTCCCGGGGACTGGAATAGCGCAGTCATCGTGCCTTTGTTTAAAAACAAGGGTTCACGTTATGACTGCGCAAATTACAGAGCCATAAGCTTGACCCGTTTGGCAGCAAAAGTGTATGGTAAAATTATTGAAAGGAGAATGAGGATGGTGTCCGATGGTTTACTGTGTGAGACACAAGGAGGTTTCAGGAGTGGAAGGGGATGCATGGATCAAGTGTTCTCTCTGCGCAACATTGTGGAGAAGCATCTGGCTCTAGGTCAGAGGGTTTTCTGCAGTTTTGTGGATCTGGAGAGAGCATTTGACACGGTTGTACGAAAGGAACTTTGGGACATTTTACCGGAGTATGGTATTAACGGCAAACTCCTACAGGCTGTGCAGTCCAGTTACATGGGCTGTAGAGCCTGTGTGCGGCTGGATGATGGAATGTCGCCTTGGTTTGACGTCAATATCGGCGTTAAGCAGGGGTGCGTTCTGTCAGCCAGGCTGTTTATCATATATCTGGATAAATGTCTCCAAAGGTTGAACGATATGAATGTGGGAGTCCAGATGGGCGACTCAGTGGTCACTGCTCTGCTTTATGCAGATGATGCAGTCCTGCTGGCACAGTCAGCGACTGACCTGCAGACCCTAGTCGACACAATGACAGAAGATTGTAAGAAAAGGGGTCTACGTGTGAATGTGAGCAAAACCAAAATAATGGTCTTTGAAAGAGACGAGGCCAGAACAGATGTAAGAGTAACAATAGGTAATGATATACTAGAGCAAGTGGATGAATTTGTATATCTTGGATGTGGATTTAGCCGAGATGGAAGGTACACCACTGATATAGAGCGAAGAGTGAATGCGGGAAATAGAGTGAACGGAGCATTGGGGCAACTTCTCGGCAGCCACCACCTCAGCCAGAAGGCACGTGTAGCAATACATAACGCAGTGCTTGTCCCAACATTACTGTATGGAAGCGAGAGTTGGGTATGCAGAAAAGAGTATGAAAGTAAAATTAATGCGGTCGAAATGCGATCTCTGCGGAAAATCTGTGGAGTGAGGCTGACCGACCGCATTCGTAACGACGACGTAAGAGAGCGAGTAGGTATGAAAGAGAGTATTGGTGTAAAGATGCGAAAGGGCATGCTCCGATGGTTCGGACATGTGGAAAGAATGCCGAACGAACGTCTGGTTAAGAAGATATACAATGCGAAAGTGGAAGGATGTAGGTACCGAGGGAGACCGAGACTAACCTACCTAGACCAGATCGGTCATGTACTGAAGGAAGGTGGAGTCAAGAGTCTCCGAAACCGGCGAGCGTGTATGAAGAGAATTATGAATGTTGAGGAAGCGAGTGAAGTATGCAGAGATAGAGTTCTCTGGCACTCTGTTCTCTCTGCCTACCCTGCAAGGGATATGGCGTGATGATATGTATGTATGTATGTAAAACTGGATTTTAAAATAGCTATTTATTAAGAATTACTACTATTACTTGAATTATCAGCGTCGCGAACATTAATAATTATTTCCTCATCAACCAAAGAGTCGAAATGTACATCTCTGTCAAAATCTCTATTCGATTAATTGTATTTTTCTAATATTTTTACCGATTATTTGAATATTTGTGAATTGGAAGTTGTCAAGCACTATTGTATAGAACGTGATGACGTGACATTGTTAGGTCGTCACTAACAATTACTATTTACCATGTTATTTCTATTTTAAATTAGTTTTACGAGTTTCAACATTAGATTATTGTACAAGAAAGTCACCCGCAATGTTAATTATGTAAATAACTTAATAGTTGTTTAAAATTTCAGATTTAGTGTTTACAATCATGTGTATACGTTTGACCGAGGTTATTGTGTATTAAAAAATGCAAAACGTCAAAATGCACTTCTTAGTTTAGATGAACTATAGATATTTTATTGTAAACCGTAGCTGCCATACATAAGACATTTTTATGCATTAATGCTGTAGTGGCCTTTTTTATCCTTAACCTAAAGTGGCAATGATCCAAGTGTCTCAAATAGATGAGAGTTAGTTTTGACGAAAACAGCTGTTTCGTAAATATATAGTGAAGGTAATGTCAGAATTTTATATTTTTTGAAAAATGGCTCACAGCTGACTTGTGTTCTTAAATTAAATATTGCTCGGATACATCTCTTTTGCATTTTAAAAGCTATGTCTTTGTTTGTAGAGTTACCCCAGAATATAATTGCATATCTTAAATTTGTTTCAACTATTCCATGATAGGCCATAATTAAAGCATCATAATTTAGAACATATGCAAGTTTAAAAAGTACGTAGGCAGATTTACTATTTTTTTTACAAAGCATATTTATATGAGCCTTCCAATTAATTTCACTGTCAATAATAAGTCCTAAAAATTTGTTACTATTTACTTCAGTTATTTTATTAGCTTGATAATTAATATTTAATATTGGAGTAGTCATTCTTTGGTGAAATTGAATAAAATTGGTCTTCTTAAGATTTATTTTTAAATTATTCTCAGTCAGCCATTGTATTATTTCTGTCAAAGTATTATTTATGTAGTTTCATATAGATTAATGTCATTACAGGTTATTATAGCAGTACTGTCATCAGCAAATAATGACATTGGTTGCGATACTGCATTAGTTAGATCGTTTATGTATATTAAGAATAATAGTGGACCTAACACATTGCCTTGGGATACGCCATGATTAATAATGTGCTCATCTGATAAATATTCTACTTTAAATTTATTTATAAAATTAATTCCCTTAATGCAGGTATATTGAACCCGATCAAGTAAATACGATTTTATTAGTGTAAGTATATTACCTCGTAAACCATAAGCTTCCAATTTTTCAGCCAATATATTGTGATCTACATGGTCAAATGCCTGGGTCATGTCACACAATATCCCACAAACCGGAATATTTTTGTCCACATTACTAAGTATTATATTCAAAAAATCATAGATAGCTCTATTAATGAATATTCCCTGTCTAAAACCTTTTTGCTCTTCTGCGAATAGATTAAAGATTTCCAAATATGAGTATATTTGCTTATATAGATACTTTTCAATATTTTTTTAAAATATTGGTAAGAGAGCAATAGGTCTATAACATTCCATATACTCGCGATTGTCCTTTTTAAATATTGGTTTGATTATTGATTTTTTAATTTATCAGGATATACTCCGTTACTTATACATAGATTAATAATATGGCTAAGCGCTTTTGCTATGTTTTCTTTTACGAGTTTAATTATTTTTGTTGTTATGCCGTCATATTCTACACTATTACTATTTGCTAACTGAGTGATAATTATTTTTACATCCGATGGTATACTTGGTCGCATAAACATTGATTCTCTGACTTTGAAAATGTATTTAGTCATCATTTTGTTACTATTTGACAATGGCATGACTTTATCAGCAAAATAATCATTGAAAGCATTTGCTATGTATTGAGGATTACTAATTATTTTATTATTACTTACTACTTTGTTAATATATTTCTTATCTTTTACTTTAGTTTTATTAACCCATATTATCCCAATGCTCCATTTAAGGTGCACTAACATTTTAATGCTCAGTTCTAATATTTCGTAAGTGAGGGTAGAACTTATATTTTTTTCTTAAGCTGACATACTATTCTTAAAATTTATAATAGCGGAGAGAGATTACATGCGTTTTCTGTAAATTTAATGCCTTGGGAAGATATGGGTTAATTATTGCCCAAGTTGTTTTTTGAATATTTTTCGATATTTTTATAGAACAAATATTTTGAGATCGTTGTGTTTGACTAATAACCTTCTTAAAAATATTATTATATTTTTTATATTTAAAGCGATTAAATTCATTAGGATTCCGTCGATATAACCAAAACAATTTTCTTTTATTTTTAGTGCATAATTTTATACCTTTGGATACCCATTTTAACTTTCTTTGTGTTTTAAAAACTGTGATCTTAAAAGGAAAGCATAAGTCATAAAACAACTTAAAAGTATCAAAAAATAAGTCATATGCACGATTTGGGTCCTCAATAACAAAAATTTCTGAAAATGTTAAGTTATTTAGGTAATATTTAAATTTCGACATATTTTCTACATTAAAATCACGATGTTTTACGCGCCAGTAGTTCAAGTAGTTTTTTTGAGTCACTGGGATTTCTAACAATTGTGAAGTGTGATCTGATAGAGTTAGGTCTATTATGCTAGATTTGCACTTTTGTTTTATGTTGTGTATAAAATTGTCGATGAAAGAATTAGTTTGAAGTCTAGTAGGACTCTTTAGCTCAAATCTGAAATTATAATTGCGCAGCAGGCACTCAAAGTCTAATGATACATAATTTTTATTTAAAATGTTAATGTTAAAGTCACCTGCGATTATAATGTTATTCGTGTCAGCTTTCTTGGAAACATATTTAAGTATAAGTTCAAATTTCTCAAAAAATATTTTCAAGTTATCTTGTTTTGGTATTTTATATACACACACCACAATCATATGCAGGTTAAGTAATTCTATCGCACAACATTAAATTAATCCTGAAATAGAAATGCTTTTAATATAATCTAGGACTCGCCATTGATGTCCATTTTTTACTAAAATGCATGCACCACCTCTTTTAGAATGTCTGGGACTAAAATATATAGCTAAATTATAGTTGGGTATTGTTAAATGATTTTCCAAATCGGACAGCATAAAATGTTCGGAAATACAAATGACGTCTATATTTATCTTATTAACTGATAGCTCGTCTAAACATATCACCAATTCATCCGCTTTATTCATGAGACCCGCTATATTTTGGTACATGATATTTAAGGTGTTATTAGTGAAAAACTGCATGTTTTCATTCTTGTCATAACTGTGAGTAGCACTATTGTTTATATTACTGTCATGTATATTAATGTCAATTAAAAGTTGTTGAATGTCTTTAAATATTATAATCAAACCATGATTGTTTATTATTCCTGATGTCTTATAAAACATGGTATAGTCATTTCTTAGGTTCTTATTAGAGCACAGTATGAAGGCATGTTCATGTGTTAATATGTCAAGATACAGCAAATTACTAAAATTTTCAACTCTCCAGTTAAACATATTTGAATGATATTTATTTTTATAAGTAGGTAAGAATATGATCATATTTATTTCCTTGAGAGCATTACGAATATCGTGAATAAGTTCAAAGTAGTCATTAGTGGTAATAAAGTCTTTGCTGCCGATTTGTAATATACAGTAATCTGTCATAGTATAGTCTTTTAATTTATGCTTTAGACCATTTAGCATTTGATTTATACCACCATTCGTAAGTAAATAATGACATATGCTGTACTCTTGTAGTCTTCTTTTAGCTATGAAATATGTACTGTTGTGTTTGGCGGTGCTAATGAGACAAATCTTATGTTTTAATTGGGTGCGTGGCGGTTGCTTTGTTGTGTATTAAAGTTATGGAGTCATGTTTATTCTGTTGCCGAGTTCGAGATACATTATGAGCGTTTATAGTATTGGTTGTCAGTGTTTTAAGATTTTGTGATTGAACTTCTTGTCTTTGCTTATCAGCTAATTGTGATTTAACTTTAATGGGCTGGATGTAGCTGGATGTAGATATAACTTGTTTTTTTTTGTATTAGTTCTTCGTTGTGTTCTTTTTATAAGTTATTTTCTGACGAAAGCTTTTTGATTTTATCGTGTGCATTATTAAGTTTAATCATTAAATTGTGAATTTGTTCTTCCAATTTTGCAACTACTTCTTTTTCATCATTTGTGCGATCAAATTCCTTTTCTATTGATTCATTTAAAGAGCTTGAATCAGAGATAGTACGTTTTCGCCGAAATATAATATTATCGAGATGAATGATTCATTATGAAAAATCATATATGGAGAAGATTACAATCAGAGATAACATATATAATAGCATATATAATATATATATATAGAATCACATCCATAAAATAAATATCGTGTATTTCGCCTTAGCATTCAACCGATTTTGAAGTTAGTGTTCTGGCAACACTAATGAAATTTGCATGTCCTACAATTAGTCGCGGTAGTGTAGTGGCAGCACGATTGGGCCGCAATCCCAATAGGCGCGGGTTCGAATCCCGCTTGCGACATCATTTTTCATTTCGTAATCGGATTTTATAAATAATTAAGCATATTAAATGCTAAATTTCAGTAATTTAAACACTAATGATGTTTAAAATGTCAATTTATTATCAGTAGAAACTGAAACGCGCCCGGTATTTTTCAACTTATAGAATGACAATTTAAAAGTAGTGAAAATTAACGGTCAGAATAAATACAAAGATATTTTTATTACATTTCCAAACTGCAATTGCGTTATGTTTTTGTATTTAGAGTATGCCACGATAGTATTATAAATCCATTACATTTTACCAGGTAAATACTACGTAAATATCTTTACTTAAAGGTCATTAGGTATGATATATGTATTTAAAGATGTCAGATTTATCGGCTAATGATCTCAATTAATATGCATTTACATTCAATTCAATACATTCAAATTTGTTATAAAAATGTTGTTAAATTAAATATTTACTCACTTTGTGACTGGTCACTACGTGCTGCTTCCATGGTAGGTGTCCACTTATATTTATGTCTGCTTATAGATTTAAGGACAGGTCTAAAGTGAAGTGGACGTGTTGACCCAAAATCTAGACACAATAAAAGCAATTTTTTCGAAGTATAAAGCGAAAGTAATTATCTGACAATAATTGAAATGCCAAATCATAATTATTATCTCTAATGAATGCTTTGGTATAAAACTAAGGATCCCAGTTATTGAATGTAATTTTTTGTAAGCTGTCGCTTACATATTGTAAGCTGTCGTTTACACTTTGTAAGCTGACACTTACACTTTGTAAGCTGTCGCTTACACTTTGTAAGTTTTTATCAATATAGTTATAATTTCACTACTGAATTTTGAATTGGGTATCCCTAAGTTGAGATGAAATTTGCATATAGGTTTAGTTTGGGTAATAAAGCGTGGTTAGTTAAGTAACGCCATTCCAAATCCAATATGGCGGATTCTCATATAAAGCGAACCGGTTATTTTATGAACCCTTGCTATTGGTACCAAAAAAACATTGCTGAAAGTATACGAAATATAAAATTATTTATTTATTATTTATTCAATTTAGTCAAATTAAAACAAAAAATTATAATCATACGAGCGTTATAATTTCAAAAGTTTGTACGTAGGTGAAAAACACAGAAAGTTTTTTGGATTGCCGAGCGCGAAGTTTTTAATACCGACATTCATTGTGAGAAATCTTATTATATGATAGAATGATGATGTTTACCCAATGATTATCATATATATATATATATATATATATATATATATATATATATATATATATATATACAGGGTGTCCCAAAATTCAACGATAAGCTGGCACCAGCAGGTGGACCTACATATGACTACTCGAGAACAGAAAAGAAAAAAATTCTACCTTGATTTTTTTTTTCATTACGACAAAAAAACCAAAATCTTTAAAAATGGACATCTTTTATTATATTATTAAGTGCTATTGCTACAGTTTTACAAGTAATTCTGTGATTTTTTTTGTATTGGCAAGGTAAGTAGCACTACTATCGATCACAGCCATTAAAAATTCCAGAATATCTATAGTTTTTACACAAAAATCAATCAAAACTATGTTTTTTTCATAAATTATGTAAGATTTTGACTTTCAGCTCACTTTCACTCATCATAGTGAAAAAAAAAAGTATGGACACTACTGTGGCAAATAGTATTAAAAATTGGCGCAACTAACTACAATTCTAAAATGGTATAACATTCAAGGCAAACTAGCTACAAAAATATACTTAGGTGTACTATTTCAAAATAACAACCATATTTCGAAAATTGTTAGTGTTGATAGTAATCACTTTTAGTAAGTAGCCAAAATGTTTTTGTAGCAAGTTCCCAGAATTTGAATGAGACATGTGCGTAGTCCGTAGATCCACAGTCTGAATTATTTTATGGCGAAGCTCGTCCAAGTTTGCAATCGGTTTTGTGTAGACTCTGTCCTTTAGACAACCCCAATAGAAAAAGTCCAGGGGATTTAGATCGGGTGAACGGGGTGGCCACAAGATAGGACCAAGTCGACCGATCCAACGCCCTGGGTACTCTTGGTCTAAGTACTCTCGCACAGGACGGGCATAGTGAGCTGGGCAACCATCGTTTTGAAACCACATGGTTTGCAAATCACTTAAGGGCACATCTTCTAATAATCCTGGCAACTCATTTTGTAAGAAGTTTAAATAACTATTGCCATCTATGTTTCCTTGTAACTCAAAGGGCCCTATCACTTTGCCATTTATTATGCCAGTCCATAGGTTAACCTTAAATTGGTATTGGGATTGTCTTCTCTCACCAGGTGCAGATTTTCATTGTTCCAGCTATGAAGATTGTGAAGATTTAAATATCCATCTTTCTTGCAGGTTGTTTCATCACGACGACGTGACGTTTTAAAATTCTATGTGCAGTACTTTTTGGGATTCCCGTTGCTGCTTGTACAGCACGTACAGAGGTAGTTGAATCGTTTTCTATTTCAGTGAGAACTTCTTCATCGTGTTCCGATCTAGGTTTTCCAGCGTTTCGCCTGTCAGATGGTATACGATCCTCCGAAAAAGCTTGATACACGTTAATAAATACGCGATAATCCGGATACCTTTGAAGATTAGGGTACCTTGCTCGATATAATCTGCTAGCAGCGTTGGCATTGCATCGGCATTCTCCTTAAATTAGGTGCATATTAGCGTATTCTAACGCTGTGTATGGTAGCGGCATGATGAATGCTAAACACTTGAAAATAAGGCAAAACTTCTTTAAAAAAAAACACAAAATCACAGTCTAAAATAATGCCAAGTCAGGTCAATTTCCAGGTCACTTAATTCAATCCAAAAGTCGTCAGTACCAGAGCCACTTTAATTAAAACAGAACGGTGTGCAGTAAACAAAGAAGTAGAGCATACTGACTTGCTGTGCTGCTGAGGACATTAATTACTTCTCCACCTGCATTAATGTTACTAAACAATTAGCATCTATCTATCTCCCTCTAACGTATAATCTCTCTGTCTCTGTCTAACTTATTTTATCTTATGGACTACGCACATGTCTCATTAAAATTCTGAGAACTTGCTACAAAAACATTTTGGCTACATAGTAAAAGTGATTACTATCAACACTAACAATTTTCGAAATATGGTTGTTATTTTGAAATAGTACACCTAAGTATATTTTTGTGGCTAGTTTGTCTAGAATGTTATACCATTTTAGAATTGTAGTTAGATGCGCCAATTTTTAATACTATTTGCCACAGTAGTGTCCATACTTTTTTTTTTCACTATGATGAGTGAAAGTGAGCTGAAAGTCAAAATCTTACATAATTTATGAAAAAAACATAGTTTTGATTGATTTTTGTGTAAAAACTATAGATATTCTGGAATTTTTAATGGTTGTGATCGATAGTAGTGCTACTTACCTTGCCAATACAAAAAAAATCACAGAATTACTTGTAAAACTGTAGCAATAGCACTTAATGATATAATAAAGGATGTCCATTTTTAAAGATTTTGGTTTTTTTGTCGTAATGAAAAGAAAAATCAAGGTAGAATTTTTTTCTTTTCTGTTCTCAAGTAGTCATATGTAGGTCCACCTGCTGGTGCCAGCTTATCGTTGAATTTTGGGACACCCTGTATATATATATAATATATATATATATATATATAATATATATATATATATATATATAATATATATATATATATATATATATATATATATATATATATATATATATATATATATATATATATATATATATATAATATATATATATATATATATAATATATATATATATATATGTTTTACGTATATCGTATACGTATTATCAATGATTGATTAATCTTACCCTATTAGGTATGCGTCCGATATATCAAAACGAATCTGAAATCGGATTTCAGTCAGAAATCGTATCGTATCGATATTCAACACTATACAAACTGATTTTAGAAAACGTATTTTGGCAGAAACTAAATCAACACATATCAAAACAAAACGACGAAAACGCAAACTAATAATAAATCTAATCATCGCGCAATCGTTTTCTATTGCTAGTTTTGCAAACCAAACCAATATTTGAAAACTTACTAACTATCTCTTTCACTCCGCTAAGCGATCGCTTAGTCAGAATGAGAGAAACCGAATTTCATTAAAATTCGCCTCCTTTCATTCTAACTAAGCGATCGTTTAGTGCAGTGAAAGAGATGGAGAGAATTGCGGTTTCTAAGAAACTAAGAATGGCAGATTGATACGAAACAGAATTATACGGGACAGGGAATAAGATCTATATCAGAATGCAACTACTTCCATGATAATATTACGCAATACGTTTAAGTTTTGCGTTTGTTAAATAGATTTTTTGAATTATTGGAGGGTTTTGATCCACACTTGACCTTGGTGATACGTGCAGTGTGCGCGTAATGTTATTTTTGTGTTCTCGTGAACTATATAATTATATAGGTATTTTATGATTCAATACTATACTAACGTATGTTAGTATCGTACATACGATTTGATGATAAATAAGAAATAACTATTAAATGTAACATGGTAAGAAAAAAATCATACTAAAAATGTACATAATCATGAAATCATTGTAAATATGACGATTTTTAAATACGCCAGAAAGTTTTGTATCACACTCAAAACAAAACATTTTTGCTAGTCAAGTACTCTAGTTAAGCCTAGATAAAGCATGAAGGAAAATCGTACACCTAAATCCAATCAACAAAGAAACTAAAGAAAAATATTTTGAATGCGTTTGTTCGTTTGCGTTTTTCGTTTGCAACGCTAAAATAACTAAAACCATCGAATATCGATCGAGACTAAGGTAAATCCGCTCCGACAATCGCTCTGGAAATCGATTTCTGAAATCGGTTTTTTAAATCGATTTCAATATCAGAAATCGAATTTGTATCGGTTTGCGTAAAAATCTGAAAACGCCCATCTCTATACCCTATGACATGATAGCTAAATTTCCTTACGTGTTCTCATTACAGAGTCGTTCATTCTGACAAGAGAAGAAGACTGAAACGAGACTGACTGACTGAAGACAGTGGCCATAGCAATTTTTAATATTGTTTTAATGCAAATACAAAATAACATTACTTTATAAATTATATAATTAGTTTACTGACGATTTAATATACCTTTACTATCTGGTAACTGCCAAAATCAATATGATCAAAAATTTATAGAAAACTCATTCTTATTATCATTCTTAATTGTAACAAGGGTAGCTGACAGCTGACATATTTTTAAGTTTTATAGAATACAGGATAGTCCACTACTGCAGAACGCAGTAGTGAATTCTTATATTGTAAATACTATTGTTTATTCTACGGTCTAATTAAAGTCGTGCTAAATGCATCCCATCATATATATATATATATATAGTATTTTGATTTTATCGTGTGCATTATATATTTATATATATATATATATATATATATATATATATATATATATATATATATATATATATATATATATATATATATATACTGAATGATATTCGTTCTCAATTATTAAGCATGCAATTTCATTCGCTACCATTTATTTTTCATATGGCAAAATTGTGCATGCCTCGAATAGATTGCGATTTACATTAAACACAAGTGAACAACAACAACAACAAGTGTTTAATGTAAATCGCAAAGCATAAAACAGTGAGGTATAAAGTAGTGCAAATGCTAATGGCATTCCATTATAATAATAATTATAAAATATAATTATAAATTGATTTAGTTGTCGGCTACTGTTTATAAGGTATTTGCTGCTGAAGTCAACTAAAGTCACGAAAATCAGGGTACAGTACAATACACTTGAATTTTTATCGCGTCGGATCAAATATGTATGTCTTCCCTCTTCATAATAGGAGCGAAATTAACCTACTATACTTACTACGCTGGTCAGACGTGTTAGAAGAGGGTTTTAATTCGAGATTTCTATATTGCTTGCTATACATTATCCAGAAATTAGTTCGAAACATTCTAACCAAAGATAAGTACCTACTAAAATTACATTCTTTCGCTATTAATCCGAGTCTCAAATGTAATATTCCCAGTAGCAGACGTTTGAATAAACCGAGATTAGGTTAATTTATACCATTTTATTATTACATTAATTTTCATACTCGTAAATAAATGAAAATTTACGAAATCTGCACAGTGAGAAATGTGTACCGTGAATGACCGCGAATTTTAGGTAGAAAATTAACATATTCAATCAAATATAAAGATAATTCGTTCGTTCAAAAGAATGATTAATATTTTCCATTTTTATAACAGAAATACAGACGGCTAATCATCATTCTCCTACTCTTATTCCAATTACTTGCGGTCGATGCAATATGTACTTCTTCCTTCCTTCCATCGTATATATTCTAAAAGCCAGTAAGTTTGCCTGACTGTCTGACATCAACCCTCCTTTGGAAGAAATATAGACTTCTAATATGTTTTATATTAGAAAATAATTATATAAAATTGCCTCACCATCGCCACCATCGCTATAGTCTTCTTCCAATTCCACTCTAATGTCGACCGGCTCTGAGTCTACTGGGATAAAATAATTTATCAATGAGGTTTTGCTGTTAATGAGTTACAACCTGTTTTGTATTTTATTATTTGTTTTTCAATTTAGTTACGAGTAGAGGTTTCTAATTAGTTTTCTTTTGTTTTTTTTAAACACTACCCTGCACTAAGGAAATAATCCTTGGATTGCGTGGGACTTTAAAAACATGCAATTAACGCAAAAAATTACATCCAGACTCAAAACAACAGTTTGTGGATTGCACAAAGTATTGTCCTGCATAGGAATCAAACCCACGGCACTGGCACTGAAGGTCGATATCCACTACGCCATCTGTGCAGTCAAGTCAAATTAGTTTTAAGTTATGTTCGAAAGATATTATGCCTTCGAAACCCCAATATCGATCTTGATCACTCGTATCATCAAAGCTAAAATGCGTTTACTTTGTATTTGTAATCGTTTGTTTGCTTACTGTAGTAACTTTTATTCTATTTTATTAGTCTACGCCTTCCACTAGGCGTCGGTTTGACTCAAAGCAATATGTTAATAATTATGCATCCATCCTTACCATGATGCTACGTTTCATAATTATTTGGATTGATTGCCTAATAATACATTTTATAGAAGACTGCTTTCCCGTTTATCACTTAGCAGGCACAGTTTTTAACTTGACGCTGTGAAGTGAGTCTTAACAGTAACCCCGTTACTACAATTTACACGACCCTGGATTTCAAAGCCGAAACCTCATTTAGCAATAACATACTTATCGGTATACTAGCGAGAGAATTAGTTAGTAATCTATAATATCATCTGCGATATAATAAAATCTTGAACAAGTCATATTTAGCTCTTAATGTGATACTTCATGAAGCAAAAATGTATTTAATGTCTGCGTGGTTATAACAAAGTATACGGCTCAATATGCAGTATATATACTATATACTGCATATTATATACTATATTTACAAAGATTAGAATGAATTTAAATCTTTAGATGGACATATCTTCAATAAGTTATTCAAAATTGGACGCAAAATTGAAAGAAGTAATTTTAAAGAAAGAACTGTATTTAAATTATTAAGATTTGCATTTAACATGGTAGAAAACTTTAAAAAAATATTGATAATGAATTGGAATGCCTCTCGTAAATACGACAATACTAGTGATAATTTGGTAATCGTACGTAACGCTTACGCTAGTTTAATTGGTAAAACTGTTGAAGTAAATTAACGTAATAAAATTACCATTGGATATGCGATATATGGATTTTTTACACATTACACAATTTACACATGTGGCGAAACTTTTTGCTCGCAAAAATATTTTGGTAAACCACTGTAATTTATCATTTCGTACGTTAATTTGTCGTTTCGCTGTTAGTAATTTAGTTATATGGACAAATTTGTAAATACTTGTGTGATGACGGTTTAAGAATTCATTGTACCATAACCTCTTAGTTTGTGTGAGATTCGTAAGAACCAGTTGAGCGATCGTTACGAGGATGGGCAATAGATCTATACCGGGCAATTTATAATACAAATTACCATTATCAATCTACATGCCAAGAATGGTGATTCTAGCGTTATTTTCCTTGTAGCTTATGTATCACAGTAGACGCCGATAAACTATTGAATAAATAGATAATTTTTATGACTTAATTGAATAATCCGTTCTCAATCAAATAAAAATCAAATGTAGCAAGCAGGCTAATATGCGCACCAAAATCAGTAATTATATGTTCCCAAAATGTTTCATGACAAGATGCTAGATGGATAATGTTTGATAGATGACACATTATAATATTTAAGATGTAGTACTAATCTGTAGACTTACGTTGCGGTGAGGGATATGAAGCAAATGCGGCCATTGGTGATTGAGCCGGTCCGAAGTCTGCATAGTTTGAAGAGCTATATGAACTACCTGACGCAGGACGAGCCAGCATGTTACTTGTTATTGACAGAGCTAAAAAATATTTTTATTAGGACTACGGTATGGATTTATTTTTCGTATCTATCTGGCCCACTTAAAGGGTGTAACGTGGGCGCATTTTTATCATCTACTTTGTACCTTTTGACCGTCCAATAATAGCCTTGATTTTGTTATCAGCCTTTTGGGAATGCTTCACATTTAATATTTTGCTATAAACATAAGCTGCTATAAAAATTAAACTAAAGCTTATATCATTATATATCTTTTGTCAGTCTATAATATACATTTTTTATGTTAAATTAGCTAAGGGGTCTACGCGTGAATGTGAACAAAACCAAAACAATGGTCTTCGAAAGAGATGAAGCCAGAACAGATGTAAGAGTAACAATAGGTAATTATGTAGGTACTAGAGCAAGTGGATGAATTTGTATATCTTGGATGTGGATTTAGCCGAGATGGAAGGTACACCACTGATATAGAGAGAAGAGTGAATGCGGGAAATAGAGTGAACGGAGCGTTGGGGCAACTTCTCGGCAGCCACCACCTCAGCCAGAAGGCACGTGTAGCAATACATAACGCAGTGCTTGTCCCAACATTACTGTATGGAAGCGAGAGTTGGGTATGCAGAAAAGAGTATGAAAGTAAAATTAATGCGGTCGAAATGCGATCTCTGCGGAAAATCTGTGGAGTTAGGCTGACCGACCGCATTCGTAACGACGACGTAAGAGAGCGAGTAGGTATGAAAGAGAGTATTGGTGTAAAGATGCGAAAGGGAATGCTCCGATGGTTCGGACATGTGGAAAGAATGCCGAACGAACGTCTGGTTAAGAAGATATACAATGCGAAAGTGGAAGGATGTAGGTACCAAGGGAGACCGAGACTAACCTACCTAGACCAGATCGGTCATGTACTGAAGGAAGGTGGAGTCAAGAATCTCCGAAACCGGCGAGCGTGTATGAAGAGAATTATGAATGTTGAGGAAGCGAGTGAAGTATGCAGAGATAGAGTTCTCTGGCACTCTGTTCTCTCTGCCTACCCTGCAAGGGATATATGGCGTGATGATATGTATGTATGTGTAAATTAGTTAATCTTTTTAATAGCTTTATTTGCAAAAAGTTTAAATTCTATTCTAATTTAAGTCTGATGTCTTACTTATTTATATAGGCCTTACTACATAGTTAGGGTAGGATAGGTAGCAGCTAAGATATGTTTTATACTAGTTATTTCATTTAAAAGAAATATTTTATTGCTATTCTTTGCCTTTGTTTTTATCCTTTTTGCATAGCAATTTAATAGCAACGCACAGCAGATTGGCTATTCAAATTATATTTTGTTTATTATTGTTTGTTAATTATTACTATTTAGAAGTTGGTAATTAAAGTAGGTAATGATAACTTGTATACCGTCAGATTGTTGATAAACTCCTTGTTCTTTTACATCGTTAAAATGAGTCCAAATTAAATAATTTAAATAAAAATTAATAAATTATTTTAAATTCAAATTAATTAAAAAAGAATACTTACGATAGGCGTTTATCCCTCCATAACCTCCAGCTGAAAATTAATAGAAGTTATGAATACTTATTAAATAAATACAAAACTACCCTAGTCTTAAAGTAATTCGTGAGAATTTATAATAGATTAATCGCTTAAGAATATAAGTGCGAGGAATCATTCACTAATTGTGGTATGTGTCGTTCAAGAGGCTCAATGGACGACCACGGGCATACTAACATTGTTAAAAAAATAAAAAGGAATAAAATTTTAAAGCAATTTCATTAGTAAAGTTCTCGCGAACTGCTAAATGGGCGGAGACTCCTTTCTGTTTTTGAGAAAGTGAAGGAAGGAGCGGCTTGCAATCTCTTAATCTTCTATACACGTACCTCACTACCGCCATTTGGGCAGAATTTCGATATACGCGAGTGTTGGCAGAGAATCCTACACACTCTTCCGTCGCCCCGGACAGATGGGAGTAACAGTCAGATTATAACCGGCCAAAAACAATAATAAGAAAGGTAAAAATAGAAAAATGATTACCTGCTTTGTCTACAGATTCCGCGTTGACTGCGTTTGTCGCGTTTGGTTTAACTACTACCAGTGAAGTTAGTGGAGTCACGAACGAATACTGAAATTTTTTAGATATAGCAACAAGTTAGAAACGAAATTATTACTAGATAATATGTTATACTAAATATATACTGTATTATATGTTTTTCAAAATTCAAGTAGCGATGAACTGTATTCTTAGTTCTTATTGTATATGGGTGAAAAACCGCCCTTTTCTATGAAAATATTCGTAAAACAAATATGCATTGATTTTTATTATTATTAAAAAAAAATACTACCCTGAATTAAGGAAATCATCCTTGTATTGCGGGGGATTTTACAAACATGTAACCCATAATTAACATAATCAACTAAATATAATTAAACTAGAGAATTATAAATTAATTCTACCTTTAGTGCAATATCGATTGCATTTTTCTCATGTACGCTCTTTTCACCATCAGTTTCAGCTGTGTCTTCCCCAGCATCAATTTTATCGAGGAGTTGCTTAATGGTGAGGTATGCCCACAATCGTTCCAAGCCTTCGTAACCCGTTTTCTTCTTTTCCACTGGGATCTTAGGCAGGATCTCATATCGTTTCTGTTGATATTAATAATTAAATATATTATAGGACAAGGTGTGGTTTTATGATATCAGTTTTATATATCTTCTTATTCTCAGCTCATATACATCCCACTGTTGAGCTCGAGCCTCCTCCATAATGGGAGGGTAATTGACCTACTATACCACGCTGGTCAGACGTGTTGGTATAGGGTTTTGTTTCGAGTTTTCTTTCTCTTACATAGATGTTATATGCATTTTATATACCTTTAGGCGTCTCGTACGATCACCCACGGGTAAGATAGGGGGTGGCGAATTGTATTCTTACTCCATCACCACACGGAAAATTATTTTATCATTAAGACATTATAGTACATACATATTTTTTATAGTAATAGTTTATTCAATATTTAATTTAATTTATGTAATTTTAATATATGTATATATAAATTTATATATTTATAAGCAGTTGAACCTGATTTACAAATCTGATTGATCTGAAATGATTACAAATTGCCTGTTACTCAACAGGCAATTTGTATTTGTAGTTGAAGAGTTCACAAGATAGTCGACTCAAATAAACTCATTTGCAAAAAAAACGGGCGGTTTTGATTTTCATTCATATTTAAAAAGATACAATACCAAAAAGGTTTCAATCGTTTGTACACGTTACTGGCCGGTTTTAAAAATGCTGTGGTATTTAAAAAAGTACGTTCTAAATTCAATTTTTCATTTGATGTTCATTTTTACAGAAAACCCCTTTTTATCCTACATTTTTGGCGCGAAGTTCCAGAAGTTAACATCGACTTTCATAACTTTTATTCAATTTTTATCGATTAATTTCATATCCTTGACTGTCAAAGCTTTATTTAATGCTGTTTGGCTGTATCAAAAATGGTAGATAAAGTGGTAAAAGCTACCAAAATTATCGCGCTGCTTGAAGAGGGTTGCAGCCAATGTTTCGTGGCTAGGAGGCTAAATGTTAGTCGCTCGACAGTCCAAAGGACCTGGCAGCGATATCAGGAGACTGGTTCCGTCGAGAGAAGGCCTGGTTCTGGAAGAAAACCATGTACCCAACCACGGGATGATCGTTTTCTTGTGAGTCGCGCATTGAGAAATCGCAAATCTTCGTATGTGGATCTTAAGAACAACCTCCAAGAAGTAAGAAATGTGCATATTAGTCTATGGACGGTCAGGAGGAGGCTTCTCGCTGCCAATATACGCAGTCACCGCCCGGCCCGCGGCCCCAAATTACTCCGTGAGCACAGAGTTCACAGGCTTAGGTTCGCTAGAAATTGTGAATCATGGACTCAAGACGATTGGAATAGGGTTTTGTTCTCTGATGAAGCCAGGATATCTCTGTTCGGTGAAGATCGACGTCGGCGAGTGCTAAGAAGACAAGGAGAACGCTTTGCAGAGGCATGTTTCGAAGAAATCACACCTTATGGTGGGGGCTCTGTTATGTTTTGGGCAGGAATAAATTCAATGGATCGTACAGAGTTAGTCTTCATTGAAAACGGCTCACTGACTGGGCATCGATACATAACGGAAGTTCTAATTTCTCATGCACAACCCGCATTGGCCGCTCTAGGTGAAGACTCGATTTTTATGGACGACAATGCTCGCGCCCACCGATCCCGCGATGTTAATGCGTATGTGCAAGAGGTCGGCATTCGTCGTTTGGATTGGCCAGCTCGAAGTCCCGACCTCAATCCCATAGAGCATGTCTGGGACGTTCTGAAACGGCGTGTGAGATCAGTACACCCGGCTCCGCAGACCATCAGAGAGCTGAAGAATGTGATTACTGCGGAGTGGGAACGTATTCCGCAAGCAAGTATCCGGGATATACTCGCTAGCATGCCCAGACGAATTCAAGCTGTGATTTTAGCTAGAGGGGGTCACACTCGATACTAAACATTTATCTGCTTTTACTTTATTAAAGAAAAACAAACAAAAAAACTTTTTTATTTTTACTTCATGAGCATATGCACTACTAGCGAATATACACTACTAGCGAGGTTTAGCATTATTTCCCATAAATTGTATCTAAATTTTATGAAATACTGATGAAAACGATTATTTTCTTATTAATTTACCAAATTGTGTGGATAAAACTACCTATAATTATCAAACAAAGAAATATTAACATTTGAAATGGTTCATTGCTTAGGTGCCCGTTTTTTTTGCAAATGAGTTTATAACGATGGGAATATTTTTGAGTAGATTTCACTCATTATATTGATCACTCACATATTTTGCTAGTGCTGTGTGGCTACCTTACTTTATTCGTGATAGTCGTAGAAGCGGCTAAGAGGCTTTATATCGATATGGGCCATTAGTTCAACGATTATATTCCCAAGGATAAGTCGACCGGTTATAAAACTATTGCCAATAACCGTCGACCCCAAGTAACTGGGATAAGAGCAGGAAAATAATGATGATGATCTAAATTTAACTAGTTTGTAGTATCATCACAACATGATGGTCAAGGTCATAATCAAAGGGCGAGTTGGATGCGGAAGAAATTCGTGGGAATATCATAATGATCCTACTAATGCATGAAATTGTTTAGACTTAAGACAAGAATACATTTTATTAATTCCACAAGTTAGAGTGCCACTTGAAGAAGAAGAAGGCCATCGCATCCACCAGCAAAACATACCGTTTGTTAGCAAACGGCGTACTAACCCGTCTAATAAATGTTGATAATGAAAAATTGCCATAAACATTTTGGTACTAACTCTGCCATATCCATCGTCGACCCCGCAGAATCCAGATACTTGTGGTGTGATTTCCGTAGCATCCTCCTCTATACGTCCAGCAACCACCATCTCCGAACCCGCGTAGAAAGTGCGGAAGTCATGCTTTGTTAAAGAATCCTGCTTTACCTATAAACAAAAGTTATATATTGAATTAGAGAGTATAAGATATTGAATTAGTAACTATTTCTAAGTGGATTGTCAAGATATTTACACGAGTTAGGCTCACAACTCGGTCAAGTAAGTAGGACTATATTGGAGTTCTAGGAGTTTAACGAACCATGGGTTTGCTAGCAGTTAATAAAAATGATTTCAATCAAATCTACACAAGCGAAGATCACAGATAGCTAGTATGTATTGTATGTACATTAGAATAATGTCAAATTACATTTTAGCATTATAACTAAAATATGAAATACCTGTCCAGGTGTGTAAGTAAACTTGAGATGAGCTAATAGCGGCGAGGAAATCTGACGATAGAAGTCTCTAAGCTGTAGCGCCGCATCCGCTGCCTCGTAAATATGTCTCGTGAAACCAGCGTTACGTAGTGACAATTTGCGAAGAAATTTGCGATCAGCGTCTTCACCTATACACACATATTTACAAATTATAAAATCTACCAAAAATCACTTAAATAATAGTCATTCAATTATAAAATAGAAAACAAATACATAAAGTTTTAATATTATTTACCAAAAGCAAGGCAGAAAATAGTTGCTCTGTTTTCACCGGAGTTCTTTTCTTGTACATTCGTAATAATACGTTTTGGGTCTGTTACGCCGACAGTTGGATCACCATCGGTCAGAAAGATGATGATGGGCTCCAAAGATTTGGTTGCTGTAACAAATAGTGATATAATTAATTATGTGGAGTATACCTTCATTAGTTCTAATAATGATTTATTATAAGAATCTATAACAGCCAATGAATACAATTGTAGCTAAATGTACAAATTAAGTAATTGGAACACTATCCCGGCTACAATGTCAGTCTGTTGTATAATGATCACCAATTATGTGGACTTTCTAAGCTCATAAAGAAACAATTTTAGTAATAATAATATTTTTTTTTATTTCTACGTATAATTTCAATTAGATGCTTTGCCATTACAATATTATGTAATTTAAAAGACGACTATAGCAAATTAAAAAAAAAAACTACAATATTTCGCTGTGGGCAACAAAATTATCATTTTTACATACATACATACGTACCATCACGCCATGTCCCTTGCAGGGTAGGCAGAGGGATCAGAGTGCCAGAGAACTCTATCCTCGCATACTTCACTCGCTTCCTCAACATTTATAATTCTCTTCATACACGCTCGCCGGTTTCGGAGACTCTTGACTCCACCTTCCTTCAGTACATGACCGATCTGGTCTAGGTAGGTTAGTCTCGGTCTCCCCCGGTACCTACATTCTTTCACTTTCGCATTGTATATCTTCGTAACCGGACGTTCGTTCAGCATTCTTTCCACACGTCCGAACCATCGGAACATTCCCTTTCGCATCTTTACACCAATACTCTCTTTCATACCTACGCGCTCTCTTACGTCGTCGTTACGAATGCGATCGATCAGCCTAACTCCACAGATTTTCCGTAGAGTTCGCATTTCGACCGCATTAATTTTACTTTCATACTCTTTTCTGCATACCCAACACTCGCTTCCATAGAGTAATGTTGGGACAAGCACTGCGTTATGTGTTGCTACACGTGCCTTCTGGCTGAGGTGGTGGCTACCGAGAAGTTGTCCCAACGCTCCGTTCACTCTATTTCCCGCATTCACTCTTCACTCTATATCAGTGGTGTACCTTCCATCTCGGCTAAAACCACATCCAAGATATACAAATTCATCCACTTGCTCTAGTATATCATTACCTATTTTTACTCTTACATCTGTTCTGGCTTCATCTCTTTCAAAGACCATTATTTTGGTTTTGCTCACATTCACGCGTAGACCCCTTTTTTTACAATCTTCTGTCATTGTGTCGACTAGGGTCTGCAGGTAAGTCGCTGACTGTGCCAGCAGGACTGCATCATCTGCATAAAGCAGAGCAGTGACCACTGAGTCGCCCATCTGGACTCCCACATTCATATCGTTCAACCTTTGGAGACATTTGTCTAGATATATGATAAACAGACTGGCTGACATAACGCACCCCTGCTTAACGCCGATATTGACGTCAAACCAAGGCGACATTCCATCATCCAGCCGCACACAGGCTCTACAGCCCATGTAACTGGACTGCACAGCCTGTAGCAGTTTACCATTAATACCATACTCCGGTAAAATGTCCCAAAGTTCCTTTCGTACAACTGTGTCAAATGCTCTCTCCAGATCCACAAAACTGCAGAAAACCCTCTGACCTAGAGCCAGATGCTTCTCCACAATGTTGCGCAGAGAGAACACTTGATCCATGCATCCCTTTCTACTCCTGAAACCTCCTTGTGTCTCACACAGTAAACCATCGGACACCATTATCATTTTTATATGAATAATAACAATAATAATATTAGACATAATAATAATACACATTTAATTTTGACATAAAAGTTATTTTCTTGTTGCTTACACTTTGTTTCGCCTGCAGCTTCTGTGGTAGCGGGGCTAGTAGTTTCAATATTACTGGTGTTTTGTGTACTGGAAACGTTCTCGGGTAGCTTCCAATCCACACCCTTATTAATCAGTTCTACAGCAACGTCCAATGCTCGTGCAATATTTGTTCCTAAAATATTAAATATATTTAGATGAAAAATTTTCTTCTTAAAAGATAGAATTCATAGTAACACAGTGATAAAATCTTAATATCCACGTTTAAATAGTCAAGTTTTTCTGCTAGTCATGTTTCATGTTTTATCAGTCCAGGCTTTACCTTTTTTACAGATATTTTAGGAAACATGTACTTGTTATAAATACATACTTACAGTTAAAATTCGTAATAGTGGTTTTAAATAATTATTTACCTCCAGAGGCTTGTAGCCAGCTCACAATTAGCTTAGCCTTGGCGATATTTTCAGGTGTAGCTTGCGAAGGCGGCACCAGTGTTGCTTCCTTATCGTAATCAAAGTAGGAATACTGACGCTTGGGTGGCTCACCATCGGCTTCTTTTAGTGCATGGACCTGCATATACATATACATTATTATAATGCTTAAAAAAACTGTAACTGACATTCTGTGGTTAAAGCATATAAGTACAAAAATCGTAGTAATTCCAATTGGTGCAAATATTATTTAAATCATCGAATTTCATCGGTGAAGGAAAGCGTGATTTCTAATACTGCTAAAAGCATTATTATAAAATGAAATATATTTAACCAATATACACACCGTTACAGTAGACTCAAACTCCACAATACTGAAGTAGTCTCCAGGATTTAGTTCACTGAGAATGGTTTGCATAGCTTCGCGTAGTTGAACGATTTTGCGATCCATCATGGAGCCAGAAGTGTCCAGAACAAACACCACATGTTTATTTAGAGGTGGCAAATCAGTTGGAGCGAAGAAGTGCACAAAATAACCATCATTTATCTGAAAGTTGTTAGTTTTATTAAAATTAGCGCAACGTATTTGTATTAATTGATTAAACATGTTGAAACTTCAATAAAATAGTTATTAAGTATTAACCTTATCGTTTTTTTGAAGTACATAATAAAATTATTTTTTTAAATTAATTGAACGCTTTTTGATGTAACATCGCAGATTTAATTTTTAGTAAAAACGATATTTGTTAACATTTGTGGCCGATATTTGAAGTAAAACAACCTTTACTTCAGAATTACACTACAATGAAATAAAATTGATTGGCGAATTGAATGTACGAAGTATTCTATAAAATGCCTATTTTGTTGACGGTGTGGGGACGAATATTGCGTATTTTCCTTTCTTACGGGCGTTGTTTTAGATGAACAAGAAACATTATCAGATAACATTGGAGATGACTTGAAAAGAGAAAGAAAACAGAGGAAGAAAACTCAAAAATATAACGCGTCATAGTAATACACCATTTTTTTAAATTATTTTTCTTCTAATTAGATGGAAGCTTGAGCTTAACAATAGGAAATACATGCGCTAAGAGAAAGAAGAATGCTTACATATTCTATTAAGCGCCTATGCAAGAATATTTTTTTATGAAACCTACATTATTATATCCTTTGTACATTTTTGGAATTAAACACTAAGTGGGTGAAGAAATTCACTTACCAATATTTCACCATTTTTAGGCCGAGCCACGTTATACTGAACTACAAATTGCCCCAGTGCACCGTCGTAAGAGTTAGTATCGGTATCGGAGCTGTCATACCAAGGCGAATATGAGTGGGTAGCAGCAGCTGATTCTTTAGATTTTTGAGCATATATCTGGATAAGTCTCTCTTGTTCTTGCAAATCTGGTGTAAATGTAATTGTAGCTTCACGGTCATCATGACCTCTCACGATTGACACCCTTGAATTTTCTAAAATATTGATGGATTTTATTAATAAAATTTTGCTCTACATAATAGCTGTTAGATCAGAAGATATTATTACAATATATACAATCAATTCATTCATATATAATAGATTGATAGTTCTCATGATTTAGCATGAAGCTGCAATAGTAGTTATATTGAATGTTAACTTACGTGCATCATCTTTAGTTGCGTCTATTTCATTTCCAGTTCTAATTTCAGGTACTCGTAGATCAATGATTTTCTCAGCTTCTTTGATATGTACAGTAACAGTAAGTTTTGGTACCGGGCCTCCCGGATGTAAATTAAAAACAAGATTGTACACGTCTTTACGAAGTATTACTAGCTCCTCGTATGTTAGGTTAAATGTTGCGGTAGATAAAGCCTCAACATTCACTGATACTGTGAAATGATTCGAATCACGTGCCCTGCGAAAGTCGAAAGTTAACAGTAATATTAAACAATGGCAGATAAAAGGATGACCATGTGAATAATATGTATGGCCAAATAACAATGATGTATGTCAATACAAATACGTCAATGGCATTCACAAAAAACATGCTTGCTTCGAAGATATATTACTGATCAGGTTTGGAATATATTGGCGGTCGAGAAATATTTATTTTATTCTATTCATGTTTCTTGCCTATCGTATTAATTTTGTAATTGTTCTTTTGAAGTGACTTTTGAATATTTAAATTAACGAGATTATCAATGACTAATTGTATTGAGCCTTGTATAGCACTTTTCTATAATTTATATCCATGAATTTTTTTTTATTTTTTATATACAGACAGCCGTATTCTTCCTAAGATTTTTTTAAAGCAATGGCCATTGATTCTTTAAAATAATTAAGTACATTTTTATATATGTTAATTATATCTAGCAATTGCTATTATGGTGTTTAAAATTACTGGTGACAATGAGGTGGTAGGTATAACAAACAAAGCCAATTGACGTTTATTCCTAGTAAAGCTACGTAATAGGAGCATGAGTAAATTATGAAATTCAAAATCATAGTCTAAAAATTTTGAATAAACAGCTATATCATTATGGATTAAACTTTAATTATTTTAAATTACTGAAATTTTTAGCATTTAATATGCTTAATTATTTATGAATACCCGATACGAAACGAAAAATGATGTCACAAGCGGGGTTCGAACCCGCACCTATTGGGAATCCGGCCCAACCGTGCTGCCACTTACACCATTGTGAACTATTTTAGGACATGCAAATTTCGAATCATATTATATCTTACGTCTTCAAGGTGACGTATGCCATCTATCGGACAATGTTTACACATTGTATAGACTTAATACTTCAAACTTTACAGTTAGAATTGTATTAATTTAATTATTTTGCAGAATATTAACCAATTGAACACATAAATATAAGTTAAAACTATATATATATAATATTAAGTATATATATAATATATATATATATAATATTAAAACTAACTTTGGAATCATAAAATATAATGAGTCATATTTGTTGCTATACAGTCAAGCATTCTAAATACGAAGCTCGTAATTATATTAAGTGATAAGTAGATAATACTGTTAGCTGTATAATTAGTAAACATGACATATTTGTAAATAGAACAGTATGAGTCTACTAAGATTTTATAACCAATGCATTTAAAATATTTCGGCTATATTTCAAGAAATATGAATTTAAATCAAAAAATAAATGCGAAACTAAAATCTGGAATAAAAAATCTATAAAAAAATCTTTGTTAATTATGTGATTCGATGAATTGCTGAAGTGATAATTGACTAACCATAGATAGCACTAGACACACCAATGACAGACGTTGCAGAAAGATTCTTTGGAGAGAGAAGGGGCACCAAAACGTTTGATATAGATGGTGATGCATTTGATTGATAGATATAGATGATAGGATTGACGTAACATTCTCGTAATTAATAACAATGTCGAATGAAATTAGAGTTTTAAAGAAAATAAGAATTTAAATAAAAGAAATTTACGTAAACATGCTGTTTAGTCGATCAAAATGTTAATTTTGCTAAGTTTTTAGATGAGTGTTTTAGATTGGATCTATAAGAAAAATTGAAAACGAGTGTGTGGAATTTTAGATCGTTTTTCTATTGTTGTTCATAGTTTGCTATTGCCTATACCTAAATGTTTCCGTGTGGTGACGGAGTAAGAATACAATTCACCACCCTCCATCTTACCCCTGGGTGATCGTACGAGAGGACTAAGGGATATAAAACGCATATAACATCTATGCGAGAGAAGGAAAACTTGAAACAAAACCCTATACCAACACGTTTGACCAGCTTGGTATAGTAGGTCAATTACTCTTCCATTATGGAAGAGGCCTGAGCCCCACAGTGGGACATATATGGGTTGAAATAAATGAAATGAAAATGTTTTAATGTATAACTCACTTTGTAGCTACATGCGCAGCGCCAAGACCCTGTGATACAGCATCAGTATAAATCTTCTTCGCTTCCTCCTTTTCTTTCACATAGGCTTTGTAGGATTTTCCATCAAGTGTCCTGGCAAAAATACCATATTAATTAATTTTGAGTCCTTGATTAAGATTTTGACATATTTTTTTTATAGTATAAGCCATCAAAATGACGTAAAAGATTAATGTACTAGGAGGAGCCATGAATATGGTCATGGTTAGAAGCGATGGTTCACCTTTTACTGTCTAGATTTTTTAATTTTATTTTCCTTAGTAATTACCTGGATGACCTTCTTCGTGTAGTCATGGAATAAATATACAATGATCATCATTTTTTTTCGTAGGAATCGTAAAATACTAAAAAGTTATCTAAGAAAATAATCACTTAAAGTGAAAACAAGATATAATACAATCCAAGATTTCAGCGTGATATAATATCTTGGTATCCCTAATCGTATTTTATATATAGTAGTGTCTTTTACGATCAGCGATAATTTAGCTCTTGGATATATAATTATTCTATTTGCCAAATAACAGACATTTTTGAACTAAAACGATCAATTTCCTACAACTAATATTCGCCTTCAGAACAAATACAGTCAAAAATGATTGTTTTTTTTTTATTAAATCAACTCACTCACAACAAATTGTAACATACTAGCAAATTGATAAATAGTCTTTTTTTTCTATTTTGATTATCCTGAGCTGGTTTACCGTGCATGACTATTTTTTGTGCCATCGATAAATAATTACCTTGAGTGAATGTAATTTTTGTCCATTAATTCCTATGAAGTTTCGCGTAATGCATAGATAAATTACCTTCCTGCACTAAAAATTATTTTTAGAAAAAAAAACACAATAAACCATGTAGGTTTAATAAAATTCCTTACGTTCGCAAATCATTCATCCGATTGGGTTAATAGTGCAGTTATTGTTGGCATAGACCAGTCATTTTTCTATCAGAAAAATATGTATTTCTAAGTACTATATTCTATCTTTAAGTAAGATTGCTTTTCTATATAACATATGCTGGTAAATAATAGTATTAAAACGTTCTTACATAACAAATCCGCTGATGAAGGCCGTTTCGGGCAACAGGACCCTGAAGTGAGCTTCCTGTGCTCGTTTAGCGGGATTACGTACTTTCGCTACAACACTAGTGTGTGCATATCGAAATGACACTTCTGATGTCACTTCCATTTCGGTCATTTTGATCGGTGGACTAGACTCCTCCGTTGTGATATCGTCTGTCGGTGATGGAGCCGGTGTGATCTATATCAAAAATAAACATGTTATCTAATATATATATACAGAGTGGAGACGTCAATACGACAATAAATGAAAACACCGTCAATACCAGTGTATAGGAGTATTTTGAAACTATTAAAAAAGTCCTCGCATGCATATTTAAAAAACAATTTTTTCAAGCAAACTTTTTATCATAAATATTGAAACAAAATAGAACACCGTTTGTAAATATTAGTTCACTAACCTGTGGTCGGCAAGCGGCGAGTGACCTTGTGGTATCATATGTTACAACTTCGAAACGTAGGTAAATACATTGGGCGCTATTCATTCTCACTTGATTATTTTATTAAAATAATCACGATAACTTTAATAATTCACTTGGTCGTTAAACTTAAATTTTCGATATGTGCGCCATGGACCCGAACGCACAAATTATATCGTCTTAAAATATTATTTCGAACTCTTGTTAACAGGTCGCCATTGACGGCGATGTATTTTAACTTGTCAAAAGATCGTACAATTCCTTTTTTTAAGTTCTCTACATTATTAACCTGTGTCAAATTTGCGAGAAAAATAATTTAAAATTTGTTCATCTAGGGTGACTCTTACACGCGAAGGAGCACTATCCATATGAGGCAGTAAGGATTGATTATCCCGTAACCTCTGGACAGCTTGCACAATAGTCCGGCCATTGGTAGTACAAACACGTGTGTTTCCATATCTCTTTCGGTACGTACGTATGGTTAAAGCTGCATTTCCGTGATATTCTCCATAAATTAAAATCATATCTGTATACCCGAAGCTGTGTAATTATAACGAGGCATTGTAAATGAGAAAGAAATACTATTCTAACACAAAGTAAGCGTCTAATTACGCACATTCACGTCACAGGATCACGATGGCACACTGACCTACAGACCTATTATAATAGTTTTGAACATGAGACCGAGGTCTTCTTTCATTAAGCCGCATTAGGTAGTTTTAAATTTGTCATCTAAGTCTGATGACACGGTTTATATGTATGGATCTTAAGATTTAGGAATAAGGTATAATATGCATTGATTTGTATTACGTTTGGGGAAGACTTGAACTGGTAAACATGGCGATATGTAGGTACTAGTTTCATATTGGTTTATACCGATGCGGCGCGGGAGCTCATTGATAGGCGAATAATTTTAATTTTTATACAGAGTGTGGAAATTGTTAATAATACAAAGTAATGTGCTGCGGCTAAACTATACGACATATTGTATTCAAAGTTTGTATACAGGCTGGGCAAGTCATCAGATACACTAGATTAAAATTATTGTCGTATGGTCGTCTCCACCTTGTATATATTTTTTTTAATACCAACCTGTACTAAGGAAATAATCCTTGTATTGCGGGGGACTTAAAAAATATGAAATTAACGCAGACAAATTACACATAGACAGAACAATCACACAAAGTATAGTTCTGCGTGGGAATCGAACCCACGGCTGCAAATTAGCATGGAATGTCGATATCTTAACCACTATACCATTAGTGCAGTCAGATACGCATATCTTTTGAGTTTTGGTGACGTATGCAAGAAGCGACTATTCAACTAAAAAGACGATGGAACAGAAACAAAATATAGTTACCATAGTATACATGAAAAAATAATAGTATACAAGAAAAAAGAAATAATAATATGGTTATAATGATTTTTGATGTTTACGCGAAAATTACACATTTCAAATAAAATAAAACTACTACGGGAGGACATCCCCGCAACCATGATCGCTGCAAAAAGTGTTCGAAACGTCGGGAAACTACACATTAAATGAATCAATTAAATATTGTTTTTCAATATCATACCGTATCATCAGACCGGGCTACGACTATCGTATCTTGAGTGGGCACTGCGGCGGAGTGCACCAGTGCCGCAAGGCACAGCGCTCCGAACACCGCCAGCCTCGTCATGTTTTCCTATGAAAAAAAAAAACACATTTATTATTTTAATACTATTTGTATACTAGTTATACACCAAGGGGTTTATTAGTAATTCATTTATTTTTTAGCTATTGGCAATGAGAGTCACCATAAAAATCTGGGTTTTCTAGTAGATATAAGTTACCTTTTGTATTGCCTTTGGCGGCAAAGAAGTCGCAAGCCCACCTAATTTTTACCAGGTAAGTAGTAATTGCAGTTCATGGACCTATGCTATACAAGAGGCATAGCTAAATCATTTCCTACTCTAAGATGGGGTTTAGTTTTCTGTCTCTCAATGACTCTAAACCTCATCGAGAAACGTTTGAGTAATCTCATAGATAATAAGATAATGATCATCCTGCTCTTGCCCCAATTACTACCAATTACTTGTGGTCGACACAATATATAGGGTGGAAGTGGATCGCTCCCGAAAATAAAAACAGGTAACCCTACTAGTCCTACTTGTAATGATAGGCTAGGAAAAACATTTTTTTTTTCACCACGCGAGGTCATTGAACTCCTGAACATATGATCGTGAGCTGTGAATAGATTGCGTCTTTTCTCATCTGAGTAAAGTTACGTATTTTTTATGGCATTATCGTTACACAGCACTGTCCTAATATGATGGAATGTGGAAAAACTTGAAATTCGTTGCGAAAAAAATATTTCATCCGAATCGAATTTTTTACTAGCCTATCATTACAAGTAGGACTAGTAGGGTCACCTGTCTTTCTTTTCGGGAGCGGTCCACTTCCCCTGTATACTCTCGACTCTTGTTCCATCGTATATATTGCAAGTTAGTACAAGTTTTGGCAGTAGTTTTATGACTTACCGCCTGCCTAACGTCAACTTTCTTTGGAATTGTAATTGTTGTTTGTAGAAAGCTCTTGATCGTCTGTTACGTCACCTACAAGCAAAGTGAAGGTTGGTGGTATAGCCGTCACCACACAGTAACTCATTGATAATAAGAAACTCCAATTGTTACACATTCAGTGCCGACAAAATAAATAAAAACTTTACCTGGGAGCCAAAACGTTTTAAGGCGAATTTTGATTAAGTACATATCGAGTGGTCGGTACACAGCACGCTGGGTGCCGAACACTTAGATACTACTACTACTAAATGAACGGGACACTCACTCGGATCCGAGTAGGAGGCGCCGCTACTATCGCCCCGCCCCACTCGGATCTGGGCATTGAACGTGTTAAGTATGTACTTTCCGTATGGTGACAGAGTAAGAATACAATTTACCACTCCCTATCTTACCCGTGGGTGATCGTACGAAATGACATGAATGTATAAAACGCATATAACATCTATGAGAGAGAAGGAAAACTCGAAACAAAACTCTATACTAACACAGTATATACATTATAGTGTAGTAGGTCAATTGCCCTCCCATTATGGAGGAGGCTCGATCCCAACAGTGGACGTGTATGAGCTAAAATGATGAAGTATGTAAAATTTTAAATTAACTTTTAAAAATAAATTATTTACAAAATATAGAATAAAAACGTTTGTTTTTATTCTCTATTTTGTAAATAAGTTAATTTATTTATCGCTATTAGTCATCAAAAAAAAAAGAATTCCACATGACTTTCCACCGATAACGTGCAGAGAAGGCTGGCAGCATTATCACATTGATTGGCAATCCGAATATTTTGTGTAAAATATAACCTTCTGATAACGAATAAGATACAAATAGAATACAAAATTCAATTTGTTTCGTATTTCATATTTCAAATATATCGAATAGATAAGTATACAACGCAGATAAGTATACAACAGATACAAATTAGTAACTATGTTGTATCTAATTAACACATAAATATGAAATAGATACATACAAATTACAATAAACAATTTAATTAAATAAATTTAATGATAAACAATTATAACGGATTATTATACGGCTATTGATAAAATATGTCTGTAAAGGTTAAGGTTTCATAACATAAACGAAAGAGATAATAAGTTTATCTCTTAGATGAAGAATGTGTATATTTTGGTTAGTGAAATGTTAAATTATGACAGACTTTTTTTACGGTGGATTATGGATGTGGTCGCGTCCCGCCAAATCGGTCTGGGGCGACGGAATAGGCGGCACGCAACCCCATAGACCCACCTTGCAAGTACCTCTCTTCGCCATGCGAGCGGGCCACCGGTACCCAATCTTAAAATATGATAGCCTACGAGTATGTACGTGCTATTGCTGGCCACTACGCTCTTTTATTACGTTGTTTACTATCTTCTACGGCTAGATTCGTTGGTATATATGATATATAAAATGTTTCTGCTCGATATTTTTAATTATCTCTCATGATATATGTAGAATTATTATATGTTATATAATTAAATGTTTCTTTTTAATCATCCCGCAGTAGGAAATAACTAAAACTTTCCACGCGGTGATGGAGTAAGAATACAGTTCAGCACCCTCTTTCTTGCTTATGGGTATTGTTTATGCATATAAACAAGGAAACGAAAACGCGAAATAAAATTTTATATCAACTTGTCTCACAAACGTAGTATAATAACCTGAGCCTGATGCTGCCCTAGTCGAGGCCGCGCGTGACTGTACCGTACCGGGGAATAGTCCGTCACCCGCAGAGAGCGCGTGAGGGTGACGTCCCGGCAGCAAGCCGGGGTATCGGATGTTACCCGAAAGAATAACCCACTGGGCTGGGAAATGGAGAGGGAATATGGTGGATTATGGGCCACGTGCCGCTCTTCCATCGCCCCGGAATGGACAGCGTGTGTCCAGACCATAGGGTAAACCATATAAGAAAAAGCGTGGTATAATAATAGGTTATTTCTCCCTTCTATTATGATGAAGGTTCGACAGTTAGTCGTATGTGAACTGAGATTTAGAAATAAAAGCTGGAGTCGCGAAGGACTGCATAAACATACAATTAAGAAATATGAATGACGCCCAGACTTACAATACAACAATAACATGGGGGTCGCACTTTTTGTTTTTTTTTTTTTTTGCGGTGGACTATGGAGGTGGTCCGCCAAATCGGTCTGGGGCGACGGAAAAGGCGGCGTGCAACCTTATAGACCCACCCTGCAAGCTCATCTCCTCACCGTGCGAGTGGGCCACCTGTACCCGATCTTTTTCTTCGGTGGCCATGTAAATCACGCTAAGAATTGTTCTATTGATACCATGACCTTCAAAATGAGAGTTCGCTTACATCACCTCTACGTATTCTTAATCCCCTAACTACAAACAAAGGTGATGTTTTTAATAATCCGCAATTATCATACGTTAATATGGAAGTAACTTTTATACGATTCTAAGTAAATATTTGTTTTCTCTAATACTAGGTATCGATAACAGTTATATGTAATTAATGAACGTGTTTTCCTCAATAAAAACACTTGATTTGAATTCATAATTATAATTAATGATCGTTGACCCAAAAATCTTCACTATATCACATTTTCCCCATTATGTTTCATCATCATCATTTCAGCTCATATACGTCCCACTGTTGGGCTCGGGCCTCCTCCATAATGGGAGAGAAATTGAGCTACTATACCATGATGGTCAGACGTGTTGGTATAGGGTTTGGTTTCGAGTTTTCCATATCTAGCATAGATGTTATAACCGTTTTATATCCCTTAGTCGTCTCGTACGATCACCCACGGGTAAGATATGGGTTGGTGAATAGTATTCTTACTCCGTCATCACACGGAAAATACGTTTACGTATTTCCTATTAATTAAGACATTACATACATACATATCATCACGCCATATCCCTTGAAGGGTAGGCAGAGAGAACAGAGTGCCAGGGAACTCTATCCTTGTATACTTCACCCGCTTCCTCAACATTCATAATTCTCTTCATACACGCTCGCCGGTTTCGGAGACTCTTGACTTAAGACATTACTGTATTAAATTAAAAAAAAAAACAGTACGAATATTTCGCACTGTTAGTTTAGTGTTTATTAAGTAACTGTATCCTAGCAACGGTATGGCTTGAACTTTGATAAATAATCGTCATCATCATAGCTCATATAATATGACCTTCAGGGATTTTTTTGCAGTTGGCTATGGTCAGTTTATACTCCGCTAAATCCGTCCGGGGCCGACAGATGAAGCGGTCCGCGACTTCATAAACCCGCCCCACAATGTATGTCTCCGCACCGTGCGAGTGAGCCACTTGAACCCAGTCTTTATTGTGGGTGGCCACTTACTACAGGGCTAGAGCCTCCTCCACAATAGGAGGGTTGTGGTAACAATGACTTTTATAAAGTCATATTCATAAATGGTGCCGTACACAAGAAAGGAAGTTGATTTATTTTAATGAAAATATTTATTTTATTGTGTTTGATAGCAGATAAGCAAACCCATATGGTGGTAAGTGGTAATAGCCGCTCATTAATATCTCATTAATATCTCATTAATATCTGTATTATTAAGGTCACAGCTAGCTGCCTACTACAAAGTAATGGCTTCTGCCTTAATATTTACTATTTTTTTTTCTTTATCGCTTATGGTGACAAACGAGCAAGCAGCGCACCTGAGTCAGTATTACTGCCGCCCATGGACTTTAGCAATACCAAGGTTATAGCTAGGCGGATGCCTACCAATACAAACCTACCCAGTCGGGTTTCCGGCTCTTTCGCTTACCGAAGTCACCGAACGAAGCGCAATAGCATATTCCCATTACTCAGACGTCGTTATATCGTTAGAAGGAAAAGAAACCAGTGTGGTGATGGAGTACAAATACATAACCAGCGCCACTATGAACCCACCATCACTATAAGACCAGGAAAACTTGATGTAAAGTCCTATACCAGCTCGTTTGACCGACGCAGTACTGTAAGTCTCTCCTATTCACGAAAACGCTGGACCCTGGCAGTAGGACGTTTATGAGCCCAGATAATGACGATGATGAGAGGGGAAAATCTTCAAATTGGCATATAAGTAATTAAAATTCATTACACAAGATTTATTACGTGTGGTGACGGAGTAAGAATACAATTCACCACCCCTTATCTTACCCGTGGGTGATCGTACGAGACGACTAAGGGATATAAAATGCATATAACATCTATGCAAGAGAAGGAAAACTCGAAACAAAACCCTATACCAACACGTCTGACCAGCGCAGTATAGTAGGTTAATTTCCCTCCCATTATGGAGGAGGCTCGAGCCCAACAGTGGGACATATATGAGCTGAGATGATGACACAAGTTTTTTGGTAATGGCATATTTTACCTTTGAGAAATTACATAGATTTTAGACAGAAGTTTTTCTTTTTATTCAATGGGCCCCCCATTGAATAAAAAGAAAAACTTTATTAATAATTTTGTCAATACAGTTAATTGAATTTAATGTTATAAATATATGACTAAACATATGTAACCTTCAAGTTTATGTTTATAACTTTTCGATAGATCGATACTTGAAATAAATAGTTGTTTTAATATTATTAGGTCATTGCAAGATATTTTTAGGGTTCCGTACCTCGAAAAGAAAAAAACGGAACCCTTATAGGATCACTTTGTTGTCCGTCCGTCTGTCTGTCTGTCTGTCAAGGCCCTTTTTCTCAGGAACTCCTGGAGGTATCAAACTGAAATTTATATCAAATACTCAAGTCTACTGACCCTTAGAGCTGTGAAAAAATCAAACTTCTAAGCTAACGCAATCAAAAGATGTCTGTTTATGTCGCAAGTTTCTGCAAATTTTCAACAGTCGCAAGGGAATCAAAACCTACTTCTCGTGATCTCAGAATTTTGAAATTTGATACGAAGCGATGTCTTATAGCACAGATAAAGGAAAATTTGTGAAAACCGTACATTTTTAATTACATCATATATAAAAAATATTTTTAATAATTTTAAACTCACTACCACTTTCCTCCTGAACGTGTAGAGGTATTAAATTGAAATTCATATCAAAAACTAAGGTCTATAATAACTTTAAGCTGTAACAAAATCAAACTTTTATGTCACAGCAATCAAAAGAAACAGCAATTTAAGCCGAATATTTTCAAACTCGCAACTACTTGCAAGGGAATTAAAACCTAAAGGGTACTTCCAGTCGACCTAGAATCTTGAAATTTGCCATGAAACAATGTTTTATAACACATACTTATAAAGGAAAAATTCAGAAAACCTTAAATATTTAGTTACATCACATATTTTTATTTTAGCTTTACGGAACCCTTCGTACGCGAGTACAACTCGCACTTGGCCGATGTTTTTTTTAATGTAACGAATTTAACATGTACTTTCATCAGTCTGGCGATGGCTACTATTGTTTTTTTTGGCGACGGGCTATGGAGTGCTCACGTCCCGCTAATCCGTCTGGGGCGACAGAAGAAACAGCACGCGACCCCATAGACCCGCCCTACATGCACCTCTCTACGCCGAGCGAGCGGGCCACATGAACCCGGTCTTTATCTTCGGTGGCCCTCCCGGCTACTATTGGCTTCCTAAGGAAGGTTAATGCTGTAACTGCCATGATTGATAGGTGGTTTAACGATTGTAAATGGTGTTACAAGACTTTATGCAAAGTGTTGGCAATTTTCCTAGTGAGCCCACAGCTGCTTTTTAAGACTTTAATTTCTGTGAAATGCCTAATATCTAAGTGACACATGATATTTTTTACACAATGAAGTATTATGAAAACTGTTGATTCAACAAACATTGTCCCGTCTCAATAATTTAATGAGATTAAAATTTTGCAAATATTAAGGCTTGTTAATTTTAATTAATTCAATTTAATGGTTTCTGATATTTACTAGAGTATTACACATTTGAAATTAAACTATTTTTACGGATTCTCTCGCGTTAGTATTTTATTTTTAATAAAATTAAAAATCAAATACAAACGCGTTAGTATGTCTATGCATGGGTGCTCTTATAAGTTTTTGAAATCGAAATTATTTGGCGTAATCACACCACTTAGTCAGATTTATAAGCATAGAAATACAAACACGATAGAATCCGTAAAAATAGTTATATTTCGAATTTAATTCGACCCGTGGCTCCGTATATCTTATCACCATCCTACCAATTTTCCATTATTTTTATATTATATTAAAGTATTTATAAAATTTCCGTGTGGTGACGGAGTAAGAATACAATTTACCACCCCATATCTTATCTGTGGGTGATCGTAAAAGACGACTAAGGGATAAAATATGCATAAAACATCTATACAAGAGAAGGAAAACTCGACATAAAACCAACCATACCAACACATCTGACCAGCGTGGTTTAGTAGGTCAATTTCCCTCCTAGTGTGGAGGGCGCTTGAGCCCAACAGATGACATGACATGACATGTAAGAGCTGATATGATAATAATATAATGATTTATAAATGATCCTAAAGATCTTATAACAATTAAAATTAAGTTTCCTCCTGCTAAAACATTTTTAAATCAAATTTTACAAATTTAAACTTACCACCTAACTTACAAATTTTATCTAATTTGACTATAACTACATACCTATATGAAAACATACAATAATTTTGGCATAGACTAGGAGCTGTGTGGTAGCGGCTAAGAATACTACCAACCCTTACTTTGCTCGTGGATGTCGTAAAAGTCGACTACGACCCTTATAAAGGCGAACTCCATCTGATGCCGTATGGTCAATAATTATATTCCCAAGGAGAATTGACGTCTGCCATTTGGCCGGTCATAAACCTATTGCCAATAACTTTTACAATATCTACTATGAAAGAAGAGTATATATTGTATCGACCCCAAGTTATTGGAATAAGAGTAGGAGAATGATGATGAGACTAGAAATTATCATTACAATTATTTAGTTTAATAACAATGATCGAATTCTCTTTTTATAATTTCAAAATATATACAAGGTTATGGGAAAAAATAAAATACATACGATATATATAAGGTTCGATAAGTATTGGCCATTGACGCAAGACAGGTTTCTGTAATACACAGTTGATGACCTAGCTCATGCGAGTAATTTGCCGTATAACTTTGGATGATGTAAGCGTATCACTCTGTTATTGAGTTGGGAAAACCTAACGTATTCTTGATTATATGGAGACAATAGGAAATAAAAGAACTCGAGGTATAATTGGAACTTCATTGTAAGTAATTGGTTTCATTCATTACTCTGTGACGAAATAAGAATACAATATATTGTTATGCGTCATTTTTCGTGAGTCATAAAAACTAGGTAAGGGAGTAACCATCGCATCAACTTTTGACGGGAATTCGAAAACGTCATGTGGTGCTCTTGTATTATATTCGATATCTTAGTGTTTTAATATGTTATATTAGATAATTTTGATGGCATTTTATGTAATGTGATGCGGCGGAACTACTGGGATGTAGTGAATATCATATAAAAGTGCTTTACAACGTTTTCGTTTTTCATCAAAATTCCCACAAAATACCATTAACCATGTGACCATAGCACTGTTGATGGTGACAATTTGACTTAGACAATGACTAACCTGAAAGACTAAAAACGTGAAAATATTTATAACTTGACACTGGCACCAATAGCTCGTATAAGTAGTTGATTGCCAATACATAGGAAGAAGAAGAAGAACTAGCTAAGGGAGTAACCATCAGGAGGATCACCATTATATTATTAGTGTACGAAAAGATTATTACTGTGGACACGACTAGGAAAACCGATATGATTGACGACTAAAATATAAATACCCGATACGAAACGAAAAATGATGTCACAAACGGGGTTCGAACCCGCACCTATTGGGAATCCGGCCCAACCGTGCTGCCACTTACACCATTGTGAACTATTTTAGGACATGCAAATTTCGAATCATATTATATCTTACGTCTTCAAGGTGACGTATGCCATCTATCGGACAATGTTTACACATTGTATAGACTTAATACTTCAAACTTTACAGTTAGAATTGTATTAAACGATGACACAACCTTGTTATTCAAATAGGTGCGGGTTCGAACCCCGTTTGTGACATCATTTTTCGTTTCGTATCGGGTATTTATAAATAATGAAGCATATTAAATGTTAAAAATTTCAGTAATTTGACTAAAATATAAATATACTAATTTTTTAAACTTATTTTACTTTTACATTTGCGAAGTTGTGGTAAATCACTAACAGAGGCCCATTAATTTAGAAGAAGAAGAAGAACCATCAGGAGAATTGGTAACAGCACTCGCCTGGGAAATCTTGTCTAACTTGTCTCACTAAACTATCTGCTAGGTGTGGCGATTATGGCGTAATATCTCAATGAGAAGATCAATAGTAAATGATGGACAGCGATAGGATGTTACAACTATTAATAAAATGGAATCTCCAAAGATATATATCCATAGATATTGCCGTGTGGTGACGGAGAAAGAATACAATAGACCACTCACTTATTTTCTCCGTGGATGTCGTAATGGACTACAAAGTTATATTATACACATCCCTATCCCTACTAATATATAAATGTGAATGTAAGTTTATTTGTTACGCTTTCACGCTAAAACTACTCAACGGATCATCATGAAACATTGTACACATATTTTTGGAGGTATTAAAAGTAACATAGGATACTTTTTATTAAAAAAAAAATCAAAATTTTTATATGAAAAATAAAAAAAATGTTTGTCAAAAAATCTCAAAATCTAGCTTCTTCAACGCCATCTAGCAGTTCAGTAATGAAGTTCTAACCCTGAGTATTGTAATACCGTTGAACTGTATTACCGACGGTCAAAAATAAAAATAGGGGATTAAAAACTTCAGGAAAGTAAACTTTTACGCGGGCGAAGCCGCGGGCAGAGCTAGTTTGTATATAACTCGAGTATAATGAGTGTGTAAGAGAAGCAAAACTCAAAATAAAACCCTATACCAACTCGCCTGACCAACGTGGGATGTATGTCGCTCTGATGATGATGATACAATCATTATTATAGTGACATCTCCAAGGATATATTTTTGAGTTGAGCTATTACTTTGACCAGTCCTGGTATTCATCGTAATACCTGGACATCATCCAAGTCGATAGGACTTGTCATTCTCAATATACGGGACCTTCTACCGCCATTTAAATTTATCACACGGTATTAAATATCCGGTCTTTCTATTTAGAAGCACTTTTATTAAATTGTATTGCTATATTTTGATTGCTAGACGAATTAAATAAACTAGCAAACTTAAATGTTTATGTATTCGTTTTAATATTATTTTAATGAAACTAGAATACTTAATTCTAACGGTTTATGAAGTTATTCCAACGGGTTTTGCAACAACTAGTTATGTTGAATACACTTTGTAAGGATATAGAATCCTCATTTGCAAATTATTTTATATAAATACGAAACGGTATTTTCTTTTTATACATGAATATATTACGAATAGCTGTATAGAATAGCTGTGTGGTAGCGGCTAAGAATACTACCAACCCTTACTTTGCTCGTGGATGTCGTAAAAGACGCTTTATAACGACCTGGGTCAACTCCATCTGATGCCGTTCGATCAACAATTACATTGCCAAGGAGTGTTGATGTCTGGCAGGCGGTCGGTCATAAAACTATTGCCAATAACTTTTACAATATGTACTATGAAAGAAGAATCCCAAGTAGGTAATTGGGATAAGAGTAGGAGAAAGAATGATGAATGGTGATGACATGAATATATTACGAAGACTCAGTTTTCAAAATATGGTACTTCCACATGCATGGGTGCTGTTATAAGTTTTATAAATTGAAATTAAAACATATTTAGCGATACCCAACTTAGCGATACAATATTTAATTTAAATAAGAGTAAGAACTCATTAATAATAAGATGCTGTAGAATAATTATTTTACTTTTATGTTTCGTGTCTGCAATGTTAATTTAAAATATTTTTAAACTTAAACTTTCAATAAAGTAAACTATATTTTAAATGCAAATAAAAACTAATCAAACACTTGAAGGATTTTTTTAAAGACCTGCACTAAGGAAATAGTCCTAGTATCGCGGAAGAATTTACAAACATAATTAACAGACACAAATTACGCCCAGACTGATAATAACAATTTGCGGATTGCAAAAGTATTGGCATAAGTCGGTATCTTAGCCATTACATCTGTGTAGTCAAAGGTAATTCTTTATATTACAGCAAATCATCATTATCATCATCATCATAGCTCAAATATGGCCCACTGTTGGGCTCGGGCCTCCTCCTTAATAGGAGGGAAATTAACCTATTATATCACGCTGGTCAGGCGTGTTGGTATAGGGTTTTATTTTGAGTTTTCCTTCTTTTGCATAGATGTTATATGCGTTTTATATCCCTTAGTCGTCTCTTATGACCACGGACGGATAAGATAGGGGGCGGCGTATTGTATTCTCACTCCGTCACCAAACGGAAAAGTTATATTATAGCAAATACTGATCCTCAAAACTTCTCTTTGAATAATTTACCTAAGGATCATCAACCAATTTCTGCCTAAGAAGCTAGTCTATTTCATTTCGATATGAAGCTAAAGGACATATCTATTTTATTTTAAAGTAAAGGTTAAGGATGAAGATTATTTAATTCAAGTTTTATCCTCGATACCAAAAAAGTTAGATCTATACATTACTTAATAATAGGTTTAAAAGTTATGGCTATGATATATCACGTTTTGTACACAAAAAGCTTTAAATTAATGATTCTTAAATAAATAAGATTTGCCTAGATTTTAGATATAAAGGTGAAATAAGTACAAATTTTAGGAGTGATTAAAGGTAGAATATTTTTTTGTATCGCTTCAAACGACCATGAGAATCATAATCCTACTATTAGTATTATAAATATCAAAGTTTGTGAAGTTGTTTGTATGTTATTACTCAATCATTGGTAAAATGTTAAACAGAATTGGATGAAAGTTTGCACTATGTGCTAATTTCTTGGATTAATATCTTTTATCCTTGGGATAATAGTACTCTGGGAAAGTTACTTTTAATGCGGGCAAAGCCGCTGACATAAGCTAGTGTAAATTATAAAATATATGTTAATATGGATTACACATATAGCCAAATATTTTCATTCATAGATAAAACTGATTTCTGGTGCTGGAATCGAGGATGAGATTTCTGAGAGGCAGTCTGTTGATCTCTTTACTAAGCTATAATCATTATTTCAAAACATATAAGCCCCAATGCTGGGCACGAGCATCTTCCACACGACGTCCTTGATCACGTTGGACAGACGGCCTAATTTTTTAATTAAAACCCAAGAGAAGTCTTGTAGTGATGATACTCAGAAAAAAAGGTGGAATCACATCGTATTTTCACTTCATCATCACGTGGATAAATGCATAACATTATAAAGAAATAATAATCAAAATTATGATTATTCCATTAAAACTGACGAAAATGTAAGATGTTGTTTAATCTCACCAGAAAAGGTCAACTGATAATATTTGTGGCTGATAACGTTATGTAAAAAAAAATCAACAATAATGAAACCGTGAGAATATTTCATAAATAATTTACATATTAACAATAAACAGTTAGTAACAATAGATATTTTGGTAACAATACTGTAAATATATTTACAACTGTAAATTTAATTTAAATTCTATAAAATAAAAAGATTTATTTAAATATGTAGATATCTATTATTTGAAAGATAAAATTAGGAATAGTGTTATAAGAGAGCGCTGTGATGTGAATGAAGATTTATTATTTATTTAAGATTAAGATTATTAATATATTATTATTAATATATAATAATTAATTAATTATAAGATTATTAATATATTTTTATTAATATATTATTATTTCTTTATTTATTTAAGATTATTTATTTAAGATATAGCAATAAAGATAAAAAGGGTATGCTGAGATGGTTTGGCAAGTGGAAAGAATGAGTCAAGAAAGGTTGATTAAGTATACAAAGTGAGTGTGAGTAGGACAATTTAAGGGGAAGACCACGTCGTATTTTTCTGGATCAAATTGAAGATGTTTTGGCAAAAGGTCAGATTAAGAGTACGCGTAAACGTAGAGCATGCATGAAGACTGTGATGAGTGTAAATGAAGCGATGGAGGTATGTCAGGATCGTGGTTTGTGGCAATCTGTAGTCTCTATCTGCTCCTCTGGGAAACGGACGTGAGGCTATGTATGTATGTATGTACCTATTATTATTAACAAATTCTTCTTCTTTTTCTCGTCCCATTGTTGGGCTCGGACCTCCTTCACAGTGGGAGGGAAGTTGACCATATCACGTTGCTCAAACGGGTTAGGATAGCGTTTTAGGTCAAGTGTTCCTTCTGTTGCATAGATGTTATCTAGATATTATATCCCTTTGTTGTTTTCTATAATACCAGGGGGAAAAGGGGTGGTGAATTGTATTGTAACTCCGTCATCACACTTCTGTGTTGTTTCATCATCGTCATCTCAGCTTTTGTGTCCCACTATTGGGCTCAGTCCTCCTCCATTATGGCAGGGAAATTGACCTACTAAACCACGCTTGACCTGACTTGGTATAGGGTTTTATTTCGAGTTTTTCTTATTTTGCAGAGATGTTATATGCATTTAATATCCCTTAGTCGTCTCTTACGATCACCCATGGGTAAGATAGGGGGTAGTGAATTGTATTCTTACTCCGTCACCACACGGAAAGAAAAGTATTGTTTATTAAAAATTAATAAACAATTAGAAGGGGAGGGCATATTGTTTTGGACTTTGGTTAAGTTTTACAATCGACCGTCTATTTACCGATAATACACGACAGAATCGTTTCAAAGGAATTTCCCAATCTAAGATTCGTAACCAATAATAAATTAAGTAGCTCTAGGTCGCCGCCACTACGGATCGTAATTATGTATCTACTATATTCTTCTTTGGCTTCATAGCCAATTTATAACTGTTGATATTAGATCTATTCCAGCTGAGAGAAATTCGCCTAGTACAACACGCTACATGTACGAGTTGACATAAGGTATCATTTCGAGTTTTCCTTCCTTTGTAGTCATATTAACTCCTATAATAATTTTTTACGATACTCACGCAAAAAGAAAGCATTGTAATTAATATATTCTTATCACCAAATTAATTAATCTAGAATATTAATCATTAAATATTTTCACCATAATTAAGCTATTTCTTGGTACAACGAAAGACCATGAACTATTAGTAATTCCAAGACATAATCTCATTATTACGATTAAAACAATAATTAAATAAACGAAACAAAAACTCAAGCAGTAAGGTCTCTCAAGCAGTATAGTTAGGCTTACTAATTATATTAATAGGTACCATAGGAAATACCACTAAGTTTATAGTTAAAATTCTTTATTAAAATATGATAAATATTTCTCAAAACCAAATTGAAATAGAGTCTAGAGTCAAAATATATTAATAACGAATACCTAAGATTCATTGAGCTTGTTAAATTTCAGTAATGAGCGTATCAATTACTTTGTCTAGTTTTTATTTTTGTAAAATAATCACAGGATTAACGACAAAATTGTGTCAAACAATCAAATTTTTGTTTTGAGCCTTAGAATGTCACCTGCAATCGATGTATATCGAATTAAAGACGGTAAAAATAACTGTTATTCACAGAACTGTTTACGCAAAGGTGCGAAAACGAGAATGTAACAATATTTTCAACACCGGCACTGTGGCAGTTGATACGATATTACATAAAGACAGGTCGTACTTACACGTTTGTTTACGCTCAACGAGATGATTGCACCAATTGTCAGTCAAACTCTGGCACGTTCCACGTCCACCCTCAGCAATAGGAATAGTGTTTCACTGTAGCGCGACTGAGGAGCGTGTGAGCTCGTCGTTGGCCGGCACCAAACTCGTTATGAGGCTACTCGCGGACGGCTTGAGTACATATAGGTATACATCATGTGTGGTATTATATATGTATAGCTTTGTTGACGATGCTGCGATACACAGACTGCCCACTGACCTCACTGTAAACGTGAATCTTTGACACAATCAGTCTTATCAACATTTAATAGGAATCAGAAAACGATATCTTGTTAACACAATACAGTTAATTAATGTTTAACATAAATAAAAAAAATACTTTTCGTCATTTATTTTTAATTTTATGCAATCATGTTATAGGACAGTAGCTTTATTCTTCTTCTCAGCTTATAATAAGGTTAAATATTGAGTACGAATTTTTACTATTAAAAGTCATCATCATTCATCATTTTCTTGCTCTTATCCCAACTACTTGGGGTCGACGCAATATGTCCTCTTTTTCCATACAGCCCTATCAGACGTCATCTCTGTAGTCACTCCCTGTTTATACATATCATGCTTCACGCAGTCCATCCATCTTTTCTTTGGTCTCCCTTTACCCCTAGAGCCTTCAACATTCATACTTAAAACCTTCCTCGCAACATTACTTTCATCCCGTCTCATCACATGTCCATACCATGTCAAACGTTCGCTCCTTAACTTTTACTATAAGAAGTATTGACCTAATATATTAACTTTTCTCTTCTCTTCTCTTTTTTTCTATACGAAAATGAAACCTTCATATATATATATATATATATATATATATATATATATATATATATATATATATATATATATATATATATATATATATATATATATATATATATATATATATATATATATATATATATATAAATACTTCAATTAAAGCGTCATCTTTTATATCAATGCGCGGTTTGCAATTATTAATCGTTTCTTGAACATTGTTTTAAAAAAAATTGTATATGACTATGTTAAAAATATAGCAGATATTTATATTTAAACAAATATTTACATAAAAATAAGATAATATGTTTGATATTAGTTTCAGCTAGATAATTCGTTGAGGATAAAATTTACGTGGAGGATAAGTTTTTTATTTTCAAATTACTCGGAAGCTTCTGAGATAAGTGCGTTAAGTAAACAAACTCATTAAATATTCAAGAAAATAAACGATTAAAATAGCTTGATGATGTATTTATAAATTATACCAAGAAATTTCAGTACTTATTTAATTTATTTCGTATGTACTAAAACATAATTAATTATCTTGCTACATTTGTTTTGACTGCTTCATTTATCTCATACCATAGATTTTAAAAGACAACATTTACATCTCACATTGAAGCATTTAGTTGTGGGGAATTGCCAAACATATATATTTTTTCAATTCAACAACCCGGAGTAGGAAAAAAATCCTTGCATTGAGGGGTCTATGAAACATACAATTAACGGATAGAAATTATACCGTGAAATAAAAATTAATTTATAAAAAAAAAAGGAATGTGTCAAAAGGATTAAAAAGAGGACTTAGTTTTTACCCGACTGCGCGACGCAAAGGAGTGGTATTGTATCATATATTATCAACATTGATATTAATAAGATTTTCAATAAATTAAGGGTATATAATACAGCAATTTTAATTATTTTCAAAAATTTAAAATTACTGAAATTTAGCATTTAATATGCTTAATTATTTATAAAATCCGATTTCGAAATGAAAAATGATTGGGCCGGAATCCCAATAGGCGCGGGTTCGAATCCCGCTTGCGACATCATTTTTCATTTCGAAATCGGATTTTATAAATAATTAAGCATATTAAATGCTAAATTTCAGTAATTTAAATAACAAGGTTGTGTCATCGTTTAATACAATTCTAACTGTAAAGTTTGAAGTATTAAGCCTATAACAATGTGTAAACATTGTCGGGTAGATAGCATACCGTCACCTTAAGACGTAAATACAATACGAAATGAAATTTGCATGTCCTACAATTAGTCGCGGTAGTGTAGTGGCAGCACGATTGGGCCGGAATCCCAATAGGCGCGGGTTCGAATCCCGCTTGCGACATCATTTTTCATTTCGAAATCGGATTTTATTGGCAATAGTTTTATGACCGGCCGCCTGCCAGACCTCAACCCTCATTGGGAATGTAATTGTTGACCAACAGCATCAGATGGGGTTGGCCCAAGTCGTTATAAGGCTCTTAGTCGTCTTTTACGACATCCACAAGCAAAGTGAGGATTGGTAGTATTCGTAGCCGCTACCACACAGCGATGTCATACACATTAAAAGTATGTGTAATCATAAATAGGCGTAAGTGTATGTATGTATGTATAATATACATACATTGTATATGGTATATCTATAGAAAGTATAGATAAGACCCAATACTTTTACTTAAGGTATAATGTTCTACTCTTACTAATAAAAGCGTCATGTAGGTACCTAAAACAGCTTTAACGTATGTATTATTTAAAAATATTTCCACCTTTTACGTAAACGAATTCGCGAGTTGAAGTTAACGTTAGCCCAAAGTAACCATTCCACGCGGACGAAGCCGCGGGCGGAAGCTAGTCATTCATAATCGGAGCGCATTTGAAGCCGAACCGTCCTGAAGATGCCTCGTTTAGAGGCGAAACACGTGTCGAATCTTTATTCTATGTCTCATCACTCATCACATGTTCATACCATGTCTCTGTCTCATCACACGTTCATACCATGTCAACCTTTCACTCCTTAACTTTTCCGCCACTGGCGCAACTTTCAAACTTCCTCTTCGAGAATCGAGAGTTTAGTATAAAAATATAAATATTCGAAGAATTTTCTTTATAGCAATTTTATTTATAACATTATCTGAAATCAAATGCCAAAGGTCATTTTTATACTATGAATATTGTAATGTTGTTTACTTTATATAGTACTAGCTTCTGCCCGCAGCTTCGCCCGCGTAAAAGGTTACTCTCCTAAAGTTTTTAATCCTCTATTTTTATTTTTCCTCTTAAGGGTATTTTTTTACAATATGTTAATGTCATATTTCTTTATATGTAATCAATAGCCTAAAAATAAGTTTCAAGCTTCTGGCTTTAAAAAAGACGATAATTCCTTATAACTTTTCATCCCCCTTTACAACTTTTTTTTTGCATTAAAAAGTAGGCTATGTCCTTTATCAGGCTTTAGACTATCTGTGTAGCAAATTTCATTTATATCGGTTCAGTAGTTTTGGCGTGAAAGAGCGACAGACAGACAGAGTTGCTTTCGCATTTATAATATTAGTAAGGATTAAAGTATGAATATTTGTCGTTTTAAAGTGTCACCTTAATCTTGTTTCCATAGGCTGCAAAAAAAAGTATATATGGATTTGCGAATAATATAATAATAATAATATTTTTAATAATATAATAATGACAATATTCGGGGCATTTCACAAATATACACTTTTCTAATTAATTATAATTTTATTAGGAGAAGGTTAAGAAGACGATAGCTTTTTACATACATACATATCATCACGCCATATCCCTTGCAGGGTAGGCAGAGAGAACAGAGTGCCAGAGAACTCTCCCCCTTTACAACTTTTTTTTGCATTAAAAAGTAGGCTATGTCCTTTATCAGGCTTTAGACTATCTGTGTAGCAAATTTCATTTATATCGGTTCAGTAGTTTTGGCGTGAAAGAGCGACAGACAGACAGAGTTGCTTTCGCATTTATAATATTAGTAAGGATTAAAGTATGAATATTTGTCGTTTTAAAGTGTCACCTTAATCTTGTTTCCATAGGCTGCAAAAAAAGTATATATGGATTTGCGAATAATATAATAATAATAATATAATAATGACAATATTCGGGGCATTTCACAAATACACACTTTTCTAATTAATTATAATTTTATTAGGAGAAGGTTAAGAAGACGATAGCTTTTTACATACATACATACATATCATCACGCCATATCCCTTGCAGGGTAGGCAGAGAGAACAGAGTGCCAGAGAACTCTATCTTTGCATACTTCACTCGCTTCCTCAACATTCATAATTCTCTTCATACACGCTCGCCGGTCTCAGACTCTTGACTCTACCTTCCTTCAGTACATGACCGATCTGGTCTAGGTAGGGTAGTTTCGGTCTCCCCCGGTACCTACATCCTTCCACTTTCGCATTGTATATCTTCTTAACCAGAAGTTCGTTCGGCATTCATTCCACATGTCCGAATCATCGGAGCATTCCCTTTCGCATCTTTACACCAATACTCTCTTTCATACCTACTCGCTCTCTTACGTCGTCGTTACGAATGCGGTCGGTCAGCCTAACTCCACAGATTTTCCGCAGAGATCGCATTTCGACCGCATTAATTTTACTTTCATACTCTTTTCTGCATACCCAACTCTCGCTTCCATACAGTAATGTTGGGACAAGCACTGCGTTATGTATGGCTACACGTGCCTTCTGGCTGAGGTGGTGGCTGCCGAAAAGTTGCCCCAACGCTCCGTTCACTCTATTTCCCGCATTCACTCTTCGCTCTATATCAGTGGTGTACCTTCCATCTCGGCTAAATCCACATCCAAGATATACAAATTCATCCATTGCTGATAGCTTTTTATTTGCTTTAAAAAGTAATTCAACGTTAAATAAACAATTATACGAAAAGCAATTCGTCGAATATGGTCAAAATTCTTGCTAGAGAATCGCTGTACATTTTTTTCAAGCACCTTTAGTATATTATAATTTACTGCACAATAAATAGATATTCGAGATCACGACTTATGATACTACACGATCTAAAGGAGGAAAATCATGTTGTTTCTGAGTGTTTTCCCGTTTCAATCGTTAAATAGTAAAAAAACACGCCGAGCGTTATGTTAATGACGCAATTTAAATAACACGTATTCTCAGAAAGGAGCAAAAAAATTTAAGAGTTAAATTGTAAGTCAAAATTGAGAGAGCGTCATACGTTTGGGTAATTTTTCATTGGAGTTTTTATGAAAACTTTCGACTAAAGAAAAAGATTTTCTTTATTTACTAAGGGAAATCTTTTTTAGGCATTGTAATACTCCGCGGGTGACTGGATCGGGGAATTAGTCCGTCACGGACGCGGGAGGGGGAGGGTTGATGGTCAAGGAGAGAGTAGATTTACACAATAAGACAATCGAGAACTCCTCTTGCTTTAAAAATAGCCTTAAGAATACATATAATTCAATCAACCTGGTACATCAAAATATTCAAGGAATGTTAGGTAAGGATTTGGAGATGAATTATTTTTGAATGGTTGCCAGATAGATTTTCTCTGCATTACTGAACACTGGCTTAAAAGTAACCAATTAATGTTCAATTTTCCTAATCACCAGGTTATTAGCTCGTTCAATAGAACCAACATGATACGAGGTGGCTCTTTGATAATTTTAAACAAATTAATTAAATCTAAGGAAAGAAAAGATATTGTAAAATTGTCTGTTGAACGTGTTATTGAAATTGCTTGTGTTGAGTCTGAGTAGTTCATAGTTGTATGCGTATACAGACCCCCATGCTCCCCATATGAAGAATTTGAGAGAGTAATGGAAGATGTCTTATTCATAACCTCAGCCTCAAATAAAACAGTTGCTATTTGTAGGGATTTTAATATTAACTTATTAGATAATAATAATATAACACAAAAATTTAAAAATTTAATGAATTCTTATAACTTATATAATGCTTTCTTGGAACCTACTAGGATAACTGCTGGAAGTGCTTGTATAGATAATATTTTTATAAATTCTAAACTGATTAGTAAATCCATTAAAAACACATTAGAATCAGATCATTGCGGACAGCTTTTTGTACTTCCTAGAACTAAAAGGATTCCTCGAGAAAGCATTACCTTTGTTCCTATGAATGTCAGCCGCTTAGAGCACTTTAAATATAATTTGAGTATAATAATAATAATAATTTATTTAATCATAATTGCTATTATACAAGGATTTCTTATCATTAGTTCCCGAACTAGGCTAAAGCCTGTATCTCAGGAGCCAGAGTTGCGAGTTTACAATGTACTAGCTACTGATTTACAAATACTAGGTTATATAAAACTTAAGATTAAAAACATTTGACAGCTGCCCATGTTTGTGAGGTTGTGTGGTTGGTGATGTATAGCTATGAGTGTGTGTGTGTGTGTGAGCGTGGTCATGTTCGTGTTTGTCTGCCTCTGTGTGTGTGTGTGTGGCCGTCTGTATCATTGCTTTCCAGCATTGATGATCTTTTCAGTTGACTCGTATGAAAGAGAAAATAGCCATTTTTTTACAATATTTCTGCATGAAGAATAAGAAAGATCATTAAGATTACAGTGCTTGACGATTTCGTTGTAAATATGAGGATGTAAGAAAATTGGACATCGTCTCGCAAGAAGAGAATCTGCTCGCGGGCAAGGGATTCTGAATATCCTTCTTTTGACAATCTTTTGATAGTCAGGTCGGCTTTTTAAACATTTGTGCACAAGGAGCGTTGCTTTTAAAATAAATAACTGTCTGACCCGTAGGACGGCAAATTCTTGATATATTAGGTCTGTAGGATATCGATATGGTTTTCTCAACATGACTTTGATCACAGCCCTTTGTGCTCTCTCTAGTTCAATTATGACAGTTTTTGCAGCGCCACCCCATAAAGTAATACCATATTGTAAAATCGACTGACATAACGCGAAATAGACAATGCGCAAAATAGATGGAGGTGTACAGTCCCGTAGTGATTTTGCCATATAAATAAGTTTCCGAATACGGCTGGAGAGTAGGTGTATATGAGTTTTAAAAGATAAATTACTGTCAATAGTGATGCCTAAATATTTGATGGAATCTGTGTGGTCCACAGAGGCAGAGTTGCAACGGTTGCTTAACAAGGTATTATTCTGCGCGCAAGTGTGGTATTTAAGGGTAAGTTGTTGCGACGGTTTTGATTTTGCGGTTTTATAAAAATTCATGATTTTAGTTTTTTTTGAGATTTAGAGTAAAAAGATTTTTATCTAGTATGAAAGTACCACTATTGCCTTTTCATCCCCATATGATGATTTTGAGAAATTAATGGAAGATATCTTACTCAAAACCTCGGCCTCAAATAAAACAGTTGCTGTTTGCGGGGATTTTAACATTAATTTATTAGACAATAATAATATAACACAAAAATTTAAAAATTTAATGAATTCTTATAACTTATATAATGCTTTCCTGGAACCTACTAGGATAACTGCTGGGAGTGCAACTTGTATAGATAATATTTTTATAAATGCTAAACTGATTAGTAAATCCATTATAAACACATTAGAATCAGATCACTGCGGACAACTTGTTGTACTTCCTAGAACTAATAGGATTCCACGAGAATGCATTACCTTTGTTCCTATTAATGTCAGCCGCTTAGAGCACTTTAGACACAATTTGAGTATGAAAATACCACTATTGTCTTTTCATGATAACCCCAATGAATTGTATACATCCCTATTTCACATAATTGATGATGAATTTAGTAAAATATTTAAACCTAAAACTGTAACAATTGGAGTACCTGCTGGCTTTAGTGAATGGGCAACTTGTGGTATCTACAAGAGTAGACGAAGGTTATATGATCTTTATGACGAAAAGTCTTATAACCATAGTCCAGTGTTCCTAGAATATGTAAAAAAATATTCTAAAATATTCAAACGTGCCTGTTCCTCTGCTAAAGCAATTTATCTGAGAAATAAAATCAAACGATCTAGTGATGTAATTAAAATGACTTGGAACGTGATTAATAGTGAAACTGGTAGAAATACTGTACGGAAGAAGGACTTCAATTTAATTATTGATGATAAAAATATATGTGCGGACGAAGAAGTGGCAACCGAATTTGAAAAATATTTCAGTAATATTCCTTTACTGACAACTAAATCATTGATGTGTTCTCCTATTTTAGCCGAGTCACTCTTGAAACAGTGTATTGTAAAATGCGACACATCCTTTGAGTTCTCAGATGTCAGTAGGAATGATATCATAAACTCTTTTAAAAATCTTAATGTTAAGAAGACAGCTGATTTATGGGGCTTTTCTGTAAAGACAGTAAATTCTATAATTGATATTATTGCCCCCCATCTGGCATCTGTGTTTAATGGTTGTGTTGCTCGAGGCGTATTTCCTGATCTCATGAAAATTAGTAGAGTGATTCCCTTGTTCAAAGCGGGTAGTATGTCTGATCTTAATAATTTTCGACCAATTTCCATACTACCCACACTTAGTAAAGTTTTTGAAAGACTTATGCTGAGTCAAATGTTACATCATTTTAAGAGACATGATATATTTCACAAACAGCAATTTGGCTTCACTAAGAATTGCTCTACTACTGATGCGGGTGTAGAATTATTAAAAAATATCTTTACAGCCTGGGAGAAATCGCATGATGCTTTAGGTATATTTTGCGATTTATCCAAGGCGTTTGATTGTGTACACCATGAAATTCTCGTCAAGAAATTATCCCACTATGGGATCAGGAATAAGGCTCTCGAACTTTTAACATCATATTTGTGCAACAGAATTCAGAGGGTCGATGTTAATGGTGTACGATCATCTGGTTCTGTTATAAAAATGGGCGTTCCACAAGGATCCATTCTGGGGCCATTTCTGTTCCTTGTATATATTAATGACTTACCTTATTATGTAGGGGATAACCAAAACATAGTGTTGTTCGCAGATGATACCTCCTTATTGTTTAAAATTAAAAGACAAATGATTAATTATGACGATGTGAACAACGCTCTGTCAAATGTTGTTCATTGGTTCAGTACAAACAACTTGGTTCTTAATGAAAAGAAAACCAAATGTATTAAATTCACCATACCTAATGTGAGACTAGTGGAAACCAATGTTCAAATGAATGGTGTGGCCCTAGAGCTTGTGGAGTCCACGGCGTTTTTGGGTATTACCATCGATACTAAACTCCATTGGGGTCCTCAGATTGAAAAATTATCAAGTAGGCTAAGCTCAGCGGCTTATGCGGTAAAAAAAATTCGAATGTTAACCGATATTGAAACGGCTAGAATTGTTTATTTCGCCTACTTCCATAGTCTTATGTCTTATGGCATTCTGCTTTGGGGTTGCTCTGCAGATTTGAAAAACATCTTTGTTCTTCAAAAACGGGCTGTCCGCGCGATTTATAATCTAGGGCCAAGAGCTTCACTGAGAGAAAAATTTAGGGAAATAAACATTCTAACCGTTGTATCACAATTCATATTCGAAAACATACTATATGTAAAAAAAAATATTAATGAATTTGATAAATATAGTGATATACACCGTGTGAACACTAGAAATAAGGATAATCTAGTTATCTATCATACTCGCCTACAAAAAATTAGTAGGTCTTTCATGGGGCAATGTATACGCTTTTACAATAAACTGCCTAAAGATATCCGAGATATGCCAATGAATAAGTTCAAAAAGGCTATCAAAAACAGACTGTGCAGAAAAGGATATTACAGCATTTCGGATTATCTAAATGATAATACGGAATGGTTATGAGCAGCTCCTCTCTCAGCAATTGCCCTTTTAATGTTTATCACTTACTTTTGTATTATTTGTATTATCTTAATTGTACAGTGTAGCGTGTTTTGCCTAACGAGTTATGTATTTAATTATCCAAGCTATCTGTTTCAAATTTATAGATTATGGTGTGGTCATGCTCACTGAAAAGGTCTCTGCTTGCGGTAGCTACGTGGAGCGGGTCTCTCCCTTCCCTCCAATGTGGTTGAGGGGCGTGATGGCTGCTCTAATAGTTAACTCGTGATCGGGTGCCGCTTGTGGGAACTGGTCCAGCCATTTTTCTTTCTTTTTTGTTTTATAAATATTCTTAGTTTAATTTTGTATTATATACAAAATTTTAAAAATGAATCTTTACTCGAAGGGCATATCACTGGAGCTAACATAAATTAAACATGTAACCAAACGCTTTTGTGAAAAATATAATAAAAAAAAATGACGTGCCCACTGAGTTTCTTGCCGGATCTTCTCAGTATGTGGCTGCTTTCCGATCCGGTGGTAGATTAATTAAATTTAATTATAAAAAAACAATGTAAAATTGACAATATGTAAGTGCCCCTATGGGGCTTATGCAAAATAAATGATTTGATTTGATTTGACATGACAACCCCAATGAATTGTATACGTCACTATTTCACATAATTGATGATGAGTTTAGTAACATATTAAAACCTAAAACAGTAACAATTGGAGTATCTGCTGGATTTAGTGAATGGGCAACTTGTGGTATCTACAAGAGTAGACGAAGGTTATATGATCTTCATGACCAAAAATTTTATAACCATAATCCAGTGTTTTTGGAATATGTAAAAAAATATTCCAAAATATTCAAACGTGCCTGTTCCTCTGCTAAGGTAATTTATCTGAAAAATAAAATTAAACAATCTAGTGACGTAATTAAAATGACTTGGAATGTGATAAACAGTGAAACTGGTAGGAATGCTGTACGGAAGAAGGACTTCAATTTAATAATAGGTGATAAAAATATATGTGGAAACAGTGAAGTAGCTAGCGAATTTGAAAATTATTTCACTAATGTACCTTTATTAACAACTAAATCGTTGATGTCGTCTCCTATTCTAGCTGAATCACTCCTGAAACAGTGTATTTTAAAATACATCCTTTAAATTTTCAGATGTCAGTAAGAATGATATCATAAACTCTTTTAAAAATCTTAATGTTAAGAAGACGGCAGATCTGTGGGGCTTGTCTGTAAAGACAGTTAGTTCTATAATTGATATTATTGCCCCCCATCTGACATCTGTGTTTAATGGTTGTGTTGCTCAGGGCGTATTTCCTAATCTCATGAAAATTAGTAGAGTGATTCCTTTGTTCAAAGCGGGTTCAAATTCAAATTCATTTATTATGCACAAACCCTTTTTTTTTTTTTTTTTTTTTTTTTATTGGTAGGCTATGGGTGCGTCTCGCCCCGCCGAATCGGTCCGGGGTGACGGAGAAGGCGGCGCGTGACCCCATAGACCCACCGTAAAATCCTCTCTCTTCGCCGTGCGAGCGGACCACCGGTACCCGATCTTTGTCTTCGGTGGTCCGCTCGGCGGTTTACCCTCGCGGGTTCCTCTCGTCGGCGCCCCGACAGATTTCGCCGTCGGGGCGCCGCCCTCACGCGGTGGCCTCGCGTCGGGTGACCGGACAGTTCCCCGGTCCGATCACCCGAGGCCTGGGTTAGGGCGGCATCAGGCGCAGGTATTCGCGCCTGCGCCGCCCCGGCCGCTGGCGGCGGCCCGGGTCGCGGGAGTCCTCCCTGACTCGTTCCGCCGCCTCCTTCCGCGAGATGACAGCCTCGCAGAAGGCGGCGACCGCGTCCCAATTCCTGACGCTGTCGACCATCGCCCTCGCGACAGCCGGCAGCGCCAGGTCGGCACCGATAATAGCGACGAGGTCACGGCGCTGCCCGTCCCAGCCCGAGCATTCCTCGAGCGTATGTTGCGCCGTGTCCTCGCCACTACTGCAATGATGGCAGCCTGGAGTCCACTCCCTGTACACGACCGTGTGCAGGTATTTCCCGAAGCACCCGTGCCCCGTCAACACCTGCACCAGTCGGAAGGTGAGGACCCCGTGCCGCCGCTCCATCCATTTCATCAATACGGGCCGAAAGGCCTCGACGGTCACGATACCGTGTCTAGGCCTCTCCAGCCGCGTAACCCAACGGGCGATGACGTCTCGGCGGGCGTCTTCGCGCCAGGTGGCTATCTCGCTCAACGATGGGGAGCCACCCTCCTCGCGCACTGAGGTAACCCGCCGGTAGAGGTCGGAGAGCATCTCCGCCTCTAGGTCCCACGGCGGTGTCCCGGCCAATAGGCACGCCGCCTCTGTCGACACCGTGCGGTACCCGCGAATGGCTCTGACCGCCATGGCTCTCTGTGGCCTCCACAGAACCGCCCTGAGCTGGGCGTTCAGAGCCCTCGCCCACACGGGTGCGCCGTACATGGCCATCGAGCGGATGACCCCCGCATACAGCCGTCGGCCCTCGAAACTGGGTCCGCCCACATTCGGCATGAGCCGAGAAAGGGCGGACGCCGCGCCGACCAGCCGGGGAGCAATCTGTCGGAAATGCTCCCGGAACCACCATCGCCCGTCGAGCACCAGACCCAAGTACTTCATATGGGCCTGGATGTTGATCTGGATGGAGTTGACGACTAACGAGGCGCCGGTTGGCAGCCTTACGCGTGGCCCATGGAATAATAGGGCCTCCATCTTATTTAAGGCCACCCTGAGCCCCAGCGCCTCGATTCGCCTGACCATCTCCTCAAATTGAGCGTCCGACAGATCGGGCCCCACCTCCTCCAGGTGCTGGACGATGCGGGCAGCGAGGACACGCTCCAGCTGCTTACCCACATCGTCCAGAAGCACAATGGGCCTGTAGGCCGACGGCGAATCCGGGGGCCGTCCCGGCTTTGGCAGGAGAACCAACCTCCCTTCCTTCCAGCACTCAGGGAACTGTCCAGACGTCAGACAGGCGTTGAACAGTCGCCTGAGGCGAGGTTCGAGATACTCGAGGAGCAACGTCAACACCCGGACTGGGACTCCGTCCGGGCCGGGGGCCGTGGTGGCGGAACGAATCTTCGCCATGGCTGCCCCCACTTCCGACTCCGTCACGGGTGGAACACTCTCGACGGCCTCCCGGTTGTGATCTGGCGAAGCCATGACCGGGGGCGTGTGCTCCGACTGCCGCGGGAACAGCTCCTCGACCACTCTACGAAGGAGGTCGGGCTGGAGGGTCTCGGTGAGGGGGGGGCCCTGTGCGCGAAGCTTATTCAGCGACGCGCGATACGGGCGACCCCAGGGGTCACGGTCGAGACCGTCCAGCATCTCCTGCCAACTCGCGTCCTTGGCGGACCGGATGGCCAGCCGAAAGGCGGTACGCGCTCTGCGGTACGCCTCGTACAGCTGGCCCTCCCGCTCAACATCGCGGCGACGCCGCCGACTGCGGGTGTAGGACCTTCGGGCACTAATGCACGCCGCACGAAGGTCCGTCAGTCTTGGGGACCACCAGTAGACCCCCTGCCTCGGAGGTAGACGCCGCACCCTGGGCATGGCCGCATCGCAGACCTGCGTTAACACACTGCGGATGCGGACAGCCTCAACGTCCACTCCGTCCGCTGGGGGTGGTGAGGACAGCCACGTGTTCACGATGGCCGCCTCCGCCAGTAGGTCCCTATCCAGACGCCCCACAGCCCACCGCGGAAATGCGGGAGCTCGGTCCGCCCTGTGACCCCTGCTGGGGTCCCGAAGAGGGGAGACCTCCATCCGGATGTAACGGTGATCCGACAGGGTCTCCGCCTCCTCCAGGACACGCCAGTTCCTCACTCGTGGTGCGACAGCAGGGCTAGCGAACGACAAGTCCACTATCGACCCACCCTGCTGTCGCACACACGTGTTCACTGAGCCTCTGTTTAGGACACAGAGGCCCAGTGACGCCGCCCACTCCACGATCGCCCGCCCGCGATCGTCCGTCATCGGGGACCCCCACGCCGTGGATTTGGCGTTGAAGTCCCCCAGGACCAGGACGAGGCCCGGTGCCAGTCGCCGTATCGAAGCCTCCAAGGTGGTGAGGGAGGCCCCGAAATCGTCCATTCTCCTATTAGGGGAGAGGTATACACTGTAGAGCGTGACCCCTCCCCAATCCGCAGCGACAAATTCCTCGCCCCTATCCAAGAGGGATAAGGACGGGAAGTGCCGCTGCGTGGAGGTGACGATTGCCGCGGTTCCGTTCCGGCTGACCACCCAATTGGGGCGATCCGGCACGACGTACGGTTCCGCGACTACGGCTGCACCGATCGACCACTCCGCCATGGATTGCAGGAGGAGATCCTGCGCACCGGCGGAGTGGTTGGTGTTGGCCTGCAGGAGGTGAGTAGACTGGGCAGCCATTAATGGGCCGTGTCCATCATCACCTCCTGGCTTGCGCCGGGCGATCGGGCCGCGCTAGGAGCGGGAGCGGCCGGAGTCGAAGGGCCGCTCCGCCCCTTTGGAGCCGAAGCCGGAGGTCTACACGCCCCAGAGCCCATGCGGTGCTTGGCAGGCTTATTACCCGCCGCACACGCGGGGCAGTGGGGCGGGGCGGCGCAAGATGCCGCCATATGCCCAGTCTGACCGCAGCGGAAACAGAGTCCGCCGCAGTCAAAGCAATTAGTGCATGTTGGCCGGGTGTGCCCGACCGCCATGCACTTGAAACACCTCGCAGGCCGGTGCTCCAGCACGGTGACTCGCGCTGAGCTCCAGCCCACGAGGAGCCTGCCTGAGCCGGCCAGTTGCCTGACCGACTCCACTGGGCATTGCACCCAGGCGGCACCTACGCCGCCCGGACCGGGCCGGATGGCGCCAACCCGGACGGTGTCCAGGGGACACCCGGTTTTCGAGGCAATGGCCTCCCGGATGTCTTCCACCGTCACGGAGTCGTCCAGACCCGCGATGCGCATTTCGGCGCACTTTACAGGTCTGGCGATTTTGACGCCACCCTCCTCGGCGAATAGACCTCGCAGCTTCGACGCCACGCTATCGGCCGTTCTGGTGCCCTCGGCCCCAGGGAACTCCAAAATTCGAGCCCCTGTCCGAGCCTTGCGGGTCCGGGCTTCGACGCCTCCTATTTCGGAGACGTCGAGCTCCTGCCGGGCTTTCCTCAGAACGGCCTCATAGCTGAGGCCCCTTTCTGCCGCCTCAGGCAGCACAGTGATCACCACTGCGGCTGTCTTCGGCGGCCGGAGCCCCTTGCGCGGCCTCTTCCTCTTCGTGCCGCCTCCTCCGGCTCCTGCCTGGGGAGCGGCGACCTCAGCGGCGCGCTTGGCCACCGCTCTCCTCCTCTTGCCGCGACTCTTTCTGCCGCGCTCGGCCACCTGCCAACCCTGTTCGGGCATAGCGGGCGTACCTGACGCTGAGGGCACAGTCGCGGTCGCGCTAGTCGTCGCTGGCGGTGTTGGTGCTGTCGACGACTGCGGTCCAGCAGGAGCCGGTGCCGCCTTCCGTTTCTTCGTCGTGGGAGCGGGGGCGGGCCCCTTGGACTTGGGTCCAGCCGCGGCCGCGGCGTAGCTGCCCCCCACGCGGCCACCCTGACAAGGCAGAGGGGCGGGGGCTGGTGCCGCATATGGCCTCTTATCCGCGGCGAGAGGTGGCCGAACTCGTGGTTCTGGAGGCAGCCTTGCCTCCAGAACGGCCAAGCGCGCATCGACCAGATTGACTGCGTCAATGATGGCGCGCAAGGCCTCGTCCGGCACGCCCTCCACCGCGGGCAGCAGGGTTGTTGTCGCCGGCTGGACCTCTGCCGGGGCCCGCTCCGCGACGTTTGGCGGCTTCCTTGCCGCAGCGGCCCGGCTAGCGATGGCTGGCGTCCTCTTCTTAGGGGCGGCGGCGACCTCGACTTCTTGGCGGCTAGCGCTGGTCGACGACTCAGTTGGTGCAGTCTGCATGAGCCGCGCCATTTGGGCTCTAAGGTCGGTCACGTCCTTTGACAGCAGGCGGTTCGCTCGCCGCACCGCCGATAGCTCGGCTCCCAACTGTCGATTCTGGGCCCGCAGGCCCGACACCTCACCACTGAGGCGGGCGTTATCGGCCTGCAGGGCCTCCATACTCGCGGCTGGGGCGCTCGCGCGGGCACCAGCGGCCGCCACTTCGGTGGGGGGGATGCCGGACAACACCTCCAGCACCCTCGCGGCGGCCGCCTCGTTATCGGCCTGCCTGCCTTCCGCCACTCCACGCACTCCGCCGGCCGGGGAGTGGGTCGTTCTGCCCGTCATCGCGGCCCCTCGCCCTCTGCGCGACGCCGGCACTTTGGGGGGAGGCATGATTACCACGCTCCCTTCGGAATCGGCGCCAGAGCTGCCCTCCTTATTCAGGGGGCGCTTCCGCACCTTCGAAGGGAGGGCCTCCTCCCTTACCGTCAGGGCCGCCGCCGCAGGACGCGGTGACGACCTGGCAGTGGCGACTTCCTCATCCGACCCGCTGACCTCCTTGGACGGCTCTGCGGAACTAACGCCCTCGTCCATCACATCGGCAGATCCACTGCCCTCGTCTCTGGACGGCTCTGCGACAGAACTGTCGCCCTCGTCCGTTGACGGCTCTGCAGTGGATCTGCCGCCGTCCTTGTCCCGCTCGCGCGCGTAACGCTCGCGGTTTTCAGAGTTCCGCTTCTTTTCGCGAGTGTTCGCTTTCGCAGCTTTCCCCCATGTGAACCGCGTCGTCCTGCGCTTCTTCTTCTTCGAGGGGGGGGGGCCTCTGTGGTCGGTGCCGGGCCCTCGGCGGACGCCTCCAGTCCTAAGGACGAGGCGTCGTTTGTGCCAGTTTTATGTTGGCTTAGCAAGGCCGTAGGGTGGGAATCCGTAGGATCCCCGTCTTTTTTTGGTAAATTAGGCAAATCCATGACTATTCCCACGAGAATGGGAGAAAAACCGTCGACCCGGGCAGAGATCCCTGTACCCGGGCAAGCCTATATTTACCAACCAGAGGGTCGGCCGGTACCCTGGCTGGAGCGTGCTAGGAACAGAACAGCCCATCTGCCATGCATCCTCTCGCCGCACGCCAGAACTTAGGATTCTGGGTAATTTCCGAATTCGAAGGTCGAATTCTTTATAGAGGTTGTCTTCCTCGCGGTCTGGGCGGTTAAGCCAAGACCCTCGTTCCTGATACTACGCCTCACGACAACTTGTCCTGAAGCAAGATATCAGGTTTACGATATGTCGGCGGTGGCATAAGCCTGCCCAGCCCTCAAATGAATGGGTGACCGGGCCCGTCCGAAATTTCGCCTCCTGTACCCTCTACAACTAGAGGGTCAGGAGCGAATTGGGGCTCAACCCATTGGTGGGGAACCCGCCCTCTCGCCAGAAATTAGCTGCGGGCGACAATTCAGCAGAAGAACGATCTGGGGGACTGTCGCCCGCACCCAGGGTACACCACGTGGAGGTTTTCTGGCACCGTACCCCAAGAGCGTTATTCCTGACCCCATAGTGATATAATTTTCTGATAAGGGTTTCGTGGTGCACACAATCAAATGCTTTAGATAAATCGCAAAATATACCCAAGACATCATGCGATTCCTCCCAGGCTGCAAAGATATTCTTTAACAATTCGATACCCGCATCAGTAGTAGAGGAATTCTTAGTGAAACCAAATTAATTTTTATGGAAAATATTATGTTTGTTAAAATGACTCAACATCTGATTAAGCAAAATTTTCTCAAATACTTTACTAAGTGTTGGTAGTATGGAAATAGGGCGAAAATTGTTAACATCTAACATACTACCAGATTTGTGCAAAGGAATTACTCTTCTAAATTTCATGAGTTCAGGAAACACACCTCGAGCTACACAACCATTAAACACACATGCCAGGTGGGGAGCAATAATAGATATTATAAAATTAACAGTCTTTACAGATAAGCCCCACAGATCTGCTGTCTTTTTAATATTAAGAGTTTTAAAAGACTTTAAAATATCATTCACACTGACATCTGAAAATTTAAAGGAAGTGTTACATTTCACAATGCATTGTTTAAGGAGCGATTCAGCTAAATTAGGAGATGACGCTAAAGATTTAGTCATTAGTATCGGCACATTTGTAAAATAGTTTTCAAATTCAGTCGCCACTTCGTAAGCGGATACGCTTTCACAATTTTATCACCTATTTTTAAATTAAAATCCTTTTTCCGTACAATTTTTCTACCAGTTTCACTATTTATCACTTTCCATGTCATTTTAATTATATCACTAGATTGTATAATTTTGCTTCTCAGATAAATAGATTTGGCACAGGAACAGGCACGTTTAAATATTTTTGAATAATTCTTAACATATTGCAAAAATACTGGATTGTGGTTATAAGATTTTTCATCATAGAGTTCATATAACCTTTTTCTACTCTTGAAGATACCACAAGTAGCCCATTCACTAACACCAGTCGGCACTGCAAATTTTAAAGTTTTGGGTTTAAATATTGTATTGAATTCAGTATCAATTATGCGGAATAGGGATGTGTATAATTCATTAGGATTGTCATGAATAGGCAACAGCGGCATCTTCATTCTCAAGTTGTATCTAAAATGCTCTAAGCAGCTAGCGGTCATAGGAACAAAGGTAATACTTTCAGGTTGAATCCTACTAATTCCAGGAAGTACAACAAGTTGCCCACAGTGATCCGACTCTAAAGCACTTATAATAGATTTATTTTTGGGCTTGACATTTGTAAATATATTATCTATACAAGTAGCACTCCCAGCAGCTATCCTAGTAGATTCTAAGAAAACATTATATAAATTGTATGATCTCATTAATGTTATAAATTTTTGTGTAATGTTATTATTGTCTAATAAATTTATATTAAAATCCCCACATATCACAACATTTTTATTAGAAGTGGAGATTTTTAATAAAACATCCTCTAGATATTTTTCAAAAACATCATATGGTGAACATGGAGGTCTGTATATGCACAAGACTATGAGCTGCTCACACTCAATACAGGCAATTTCAATTACACGTTCAATAGAGAGTCTCGTAATATCATTTATTTCTTTAAATTTAAGGGTATTATTTAAAATTATCAATGAGCCACCTCGTATCATACTGACTCTATTGAACGAGCTAGCAACCTGGTGATTAGGCAAATTAAACATTAGTTGATTATTCTTGAGCCAGTGTTCAGTAATACAAAGAATATCTATCTGGTAATCATTCAAGAATAATTCTATTTCCAAATCTTTATCCGACATACCCTGAATATTTTGATGTACCAGGTTGATACACTTAGAACTATACTTAGAACTTAAATTCTTTATAAAGCTAGAGAAATCCTCTATTGTCTTAATGGATAATTTAAATTACTATGTAAATTAATGTCATTATTTCCATTAGCGGAAATTAAATTAAAATTATTTATGTCAAAATTACATTGCTCAATAGAAGCAATTTTGTTAGCCAAATTCTTGGCTGATGTAAAAAAAAAAATAAGATAGCGAATCAGCTAACATATTTTTATAATATTTAGATAGGTAAGAACTATCTTTATCCAAAAAACATTTTTTTTTACATAATTGTTAATATCAATTACATGCATTTTATTTCCAGTAGTATAATTCGATATAGATTTCAAATTATGCAATGTCAAGTTTAGGGTATTATGTCAGATTTCAATAATTATCGACCGATTTCCATACTGCCTACACTTAGTAAAGTTTTTGAAAAACTGATGCTTAGTCAAATGTTAAATTATTTTAAGAGACATAATATCTTTCACAAAATCAATTTTGCTTCACTAAGAATTGCTCTACTACTGATGCGGGTGTGGAATTATTAAAAAATATCTTTAGAGCTTGGGAGGAATCGCATGATGCTTTGGGTATATTTTGCGATTTATCCAAAGCGTTTGATTGCGTACACCACGAAACTCTCATCAAGAATACTATTATGGGATCAGAAATAAGGCTCTCGAACTTTTAACATCATATTTAGGCAACAGAATTCAGAGGGTCGATGTTAATGGTGTACGATCACCTGGTTCTGTTGCAAAAATGGGCGTTCCACAAGGATCCATTCTGGGGCCATTTCTGTTCCTTATATATATTAATGACTTACCTTATTATATAGGGGATAACCAAAACATAGTATTGTTCGCAGATGATACCTCTTTATTGTTCAAAATTAAAAGACAAATGCTTAATTATGACGATGTGAATAATGCTCTGTCAAATGTTGTTCATTGGTTCAGTACAAATAACTTGGTTCTTAATGAAAAGAAAACCAAATGTATTAAATTTACCACACCTAATGTAAGACTAGTGGAAACCAATATTTTTTGCATTTATGTACATGAAATCTTTATATTTTTTTTTTGGTGTAAAGATGCGAAAGGGAATGCTCCGATGGTTCGGACATGTGGAAAGAATGCCGAATGAACGTCTGGTTAAGAAGATATACGATGCGAAAGTGGAAGGATGTAGGTACCGGGGGAGACCGAGACTCACCTACCTAGACCAGATTGGTCACGTACTGAAGGAAGGTGGAGTCAAGAGTCTCCGAAACCAGCGAGCGTGTATGAAGAGAATTATGATTATTGAGGAAGGGAGTGAAGTATGCAAGGATAGAGTTCTGTGGCACTCTGTTCTCTCTGCCTACCCTGCAAGGAATATGGTGTGATGATAAGTATGTAAATCTGTATATATATAATTCTTATGTACGTGTGTATGTCATTGAACTCGTCGTAAACGGCTTTGATTCGACAGTGCTTTAGATTCGCAATTGGAGCCGGTTAGTGGTGCTGCGATGAAGTTGTAGGACTTTTACTTTTTATACATCACTGTTAGTCGGAGCGAAGTTTGCCGGGTCCGCTAGTAGTCTATAAAATGCCCATGTCGTGCGGTGTTCCGCAGGGGTCGGGTCTGGGGCCGACTCTGTGGGACATCGGTTACGACTGGGCGTTGCGAGGGAGTCTCTCCCCCCCGGGCTGAGCTTGATATGCTATACTGACGATACGCTTGTCACAGCCCGGGGCAGGACACTCGGAAAGGCGGCGAGCCTGGCCAATCTCGGCATCGATAAGATGGCTAGGCAAATCAAGGCGCTTTTATTCCATGGACCCCGCGTAAGGCCGCCTATCGGCGCCTCGTTAGTCGTCAACTCCATCCACATCAGTATCCAAGCCCATATTCAGTACTTGGCCTGGTACTGGGCCTGGTGCTGGACGGGAGATGGGCGTTTCGAGAGCATTTCAGCCGAATTGCTCCCCGGCTGGTCAGCGCGGCGTCCGCCCTATCACGGCTCATGCCAAACGTGGTATATAAAATGTATCTTAATGACATAATATACATTTATTAACCGCGATCAGTGCAAGTTGTGTTAATCTGTAATTAATTGACTCAATTATGAACGGAATCTTTTGTGTATATTATAATTGTAATATGTTAATCAATTGTTGATTAACCTAAAACAAATAAATCAAATACAAATAACGCTGGCTCAGAACAACCATTTGTGGATCGCACAAAGTAATTGCCCAGTGTGGGCATCGATACTGGTACGGTAAGACGGTATCTTAATCTCTACACCACCTGTGTAATCAATTGTAAGTCATTTAATATATTAAATAATCAACGTACTTTTGATATGAGGTAAAATTAAGAGTTGTCTTAGCTGTTAGAGCTAAGATTCTCGCTAAGCAGTCTCGATAGCTTTTCGTGTGCTAATAGAGTAAGAGTATTATTCATCACCCTTTTCTTGCACGTATGTACCATAAAAAATGACTAAGGGATATAATACGCAGATCTGTGCAAGAAAAGCGAAACTGAATATAAAACCCTATACCAACTCGTTTGACCAGCCTGCTATTGTAGGTCGTTGTCCTTCCCATTGTGGAGTATGGCATGTTGGTCATAGCGATGGATATAGAGTTTTATTGCAGTGTTCTTGTCTTGCAGTGTCGCAATCTATTTCTATTCTTAAGCTGTTTTTTACTAATTATATACTAATAATTTAATATTAATCACTAAACTATTATACGAAGAACTAAACCGTTTCTTTCTTTGTTTTACAGTTCAACAGTTTCTTTCTTTTCTTATTAGACAATATATAATACTTATAATACATCATTATCCTGCTCTTATCTTAATTACTTGGGTTTTGATGCTATAAGTTGTAAGGTATATCTCCCACGTTGTACATATTGCAAAAGTTATTGGCGCTAATTTTATGACCGGCCGCCTGCTTGACATCAACCCTCCTTGGAAATGTAATTGTTGACCAGATGGCATCACCTGGAGTGGACCCAGGTCTATATAATAAATAAATATATCCTAGTCGTCTTTTACGACATTCACGAGCAAAGTAAGGGTTGGTAATATTCGTAGCCGTAGACAATATAACATCAATATAACCTTTCACATAAATTATATTAGTATAAGTCTCAGAGAATCGTTGGATGCAAGTAACACAGAACCAATCAATGGGAGTCTAGCATATAATCTATGCCCAACAGTAAATTTAGATTTGATGAATGAATGGATTAGTTTCAATGTATTAATTCAAATAAAATATAAAACAGAATGTGCAGGCACTGAGTGTTTTGTTCGCACGAAAGAGCAATTGTGACCGAGCGATTTTACCAATTTTCCACATGTCCGGCGCATTCGTCACGCTCCCTTTCACGGTTCGACTAATAATGTTTTTATGTAATAAACGAGCTTTATCGTTCTAGTATTTTTTCTTATAAAAAGAATGAATGCTTTTGAAACTCTTAAGTTATTCTATCTAGCTATAGCAGTTTATAGGATCTTCACTGTTGGACATAGCTCGACAGTGTCTATAAATAGTATCTTAAAAAATATCTAACTACTAAATGCACAATAACATCTGAACTATTGTTATGGCAGAGTTATAATGCATTTAATAATAAAATAGTAAACAGTAAATGGATGGATCAAATCCTAAAGGTGAGGACGCGTTGCATGCAATTGGCGTAGGACGGTTTAGGTGGCGTTCTGATCGGGCCGGGACTGTCAGAGAGTTAGTATGGGTTCAGGAGAGGCCGGACAATTATTGACGCGCTGGCTGCCCTGAAGTCTTTGGCCACCGATGATGCAAACGATGAATGGAACGTCGGATTCGACTGCCTCCTACAAAGTCGGCTTCTCCCCGAGATGGGGGTCATCTGCTATGCCAATGATACCCCCGTCACTGTGAGGAGGGCTGACTTCCTAGGCGCTGCCCGATTAGTAGAAGAGGGGGTTGTGCTCGTCGTGGGATTCAGCAGCATGTTAGGCTTGAGGGTCTCGGTGGAGAAAACCGAGGCCCTCCTATTTCATGTCCGGCTCGAGGTCCCCCCCAAGGGGCACACATCGGCGTGTCTGAAGTTGCTGCGTCGATGCGGGCCCAGATGAAATATCTAGGTCTGCACCTTGATTCTAGGGGAAGTTTCGGGCCACGCTTTGTCCAGCTCGTTCCGAGGCTCGATGACGGGAGACTGTGGAGGCGGTTGCGCCGCATCTCCACTGCTGGATTAATAGAAGGCACAGGAGCATAGGATGCAGCAGTTTTAGGATGGTGCACGTACTTACCGGACACGGGGTCTTCGGTAAGTACTTGCACAGAATTAGAAGAGAAGGGACCCCCAGGATGTCACGAGTGTGGCGCGCCAGTAGACGATGCGCGTCACACTTTGGAGGTATGCCCCGCCTGGGGCTCCAGCGCCATGTCCTGTCGGCGGTCGTTGGGAGAGACCTATCGCTGTCGATCATCATCTCGAAGATGCTTGATAGCGACAGGTGCTGGTCTTCCATGGCCTCCTTTTGTGAAGCCATCATGAAAAGGAAGGAGGTTGCGGAGCGGGAACGCAAGGCGCTTGCGTCCGCTGACTCGCTCCGTCGCCAGCGATCGGGGAGAAGGAGGCACCGTTATGCAGACCTCTTCCCACCGCCTTGAGGGACGATAGGACGTGGCCAGATGGCCAAGAGCTGGGGTGCTGGGGATCTAATGTTAGTAGACGATATCTCCGACGCCCCATAAAAGCGCGGAAGGGGCTGCTGTGATTTTAGTGGGTATTCCGGTAGAGCTTCAGCTAGCCGGTGAGTCCCATATTCCCGCCTGTATGTCACCGACGCGGGATAGCGCGTAAATGCGTTTCCACAGCGATAGCAAAAAAAGGTGGTGTTCTGATGAGAAAAAAAATGGGAGTACCCGACCGTGGTAAGAAACTGAATGTTGAGCCGCCCCTTACTTTTTCATATCAGTTGTAAAAACGAAGTAAAAGGGCTGAGAAGTCCGTACATCATCGCCAATTCATTTATTCTACGGTAATCATGGTATTATCCGGTTTCCTGGGAACGGTTATGTCCAATAGGTGATATTAATAGGTTTATGGAGGTATGGATTAAATTTGATAATACGTCGATATTCACTCTGAGTAATTAAAGAAATCATAAAAATATTTGAAATAAAACCATTGGTATAGTTTTTATCGCATTTGTAATTGATTTTTATTTTCCTTATATTTTTCTAAATTAAGGAATATTGTGAGGTAACGGCTACGAATACTACCAACACTTACTTTCCTCGTAGATGTCGTAAAAGACGACTAAGAGCTTTATAACGACCTGTGCCAATTCCACCTGACAACGTTTGGCCAACAATTACATTCCCAAGGAAGGTTGACGTCAGGCAGAGGGCCAGTATGTACGACCGAAGAGGATAACATATTGTTTCGACCCGGTTTTAACTATCCCAAAAAATAACACTGAGTTGTGAAGTTAGGCAGATATAAAAGAAGCTGGAAAATAATTTGCGATGTCTTCATATTTTCATATACAATACAAGCGAAAAAACATTAATTGAATGTTCTGTTTTCATGTACTTCATTAAATTTAATGTGATTGTCATTATAAAAAGAAAATATACACGGGCTTAGTGAGAGGAGAGGCTACAAAGAGTTCATATGGATATACCTAAATTTGATAACGCCTAGTTGTGACGGCCTTCTTTAGTTTTTATTGCAAACTGCGTGATTGCTCATTCTTAAGCTACAGGATTAACTTTTATACAATGTAATTGTTCGTAATCTAGTGCCATACTGACAAAAAGATAAAGTTACATATAAACTAATTCGAAATAAAATAGGTATTTCATTTATGGACTACAACTAATTTAGATTCGATTGTAGTTGTACACATGCCTGCCTACTTATTTTATTGTTAATTGCAACATAATAATTGATGAAAATACTATAAAGAATTAATTTGTTTAAAATATATTATCAATATTACATACATACATATCATCACGCCATATCCCTTGCAGGTTAGGCAAAGAGAACAGAGTGCCAGAGAACTCTATCCTTGCATACTTCACTCGCTTAATCAACATTCAGAATTCTCTTCATACACGCTCGCCGGTTTCGAAAACTCTTGACTCCACCTTCCTTCAGTACGTGACCAATCTGGTCTAGATAGGTTAGTCGCGGTCTCCCCCGGTATATCCTTCCACTTTCGCATTGTATATCTTCTTAACCAGACGTTCGTTCGGCATTCTTTCCACATGTCCGAACCATCGGAGCATTCCCTTTCGCATCTTTACATCAATACTCTCTTTCATACCTACTCGCTCTGTTACGTCGTCAATATTATCAATTCAACAATATTAAATGATAGGTATATCTACAATAAACTTTATATATATATATATATATATATATATCTTTTTATTGCTAATGGTGGCAAACGAGCAAGCAGCACATCTGATGATAAGTGTCACTGCCGCCCATGGACCTTTGCAATACCAAGGGTATAACTAGGCCGCTACCTACCTATATAAACCCCAAACCCAACCAATTGGTCTTCCGGCTCTCTCGCTCACCGAACGAAGCACAATAGCACATTGCTATTATTCATACATCGATCTTCTGCGAGAGTGTGGTACTACCCCGGACGGACCGGCCCGCGGCTTTAGACAGAGAACTGTCAACAGCGTGGTCCTATCACTATTACATTGGAACATCGGATTATGTACATGTTTATGTATAAAATGAAATTATGAAAACATTCCTAACAGATTTGAAGCCTTTCGTGTGTCTCAGCCATAGAAAAGAACATAAATTTAAAATTACTTATACAGTATTATTATTTCTCTTGTATTATTAATACTTATCTTTATTTTATCAGTTAACGAAAAACTTATCAGTCGAATTAAACTCAATTTTATATCGCTTTAGTATTAAAGTAGAACTGCGATGTGGACGCTGTTAATAGTGCTATGTGCGACTGCGGTAGTCCATGGAGATGAAGAGCGGATATTGAAAACTCGCCAAGGACCAGTACGTGGACGTAGAGACGCAATTGGAGTAGATGTGTATATTAACATACCTTATGCCCTGGTGCCTAAAGGATCTCATAAATTTAGCGTAAGTTGTGGTGTAATACACATTATATTATTATAATAATTATTATATATTCATAGAGGGGAGGGAAGGAGGTAGGTACCGGGGGAGACCGAGACTCACCTACCTAGACCAGATTGGTCACGTACTGAAAGAAGGTGGAGTCAAGAGTCTCCGAATCCGGTGAGCGTGTATGAAGAGAATTATGAATGTTGAAGAAGCGAGTGAAGTATGCAAGGATAGAGTTCTCTGGCACTCTGTTCTCTCTGCCTACCCTGCACGGGCTATGGCGTGATGATATGTATGTGTATTATATATTCATTATTATTATCTGTGTGGTTGGCTACGAATACTATCAACCTTTAGTTTGATCGTGGATGTCGTAAAAGACGACTAAGAGCCTTATAACGACTTGGGCCAACTGCATCTGATGCCGTTTGGTCAACAATTACATTCCCAAAGAGGGTTGACGTCTGGCAGGCGGCCGGTCATAAAACTATTGGCAATAACTTTTACAATATGTACTATGAAGGAAGAGTATATATTGTATGACCCCAAATGGTTGAGATAAGAATAGAAGAATGATGATGATGATGATTCATTATTATTTACGATTGATACTGGACGTCATTTAGATTATTACAGAATTAATATTTTATTATTTATTTATTTCATTTTATTTGGAAGAAATACAGCTAATAATAACAATGTAAGTGAAATAATTAGATATTTGAAGCCAATAATAGGTCGACACGATTATGCAACAATACATAAACAGGTCATCTGAATATACAAAAGTTTAGAAAATAAACAAGTAAAATGTAGTAATCATCATCATCATCATTACAGCCTATAATGTCTCACTGTTGGGCTCGGGCCTCCTCCGTAATGGGAGGAAAATTAACCTACTATACCACGCTGGTCATACGTGTTGATTTAAGGTTTTGTTTCGAGTTTTCCTTCTCTCGCATAAATGTTATATGTGTTTTATATCCCTTGGTCGTCTCATACGAACACCTACGGGTAAGATATGGGGTGGTGAATAGTATTCTTACTCCGTCACCACACGGAAATGTAGAAATCAGTTATTAAATAATAATATTAAATAAAGTAATGGTATAAATGTTACTTATAGATAAGAAATTTGAGTTATGAATTGTATAGAATATCTTACTGTTTCTATTTGTCTTAAATCCATATCTCCATGGCGCGTTGATCTGTCGGTCATCCTTATACCATGTTTTAATATACCATTTTATACATCATTAATCGTTTTATATAAGTATATTATTTATATATATTATATAAAAATTATACACTTTCTATTTACATGTTTACAGGCACCACTACCACCTCCAGCATGGCTCCAGCCTCTAGAAACCACACATAAGGACATTTTGTGCCCGCAATATAACACCGGATTTAAGGATTATGAAAATAAAATCGTACAAGAGGATTGTCTTGTTGCAAATGTATATGTACCCGTCACAAATGACAAAAATCTTCCAGTAATAGTATATATTCATGGAGGAGCTTTTGAAATGGGTTTTGGTAATATGTTAACACCTAAAAACTTTGTAAAGGCACATAACGTTATTGTTGTAACATTTAACTATCGACTTGGAATTCATGGCTTCTTATGTTTGGGTACGGATGCAATTCCTGGTAATGCAGGTTTAAAAGATCAAATTGCATTGCTGCATTGGGTGCAAAAGAATATTGCTAGTTATGGAGGCAACCCAGAAAATGTCACATTGGCAGGTTATAGTGCAGGATCAGTTTCAGCAGATTTCTTAATGTTATCAAAGTCAACAAAAGGATTATTTAATAAAGTTATATTAGAAAGCGGTGTCAACGTTGGTTCCGTAGCCATTCAAAAGGATCCCCTAGAAAATGCTAAGTATTATGCCAAAAAATTAAATTGCACAGATTTAGATGATGTTTATGCTTTACAACAATGCTATCTAAATGCTCCATTAGAATCATTACTTAGTGTTACATTCTTTGATAGAAAAGATGCCTCTATATTATTTGGACCATGTGTTGAACGAAAAAGTAAATCAGCTGTCTTAGATCAATCACCGGTTAATATTATAAAAAATGGTGAATATAGAAAGATTCCTATTTTATTGGGCATCGCTAATATGGAGGGTTCATTGCAAATCCCAAAATTTGCAGTTTGGAAGAATGATATGAATAAAAAGTTCTCTGAATTCTTACCAGCCGATTTGCACTTTAGGGATGAAGAACAAAAAGACGAAGTTGCCAGTTACATCAAGAAGTTTTATTTTGGAGATGAAATCGTAAGCGAGGACACAATTTTGACATATGCAGATTATTTTTCTGATATCGTATTTGGATATCCAACTTGGAGAGCGGTTAAAATGCATGTTGAAAGTGGCCACGAACAGATATATTTGTACGAATATTCGTTTGTAGATGATAGCACTGCTTTTGTACCAAATACAAAAGTGCAACGTGCTGGACACTGTGCTCAAACAATAAGTATCTTTGATGGAGGTAGTTTTACGGAAGATGCCGACGAAAATAAAGTATCAAAAGAATTAAAAAAGAATAAAGCTCAAATAAGAGAAATGTGGTACAACTTTGCTTTGCATGGGTAAGTTATTTTTTTTAAGTTTTGATTTAGTAATAAATTTGAACACTTGCGTTAGGATTCAAACTACAAATTACACACACTATTCCCGTGTGGTGACGTACTAACAATACAATGTCAATACCCTTGGTTTACCCTTAGCCACAGTGTCGCAAAGAAGCAAAATTCAAAAGAATATCGATGCCAAGTGTAGTATAGTAGACTAAGTGTACCTAAATGCTATTGTTGACGAAGTTCGTTGCCAACAGGAATTTATATGGACTATGAAGGAGAAAATTCCTGGATACGGATAAAACTTTGAAATATTATTATTTTTTTTGTAATCTAAAGTGGCAAGCGAGCAAATGGCTCGTCTGATGGTAGGTAGTTATTATAATTTAAGGACTCAAAACATACCAGTGGCACAGCTAAATCTAAAAGCACTCTCCATGAAAGAGTCGATAAAAAAATATATTGTTCGACTTTTCTATTTTCTACAAAATTAATAATGCCATAATCAACACGTTTGGTAGCTATGTTGTTCGGTCTCCCGGCGAGCCCTCGCCCTCCACAAGATAATAAATTGAGATGATACATTGTTTTCTTAATTCGTTCCCATACGGGCAATATAGTTAGAAAATCCAAAAAATTTACCTGTAGTATATACAGGGTGGAAGGAGACTGCTCGCTGAAACAAAGACAGGTAACCCTACTAGTCCTACTTGTAATGATAGGCTAGAAAAAAAATCGATTCGGATAAAATTTTTTTTTTTTCACTACGCGAGGTCGTTGAACTCTTGAACATATGATCGTGAGTTTTGAATAGATTGCGTCTTTTCTCATCTGAGTAAAGTTACGTATTATTTATGAAATTATCGTTACATGACATTGTCCTAATACGATGGAATGTGAAAAGAACTTAAAATTCGTTGTGGAAAAAGAAAAATTTCATCCGTATCGATTTTTTTCTAGCCTATCATTACAAGTAGGACTAGTAGGGTCACCTGTCTTTGTTTTCGAGAGCGGTCCACATCCACCCTGTATATTATTCGATCTGTATATTATATAAATAATTTTACTTTAGCATTATAGATATTTTATATGAAAATTAAATGTTTTAGTAAACCGGTACCAGAGGGCTCCTCATTTCCTATATGGCCAGCAGCAGGTATAGACGCATCACCGTACATGTCTCTGGGAAAAACGGTGCAGCTTGAAGAATCTTTGCTAGTAACACGAGCTCGATTTTGGGATGATATCTATGAGAAATATTACCGGGATCCTGTAGCACCACCGAAACCACCGCACACTGAGCTTTAAAATATTATATGTTGTGGTTTAAATAACATGTTAATTTGTAATTTTTATGTTTAAATAAAAGAAAATCCAACGCTAACAAATTTTAAGGTAATACTACTACTGCTTGTTGAGTTTTATAATGTTATATTTATTTTTATTAGTATTTATCCAACATTCAATTAACCAAGACTCAAATATATTATTATAAAAAAAAAGTTATTTGTAAAGCGTAGCAGGCTTATCACAAGATCGACACCAGAGGATACCCGCGAGGGGTAGACCGCCGGATGGGTCACTGAAGGAAAGAACACGTCCCAGTGACCCACCCGTACGGCGTCGAGAGGTATGCTGCAAGGCGGATCTATGGGGTCTTGTGGCGCTTTTCTTGTCGCCCCAGACGGATTAGCGGGGTTTGAAGTACCGTAGCCCGCCGCCAAAAAAAGGGCTTATTACGAGATAAGCCTGCGACGCATCTCAGGCAAGTTGCATAGATATAAATAACACTGCATTTATTCACGAAGATGCAATCCATTCGATTTTTAATCAGATTTAGGATATTGTTGGAGCTTGCCCGTATTCTGCATACCAGAGATCTGTACTTCTTATGCATCGTAGAATAAAACCAATTTACTAGTGCATCCGCGAATATTTATAATCCACTACAGAAGCGACAACAGAGTGAGTTATATAGCGTATTATTTTGTAGTTTTTGAAGTTTAAATAAAATAATGAGAGATATTTTACTTTTTTACTTTCCATTCCATTTCTTTACTTTCCATACATTTATTAGGTATTTCCTTTTGGGGAGGCCTATACTGAAGTTCATAATGATGACTGAAGAAACTAGTCAATAGATTAACCTTATCCATAAAAAATAATAAGTGTTTATTTGGATGCATTATGGCTATTATATTCCTTTTGGGATTATAATCTTTCAGTAAATGGCGCCTGGAGCATACATACAACTTTTGTATTCACTGAAGAGTTAATGAAATTATGTACTTCTCATAAATTCTACACATTTATATTATTTATTTATTTATTACTTTTGCACAAAAATAGCACAAGGCGGACTTAATGCCATAAGCATTCTCTACCAGTCGACCTAGAGTGGTGCAGAAATAATGTGAGGTAGGTGCAATACAATGTAGAGAGATAAAAGATACTAAAAAAAAGAAACTAAGTTGTTAGGTATATGTGGGTGCACTAAACATGTAAATACCTAATAAATATGATTATATTCCAAAACATATACATAAATACAAATAAATACATATATAACAATATACATACATATACAAATAAATATATTACTATATACTTACATATACATACATATTTACATACAAGTAAATTACGTAAATTATAGATGAGAACAATTACAGGTGTGTTGACTCCGCTAGAAAGTCTAAATAAAATCGTTTAATCCTGGCTTTGAATATGTTACGGTTTGCAGCCATTTTGATTTCCAGAGGCAGCGATTTCCAGAGAAGAACAGCCTGGATACTAAAGGAAGAGTGTACCAGACTGGAGGAGTGAGAGGGATAGTGGAGAAGAAGATTATTGGAAGAGCGAAGATTACGGTCGTGAGTGGTGCTAAAAAATTGAAACTATGTGTATTATACAATTGATATGTCGATAATTGATTTTTCCAAATTTTATTCCTTAAACAGTGGATGTGTCAAAGGTAGGTACTATAAACAATAACAATGAATAAAATGTTCTAGTTTGTTCTTTGCTTTACAGGATGATGATGGAGATGCACCATATCAGTAGTGGAGCATTTGATCAATAGCTGTCTCACTTTTTAATCAAAAGAAAATGGATACTTTTTGATGTTTAATCGAGAAACTACTGAGTTGATAGTACATTGTTGAAATAAGTAGTTTAATGGATAAATTAGTGGTAGGATCATATTGCTGATAGTTTTCTGTCCATAGCTGCGAGCCGATCGATCAGGGATAATACCAAACTCTCGCAAAAACATGACGTCCGAGCAGTAGCAATGTTGTGTTCTGCTTTATTCGGTGAGCGAAAGAGCCGGACGCTCAATTTTCTGGGTGGGTTTTTGTTGGTAGAGAGCGGTCTAGCTATACCCTGGTATTGTAAACCACGAATAACACTTACAAACAGGTATGTTGCTCGCGTGTTTGTCACCCTAAGCAATTAAAAATAGCCGGGCCTAAGTCGATAGAAAAGTTTTATCTTGCTGGGCCTAATGAGATGAAACTAGCCAATATTGAATGAGAATAAAGTCAAACTAAAATAATCGAAAGTTAAATGACATTATAAAAAATATCCATTTACTATTTTGTATTCCTGTGCAAGCGTTTAACACTATACTCGAACCGTCAGCTAATTACATGTCGCCCTCAGCTACCAAACAAACGGTACTGAATGCGGTCAGACCCATTGATGACGATTCCCTAATTAATTCCATACGGAGTAAAAATATAATTATCAGAAATACAATCTCCATTAAGAGTTGGTCACTTGGTCCTTGTCCAGCAGTAAGACGTTTACGGTCTGAGAAAAAGAGGAAAGTGTCAACATATAATATTATAGATATAAAGTGTATATTATATCATTCTTCGCGTCAGATGTGAGAAAAATAAAAAAGAAACTGAAGTTTGCCGACGCCATTAAAGCCGTCTATCTGCAAATAAAGGTAGACGAACTTGCACACTAATCGAGGACGTTCTTACTTTTATGGAAGAACACCAATTTTTTGTTGCATCGTTAAAATAATAAAGATGTATTGAATTAGTATTTTGAACAAAATGGCAACCAAAATATAGTTTGATATACCTATAGTCAAAAATATAGGTATATATAGCTGTGTGGTAGCGGCTACGAATACCAACCCTTACTTTGCTCGTGGATGTCGTAAAATACGACTAAGAGCCTTATAATGACTTGGGCCAACCCCATCTGATGCCGTTTGGTCAACAATTACATTCCCAAGGAGGGTTAACGTCTGGCAGGCGGCCGGTCATAAAACTACTGCCAATAACTTTTACGATATGCACTATGAAATAAGAGTACATATTGTATCAACCCCAAGCAATTGGGATAAGAGTAGGAGAATGATGATATAGACAAGAATAAAATTTAGCCGGTTAATATATTATAACCTCAACACCTAATTCACATAAAGGATGCAAACTATTAACCTTGATTTTGCTAATACTACGTGAACCACAGATACAAAATACTTTATCTTGTTATTGTTATTCAGTACTAAATTTTAACTATGAGACAGTGGACGTTAATATTGTACGTAGCTCTACTGATAGCTGTGTCAGAGAGTGTATCGGATAAAGGAGAATGGTGGGAAGTTGATATAAAACAGGGCCCAGTGCGTGGACGAAAGAATCCTAACGAAGATATTTACGTTTTTTATAATATACCTTATGCAACAGCACCTACCGGCGAACACAAATTCAAGGTAAATTGTCCAATTATATAATAATTTAATGTCTTATATGTAGGTACTATTACAGCTATTTATATTATCTAAGCAAAGTGTTGAGTGATTAGTTTTGTTTTATTTAATAGTTTTTATAAATAGTATTTATATTTCCAGCCTTTATTTATAATTCTATTGTAATCAGTTTTTTAATTCTAATATTATATTCATAAACAGAATACTTTTTTTTTCATGGCACGATTGCCATTTGATATTTGTACATACATACATACATATCATCACGCCATATCCCTTGCAGGGTAGGCAGAGAGAATAGAGTGCCAGAGAACTCTATCTCTGCATACTTCACTCGCTTCCTCAACATTCATAATTCTCTTCATACACGCTCGCCGGTTTCGGAGACTCTTGACTCCACCTTCCTTCAGTACATGACCGATCTGGTCTAGGTAGGTTAGTCTCGGTCTCCCTCGGTACCTACATCCTTCCACTTTCGCATTGTATATCTTCTTAACCAGACGTTCGTTCGGCATTCTTTCCACATGTCCGAACCATCGGAGCATTCCCTTTCGCATCTTTATACCAATACTCTCTTTCATACCTACTCGCTCTCTTACGTCGTCGTTACGAATGCGGTCGGTCAATCTAACTCCACAGATTTTCCGAAGAGATCGCATTTCGATCGCATTAATTTTACTTTCATACTCTTTTCTGCATACCCAACTCTCGCTTCCATACAGTAATGTTGGGACAAGCACTGCGTTATGTATTGCTACACGTGCCTTCTGGCTGAGGTGGTGGCTGCCGAGAAGTTGCCCCAACGCTCCGTTCACTCTATTTCCCGCATTCACTCTTCGCTCTATATCAGTGGTGTACCGTCCATCTCGGCTAAAGCCACATCCAAGATATACAAATTCATCCACTTGCTCTAGTACATCATTACCTATTGTTACTCTTACATCTGTTCTGGCTTCATCTCTTTCAAAGACTATTATTTTGGTTTTGCTCACATTCACGTTGTAAAGAATAATAACGGTATTTTACTATTAGACCACAATTGTGAGATTATTAAATCCTGAGTCTAGCATGGCAATTGTCTACCGAAGACAAGGCCTTTACACAGGTGATCCGCAAGTTATGAAGCTAAGTCATTTCTTCCATAGCCCCGGGCGGCTTCGGCCGTAGTTTATTAAAAAAAGCATGGCAATTGTGTGTGTGTGTGTAAGCTTATTATTTCAAGAAAATACAGCTTGCATATAAAAATAAAATAATATGAAAAATTAGAGGACTTAACTTCTAAGCCATGATGTTATTGGTTTCCGAACAAGTAAAGTTTATGCGAATACATTAAGATGGGTTAAGTAGTGTGGTGTCTATATTTTCTGAGGATCTCTATAATTTGTTACCATGCAGTGCAATTTTAAATATAATATCTTCTTATTTACATATATATTATATTGTGCACAGCTTGTAAAGCATTGCTGTGTGGTAGTGGCTACGAATACTACCTACCCTTACTTTGCTCGTGAATGTCGTAGAAGACGACTAAGAGCCTTATAATGACCTGGACCAACTGCATCTGATGCCGTTTGGTCAACAATTACATTCCCAAGGAGGGTTGACGTCTAGCACGCAGCCGGTCATAAAACTATTGCCAATAACTTTTACAATATGTACTGTGAAAGAAGAGTACATATTGTATCGACCCCAACTAATTGAGATAAGACTAAGAGAATGATTATGTGCAAAAGTAGAAATAGGAATGAGAATTTAACCAACTATACAATGCTGGCCAAACTTTGGCATAGTTTATTTTCTTTTCCTGCTTACATTCCTTAATACTTTATTATGATGTCCACGGTTGGTGAACATTATAAATACAACTTATAGCCTTTTGACAAAACAGGTTACGAGGCCAATCCTTCTTGTTATTTCGAGGATAGTGCTGCCAAAAAACAGAGTTCAGTTTTTTGCAGTTCGCTTTTAAATATATTTTTGTTGAATTATTTTCATAATTATACTGTTGCATTTTATCTTCTTCAATTTAAAGTCTAATGACTAATGATATAATATGTTGTAGTAGTGTGTTTTAGTGGTTTTCCTTTGGACCACGTTGTAATAAATACATAATAAAACACGTAGATGTAGCGCCATCTGCTTGAGCAATTAAGCCACTACTGGTGTTTCATATTTATCATGTTTGACTATTTTCGATGTGTGAACTAGATGGCGCTTATATTATATATTTGTAACAGTGTAAGAATTTCCCTCTGTAGCTCTCAACTGGCAGATCAGTTGTATGAGGCCATGTATGAGCTAAGAAAAAGAACCTTCCAATAACAGCTTACACAAAATATAGTGAATATATTTAATTCGTATTGATTTTCGAGCTTCGATGTGTGGTGACAGCTACGAATACTACTAAACCTTACGTTGCTCTTGGATATCGTAAAATACGACACAGACCTCAACATTGTCCTAAGCCAACTCCAGTTGATATCGTCTGGTTAACAATTACATTCCTAAAGAGGATTGACGTCAGTAAGGCGGCCGGTCATAAAACTATGGCCAAAACTTTTACAATTTGTACTATGGCATTAGAGTTCCTGCATATTCCTTGGACCCCCAGTAATTAGGATAAGAGCAGATTGATGATGATTTATTTTCGAGCTATAAGATATTCTCTTAACAAACAAGTGTGTATTCATTATATTTGCTTTATTCGGAAAATACAAAAGGGATAAGGCAACAACCTGTAGGAAATCCTGGTATCGGTGACGAGAAAATTACTCTTTAACTCAGTACAGTAATTTGCGGATAGTAGGAAGAATTGTCTTGTGTGTGAATCGGACCTATGATGTTTAGCACATAAGGTCGACGGTTTCGACGACATTTTCAAAAGTATAATATTTATCGGATATAACCCTTTCTTTGGCGGCGGGCTACGGTACGTAACGCCCCGCTAATCTGTCTGGGGCGACAGAGAAGCAGCGCACGACACCGTAGACCCGCCCTCCAATATACGTCAGGACGCCGAACGGGTGGGTCACTGGAACGATCGGAAAGAACCTTTTTTTTTTTTTTTTTAGCAAGATGGGACCATGGATGTGGTCGCGCCCCGGCATATCGGCCCGGAGCGACGGAAGAGGCGGCGCGCAACCCCATGGACCCACCCTGCAAACATCTCTCTTCGCCGTGCGAGCGGACCACCGGTACCCGATCTTTGTCTTCGGTGGCCCGCCCAGCGATATACCCTCTCGGGTTCCTCTCTCGTCGACGCCCCGACAGCTTTCGCCGTCGAGGCGTCGCCCTCACGCGGTGGCCTCACGTCGGGTGACCGGACAATTCCCCGGTCCGATCACCCGAAGCCTCGGTTAGGGCGGCATCAGGCGCAGATACTCGCGCATGCGCCGCCCTGGCCGCGGGCGGCGGCCCGGGTCACGGGAATCCTCCCGGACTCGTTCCGCCGCCTCCTTCTGCGAGATGACAGCCTCGCAGAAGGCGGCGACCGCGTCCCAATTCCTGACGCTGTCGACCATCGCTTTCACGACAGCCGGCAGCGTCAGGTCGGCACCGATCACAGCGACGAGGTCACGGTGCTGCCCGTCCCAGCCCGAACATACCTCAAGCGTATGTTGCGCCGTGTCCTCGTCGCTACTGCAATGGTGGCAGGACGGAGTCCACTCCCTCTGCACGACCGTGTGCAGGTACTTGCCGAAGCAACCGTGCCCCGACAAGACCTGCACCAACCGGAAGGAGAGCACTCCGTGCCGCCGCTCCATCCACTCCATCAGTACGGGCCGGAGGGCCTCGACGGTAACAATACCGTGTCTAGGCCTCTCTAGCCGCGTAGCCCAATGGGCGATGACTTCTCGGCGGGCGTCCTCGCGCCAGGTGGCTATCTCGTTGAACGATGGGGATCACCCTCGTCGCGCATTGTGGAAACCCGCCGGTAGAGGTCGGAGAGCATCTCCGCCTCTAGGTCCCACGGGGGTATCCCGGCCAATAGACATGCCACCTCGGTAGACACCGTGCGGTACCCTCGAATGGCTCTGACCGCCATGGCTCGCTGTAGCCTCCACAGTATAGCCCTGAGCTGGGCGTTCAGAGCCCTCGCCCACACGGGTGCGCCGTACATGGCCATTGAGCGGATCGCCCCCGCATACAGCCGTCGGCCCTCGAAATTGGGTCCGCCCACGTTCGGCATGAGCCGAGAAAGGGCGGACGCCGCGCCGACCAGCCAGGGAGCAATTTGACGGCAATGCTCCCGGAACCACCATCGCCCGTCGAGCACCAGACCCAAGTACCTCATATGGACCTGGATACTGATATGGATGGAGTTGACGACTAACGAGGCGCCGATGGGCAGCCTCACACGGGGCCCATGGAATAAAAGGGCCTCCGTCTTGTTTAGGGCCACTCTGAGCCCCAGCGCCTCGATTCGCCTGACCATCTCCTCGGTGCCGAGAGTGGCCAGGCTCGCCGCCTCTTCGAGTGTCCTGCTGTGACGAGCGTGTCGTCAGCATAGCATATAACGCTCAGCCCGGGGGGGAGACTCCCTCTCAATGCCCAGTCGTAACCGATGTCCCACAGAGTCGGCCCCAGAACCGACCCCTGCGGAACACCGCACGACATGGGCGTCCGCACAATGTCCCCTGCGGGGCTCGCGTATAGAACACTGTGCCCCTTCAAATAGTCTGCCACCAGCCGCCTGAGGTAAGGGGGCACTCCATGGAATCGGAGCGCCTCCCTGATGCAGCTGAATGGCAGACTATTGAATGCGTTGGCGATGTCCAACGACACCGCCAACAGCACTCCTTTGCGGCGACAGCCTCCGCGGCCTTCTGCCTCAGGCGTAGCAGGGCCCCGATGGTCGAACGCCCCCTCCGAAACCCAAATTGAGCGTCCGACAGATCGGGCCCCACCTCCTCCAGGTGCCGGACGATGCGGGCAGCGAGGACACGCTCCAGCAGCTTACCCACATCGTCCAGAAGCACAATGGGCCTGTAGGCCGACGGCGAATCCAGGGGCCGTCCCGGCTTTGGCAGGAGAACCAACCTCCCTTCCTTCCAGCACTCAGGGAACTGTCCAGACGTCAGACAGGGGTTGAACAATTGCCTGAGGCGAGGCTCGAAGTGCTCGAGGAGCGACGTCAACACCCGGACTGGTATTCCGTCCGGGCCGGGGGCCGTGGTGGCGGAACGAATTTTCGCCACAGCCGCCCCCACTTCCGACTCCGTCACAGGCGGAACACTCTCGTCGGCCTCCCGGTCGTGATCTGGCGAAGCCATGACCGGGGGCGTGTGTTCCGACTGCCGCGGGAACAGCTCCTCGACCACCCTACGAAGGAGGTCGGGCTGGAGGGTCTCGGTGAGGGGGGGCCCTGCGCGCGAAGTTTATTCAGCGACGCGCGATACGGGCGACCCCAGGGGTTACGGTCGAGACCGTCCAGCATCTCCTGCCAACTCGCGTCCTTGGCGGACCGGATGGCCAGCCGAAAGGCGATACGCGCACTGCGGTACGCCTCGTACAGCTGGCCCTCCCGCTCAGCATCGCGGCCACGCCGCCGGCTGCGGGTGTAGGACCTTCGGGCACTAATGCACGCCGCACGAAGGTCCGCCAGTCTTGGGGACCACCAGTAGACCCCCTGCCTCGGAGGTAGACGCCGCACCCTGGGCATGGCCGCATCGCAGACCTGCGTTAGCGCACTGCGGATGCGGGCAGCCTCAGCGTCCACTCCGTCCGCTGGAGGTGGTGAGGACAGCCACGTATTCACGATGGCCGCCTCCGCCAGTAGGTCCCTATCTAGACGCCCCACAGCCCACCGCGGAAACGCGGGAGCTCGGTCCGCCCAGTGACCCCTGCTGGGGTCCCGGAGAGGGGAGACCACCATCCGGATGTAACGGTGATCCGACAGGGTCTCCGCCTCCTCCAGGACACGCCAGTTCCTCACTCGTGGTGCGACAGCGGGGCTAGCGAACGACAAGTCCACTATCGATCCACCCTGCTAAAATAAAAATGAATCTTTTCTCGAAGGGCATATCACTGGAGCTAACATAAATTAAACATGTAACCAAACTCTTTTGTGAAAAAATATAATAAAAAAAAATGACGAGCCCACTGAGTTTCTTGCCGGATCTTCTCAGTATGTGGCTGCTTTCCGATCCGGTGGTAGATTAATTAAATTTAATTATAAAAAAACAATGTAAAATTGACAATATGTAAGTGCCCCTATGGGGCTTATGCAAAATAAATGATTTGATTTGATTTGATTTGCTGTCGCACACACGTGTTCACCGAGCCTCTGTTTAGGACACAGAGGCCCAGTGACGCCGCCCACTCCACTATCGCCCGCCCACGATCGTCCGTCATCGGGGACCCCCACGCCGTGGATTTGGCGTTGAAGTCCCCCAGGACCAGGACGAGGCCTGGTGCCAGTCGCCGTATCGAAGCCTCCAAGGTGGTGAGAGAGGCCCCGAAATCGTCCATCCTCCTATTAGGGGAGAGGTATACACTGTAGAGCGTGACCCCTCCCCAATTCGCAGCGACAAATTCCTCGCCCCTATCCAAGAGGGATAAGGACGGGAAGTGCCGCAGCGTGGAGGCGACGATTGCCGCGGTTCCGTTCCGGCTGACCACCCAATTGGGGCGATCAGGCACACAGTACGGTTCCGCGACTACGGCTGCACCGATCGACCACTCCGCCATGGATTGCAGGAGGAGATCCTGCGCACCGGCGGAGTGGTTGATGTTGGCCTGCAGGAGGTGAGTGGATTGGGCAGCCATTAGTGGGCCGTTTCCATCACCTCCTCGCTGGCGGGCGATCGGGCCGCGCTAGGAACGGGAGCGGCCGTGGTTGAAAGGCCGCTCCGCCCCTTCGGGGCCGAAGCCGGAGGTCTGCACGCCCCAGAGCCCATGCGGTGCTTGGCAGGCTTATTGCCCGCCGCACATGCGGGGCAGTGGGGCGGGGCGGCGCAAGATGCCGCCATATGCCCAGTCTGACCGCAGCGGAAACAGAGTCCGCCGCAGTCAAAGCAATTAGTGCATGTTGGCCGGGTGTGCCCAACCGCCATGCACTTGAAACACCTCGTAGGCCGGTGCTCCAGCACGGTGACTCGCGCTGAGCTCCAGCCCACGAGGAGCCTGCCTGAGCCAGCCAGTTGCCTGACCGACTCCACTGGGCACTGCACCCAGGCGGCACCTACGCCGCCCGGACCGGGGCGAATGGCGTCAACCCGGACGGTGTCCATGGGACACCTGGTTTTCGAGGCAATGGCCTCCCGGATGTCTTCCACCGTCACGGAGTCGTCCAGACCCGCGATGCGCATTTCAGCGCACTTTACGGGTCTGGCGATTTTGACGCCACCCTCCTCGGCGAATAGACCTCGCAGCTTCGACGCCACGCTATCGGCCGTTCTGGTGCCCTCGGCCCCAGGGAATTCCAAAATCCGAGCCCCTGTCCGGGCCTTGCGGGTCCGGGATTCGACGCCTCCTATGTCGGAGACGTCGAGCTCCTGCCGGGCTTTCCTCAGAACGGCCTCATGGCTGAGGCCCCTTTCTGCCGCCTCAGGCAGCACAGTGATCACCACTGCGGCTGTCTTCGGCGGTCGGAGCCCCTTGCACGGCCTGTTCCTCTTCGAGCTGCTGCCACCTCCAGCTCCTGCCTGGGGAGCGGCGACCTCAGCGGCGCGCTTGGTCGCCGCTCTCCTCCTCTGATCGCGACTTTTCCTGCCGCGCTCAGCCAACCTTTCGCTCCGCCAAACGCTGCCGGTCCCGTGAGGCACCCTTGCCTGACCAGTTATGCGGCTTCCGCCGCTTCTTCGTCTTCTTTTTTTGGGCCTCTTTCGTCTGTGCTGGGCCCTCGGCGGACGCCTCAAGTCCTGAGGACGAGTCGTCGTTGTCAGTTTTACGTTGGCTTGACAAGGCCGTGATGTGGGAATCCTCTGGATTCCCGTCTTGTGTTGGTGTAGGTGTAGGTATAAGAAAATCCATGTTGATTCCCACGAGTATGGGAGAAAAACCGTCGACCCAGGCAGAGATCCCTGTACCCGGGCAAGCCTACATTTACCAACCAGGGGGTCAGCCGGTACCCTGGCTGGAGCGTGCTAGGAACAGAACAGCCCATCTGCCATGCATCCTCTCGCCGCACGCCAGAACTTAGGATTCTGGGTAATTTCCGAATTCGAAGGTCGAATTCTTTATAGAGGTTGTCTTCCTCGCGGTCCGGGCGGTTAAGCCAAGACCCTCGTTCCTGATACTACGCCTCACGACAACTTGTCTTGAAGCAAGATATCAGGTTTACGATATGTCGGCGGTGGCATATGCCTGCCCAGCTCTCAAATTAATGAGTGACCGGGCCCGTCCGAAATTTCGCCTCCTATATCCTCTATAAATAGAGGGTCAGGAGCGAATTGGGGCTCAACCCATCGCTGGGGAACCCCCCCTCGCGCCAGAGATTCGCTACGAGCGACAATTCGACAGAGGGATCTGGGGGACTGTCGCCCGCACCCAGGGTACACCACGCGGAGGTTTCTGGCGTCGTACCCCACGATCGGAAAGAACCTTAGCCTTATATGTTACAATTTAATTCCAAACCCCTTACATATTATATTGTTAATCTGCATCAAGAACTGGACTTCGTAAATTAACACAAAAATTCAAGCCATCAACAAACAATACACAAAAATCAATCGTTATTTGTTATAAGTTGAATTTATGTGCAATTGCTATTTATAATTTGAGAAATCCATTCTATGTTTTTAACGGAAATATTGCGATCTGTAAGTGGCCCTTATTTTAATAAATTCCATTTAATTATGTAGTACATGCATTTCAAAGAAGTAGATTTTTCATCTGTCAGGTAATTTTCATTTTAATACACGTGTTAAAGTATCGATGTTCCATTTTCTATACTCATTAATTTGAATGATTGCAGGCACCTCTTCCACCACCAACTTGGACAGAACCCTACGATGCAATAGACGAAGGCATTATATGCCCGCAATTTCTATTCGACTTGCTACCCAAGAATCTTAAGATGCAGGAAAACTGTCTTATTGCTAATGTATATGTGCCTGATACAGTAGAAAAGAATCTTTCCGTTTTAGTATATATACATGGAGGTGGATTTCTATTAGGCTATGGTGATTGGCTCAAAGCAAAATATCTTATGAAGTATAAAGATCTTATAGTCATTACGTTTAATTACCGTCTTGGAATTCATGGCTTTCTTTGCCTAGGGACTGAAGATGTGCCCGGTAATGGCGGTATGAAAGATCAGGTAGCATTACTTCAATGGGTGCATGATAACGTAGCAGCTTTTGGTGGCAATCCTAATGATGTAACCATAGCTGGATACAGTGCTGGTTCTGCATCAGCTGATCTAATAATGATTTCAAAGTCTGCTGAAGGGTTATTTCATAAAGTGATTCCAGAAAGTGGCGCAAACTTAGGTTTCTTTGCAATGCAATCAAATCCTCTTCAGAATGCTAAAGATCATGCTAAGACACTGAATTTTACAAACACTGACGATGTCTATTCTCTAGAAAAGTTTTACAAGTCACTTTCATATGATATTTTAACAGCAGATTCATTCATGGGAGGACTTGATAAAATCCTTTTTTTTACGCCTTGTGTTGAACCGTACTTTGAAAATAGTATTTCATTTCTTACTGAATCTCCTCTAAGTATACTTAAACGAGGTGATTACAAAAAAGTGCCTTTACTGTATGGTTTTGCGAACATGGAAGGTCTATTACGTCTAAATTTTTTCAATACAATGTGGCAAAACAGAATGAATGAAAAATTTTCGGACTTCCTACCACCTGACTTGAAATTTGAGAGTGAAAATGAAAAAGAAGAGGTGGCTAAACGAGTTAAATCTTTTTACTTTGGAGATCAGACTATAAACAATGACAGTATATTAAGATACATAGATTATTATTCAGATACATTTTTCGTTTACTCAACTCTAAAAGCGGTTAAGTTATATGTGGAATCTGGTCATAGTGAAGTATATTTATATGAATATTCATTTGTGGATGACGATACTCCAGTTATACCGCACACAAATGTACGCGGCGCTACACATTGCGCACAAACAATAGCCGTACTTGATGGAAAAAACTTAACTCATTCATTAGAAGATGACATATCTGAAGAATATAGAACTATGAAAAAAAATATTCGTGAAATATGGCACAACTTCGTTAAAACAGGGTAAGCTTCTCAATATAATATATAAAGCTTAATTGATTGAATTTTAGTTCAGAAACAGGCTCGAAATCTTTGAATTTTATCGTATAAATATAATTTATATTTAATTTAATTATTTATATTAATTTATTAATTTATAAATTAATTATATTTACTAGTACAGGACTTTATCTATCAAATCTATCTGGATTAGAAGTAGTTTACTCCGATGAAGAGTAGTCTATATGCACGCTAGATTATAGTCTAGTTCTGTGCCAATTCTAGCCAGATCTATTCAGCAGTTCTGGCATGTTTAAGTAACTAAAATCCATCGATCTAGACTTTCTCATTAATTATAGTATTAAGAACATACAGCACACCTGATGGTAAGTGTCACTGCTACCCATAGACCTTTGCAACACCAATGGTATAGGCCGTTGCCTACCAATACAATGCCTTTTTTTTTTGCGGTGGGCTATGGACGTCGCACCCCGCCAAATCGGTCCGGGGTGACGGAAGAGGCGGCGCGCAACCCCATTGACCCACCCTGCAAGCACCTCTTCTTCGCCGTGCGAGCGGGCCACCGGTACCCGATCTTTGTCTTCGGTGGCCCGCTCGGCGGTATGCCCTCTCGGGCTCCTTTCCTGTCGACGCCCCAACAGCTTTCGCCGTCGAGGCGTCGTCCTCACGCGGTGGCCTCACGTTGGGTGACCGGACAATTCCCCAGTCCGATCACCCGAAGCCTCGGTTAGGGCGGCATCAGGGCAGGTACTCGCGCCTGCGCCGCCCCGGCCGCGGGCGGCGGCCCGGGTCACGGGAAAAAAAAGGACAGCCTCGCAGAAGGCGGCGACCGCGTCCCAATTCTTGACGCTGTCGACCATCGCTCGCGCAACAGCCGGCAGCGTCAGGTCGGCACTGGTGACAGCGACGAGGTCACGGCGCTGCCCATCCCAGCCCGAACATACCTCGAGCGTATGTTGCGCCGTGTCCTCGTCGCTACTGCAATGGTGGCAGGACGGAGTCCACTCCCTCCGCACGACCGTGTACAGGTACTTGCCGAAGCAACCATGCCCCACCAACCGGAAAGAGAGGACTCCGTGCCGCCGCTCCATCCACTTCATCAGTACGGGCCGGAGGGCCTCAACGGTAAAAACACTATGTCTAGGCCTCCCCAGCCGCGTAGCCCAACGGGCGATGACTTCGCGGCGGGCGTCCTCGCGCCAGGTGGCTATCTCCTTGAACGATGGGGAGCCACCCTCCTCGCGCATTGAGGTAACCCGCCGGTAGAGGTCATATGGGCCTGGATGCTGATGTGGATGGAGTTGACCACCAACGAGGCGCCGATGGGTAGCCTCACATGGTGCCCATGAAAAAGTAGGGCCTCCGTCTTGTTTAGGGCCACCCTGAGCCCCAGCGCCTCGATCCGCCTGACCATCTCCTCGGTGCCGAGAGTGGCCAGGCTCGCCGCCTCTTCGAGTGTCCCGCCCCGGGCTGTGACGAGCGTATCGTCAGCGTAGCACACCAAGCTCAGCCCGGGGGGGAGACTCCCTCTCAACGCCCAGTCGTACCCGATGTCCCACAGAGTCGGCCCCAGAACCGACCCCTGTGGAACGCCGCATGACATGGGCGTCCGCACAATGTCCCCTGCGGGACCCGCGCAGAGGATACTGCGGCCCTCCAAATAGTCTGCCACCAGCCGTCTGAGGTACAGGGGCACTCCATGGAACCGGAGCGCCTCCCTGATGCAGCCGAATGGCAAACTACTGAATGCGTTGGCGATGTCCAACGACACCGCCAACAGCACTCCTTTCCCGGCGACGGCCTGCGCGGCCGCCTGCTTTAGGCGTAGTAGGACCCCGATGGTTGAACGCCTCCTCCGAAACCCATATTGAGCATCCGACAGATCAGGCCCCACCTCCTCCAGGTGTCGGACGATGCGGGCAGCGAGGACACGCTCCAGCAGCTTACCCACATCGTCGAGGAGCACAATGGACCTGTAGGCCGACGGCAAATCCGGGGACCGTCCCGGCTTTGGCAGGAGAACCAACCTCCCTTCCTTCCAGCACTCAGGGAACCGTCCAGACGTCAGACAGGCGTTGAACAGCTGCCTGAGGCGAGGCTCGAAGTGCTCGAGGAGCGACGTCAACACCCGGACTGGTATTCCGTCCGGGCCGGGGGCCGTGGTGGCGGAACGAATCTTCGCCACGGCCGCCCCCACTTCCGACTCCGTCACGGGCGGAACACTCTCGTCGTCGTCGGCCTCCCGGTCGTGATCTGGCGAAGCCATGACCGGGGGCGTGTGTTCCGACTGCCGTGGAAACAACTCCTCGACCACCCTACGAAGGAAGTCGGGCTGGAGGGTCTCGGTGAGGGGGGGGCCCTGCGCGCGAAGCTTGTTCAGCGCCGCGCGATACGGGCGACCCCAGGGGTCACGGTCGAGACCGTCCAGCATCTCCTGCCAACTCGCATCCTTGGCGGCTCGGATGGCCAGCCGAAAGGCAGTCCGCGCACTGCGGTACGCCTCGTACAGCTGGCCCTCCCGCTCAGCGTCGCGGTGAGGCCGCCGGCTGCGGGTGTAGGACCTTCGGGCACTGATACACGCCGCACGAAGGTCCGACAGTCTTGGGGACCACCAGTAGACCCCCTGCCTCGGAGGTGGACGCCGCCGCACTCTGAGCATGGCCGCATCGCAGATCTGCGTTAACGCACTGCGAATGCGGACAGCCTCAGCGTCCACTCCGTCCGCTGGAGGTGGTGAGGATAGCCACGTGCTGACAATGGCCGCCTCCGCCAGTAGATCCCTGTCAAGACGACCCACAGCCCACCGCGGAAACGCGGGAGCTCCGTCCGCACTGTGACCCCTACCGGGTTCCCGGGGGAGACCTCCATCCGGATGTACCGGTGGCCCGATAGGGTCACCGCCTCCTCTAGGACACTCCAGTACCTCACCCGTGGCGCGTCAGCGGGGCTAGCGAACGACAAGTCCACTATCGACCCGCCCTGCCGCCGCACACACGTGTTCACCGAGCCCCTGTTAAGAATACAGAGGCCCAGTGAAGCCGCCCACTCGATGACCGCCCGCCTGCGGTCGTCCGTCATGGGGGACCCCCACGCCGTGGATTTGGCGTTAAAATCCCCCAGAACCATGACGAGGCCCGGTGCCAGTCGCCGTATCGAGGACTCCAAGGTGGTGAGTGAGGCCCCGAAATCGTCCGTCCTCCTAGTGGGGGAGAGGTATACGCTGTAGAGCGTGACCCCTCCCCATTCCGCAGCGACAAATTCCTCGCCCCTATCCAAAAGGGACAAGGACGGGAAGTGTCGTTGCGTGGATACGACGATTGCCGCGGTTCCGTTCCGGCTGACCACTCAATTGGGGCGATCAGGCACACAGTACGGTTCCACGACTACGGCTGCACCGATCGACCACTCCACCATGGATTGCAGGAGGAGATCCTGCGCACCGGCGGAGTGGTTGGTGTTGGCCTGCAGGAGGTGAATTGACTGGGCAGCCATTAGTGGGCCGTATCCATCACCTCCTCGCTGGCGGGCGATCGGGCCGCGCTAGGAGCGGGGGCGGCCGTGGTCGAAAGGCCGCTCCGCCCCTTTGGGGCCGAAGCCGGAGGTCTGCATGCCCCAGAGCCCATGCGGTGCTTGGCAGGCTTATTGACCGCCGCACACGCGGGGCGGCCCAAGATGCCGCCATGTGCCCAGTCTGACCGCAGCGGAAACAGAGTCCGCCGCAGTCAAAGCAATTGGTGCATGTTGGCCGGGTATGCCCGACCGCCATGCACTTGAAACACCTCGCAGGCCGGTGCTCCAGCACGGTTAGTCGCTCTGAGCTCCAGCCCACGAGGAGCCTACTACTGCCTGAGCCGGCCAGTTGCCTTACCGACTCCACTGGGCACTGCACCCAAGCGGCACCTACGCCGCCCGGAACGGGCCGGATGACGCCAACCCGAACGGTGTCCAGGGGACACCCGGTTTTCTAGGCAATGGCCTCCCGGATGTCTTCCACCGTCACGGAGTCGTCCAGACCCGCAATGCGCATTTCGGCGCACTTCACGGGTCTGGCGATTTTAACGCCACCCTCCTCGGCGAACAGACCTAGTAACTTCGACGCCACGCTATCGGCCGTCCTGGTGCCCTCGGCCCCAGGAAACTCGAGGATCCGAGCCCCTGTCCGGGTCTTGCGGGTCCTGGCTTCGACGCCTCACCAATACAAACCCTAGACCCACCCAGTTGGACTTCCGGCTCTCTCGCTCACCAAACGAAGCGTCACTGCACATTGCCATTACTCAGACGTCAATCTTCTGCGAGAGTGTGGTACTACTCCGGGCGGACCGGCCCACAACTGAAGACATAGAACTGTCAACTCCACTATAATTATTTAACCTTTAACAAAAAAACTATATACATACAAACAAGAATTTAAAAAGCGACTATTTAGAAAACGACGAAAAACTTAGGGGTTTTGTCACTTGTTCTGCCTGATGACAGCATAAGCAGGTGTAAGTGGCAGCACGGTTGGGCCGGATTCCCAATAGGTGCGGGTTTGAACCCCGCTTGTGACATAATTTTTCGTTTCGTAATCGGGTATTTATAAATAATTAAGCATATTAAATGCTAAAAATTTCAGTAATTTGAATAACAAGGTTGTGTCATCGTTTAATACAATTCTAACTGTAAAGTTTGAAGTATTAAGTCTATACAATGTGTAAACATTGTCCGATAGATGGCATACGTCACCTTGAAGTCGTAAGATATAATATGAAGCGAAATCTGCATGTCCTAAAATAGTTCACGATGGTGTAAGTGGCAGCACGGTTGGGCCGGATTCCCAATAGGTGCGGGTTCGAAGCCCGCTTGTGACATAATTTTTCGTTTCGTAATCGGGTATTTATAAATGATGACAGCATTCCAATCTGATGGTGGCTTATTGGAGTTATAATGAATACTATACTATGTAAAATTGTTAGTACTATGCTATATTATGTAAAACTGTTAGTACCCACTACAGTGTGTTCCTGTTGGTGAGGGGTAATACGGATATTTCTAGAACCACCTGACATCTTTATATCGCTGTTCATGATTTGGTCTGAATGTGATTAGACCATATGTTGTATACCAAAAGAGGCATATGTTAAAGCTATATCACTGAGTGTGTATCTAAGTTGTATTACGTTTGTATTTTTTTTTGGGGTGTGTTACGATCGGCGCACTCTTCGTACCACTCCGTCCAAGGCGACAGAAGGGCGTAAGCATGCATACCCGTAACCCACCCGTGTCACGTCGCCTTCGTCGTTGGGCCAACCACCGGAGCAGCATGACCTGACGTCATTGGTCGGCACGACGGAATACCCCCTGAGGAGTACCCTCTCTTCGACCGACGTCCCCCTCTTGGGGAGGACGTCGGTCCTTCCTCACGCGATCGGCTTCTCGGCGGGTGACGGACTAATTCCCCGATCCAGTCAACCGCGGCCTCAGCTAGGGTGGCATCAGGCGCAGGTAATCGCGCCTGCGCCTCCCCGGTCGCAGTCGCCGGCGGCGGCTCGCGTCGTCGAGGCGTTTCGCCGCCTCCTTCCGTGAGACTACCTCGTAGAAGGCTGGGACCTCGTCCCAGTTCCTGACGCTGTCGTGCATCGACCTGGCTATGGTCGGCAGCGTCAGGTCAGCACTGATGATTTCACGACGCTGGTCTGCCCAAGCGGCACAAACCTTGAGCGTATGCTACGCCGTATCCTCGTCGCAATCGCAGTGATGGCAGGACGGTGTACTCTCCCTCCTGACGACCGTGTGCTGGTATTTGGCGAAGCATCCATGCCCCGTCAAAACCTGCACTAATCGGAAGGAGAGCACCCCGTGTTGCCGTTTTAGCCACTGCATCAGCACCGGCCGGAAGGCCTTCACGGTCCGCACACCGAACTGAGGCCTCACCAGCCGGACTGCCCAACGGGCAATGACGTCTCGGCGGGCGTCGACGCGTCAGGCGGTGAGCTCCCTCAACGAGACATTATATTTGTTTAAAAGTAATAAATATAATACTTCTCAGTTATTACGCGGTCCTAACTATTAAAATTACATTTTTTTTGCTTATGGTGGCAAACGAGCAAGTAGTACACCAAGTAGTGGTAAGTGTCACTGCCGCCCATGGACCTTTGCTACAGCAAGGGTATAGCCAACCCACTGCCTACCAATACAAACCCCAAACCTAGCCAGATGGGCTTCCGGCTCTTTCGCTCACCGAATGAAGCGCGGCTGCACATTGCCATTGCTCAGACGTCGATTTTCTGCGAGTGTGGTACTAACCCGGAACGACCGAATCGCGGTTGTAGACAGAAAACTCTCAACAGTATGCCCTACCACTATTACAATTTACGTGTCATGAATAAATAAAACTACACAAGTGTATTTAGCAATCATTTACATAATATATACATCATGAATAAGTAAAACTATAGACGTGTATTAATCATTAATTTCTTATTGTAGTGAACCAGTACCACAAGGGTCTGTTCTACCAACATGGCCAGCTGTAGGCATAGATGGATCACCACACATGTCATTAGGACAAACTTTGGAACTGCGAGGCGTACTAGGAGAGCAAACATTCCTCTTCTGGGATGAGATTTACAAGAAGTATTACAGAGAACCGATACCACCAACACATCCATCTCCTATATCTCATACGGAGTTGTAAAATTAATAAAAAATATGAATACTTATTAACAATAATATTTGTTAGATTCTTTACTCTAATTAAAACATTTAAAAGGACTCTCTGTATACAAATAATTGAGAACATCTGCTGCAGGTAGGGAATCACCACGAGAAATAGGACATCTGTGTGGTGACGGAGAAAGAATACAATTCATCACCCCCTATCTGACCCGTGGGTGATCGTAAGAGACGACTAAGGGATATAAAACGCATATAACATCTATGCAAGAGAAGGAAAACTCGAAACAAAACCCTATACCAATACGTCTGAACAGCACGGTATAGTAGGTTAGTTTCCCTCCCATTGCGGAGGAGGAGCCCAACAGTGGAACGAGTATGGGCTATGATGATGATGTAGGACATTATCGCTACGTTTGACTATTAACTGTGGCGATCGTAACAAAACTATCAATACTTTTTTTGACCTATCGTCCATTCGTCTATTGTTATACTAAAAGGACAATACATCTTTATTGAAGGCACGCTATACGCCCTACACTATACATATATTCATAGGCCCATAGCTGCGGCTAGTAATAAGAAATGGTGATATGCCACTGACCTTGGAAGCCTCGTCTGTATTCAAAGTTCATCATTCTCCTACTCTTATTCCAATTACTTGGGGTCGATACAATATGTACTCTTTTTTCAAAGAACATATTTTAAAAGTTTTGGCAATAGTTTTATGACCGGCCGCCTGCTAGACGTCAACCCTACTTGGGAATGTAATTGTTGTACAAACGGCATCAGATGGAGTTGGCTCAGGTCGTTACAAGGCTCCTAGTCGTCTTTTACGACATCCACGAGCAAAGTAACCCTTACTTTGCTCTTTGATAGTATTCTTAGCCGCTACCACACAGCAGTCTTTATTCAAAGTTGATACACATAAATTGCTATTATAGAATGATAGTGGATACTTCCACTACTTACTATTTGAGTAAATAATATGTTGAGATTAATGTTTATTGAAATAATTGAAATAAATAATATTTTATATAATTGTCGCATATATTATTATCTATATTCTTTTTTTTGCGGTGGGCCGTGGAGTTGTCACTCCCCGCCAAATCGGTCCGGGGTGACGGAAGAGGCGACGCGCAACTGCGAAGCGCCTCTCTTCGTCGTGCGAGCGGGCCACCGGTATCTGATCTTTGTCTTCGGTGGCTATTATTATCTATATGTAGACACATGAAAAAAAAAGGATAGTCTCAGTTTTGTCTTTTTTTTTGTTTTTTTTATTCTATTGCATTATATTTTGTATAAATAATACAATGTTAATACAAGACTTTTTTTTTAAATTATTTTGTAAATTTTTTATTAACAGTAATAGTCTTGATGATGTCTGTTGTCATAACATGTCCATGGAACTTGCTGGTAAGACTTACAGAGAATATAAATTATACATAATTTTCATCAAAATATCAAATATTGTTCGAGTGTGTTAAAAATAGTGCCAAGTTCATAAAACCATATAATAAGCTACTGCAATGAAATGTAAACATTAGTACTAAATAAAGTACAGTCTAGTAAATGTCATTTATCAAATATAAGTCTCGTGATAAGGGTTGCTCTATCACAATACATTTTTGAATAATAATAAATATTTAAAAATTTAAAAAGCGTCCTGAACAACCGACAGCGAATACAGGGACCAAGCCACTGGTGGTCAGGGCTCTAAAGAGATGTACTTTCTCATAATGCGTGCCATGTCGAGTAACACCGCCTTCTGCATCAGACCCCCAATCCAACTACCTAACGCGAGCCTCTTTAGGTGTTGAGCAAGGGCTCTTGGCGATTAGATCATCCATCTATTAAAATTATTATTTAAAGCATTATTGTTATTATTTAAAAATGTGTGTATATGCTATATACACATTAAATAACATTAATATTAATCTATGTCACATCATCATTCAACATTCTCCTACTCTTATCCCAATTACTTGGGGTCGATACAATATACACTCTTCGTTCATAGTAGGTACATATTGTAAAAGTTATTGGCAATAGTTTTATGACCGGCCGCCTGCCTGACGTCAGCCCTCCTTGAGAATGTAATTGTTGACCAAACGGCATCAGATGGAGTTGACCCAGGTCGTTATAAGGCTTTTAGTCGTCTTTTACGACATCCACGAGCAAAGTAAGGGCTGGTAGTATTTGTTGCCGCTACCATACAGCTATGCCACATATTTTATTTTTAATTATTACTTAGTTCGCATTTTATTATAAAAGGTAATAGGTACATACATAATTTGAATTTGATTCAATTAATCTATATGTGGAAATCATAGATACCTACGGCACATTATCTTATTATTATGATTGAGTATCAGTACTTTTATACTAGGATTGAATGAATATCAGTACTAATCTGTAACCATGCGACATTGGACATTATTATTCTACGTAGTGATATTGATCACGGTGAATGCATCGGAAAAAGGAGAATGGTGGCAAGTGGACATAGCACAAGGACCAGTGCGTGGTCGAAGGGATGCCAACGAAGAACTGTATGCTTTTTATAATATACCATACGCTACAGCACCTACTAGCGATCATAAATTCAAGGTAAACATTCAATTGTAAACGAGTTCTTATATTGGGACAATGATCTAAATATGCGTTTCATACACAAATATCAATTAAGTAATAATAACTACATTCTTATCTATTAGAATCAGTATATTGTTACACATTAGAATCCTAAAACTATTGTTAAATAATTATTTTTTCAAATTTCCGAGGTAAATCCTGATAATTTTTAAAATTCGAAATTTAGAAAGCAAGGTCTGCTTATGCTGAGAATAAATAAAAAACAAACGAATATGCATATTGTTCTGCTTTGCAGAATTTACGATAGGATTCACTGTTGGTATGACCTTATAGAATGTGTATATAGAATTCAAGATTGGTACGAAGCCTTCTCTATAATGGGTTACAGCATTATTATGAATATGTTTATTAGTTGTCTCATATCGTACTCTCAATCTGTCATCATAAATATGAATATCATTATTATCAGCATCACCGTCACCAAAAACTTTAGAGTCATTAGGTATTTTAACATAAGCGTATACACATATTTGACGTATGTCTTGGTCTACGGTGCTATAACCATCGTGCTATAACATCTTCATAGCTCTAACTGACTATCGAAAATTATCTATATAGGTAGATTTTTGAATATAACATTTAGATGCAAGATAAGCACAAACAACAATGTTTTTAGTTAGAATATCGTTATAGTTTTGTATTACTAAGATTACTTAACTGCCGATCCGTGGCAAATTTGTAGGTATACTGTTTAATGCGGTCTAGAAACATGATCCCATATTGAAATAATAAAGGCTAGGAGATAAACGAATAGCATATTGCATAGGCTTTAGTAAATTTAAAAGACGGTTGACGTTATATGTTTGACGATTTGTTCAATCACATGTATAAATTATGTGATGATTTTTTAATGTTTAAGTACCAACATATTTGTAAGAATAATGTATAATAACAACTGTGTCTGAAGTTATATTCTCAAATTAAATAATGAAGATTCTTATTATTAAAAATTCTTGCAGGCCCCTCTTCCATCACCAACATGGACTGAAGCTTATGATGCAATCGACAAAGGGATTACATGTCCACAGTTCCCTATCTTTCTTACAATGTTCAAAAATTTGAATATTGAAGAAAGTTGTCTTGTGGCTAACGTATACGTCCCTGATACAGAGGAAAAGAATCTATCTGTACTAGTCTATGTACATGGTGGTGGTTTCCAAGTGGGATATGGCGATTGGCTTAAAGCGAAAATCCTTATGAAACCGAAAGATCTTATAGTCGTTACATTTAATTATCGCCTTGGAATTCATGGTTTTCTTTGCCTAGGAACAGAAGATATCCCTGGTAATGCTGGTATGAAGGATCAGGTTGCTCTACTTCGTTGGGTACAACAAAATATTGCTGCCTTTGGTGGTAACCCTAGTGATGTAACTATAGCTGGTGGTAGCGCTGGCTCAGCATCAGTAGACCTCCTTATGATTTCAAAAGCTGGCGAAGGATTATTCAATAAAGTGATACCAGAGAGTGGAGCAAATTTAGGTGCGTTTGCAGTACAAGCAAATCCTCTACAAAATGCCAAAGAACATGCCAAAATACTAAACTTTTCTAATATTGATGACATAAACGCTCTAGATAAGTTTTATAAGAGTCTTTCATATGACATCTTAACAGCAGAGCCATTTTTGACTAGACCGGACTCAACATTCATGTTCTCACCTTGCGTAGAACGAGACATTGGTGAGGGAGTATTTCTTACTGAATCTCCTTTCAGTATCTTAAAGAAAGGGGATTACAAAAAGGTACCTTTATTATATGGTTTCGCAAATATGGAAGGCTTACTGCGCATGGATTTTTTCGATACAATGTGGAAAGACAAAATGAATGAAAAGTTTTCAGACTTCTTGCCTGCAGATTTGATATTTGAGAATGAAGATCAGAGAGAAGGAGTTGCTAAACAAGTTAAATTGTTTTATTTCGGAGACAAACCAATAGACAATGACAACGTATTAAAATATGTAGATTACTTTTCAGATGTTTTTATCGTTTATTCAACTCTAATAGCTGTAAAGTTACATTTAGAATCTGGTCATAATGAAATATATTTGTATGAATATTCATTTGTGGATGACGATACCCCATTTGTACCTCACACAAATGTACGTGGAGCTACACATTGCGCACAAACAATGGCCGTATTTGATGGAAAAAATATGACTTATCCATTTGAAGATGATATATCCGATGAATACAAAACCATGAAGAAAACCGTTCGTGAAATATGGCACAACTTCATAAAAACAGGGTGAGATTTTAAAACACTTTGTAGAAAAAAAATCTACCAGATTGTATACCTGTTATATGTGTATAATTTTTCATATACATATAGCAGGCATACAAGCCGTGTAAAAGTAAAATATAGGAAATGTGTAACCCACACTTCCTTAATATACTTTTACGCATAATTAATTATTAGTTACTTTAGTAATAATTAGTTAATTAATTACTAATTTCTTAGTTAGTATTTTTGGGCTCGTGCTACCCTCCATAATGTGAGGGAAATTGACCTGCTATGCCACACTGGTCAGACATGTTGGTATAGAGTTTTATTTCGAGTTTTCTTTCTCTTGAGTATATGCGTTTAATATCCCTCAGTAATTTCTTACGATCATTTACGGGTAAGAAGTTTGTGAATTGTATTCTTATTCCGACATCACATGAAGCGAACCCAGGGCCTACTAAAGTAGTAGGTAAAGTATATGAAATTCATCTTACACAGTAATCCAATTTTAAATATGGGGAGAGACACTAACATCTTCTTACATTCGGTTTAACGCTAAAATTCTCTAAGTCTTTGGGTTACAAAGTCTAGATGGCAGTCACTCTATAGAAAGTTAATATTGCATTTGTAATATTAAAACAATGGAAATAATAAGCAAAACGTTAATATGCTTACCTATAACGTTATGTTTTGAAAGAAAAATAAGTTTTTTAACATTGTGCAACCGTAAGAATTCAAATTCATTTATTATGTACAAACCCTGCGAGGGCACTTACATATTGTCAGTATTAACATTTTAATTTTAATCTAATAAACTACCACCGGGTCGGAACCACTACTGAGAAGATCTGGCAAGAAACTCAGCGGGTTTGTCTATTATTATTTCTTTTCATTTTTTTATATATTTAAAAAGAATGGTACATGAAAGAAATAGCTCCAGTGTGATGCCCTTCGAACCTAATAGTTTAAATACAATGTAAAATAGCCAATGGCTGGACCAGATCCCACAAGTGGCACCCGATCACAAGTTAACTACTAGAGCAGCCATCACTCCCCTCAACCACCTTGGAGGGAAGGGAGAGACCCGCTCCACGCAGCTACCGCAAGTAGACCTTTCAGTGAGCATGACCAATACCATGTACTACTAACGCTAACCAAAGTCAAAATTCGTTAGGCAAAACACGCCACGCTTCACAGATATGTAAAATCATTAAAAAAAAAACAAAAAACAAACAGTTTACAAGGACAAGATAATTGCTGAATGAGGAGCTGCTCATAGCCAGTCTGTACTATCGCTTAGATAATCCGAGATTTTATAATAACCTTTCTTACAGAGTCTGTTCTTGACAGCCCTTTTAAATTTATTCACAGGCGTGTCTCGGATATCTCTTGGTAATTTATTATAAAAGCGTATACATTGCCTCATGAATGACCTATTAATTCTTTCCAGACGAGTAGTGTGTATAACTAATTTGTCCTTATTCCGAGTATTAACACAATGAATGTCACAATATCTTTCAAAATTACTGATATTTCTTTTTACATACAATACATTTTCGTATATATATTGTGATACAACAGTCAGAATTTTTACTTCTTTGAATTTCTCTCGAAGTGAAACTCTTGGGCCTAGATTATAAATTGCGCGGACAGCCCTTTTTTGGAGAACAAAGATACTACTCAGATCCGCGGAGCATCCCCACAGTAATATGCCGTATGACATAAGACTATGAAAATAAGCGAAATAAACTATTCTATTATAGCTGTTTCAAGATCAGTCAATACTTGAATTTTTTTGACCACATAAGCCGCTGAGTTAAGCCTGCTCGACAAATTTTAAATATGAAGGCCCCATTGCAGTCTAGCATCTATAGTAATACCTAAAAAAACGGTTGATTCGACAAGGTCCAGAGCCACACCATTCATTTGAACATTGGTTCCCACTTGTCTCACATTAGGTGTGGTAAATTTAATACACTTTGTTTTATTCTCATTAAGAACTAAGTTATTTGTGTTGAACCAATGTACAACATTAGACAGTGCGTTGTTCACATCATCATAATTAAGTTTTTGTCTTTTAATTTTAAATAAAAAAGATGTGTCATCTGCGAACAACACAATGTTTTGCTTGTCTCCTATATAGTAGGGTCAAGTCATTAATGTATACAAGGAACAGAAATGGCCCCAGAATGGACCCTTGTGGAACGCCCACTTTAATAACAGAACCAGATGATCGTGCCCCATTAACATCGACCCTCTGAATTCTGTTGCTTAAGTAAGAAGTTAAAAGCTCAAGGGCGTTTTCCCTGATTCCATAGTGGTATAATTTTCTGATGAGGGTTTCGTGGTGCACACAATAATATGCCTTAGACAAATCGCAAAATATACCCAAGGCCTCCTGCAATTCCTCCCAGGCTGCAAAGATGTTCTTTAACAATTCTACACCTGCATCAGTAGTAGAGCAATTCTTAGTAAAACCAAATTGCTTTTTATGAAATATACTATGTTTGTTGAAATGACTCAACATCTGATTAAGCAAAATTTTCTCGAATACTTTACTAAGTGTTGGTAGTATAGAAATAGGACAAAAATTGTTAACATCTGACATACTACCAGATTTGTGCAAAGGGATTACTCTACTAAAATAAAGCCGGGTATCGACTTCGCGCTCCTGGCGCCCATGCCATGAATGACCGCGCCGAGAGTGCGTTCCACGGTACGCGTTTCAAATATATGAACTATACAAACTAAGCGCGCCTGGCGCGCGAGGCAACTGTTCCGGTGTTAACGCAACAAACACACAAAATACTTTCGTGTCCGTCTCAACTGGCGCGCGCGCCGCGTTTGATACGCGGCAAAAAACCGACAACAGATGGAACGGCCCACTCACGTTCGAGCGTTCCAACGAACACATTGGCGCGCGTTCCAAAGTGGTAACCATTTTGCGCGGCCAGAACGCGCGCCAATGTTCGTCCTTTTGGAGCGCGAAGTCGATACGCTGCTTAAATATGACATCAATTAATGAATAAAACTTAATAAATACTTATTTCTACATACACATACATACATATCATCACGCCATATCCCTTGCAGGGTAGGCAGAGAGAACAGAGTGCCAGAGAATTCTATCCTAGTATACTTCACTCGCTTCCTCAACATTCATAAATCTCTTCATACACGCTCGCCGGTTTCGGAGACTCTTGACTCCAACTTCCTTCAGTACGTGACCAATCTGGTCTAGGTAGGTGAGTCTCGGTCTCCCCGGGTACCTACATCCTTCCTTTTAATTTAACTTTCGCATTGTATATCTTCTTAACGAGACGTTCGTTCGGCATTCTTTCCACATGTCCGACCCATCGGAGCATTCAGAGATTTAGATATTGTCTCTCCCTTTCACATCTTTCCACCAATACTCTCTTTCATACCTACTCGCTCTCTTACCTCGTCGTTGCGAATGCGGTCGGTCAGCCTAACCCCACAGATTTGCCGTAGAGATCGCATTTCGACCGCATTAATTTTGCTTTCATGCTCTTTTCTGCATACCCAACTCTCGCTTCCATAAAGTAATGTTGGGACAAGCACTGCGTTATGTATAGCTACACGTGCCTTCTGGCTGAGGTGGTGGCTACCGAGAAGTTGTCCCAACGCTCCGTTCATTCAATTTCCCGAATTCACTCTTCGCTCTATATCAGTGGTGTATCTATTTCTTATTATACTCACTCTTCGCTCTATATCAGTGGTGTACCTATTTCTTATTATACTTCTTTCTCATTTCAGTAATCCTGTAACCAAAGACTCTTCTTCACCAGCATGGCCGGCAGTAGGTTTAAATGGATCACCGTATATGTCTTTAGGGCGAAAGTTAGAACTTCATTCTGGATTATCAGAAGAACGATTTAACTTCTGGGATGACATTTACAAGAAGCATTATCGAGAACCAATACCACCTCCACATCCTTCTTCTAGATCTCATGCAGAGTTATAAAATTACTAAAAGCTTTAAAAATACTATAATATTGATAGTTTTCCGATTATGAAGCTGTAGATATTAGTGTGGTCTCGATCAATATCTATTTTGAAAATATACATTTATAACTTTTTTTCTAATAAATGGATTCTTAAAATGACATTGTTTTTTATTTTTGCATTTTTTTTTAACTTTTTTGTAAAATTAGCTGTGTGGCGGCGGCTACAAATACCTACTGTTTGCTATTTTATTGCTAATCTATGTCGTAAAAGACTACTAAGAGTTTTACTCGATTTATGTCAATTTCACCCAATGCCGTTTGGTCAAAAATTACATTCCCAAGGAGGGTTGACGTCTTTTTTTTTTTGGGTGGTTTACGGTCGACACACTCCTCGCATCACTCCGTCCGGGGCGACAGAGGGGCGTAAGCACGCATACCCGTAACCCACCTGTGAACTTCGCCTTCGTCGTTGGACCGGGCACCGGAGCAGCGTGAACTTGTCGTCAGTGGCCGGCCCGACGGAATACCCCCTGAGGAGTACCCTCTCCGTGACTTAAGGGGAGGACGTCGGTCCCTCCTCGCGCGGTCAGCCTCTCGGCGGGTGACGGACTAATTCCCCGGTCCAGCCACCCGCGGCCTCGGCTAAAAGGGGGTTGGGAGGTTAAAAGGGTTGACGTCTGGCAGGCGGCCGGTCATAAAACTATTACCAATAAATTTTACAATATGTACTATGAAAGAAGAGTACATATTGTATCAACCCCAAGTAATAATAATCTTATTCCAAATAAGAGTAGGAGAATGATGATTCAATTATAATTATAAGTATAATATAAATTAAAACAATTTTTTGAGGCCATATTATCTCTAGCGGCACGCTCGTGTTTAAACGGTCGCATGGAACCCCATTTTCAACATCGTATTATTATAATTAATTACAAGAGTTTGCGAGTATTCACAGAGTAATACGAGTCCCAAGACTCGAAAAATTTAAAAAGAAATACTTCTGTTTAAGAATCTTTTCATGATTACTGTTACCACTTAAAAAGTTTTTAAAACCTCTTTTGTACAATTGCTGTTATTATTTGAAAAAAATAATAATAAAAAAAAACAAAAAAACCCGACTGCGTAAAAAGTGAACCAAACTACGTACGTAATAAAAAAACTGAAAAGAAAAAACAAACACTTAGATGTTCGGTGGTCTAGAATTCTATAATATATTATTGAATGAATACTATTGCAGAAAATAAAATATATTTTAATAATGGAACATAACAACTGAAGGGGGGCATAGTCCGGAGCGTGCTCGTTCGCGTCCACTGCCAGTCTAATTAGACTGCTAATCCGGCTCGAAATGCGTACCGCAATGCGGGTTAGGGCGTCCCCCGGAGGCGACGCGTACCGACCCGCCCCCGTCGGTACGAACATCGGCAGTTGCGGCGATGGGGGCCGCCACCCATCACGCCTTGCCCAGTTAGGCGAGTCGAGGAGAACGGAGTGCCGGGTGGGCACGTGGAATGTAAGAGGTTGTGTGGAAGGTAAGTTGCACGAGCTGATATCCGTCATGGCGGACAAACAGCTAGACGTGCTCTGTGTAACAGAGACCAAGCGAAGGGGCAGCGACGCCTGCGATCTTCCTGGTGGCGGGATGGCTCTGTGGTCTGGTGTACCACAGAGCGATCGAGCCAGCATGGGGGTAGGAGTGCTGTTGTCCTCTCGCTTGGCCTCAGGTGTGAAGGATTACGGAATGTATGATCCCAGACTTCTCTGGGTCCGTATAAAACTAGGTGTCACCAAGGTATTCATGGTTGTAGCATATGCTCCCGTAGGATCCTCGGTGGCATCAGACCTAGAGAAGTTTTGGGACAATGTTAGGGAAGTTCTGGATATGGCAGAAACCAGTGAACGCGTGATTGTATGCGGAGATTTGAACGGATGGGTGGGGACCAAGCGTCCCGACTATGAGGATGTACTTGGTCCATTTGCTGATAAGAGAGTGAACGACGCAGGTAGGCTCATAGCGGATGTATGCATGGAGAGAAACCTTATTGTGTCAAACACATTTTTCCAACATAAGGACATCCATATGTATACATGGAGAAGGAATGAACAGAAAAGCATAATAGATTTAATTTTGGTAGACAGTCGCCTCCGAAGCAAAATGTTGGACGCAAGAGCCTACAGGGGCCCCACAGTCGACACGGACCACTATCTCGTTATTGCGAGATTTAGTGGTCTGTTCAGAAAGTGGAGGCACTGGCGAGAGCGTGTCCACTTCGGAGGGCTTGAAAGAATAAAGGTTGAAAGGTTGCAAGAAGAGTGTGTAAGAGAAAAGTATGCAGAGGGTGTCCGAGAACGGCTGACGATGGCAAGCCAGCCGCAATCGGACATTGAAGAATGCTGGAGAGTATTGAAAGAGAGTATGGTAGATACAGCGAAAGAAGTATGTGGAAGTTCAAAGAAGCATAGAAAAACAAATGGTGATGCATGGTGGGATGCGGAAGTGGCAGCTTCCGTAGAGCAAAAGAAGAAAGCGTGGCTGGACTATGTCTCTTCTTTGAATCTGAATGACAGTATGACTGAACAGAAGAAAGAAATATATCGGCAATGTAAGAATGACACCAAGGCCGTAGTGAAAGAGAAACGTGATAGAGCAAGTATGAGTGCAGAAGATAGGCTGACTAAAAACTTCGAGGGTAACACCAAACTCTTTTGGAGGGAGGTGAAGAAGTCTCGGGGTGGTTGGTCAGCCTTCAGAATGAATAAAATAAGGTCTAAAGGTGGAGACATTCTTACACAAACACAAGACGTGTTAAGCCGATGGAGTGAATATTTTGGCGATATGTATGCGGATGCTACGGTTGGCGCCGGTGTTGGATTGGGGTTTTGTGGATCTGGAGAGAGCATTTGACACGGTTGTACGAAAGGAACTTTGGGACATTTTACCGGAGTATGGTATTAACGGTAAACTGGTACAGGCTGTGCAGTCCAGTTACATGGGTTGTAGAGCCTGTGTGCGGCTGGATGATGGAATGTCACCTTGGTTTGACGTTAATATCAGCGTTAAGCAGGGATGCGTTCTGTCAGCCAGTCTGTTTATCATATATCTGGATAAATGTCTCTAAAGGTTGAACGATATGAATGTGGGAGTCCAGATGGGCGACGCAGTGGTCACTGCTCTGCTTTATGCAGATGATGCAGTCCTGCTGGCACAGTCAGCGACTGACCTGCAGACCCTAGTCGACACAATGACTGAAGATTGTAAGAAAAGGGGTCTACGCGTGAATGTGAGCAAAACCAAAATAATGGTCTTTGAAAGAGGCGAAGCCAGAACAGATGTAAGAGTAACAATAGGTAATGATATACTAGAGCAAGTGGATGAATTTGTATATCTTGGATGTGGATTTAGCCGAGATGGAAGGTACACCACTGATATAGAGCGAAGAGTGAATGCGGGAAATAGAGTGAACGGAGCGTTGGGGCAACTTCTCGGCAGCCACCACCTTAGCCAGAAGGCACGTGTAGCAATACATAACGCAGTGCTTGTCCCAACATTACTGTATGGAAGCGAGAGTTGGGTATGCAGAAAAGAGTATGAAAGTAAAATTAATGCGGTCGAAATGCGATCTCTGCGGAAAATCTGGAGTTAGGCTGACTGACCGCATTCGTAACGACGACGTAAGAGAGCGAGTAGGTATGAAAGAGAGTATTGGTGTAAAGATGCGAAAGGACATGCTCCGATGGTTCGGACATGTGGAAAGAATGCCGAACGAACGTCTGGTTAAGAAGATATACAATGCGAAAGTGGAAGGATGTAGGTACCGAGGGAGACCGAGACTAACCTACCTAGACCAGATCGGTCATGTACTGAAGGAAGGTGGAGTCAAGAGTTTTCGAAACCGGCGAGCGTGTATGAAGAGAATTATGAATGTTGAGAAAGCGAGTGAAGTATGCTAGGATAGAATTCTCTGGCACTCTGTTCTCTCTGCCTACCCTGCAAGGGATGTGGCGTAATGATATGTATGTATGTATAAAACTATTTACTTAACACTTATACTCCTATCTGCTCAATATTACTTTAGATTTATCAGAGTTTGATAACATTGTGATAGGTTTCTATATTAGATTATTATAGTTAAATATAATATAATATAATATTATAAAGCGGAAGAGTTTGTTTGTTTGTTTGTTTGTTTGTTTAAACGCGCTAATCTCAGGAACTACTGGTTCGATTTGAAAAATTCTTTTTTTGTTGGATAGTCCATTTATAGAGGAAGGCTTTAGGCTATACAACATTACGCTGCGACCAATAGGAGCAGAGCAACAATGATGAATGTGTAAAAATCGGGTTTTTGTTTCCTTTTGAGAGCTTCCGCTGCGTAAACGGTTAAAGTTGCGCAAAAATTATGTACTATATAATTGTTCCCCTTTCAAAGTTCTAAATAAAAGTCCGCGACAGCATATGTCTATCTATAAAATCCGATTACGAAATGAAAAATGATTTTCGTAATCGGATTTTATAAATAATTAAGCATATTATATGTCTATCTTTTAAGATTGGCTCACTATAACCTTTTTTATGCTAATCAAATTTGTTTTAAAACAATATGATATTTTCGAAGGTGTTTTTATAAACATAATATTAATCCTTATCCAAATAAATGAGTTATTCATCACAAGTATTTAATTTAAAACAAAATTGCTCTTTACATTATTTGATTTCAATGAATATCTTAGGAAATATCGCAGTTTAAAAATAACATCGCAGCAAAATAATGATCAAGTACTGGGCGCGCATTTACGATAAAAATACTGGGTCTTATAATCTTATATTAAAAAAAAAACTAAAACTAATGTTATTTCAAAGTACTTCTGCACACACTACATTTTTAGTTTTGTTTTCTTCTCATGACCTTCCGTCGGCTTTACACATCCTAAATAATAATAATAAGTATAGGAAGTATTAGTGCATTTTTTTTTTTTTTTGGCAAGGTGGGACCATGGATGTGGTCGGGCCCCGGCAAATCGGCCCGGGGCGACGGAAGAGGCGGCGCGCAACCCCATGGACCGACCCTGCAAACACCTCTCTTCGCCGTCCGAGCGGACCACCGGTACCCGATCTTTGTCTTCGGTGGCCCGCCCGTGCCTGCCCTCATGTATGGCAGTGAAAGTTAGATTTGGCGGAGAAGACATGAAAATAGAATAAATGCTGTAGAGCTGACAGCTCTTCGTAACGTGTGTGATGTAAGTCTGAAAGATAAAATTAGGTATAATGTTATAAAAGAGCGCTGGTATGCTGAGGTGGGTTGGACACGAAGTGGAAGAAATAATGAGTGGGCAGAGGTTGACGAAGCAAACATATAAAGCAATCGTGAATGGGACGAATACAAGGGGAAGACCACGTCATACTTTTCTGGACTAAATTGGAGATTTGTTCACGAGAGGTCATCATCATCATCATTCTCCTACTCTTATCCCAATTACTTGGGGTCGATACAATAAGTACTCTTCATTCATAGTAGGTACATATTATAACAGTTATTGGCAATAGTTTTATTACCGGCCGCCTGCCAGACGTCAACCCTCCATGGGAATGTAATTGTTGACCAAACGGCATCAGATGGAGTTGGCCCAAGTCGTTATAAGGCTCTTAGTCGTCTTTTACGACATCCACAAGCAAAGTGAGGATTGGTAGTATTCGTAGCCGCTACCACACAGCGATTTCATACACATTAAAAGTATGTGTAATCGTAAATAGGCGTAAGTGTATGTATGTATATATGTATGTATGTATAATATACATACATTGTATATGGTATATCTATAGAAAGTGTAGATAAGACCCAATACTTTTACTTAAGGTTTAATGTTCTACTCTTACTAATAAAAGGGTCATGTAGGTACCTAAAACAGCTTTAACGTATGTATTATTTAAAAATATTTCCACCTTTTACGTAAACGAATTCGCGAGTTGAAGTTAACGTTAGCCCAAAGTAACCATTACACGCGGACGAAGTCGCGGGCGAAAGCTAGTATATATAATAAAATTGTATTTATGTTAATATTGAAAATAATTATTTTAAAAATTAACTAAAAGAATTCGTTAGTGATTATAATCATTAACGAATTATTTTAGTTAATTTTTCAGTGAATAAAATTACGCTCTTTGTTGCGCTTAGTCATATCATTTCGTGTCTTTGTTATTGTGATTTAGTATGAATCTATAACTATGTGGCAGCTGACGTTTATATTATTGTTCGTAGTTCTAGTGATCGTTGTATTAGGGAATACATCGGACAAAGGAGAATGGCGGGAAGTAGATATAGTACAGGGGCCAGTACGTGGACGAAAGGATGTGAACGAGGATCTATATGTCTTCTACAATATACCGTATGCTACAGCACCTACCGGTGAACAAAAATTCAAGGTATACTTTGATATATTATATTAAATTCAATTTTTACTAAAAATAATACTAAAAATGAGCCACCTTTTGTGTATGTTTAGGCAGCCACATGAAATTTTTTTTAAGATCCGTTGAATAGTTTTTTGTTGAATTCAACAGGAGCAAAGAAAACGTTACGATGCGGATTCTTTATATGCATAAATTAGTTTTATAAAATAACTGTTAGTCATGTGGCAATGTTGACTGCACAGATGGCGTAGTGGTTAAGATACCGTCCTTCCGTGCCAGTGCCGTGGGTTCGATTCCCACGCAGGACATTACTTTGTGCGATCCACAAAGTGTTGTTCTGAGTCTGGGTGTAATTTGTCTGCGTTAATTGCATGTTTGTAAAGTCCCCCGCAATACAAGGATTATTTCCTTAGTGCAGGGAGGTGTCTTTTTAAAAAAAAAAAAAAAAAATGTAAGTATGCTAATGTGGTCGTGCCTCGGCCTGGGTTTGAATCGTCATCCATCCATCCATCAGCCCGTAAACGTCCACTGTTGGACATAGGCCTCCCCACGAGAATGCCATCTATAACGGTTCTGTGCCACCTGCATCCAGCGGTTTCCTGCGACCTTGATGAGGTCATCAGTCCACCGAGTGGGGGGTCGTCCTACGCTGCGTCGTCCGATTCGCGGTCGCCACTCGAGAACCTTTTTTCCCCAACGGTTGTCGGTTCGTCGAGCGATGTGGCCTGCCCATTGCCACTTCAACGTGCTAATTCTTCGGGCTATGTCGGTTACACCCGTCCTTCTACGGATTTCCGTATTTCGGTTTTTATCACGTAGAGAAATACCGAGCATAGCCCTCTCCATAGCACGCTGAGCGACTTTGAGCCTTTTTATGAGGCCGACATTTAGAGACCACGTTTCAGTGCCGTAAGTCATCGCTGGTAACACACACTGGTTATAAACCTTTGTTTTCAGACACTGCGGAATATTAGACGAGAAGATCCTCCTAAGTTTCCCGAACGCTGCCCAGCCGAGTTGGATTCGTCGGCTGACCTCTTTCTCGAAATTGGATCTACCTAATTGGACTGTTTGTCCTAGGTAAACATAGTGATCGACAACTTCGAGAATCGCATTCCCAACCAGGACCGGTACAGAAATGACATGGGCATTAGACATGATTTTCGTCTTGTCCATGTTCATTTTCAGCCCTACTAGTTGGGACACCTTGCTGAGGTCATTGAGCATGGTGCCAAGGTCCTCCAGGGATTCTGCCATGACTACGATATCATCTGCGAATCGAAGGTGAGTGATGTATTCGCCATTGATGTTGATGCCGAGTCCGGTCCAGTCTAAGAGCTTGAAGACATCTTCCAGCGCAGTGGTGAACAGTTTCGGAGAGATAACGTCTCCCTGTCTCACGCCTTTCTGCAGCTGGATCGGTTTCGTACTCTTATCCTGAATGCGGACTGACATAGTAGCGTCTTTATACAAACACTTCAGCACTTCGATATATCGATAGTCAATTTGGCACCTCTGAAGGGACTGCAGCACTGCCCAAGTTTCGACAGAATCAAAGGCTTTCTCATAGTCCACAAACGCTAGACACAGAGGCCGATTATACTCCTCGGTCTTCTGTATAATCTGGCGTAGCGTGTGGATGTGGTCTATGGTACTATAACCTTTTCGGAAACCGGCTTGTTCGGGCGGCTGGAAGTCGTCTAGCTTGCGCGCGAGTCGGTTCGTAATGACTCTTGAAAACAGTTTGTACACGTGGCTCAGGAGTGAGATGGGTCTGTAATTCTTTAAGAGCGTTTTATCGCCCTTCTTGAAAAACAGCACCACCACACTCCTGGTCCACGACTCTGGAACGTCGCCCCCGAGAATGACAGAATTAAATAGCTTCTGTAGGGCTTTTAAAACTGGCTTGCCGCCTGCCCTCAGGAGCTCTGTGGTAATTCCGTCATCTCCCGGTGCCTTTCCGTTCTTTAATTGTTTTAGAGCCATTCTGATCTCGTACAAGCTGACGTCCGGGATTTCTTCGGTATAGTGCCGAGTTAGCTTGGATCTGGGGTCTTGGACCAAGCTGACAACAGGATTCAGGGATGATTTGTACAACTGCCCATAGAACCTTTCAACCTCTCCCAAGATCTCACTCTGGGATGAAATGACAGTACCGTTATCGGTCTTCAGCTTAGTCATTTGGCTCTGCCCGATAGACAAATCTCGTGCGAACACTTTGGAGCCTCGATTTCGCTCTATCGCCTCTTCAATACGCAGTGTATTGAATCGGCGAATATCGCGTCGCATAGATTTAGAGATTTGTCTATTAAGCTGCCTGAGTTCGGACCAATCGGCTGAAGACTGTACCGTCATTTCCTTTCTCCTCTCCATGAGTTGAAGAGTCTGGTCAGAAAGCTTTTTTGTTCTAGTAGCGCGACGGGCCTTAAAGAATTTTGACCCGACCGCGTGGACAGTTTCCACAAACCTGTTGTTCATATCGTTCGAAGATTCGCACTCTTCCAGGCATTGGAAGCGATTATGTAATTCGAGTTGAAAGCTATCGGGGTTCTGGTATTGGACAGGTGTAGGTCGGAGTGTAGACTTCATCAAGCGGGACCGCTCGACTTTCGTACGAAGATTCAATGTGCCTCGAACCATCCGGTGATCACTCCCAGTTTTAATCCTGCTGATCACAGAGACATCAGTGAATATTTGTCGTTTGTCCGTCAAGATGAAGTCTATCTCATTTTTAGTGAATAGTGAATCAATAAAAAAAAAGTTGGTGATTTTGCCAAAGAATTGATTGATTTCGTACTATACCCAGTTGGTCGCCAAAGGATATCACTCCCTATTCAGAATTACAATACGAATCGTGATCGGATGCCGCTTGTGGGATCTGTTCCAGTCATTTTTGATTTTCATTTTTGTTTGTTTTTTTTTTGTTTTAATTTTGTATTTAACTTAAAAAAAAAAACAAATCTTTACTCGAAGGGAGATCTCACTGAAGCTAATACAGATTAAACATGTATCCAATAATTTTATTAAAATATGTAATTTAAAAAATGACGAGTGCTAAGTTTCTTGTCGGATCTTGTCAGTTTGTGACCGCTTGCCGATCCGGTGGTAAAAGAAAATATTTTCGTCTAATTTCTAATTGATGTCATAAGTTATATACTAGAAAAGTGCTACTATATATTATCCTAATGACATCTTAGTCGATTTTTTTAAACTTCGTGGTGACACTTTGTATTCTTAATCCGTGACCATACGGGGAACTTTACAAATCGTTGTTATCTCAGCTCATATACACCCTACCGTACCTACCTACGCACTACTGGGCTCGAGCTTCCTCCACAATAAGAGGGAAATTAACCTACTTACTATTACTACTATTTACCACGACAGCCAGACGAATTATTATATGATTTTATTTCGAGTTTTCCTATTCTTACTTTATTAAGTACTTCACATTAAAAAAAAACATCAATGTTTTAGAATTACTTATGTTATGCTTTTAAATACTTTCAGGCACCTCTTCCACCACCAACATGGACAAAACCGTATGATGCAATTGACAAACGGATTATCTGCCCGCAGTTCCTTTTCTTAGAACTGATGCCTAATAACCTAAATATGCAAGAAAATTGTCTCATTGCTAATGTGTACGTTCCTGACACAGAGAAAAAGAACCTTACCGTCCTAATATACATACACGGAGGTAGTTTTCAAATAGGATATGGCGATTGGCGTAAAGCAACAAATCTTATGAAGAATAAAGACCTTATAGTCGTTACATTTAACTACCGTCTTGGAATTCATGGTTTTCTATGTCTAGGCACTGAGAATGCTGCTGGTAATGCTGGCATGAAGGATCAGATCGCGTTACTACGCTGGGTGCAGCAGAATATAGCTGCTTTTGGTGGTAATCCTAATGATGTAACCGTAGCAGGTTATAGTGCTGGAGCGGCATCAATAGGCCTCCTGATACTTTCAAAGTCTGCTGAAGGACTGTTCCATAAAGTGATTCCAGAAAGTGGCGCAAACTTAGCTGTATTTACAATACAAGGAGATCCTTTGCAAATTGCCAAGGATCATGCTAAAACACTTAACTTTACAAATGTTGATGACATATTTGAATTGGAAAAGTTTTACAAGACTGCATCATATAGTATACTGACATCGGAGATGTTTGAGACCAGGCCGGACTCAACGTTTGTATTTACACCATGTATCGAACAAGATAGAGATGGAGCATTTCTTACAGAATCGCCTTTAAATATATTAAAAAGTGGTGATTACATAAAAGTGCCTATGTTATATGGATTTTCAAATATGGAAGGTTTATTTCGTATGAAGATGTTTGATCTATTATGGAAAGACAGCATGAATAAAAAGTTCTCAGACTTCTTACCGGCTGACTTGAAATTTGAAACTGAAGAGGAAAGGGAAATAGTCGCCCAAAAAGTTAAAACTTATTATTTCGGAGATGAACTGATAAATGATAATAATGTATTAAGATACGTAGATTATTTTTCAGATGTTATTTTTGTGTATTCAACATTAAAATCAGTGAGACTATACGCAAATACCGGTCACAAAGAAATATATTTATACGAATATTCATTTGTCGACGAAGATACTCCAGTTGTGCCTCACACAAATGTACGCGGTGCTACGCATTGCGCGGAAACAATGGCGGTGCTTGATGGCAAGAATATGACATATTTATTTGAAGATGACATATCTGAAGAATTCAGAAATATGAAGAAAATTGTTCGTGAAATATGGCACAACTTTATCAAAACAGGGTAAGCTTTAGAACTTTAAACTGTTAAATATATAAAAATATCAGAATTATTACAAAAACTAGGTTATATCAATCAATTATTCATGCAATATCAGTCCAGTCACAAACCCTACGCCTAATCACATCGTGAATTTCTTTTTTGGAATTAACAGCAAATTAATTATCATTTTAATTTCAGAATGCCCGTACCAGAAGGATCTTTTCTGCCAATATGGCCCGCTGTAAAAAAAAATGGAGCACCGCACATGTCTATTGATCAGAAATTGAAACTTGGTGGATTACTATTAGAAGACAGATTCCAATTCTGGGATAAAATCTATGAGAAATATTATCGAGAACCAATACCACCTCCCCACATACCCATAAATCTGATTTAAAGCTCTATATCAAGATTCATCTACTTATATATTTTTTTGTTTTCATCATACTAAAATTGCATAAATTATACAGGTTCTTTCAATTAGAACTACAATTTTGTATTTAAATAGTGTTAAAACCCAAATTTAATCACTTGAACATTTTTTTTATAATCTATCAAAGTGCAAACTTTTCATTGATGGTCATAGGCCACCACATGCTGAGGAAAATCAGCGTATACGACTTCAGTCTTGACTTGTTGATATTTGTTTATATTCTTTAATTGGCACAGATGGTGCAGTGGTTAAAATACTTACCTACCGTGCCAGGTGCTATGGGTTCGATTCCCATACAAGACCATACTTTATGCGATTCACAAATTGATGTTCTGAGCCTGGGTGTGTTTTGTGCCCATTAAAATTATGCTTGGAAAGTCACCCGTAATACAAGAATTATTTCTTTAGCCCAGGGTCTTTTATAAACCGCGAGGGTAAACCGCCGGGCGGGCCACCGAAGTTAAAATCCAGTACCGAGCGGACGCTCGCACGGCGAAGAGAGAAGGTTTTACGGTGGGTCTATGGGGTCACGCGCCGCCTTCTCCGTCACCCCGGACTGATTCGGCGGGGCGAGACGCATCCATAGCCCACCAATAAAAAAAAAAGAAAAAAAAACTTACAGCAAATTATATTGCGTGCCTCATAAGCGAAGTGTTGAGATGATGATCTACTCCCGATATATGAAAGTCAAGGACTTTTAAAAACTATAAATGACTGAATTTTTCTCACACTGCACTTATAGGATAATATTATCATATGTATGTCAAGAAAAAACATGCGTTTAAACATATTTGATATTTTTAAAAAGCAATTATTTTGTTTAAAGTAAGAAAAAAGATGATTAAAAATTATTCGAAGACATCCGGATGTTTGTTCATATAAATCTGGTACTCTCACGGCCGTAAAAATTAATGTATCGAAGTAGTTTTTTAAAGCTTCATAATCGCAACGCGCTGTTTCCTTTCGAAAATGGCTTGGTAATTCTTTGTTGTTTAATTGCAATTACTAAAAAAATAAACAGCTTAGTCTTTAGTGTATGTATGCCTTATGAAAATTGGGTTTGTTTACAATGCTTGCAAGCTAAGTTTTGCGCTACGTCAAGAATGGCGCGAAATTTCAAAAGTTTTTTTTCTTTATAATCATTTTTAGGTTTGAAAAGTTCTTGATTTTCATATATCGCGCCGAGGTGTGCAAAACAGACTAGAATAAAAAAAGAACCGTTACTGGACGCCTAGCAGATGTCAAACATAGAAATTATTTTATACAGGTATTATGCAAAAAAAATTGTTTACGACAGGAAATAAATATGACATAATGAAAAAAAGCTGTGTGATAGCGGCTACGAATACTACCAACCCTTACTTTGCTCGTTGATATCGTAAAAGACGACTAAGAGCCTTATAACGACCTTGGCCAACCCCATCTGATGCCGTTTGGTCAATAGTTACATTCTCAAGGAGGGTTGACGTCAGGCAGACGGCCAGCCATAAAACTATTGCCAATAACTTTTACAATATGTAGGTACTATGAAAGAAGAGTAAGAACATATTGTATTGACCCCAAGTAATTAGGATAAGAGTAGGAGATAGGTAATGAATGATGATGATGAATGAAAAATAAAATATAGGTAATATACATTTCTTTTTAAGAAAAAGATGTAGGTACCGAGGGAGACCGAGACTAACCTACCTAGACCAGATCAGTTATGTACTGAAGGAAGGTGGAGTCAAGAGTCTCCGAAACCGGCGAGCGTGTATGAAGAGAATTATGAATGTTGAGGAAGCGAGTGAAGTATGCAAAGATAGAGTTCTCTGGCACTCTGTTCTCTCTGCCTACCCTGCAAGGGATATGGCGTGATGATATGTATGTAAAAGATCACTGTTTATAAAATAAACAATTATTTTCATCTAATCATTATCATCAGCTCACATATGTGCTATTGCTGGGTTTGGCAACTTGACCAACTACCCGACTAGAAATTTTTTCGTTTTCCTTAACAGGACCGGACCGGGCATGCCCGATCTGGACCAGATAAGGTATGTAACGCAGAAGATATATCTGGACCCGATCAGGAAAACCTTATCGGGTCCAGATCAGACATTCCTGATCGGGTCCGGATGAAATTTTACTGATCGGAACCAAATCAATCATCTGCGTTATATATCTTGCCTGATACAAAACGAGTATGCCCAGTCCGGTCCTTTTAAAAAACATGAATATCTTAAAGAACATGTTTAATAGGTAAAAATATAAATTAATATATGACGTAGGCAGCGAATGCAGTGCTATATTCTTATCATAGAGAGTCCCAGTGAGCCGTTTCGATTATGGCGCAACCACCAGATGCTAACGACTGCAACTGTCGCCTGAATTCCTCATTCATGACCTGATCGATATGTTTTAATCTGATTCGATAACAACTAATTTAATATTAGGCCATGTCATTACGCTTCGGAGAATCTTAACACCGTGATTCAAATAATGACTTCATTTTACTAACGCCATCTATTCATTATGACCCAAAACATCAAATGTTAGAATGGTTGTTACAATATAATATTTCTATCTATCTATGTTTTCAAATGTTAGGTACATTTATATATATCAATTATTTATTTTTGTTTTTTACTTTAAATATAAATTATTTTTATATTATTAATTAAACATTATTATTATTATTAAATACATATGATTAATTAAAGATTTCAGATTAATCTCCTCTGATGCAAATACAATTTCGCCGTGGCATAAATATGACAATCATGTCACTTTTTTGAATTTTGATTGATATTTTTTTGTGTTACGAAAACTGTTTCTGGTTCTGATATACTACAAGCCTTACTTATATACTTGATGATATTTCACATCAGGCTATCCTTATTTCGTCCTGATCTGGTCCTGATCCGGTATGCCTTACCATACTTGATGTTATTTCACATCAGGCTATCCTGATCAGGACCAGACCTGGTCTTGATAGGGTTTGCCGGATCCGGCATGCCTCATTCTGTCCTGATCGGGTCCTGATCCGGTATGCCTTACCATACTTGATGATATTACACATCAGGCTATCCTTATTTGGTCCTGACCTGGTCCTGATCCGGTATGCCTTACCATACTTAATGATATTTCACATCAGGCTATCCTTATTTGGTCCTGATCTGGTCCTGATCCGGTATGCCTTACCATACTTGATGTTATTTCACATCAGGCTATCCTGATCAGGACTAGACCTGGTCCTGATCGGGTTTGCCGGATCCGGCATGCCTCATTCTATCCTGATCGGGTCCAGATACATGATCTGGTTGAACCATACTTTTTTTCTAGTCGGTTATACTGCACTGGTCAAACGTCATCGTCATCATCATCTTGCTCTTATCCCCATTACTGGGGTCGACGCAATATTTCATCCTCCTCCATACAGTCCTATCAGACGTCATCTCTGCAGTCACTCCTTGTCCATCCATGTCATGCCTCACGCAGTCCATCCATCTTTTCATTGGTCTTCCCTTACCCCTAAAGCCTTCAACATTCATGCAACACACACTGGTCAAACGTATTAAAGGATTTTATTCCAAGGTTTCCTTCTCTTGCATAGATGCCATATGCATGTTGTTTCTCTTAATCATCTTTTGCGATGCCCATGGGCAAGAGTGGGGGTGATATATAGTATTCTTATTCCGTCACCACAGAGTTTTCATAAATTAAACAAAAAAAAAATGTGTGATTTTAATATACCTACTATAGACTATCTAATCTAAGAAGTGCACTTTGACAGCTGTCAGAGTAAGTTGTCTAGGTATGTGAACCAAATAATCGCTATCAAAAATATCCGATTTTGATGAAAAATCGATATTAATTCTTTGTAATTAATAATCGGTTTATTTTTTTATTTTTCAAAAAGGAGATGAAATATTAAGTGCTAAATTAACACTAAACAAATTTAATTATTTCATCATAAAATTTATTCATCATATTTAGTGGGATTAGGTTAAGTAAAAACAAAAACTGGATTTGAAAATAGCTATTTGTTCAGAATCATTAGTATTACTTGAATTATCACCGTCGCGAACATTAATAATTATATCCTTATCATTAAAATTGTCGAAACGTACTTCTCTGTCAAAATCTATATTCAATTAAATATATTAATCTAATATTTTTACCGATTATTTAGATATTCGTGAATTGGAAGTTGTCAAGCACTAATGTTTAGAACGTTATGACGTGATATTGTAAGATCGTCCATAATAATTACTATTTACAATGTTATTTTAATTTTAAATTAGTTTTACGAGTTTCAACATTACATTATTGTACAAGAAACTCACTCGCAACGTTAATTATGTAAATAACTTAATATTGGTGAGGAACTGGAACAGGTGAAAGAATTTTTATATTTGGGTGTTTTGTTTACTAGAGATGGTAAAAATGATGATAATGTTGAAAGAAGAGTAAATGCTGGTAATAGAGTGAATGGGGCACTATACACCTTTATGAAAAGCAGAAATGTGTCCAAAAAGGCACGTTTAGCTGTACATAAGGGAGTATTAGTACCTACTCTCATGTATGGTAGTGAAAGTTGGATTTGGCAGGGAACACATGAAAGTAGAATAAATGCTGTAGAGATGAGAGCTCTTCGTAGTATGTGTGATGTAAGTATGAAAGATAAAATTAGGAATAATGTTATAAGAGAGCGCTGTGGTGTGAATGAAGAAGTAGTGACAAAGATCAAAAACAGTATGCTGAGGTGGTTTGGACATTTAGAAAGAATGAGTGACGAGAGGTTGACGAAGCAAATATATAAAGCAAGCGTGAATGGGACGAATACAAGGGGAAGACCACGTCATACTTTTCCAAGTTGGAGATGTGTTGACGAGAGGTCTTATTAAGAGTATGCGTAATCGTAGAGCATGCATGAAGACTATTATGAGTGTGAATGAAGCGATGGAAGTATGCCAGGATTGTGGTTTGTGGCAATCCGTAGTCTCTGCCTACCCCTCTGGGAAACAGGCGTGAGGCTATGTATGTATGTATGTACTTAATATTTCTTTAAAATTTCAGATTTATTGTTTGCAATCATATGTATACGTTTGACCAAGGTTATTGTGTATTAAAAAATGCGAAACGTCAAAATGCACTTCTTAGATTAGATGAACTATAGTAATTCAAGAAATCTAATTATTTCCAATATATTACTAAAAATCCTAAATAATATTTTTTTAAATATAAATTTCAGCATGATGGCAAACTGAAGCTAACTCTAGCTTCAGTTTGCCACATATAGCGTAGCAAAGCATACTATAGCGATGCGTCGGTCTCACTCACCGCTGTAGATGTTTCACATCAATAGTTGGGTAATAATAAAACAGAAACAATTTATCTTGTTATTACGAAATGCATTACAACTTCACAGATGGAACATTATATCTTTTCTAATATAAAATCACTTAGCTGTCAATCTTCTGATAAACATTAAAAAATAAACACTAACAAGTTATCTATTTCGACATTGCAGTAACGTCAACGGTTGAAGTACCTAATCTTGTAGACATTATTGACATCACTTAGTCACTACGATTTGTGTTTACTAACCATCGTATCACAACTCAAGGTAATTAGGTAAAGTATTTAATAAAGATATTTGTTTTAGTATATCATCATTATCATCATCACAGCCCATATATGTCCCACTGTTGGGCTTGGGCCTCCTCCGTAATGGGAGGGAAATTAACCTACTACGCCGCGCTGGTCAAACGTGTTGGTATAGGGTTTTATTTCGAGTTTTCTTTCTCTCGCATAGATGTTATATGTTTTTTTTTATATCCCTTAGTCGTCCCGTATGATCACCCACAGGTAAGATATGGGGTGGTGAATAATATTCTTACTCCGTCACCACACGGAAATACCAAATTTTAGTATATGCACTCCTCGTATAATATATGTAAGGCTTTAGGGGTAAGGGAAGACAGAAGAAAAGATCGATGGATTGTGTGAAGCATGATATGAATAGGAAGGGAGTGAACGCAGAGATGAATGACATCGGATAGGATTGAGTGGAAGAAAATGACATATTGCGTCGACCCCAAGTAATTGGGGTAAGAGCAGGGTAATGATGACTCCTCATATAAACAGATCCACACCTAATGAATACAAACGATAACTAAAACGGATAAAAATAAATGCAATATAATTCTAACGTTGAGTTCAACTGAAAATATATTATTAAACCTCTGAACTGTAAAAGTATATAAATATAATTATATATTTATTAACAAACGCAGCCCGTTGGTTTTTTATAAAAGTCAATACATTGCAGCGCCACCTGGTGGCGAGTTACGTCAATGAAATAGCGTATAAACTTTTTTTTTTATCCGTGTAAGTAAGTACGGAGTAAGAATACAAATCACCACTTACCCGTGGGTGATCGTAAGAGATAACTAAGGGATATAAAACGCATATAACATCTATGCAAGAGAAGGTAAACTCGAAACAAAACCCTATATCAACACGTCTGACCAGCGCGGTATAGTAGGTTAATTTCCCTCCCATTACGGAAGAGGCCTGAGCCCAATAGTGCGACATATATGGGCTGTGATGATGATGATAAACTTTTTCTGTGAAAAAATACATATACATACCAATTTTCATAGTAATCGGTCAAATAGTTTCTGAGTTTAGCACCTATATACAAACATCCTCTTTTATATATATATAGATAGTAACTTGATTCTATTTATAAAATCCTGACGAATTATCCTAATACTCTTCTGGTTTCACATTAGAGACTTTAATTAAGTTGTTAATTATGCTCACATCTCTAAAATATGACAGTTCAATGTTTGTGAAAGAAGAACTGTAGTTAATCTATTTATTCTACGAACACTATTGGGAGCCTTCAAGTAAAACCAAGTACGGACACATACATCAGCAGTAAGAAATAAAACAGATTGCATTACAGTCATATACATAAAAATGGAAACACATGAACATTTCATGTGTTTTCATCTGTTGTAACGAATATATCCTAAATATTCTGGTTTTATAGACAAACTAGCTTCTGCCCGCGACTTCGCCCGCGTAAAAGGTTACTTTCCTAAAGATGTTCATCACCTATTTTTATTTTACCTCTTAAGGGCAATTAATGTCATATTTATTTATATCTAACCAATGGCCTAAAAATAATTTTCAAGCTTCTGGATTTAATAATGACGATAATTCCTTACAACTTTTCATCTCTTTTTACAATCTTTTTTTGCATTAAAAAGTAGCCTATGTCCTTTGTCAGGTTCTAGACTATCTGTGTACTAAATTTCATTTTGATCGGTTCAGTAGTTTTGGCGTGAAAGAGCGACAGACAGACAGAGTTACTCTTGCATTTATAATATTAGTAAGTATTTATCGATGGGTAAACTTAAGACGGCATTTATCTATACTTTGTTATTATCATATAAATATTTACTCATTTCTTTAGTCTCATAAATCCTCTGATCCTCTTACAGAAAATCTTTCATAGAATTTACCTTTTCCACATAGTGATATCTTATCTCCGTAACTCAGATATAATAGTAATTAGCTAGAATTGAACCAGCCAGGCTATTTGAATGTACTAGCTTCTTTTTATTCATTGAACTTTTGTAACCTTCTTTTTCGCGATATTTTCATTTAAAATTAAGTACTCTATGTTAGTTTACTCTTTGTTAGAAAAGTCTTTAGTACGAATCACAGACTAAGTAGTAATAGTACGAATCATTGGGATCAAATTTGAGATCCCTATATTGTAGTCTATTGGTCTCTTCCCATTCATCTAATGCTGTTATCATTATTAAAAGAAAGGGCTACACTGTTAATAGTTTTTGTATACAGCTGCAGACAGATTCGTCCGGAATAGTACCACACTTTCGCAAAAGTTAGAAGCTGTTGGTCGAGACGAATCTTACCAAATCTCACTTGGGAGAGAGAGTCTTGGTAAATATCATGTAATATTTTTTTAGTAGAATATAGTGTAAAACTGCGTGATAATTAAGTTATATTAAAGTTGAATGATATAACTTTATACCCAAGTACAAGTTTTGAAAATCTCACGTGAGATTGGGGAAGGTGGAGCGGATCGAGAAAAATCTTAAGACATCTCACCAAGGTAATGATTTTTACGCGAGTGTTACACATTTGAAATAAAACTACTTTTACGGATTCTATCGCGTTTTTATTTGACCATGATCACTGCAACAAACGCGATAGAATCCGTAAAAGTAATTATATTTGAAATCTCACCAAGGATTGGTCAAAAATCGCATATAAAACGCACCTGCATTTTACATGTTGTCAATTGAAGTACTAAAATTGACAGCCCACTTAATTTCTATCTTAAGGCTAGTTTGAAATAGAACACCAATTACTTTCCATTACCGAGGAAACTCATGACTTAATTGTCTTTTCACCTTTGCGACACAATACAAATAAATGAAGTGAAAAGAATGAAGTGAGTTAAAGATTATTTTATTTTAAAATCTTAAAATATTATGTACACATTTGAAATAAAACTATTTTTACGGATTCTATCGCGTTTGTATTTGATTTTTAATTTCCTAACGTTTTGAAGATTTTTCAACACACACGGTGGAGGGACTGGTGGTCCTACCGTGACAATGAACGCGATAGAATTCGTAAAAATAGTTTTATTTCAAATGTGTAATACTCGGGTAAACATCAAAAATCGTTATATTATGTACAACTTGTTTTCGAAAATGTTTCGAAAATGTATAGATTATATTCTGATGTAATTATATAATCTTAAACTTGTATAATCTTGTATATTATATACCTAATATAAGTATATAATGTTTTATATTATACAGGGTGCCGATTTTATTACTAGAATAACTTAAACTAGGTGTAGGAATGACGTCATAAAAAACAAAAAGTTAGTTGCAGACTCCTAGCTCTGCCCAATCCTGAGATAAAGTGATTTGTTTCTTATCAAAACAATAGGTTTGGCAGCGTACATTGACCTGTAGGTAAATTTCGATCCGGCTGTGCGGCGGTGAGCACAGCGAGAGCGGGACTATTTGCCTACTAGTTGAATGTCACAAGCATGAGTATTATGCCTATATCGAACTTTTATAGTACAAGTGTATTGACCGCTTATCATTAGGGCAATTTAGGTAGTTACTATTACTACTACTAGGTAGTTACTATTTCAAATTAGGTAGTTACTATTTTTTTTACTGATTTGGATAGTGCATCATGGTCTGATACACCCCCTTCAAGGATTCTATTAATTAAATCGACAACCTGTATAATAAATATCTTGGAATATTGCACATTTTACGGAACTTTTTTATATTATGTTTTTAGTTTAATTGACGTCTAACTAAGATAAAAAATATGCTTGTGGAGGTGGAATTGGTTCTCGATAATACTTCTTGTAGATATCATCCCAAAAGCGAAATCTTTTTTCTAACAATGCACTTCGAAGATTCAATCTTTGCCCTAGAGACATGTGTGGTGATCCGTAAATGCCTACAGGTGGCCAGACTGGTAAAGCAGATTTTTTTGGTACAGGTTTACTGAAAAAGAAATTATAATTGCTTAGTATTTCAATCTTAATCTATATTAAATAAGCCTTACATATGTGATATACATTAAATTGAACATCCCGTACGTCTGTGTGTCTGTGCACGAACTGCTATAGTACAATATTTGTTGGTATTTTTACTGTCTTCAAGTAAGTTTTTTCTATGAGCTATAATTATACAAGTTGTTGTATATGTGTTACATTCTACCTCAAAACTGTTATCTTCTAATATATATATATTAGAAGATATATATATATATATATATATATATATATATATATATATATATATATATATATATATATATATATATATATATATATATATTGGTTTGGCTTGGAATTTGGTGCGGATTTTCTTTCTGCCCTGTAAAGGTCAGGGGCAATAGGATTTCAAGGAAGTCCTTCTTCGAAAGGAATTCTATGTCGCAAAAATAAACTACACAACTGAACTGACGTAACCGAAGCGAAGCGAGGGCGGGTCACTAGTTTATTTATAAGATTAATTTAAGATTTTTTTTAAATGCTTAAGACTGACATTGTTAAATAGATAAGTAACTTTTGGCCTCCGGTTCGCCAATGTTTAAATTCCGGTTTAAGCATATTGAAGAAACTCGAAATTCAACGCAATTTCATATTTAGCTGGTTTTCGTGATATTTGTTTTTAGTCACCGCTACGCAAATATGTGAGGTAGTATTATTTTACTGCGTGCTAATAAGATCATAGTTGTGGTAACTTGTAGTCAACAGCTCAAATCAGCTTCTTTGCTATTTAATAAAAGATTAACAAAGTGTCTTAAAACTGAAACTGAATGTGTAGAAGGAGAAGAAGTAGTTATATTGAAATAACATACCCTGTTTTTACAAAGTTGTGCCAAATTTCACGAACAATTTTTTTCATAGTTTCGTATTCTGAAGTTAAACCATTTTCCATATAAGTATCATTTGATTCATCAAGTACAGCCGTTGTTTCTGCACAGTGTGTAGCACCACGTACATTTGTGTAAGGCACAACTGGAGTATTGTCATCCACAAATGAATATTCATATAAATATATATCTTTATGACCAGATTCTACATATAAGTTTATGGCTTTTAGTGTTGAATAAACGAAAAAAACATCTGAAAAGTAATCTACGTATTTTAATATATTGTCATTACTTATCAACTTATCCGCAAAGTAAAAATCTTTGATTCGTTTAGAGACTTCTTCTCTTTCATAGTTAGTTTCAAATTTCAAGTCAGCTGGTAAGAAATCAGAAAAATTTTCATTCATTTTGTCCTTCCATGTATCGAATAAATCTATACGTAGTAAGCCCTCCATATTTGAAAAACCACACATTACAGGCACCTTTTTGTATTCCCCCTTCTTTAATATACTTAGTGTGGATTCATTAAGAAATACCTCATGCCCTATATCATTTTCAACACAAGGTGAAAATAAAAACGTTGAATCTGGCCGGACTTCGAATCCATCAGCCATTAAAATATCGTAATCAAGATTCTTGTAAAATTTCTCTAAAGCAAAAACGTCATCAACATTAGAAAAGTTTAATGTTTTAGCATGATCTTTTGCATTCTGTAGAGGATCACTTTGCATTGCAAATGCAGCCAAGTTTGCACCACTTTCTTGTATTGCTTTATGGAATAATCCTTCAGTTGATTTTGAAATCATCAGAAGGTCTACTGATGAAGAGCCAGCACTGTAGCCCGCTATGGTTACATCATTAGGATTACCACCAAAAGCAGCAATGTTCTGTTGTACCCAGCGCAATATTATATAAGGCTATCTGATCCTTCATACCTGCATTACCAGGAGCATCTTCAGTACCTAGACATAGAAAACCATGAATTCCAAGACGGTAGTTAAATGTAATGACAATAAGATCTCTAGGTTTCATGAGGTTTTTTGCTTTAGACCAATCGCCATATCCCACTTGGAAAGCGCCCCCATGTATATACACTAAAACAGATAGATTTTTGTTTTCCGTATCGGGGACGTATACATTAGCAATGAGACAATTTTCTGTTGTATTCAGATTTTCAGGCATTAAATGGAATTTTGACTGTGGACATATAATATTTTTATCGATGGCATCATACGGTTCCGTCCATGTTGGTGGTGGTAGGGGTGCCTGCAACAATTTACGAGAATAATATCATATTTATATAAACAAATGTTCTGTTTTATACGTGGAAAGACGACGCACGGCGGGTGATAGAATAGAAAGAGCCTAAAAGTTGCCTAAACATTGCCTGATTGGTTAGATATTCTGACAGGCGTTTAACATAAAAAATAAATAAGGTTTGAAAAAGTTAAAAAGAATAAACAGTTAATTCTTTTTAAGTTCTCTTAAGTGAATTAAGTAAAATAATCGTAAATAACTATTGGCTAAAAGGATCTGTGTACGATAAATAAACACCTAGTATATTTTTTATTATTATTAGGTTATAAGGCAGATTAATTTTACTACCAATTTTAATCGAAGACAATTTATGTTTATATTTTATATAATACATACATATCATCACGTCATATTCCTTGCAGGGTAGGTAGAGAGAACAGAGTGCCAGAGAACTCTATCCTTGCATACTTCACTCGCTTCCTCAACATTTATAATTTTCTTCATACACGCTCGCCGGTTTCGGAGACTCTTGACTCCACCTTCCTTTAGTACGTGACCAATCTGGTCTAGGTAGGTGAGTCTTGATCTACCCCGGTACTTACATCCTTCCACTTTCGCATAATATATAACTAAAAGTTCATCATCATCATTCTCTTGCTCTTATCCCAACTACTTGGGGTCGACGCAATATGTCCTCTTTTTCCATAAAGCCCTATCAGACGTCATCTCCATAGTCACTCCCTGTCTATCCATATCATGCTTCACGTAGTCCATCCATCTATTATTTGGTCTCCCTTTAGTCCTGATGCCTTCAAAATTTATACATAAAACCTTCCTCGCAACATTACTTTCATCCCATCTCATCACATGTCCACACCAAGCCAATATATAACTAAAAGTTGTCTTTTTTAATTTAGAAGAATTAATAGCCTTTAAATTGTTATTATAGGAAGGCGCTAAAATTATTAATAATTTTCTGATACTTTGAGTAATAGTACATTACTGTAGCGGCCAGCAAAAGAGTCATTGATGGACCAACGTGTAAATGTGGGCCAAGGCGACTCCGAAGCACACATAAGTAAGTCCATCACGCCTAGTTGTGGTCAAGGCTTGTATAGTACTTTTCTCAAATAACGCGCGGAAATTAAAACTAAATAGTACTAAGTAGAACTTTTTATTTGAAAATGCAGTTATTGAATGTACAATTAACAACATTTTTCAAGCGCCAAAGGGTTCATTTGTTTTTTTTTTTTCATTATTAAACAGGTTTCTTTTTCAAGCCAGTTCGAAATTTAAATAAAACTGTGATAAGTGGCCTCCTTGGTTACCATGTTTTGGAGTAACAAATCGTTCCATTTTTAAAATACCTATATTTATATGAATTTACTGCTATTAGACATGAATTTATATGCATATTTATTTGGCCGCTAAAACACGACAGATATGGATTTTCTTACATTTTTTGCCGGCTGCTGCTCGCAAGTATTTGTTCAGTACAGCAATTTCGATTTATCTCAAACAAGGTTGTCAAAATAACACTTTTATCAAGCATGAGAAAAATAATTAAAATTATAAATATTTGAACAGATAAGATCTTTGTATTGTTTTAATTTTTTTCATTATAATGTCATATTATTTTCTTCATGCCTTGCTGCCTGTTCAAGTTATCTATACATATAATAAAAATGTAACGGATCGCTGTCTGTACATGAAAGATATATGGAAAAAAAATTACTGGGACCTTTATCAACACATATAAAACCCAAAACAATATTTTTTTAAATTTTTGTCTGTTTATCTGTTTGTCTGTGCGTTTGTGCACGCTAATCTCAGAAACGGCTTATCCGATTTAGACACGGTTTTCATTTGTATATTGTGGTGAGCTTCACTTAACATTTAGGCTTTATTTTATGTCAATTGGTTTATAAATAAAAAAGTTATATCAATTTAAAAAATGTGCGGAGAAAAAAATCTTTATCGATTCTTTTCAAATTAGGTACAAATTATCTTCAGTAAAAATAAATAAACACGTGTTTCAGAATTTGTTGGTTTTCACCCTCTGGGGGTGTAAATTAGGCCTGCAAAGCGGGTTGGACGACTCATTAAGTCATTAGCGCAAAGCCGATATTATTGAAGCTGGCAACTTGAAATGTTGACAGTGGTTACTTTCTATGACTTAGAGATTTACTAAGAAAGGGTTTTACGAAATTATACCCCTAAAGGGGTGGAACAGAGTGGCAAAGTTTGTATGGAGAGAAAAAAATCTTTATTGATTCTTTTCAAATTACGAGTCGAATCAAATGTTCTAGGGTAATATCCGGCATTTGTCAATTTACCCCCTTTGGTTGTGTAAATTAGACCTGTGAAGCGGGTTGAACGACTCATTACCGCCAAGCCGAAACTATTAAAGCTATTAAAGAAACATTAAATTTTGGAGCACGTTTCAATTTATGACATAGAGATTCAATATGAAAGGATTTTATGAATGCCGCCCCTGAGGGGGTGTAACAAAGCGGCAAAGTGTGTATGGAGAGAAAATTTCTTTATCGATTCTTTTCAAATTACGTACAAATATTCTTCGGTAAAAATAAATAAAGACGTGTTTCTTCCTCCCTCTCCATCAACCCCGCACCAGTGCCGTTGTGGCGACCAGTGCCGGCGTGAGAGCTCACACGATACACATAGTAGATGGCAATAGGTTTTTGCCTGATGAGATACAGGTTAAGATTAGCTTCAAAAATGTTCACTCTATAACTCAAATAATAAATCATATCTAACGAGGTCGCAACTCTGCTGGTGAAACAAAACAGTCAATTAAAGGGTGGCGATAATTATATTTTTATCCCATGGTCATACCGTAAATAGTATATTATTGGCAATATAATTTGTAGAATGAATAGAACTTTGAACCACCTTTTTCTTTAGTGACTGCCTATGGTATATAGACACACGCGCGCCGTACACGTATATCTACGTTGTGCGGGCGGGCCTCCGCAACCGGGTATCATCCCGAGTCGAAGCCCTCATGCAGTGAACCTCAACACAGGTACTCACGCTTGCGCCGCCCAAAGCACCGACGTAGAGTATTTTCTCTCGGACCTACCCTATTGCCTAATTCCGTTAGACAACTAACAGGCAGAAGGCGGCGACTGCATCCCAGTTTATGACGCTGTTGATTATCGTCCTAACGACAAACCTTCAACACCTTGCATTATTTTTTCTATTTAACTCTGTCAGAGATGACTTCTGCGTGGACGAAGTCGCGGGCAAAAGCTAGTGTATAATATCTTTGTTTATTTGAACAGGTAAATCTCACGTGAAACTTATATTTAAAAAAAGTTAATCATAAGCAAAAATTCATGGATATAAGTTTTTTTACGGTATTTTAATTGGTCAAGTAGTTTAGAAGATAATGTGAAATGAAAACAATAAGCTAAACGAACGAACGTCTGGTTAAGAATATATACAATGCGAAAGTGGAAGGATGTAGGTACCGGGGGAGACCGAGACAAACCTACCTAGACCAGATTGGTCACGTGCTGAAAGAAGGTAGAGTCAAGAGTCTCCGAAACCGGCGAGCGTGTAGGAAGAGAATTATGAATGTTGAAGAAGCGAGTGAAGTATGCAAGGATAGAGTTCTCTTGCACTCTGTTCTCTCTGCCTACGATACTGATATGGCGTGATGATATGTATGTAAAACAATAAGCTGATACGTAATTGCGTCGGTCCGCTAACCTATAGAGGCGACGAGCGGAGCGCGATAGTGGGAGCCTGCTGTATAATTAATGGCTGAATTCACCAACGACACCTAAAGTTAAGGCAATAACCTAACTCACTATATGACACCGATATTGCGTCACTATTCATGAAAATATTAATATTGATGTTTAAATTGACTTAGGAGTCACCTAAAGTTCGTGGAAACGGGCATCAGAAGACAAAAGGCAGATTATCTCCAAGTGCTATAGACTACTCTTTATTTTGATGAATATATAAATTCAATAATAATCCTTATTCTTAATAATATTACAAATGTGAAAGTGAATTTGTGTGTTTGTTACGTTTTCACGTCTAAGTAAAAACCAAACCGATTTTGATGAATTTTGATACAACGTTATATGAGACCCTGACGAAGGAAACAGGCTACCGTTTTTGGAGGGAATAATAATGTGGGCTGCTAAAATTATTTTTATTGAATAAAATCAGATTCTGACTGCGGTTTGGTCCACTTCAAAGTTTACTTTTCCATAATTGAACTATTATTTCAAGAGAACACATTACCAGGATAAAAAGTATCTTATGTGTTAATCCATAGGATTATTGTCTTTGTGAAAATTATCATTCAAATCTGTTCAAAAGTGATTGAGAAATAAATATTCAAACATTTTCATAAACTTTCACATTTATATTACGTATTAGTAAAAAAGCAGAATTACACGAGAGAAACCGTGGGCAGATAAATTTTGTACTATAGTACATATAAGGGATTTGGTTTAATTTAAAGTTTAAATTATTTATTAGAGCATTTAAATAAGAGTTTATCATCGTCATCATCATCATCATCTCAGCTCATAATATGTCCCACTGTTGGGCTCGAGCCTCCTACGTAATGGAAAGGAAATTAACTTACTATACCACGCTGGTCAGACGTGTTGGTATAGGATTTTGTTTCTAGTTTTTTTTTTCTCTTGCATAGATGTTGTATGCTTTTTGTATCCCTTAGTCGTCTCTTACGATCACCCACGGGTAAGATAGGGGGTGTTGATTTGTATTCTTACTCCGTCACCACACGGATGAAATAAGAGTTAATATATAAAAAAATATTTTTACTATTATTTTATTTATGTCCATTTGTTAGATTTGTTTCGCAATCTTATTTCAAAAAATTGTTGTTGCATTGACCGGTTCTCATGACTATCTTCCATCATAATCATCATTAAAATTTGATTATCATTCAGAGGTTATCTAGACAATTCAAAAGAGCTAATCTACTAAAGCGCTAAATAATGGGGTATTGCTATTTATATTTAGTCCTAGGAAGGTTCCTAGGACCACCCCTCTCCTTCATAATCAGATCTTGAATAATCGACATAATTACGTACATTTTCGTAAAAATGGATGACCTAGTTTCCTTCCTAGACTTGAGTCGTCTGCGTGGTAGTTTTTTAGATAATTAACTACATTGTCACTGATTCATGTATCTAATATAACATTGCAGTATAAACCTAATAAAATGTTTGAAATAAAACTATTTTTACGGATTCTATGGCATTTGATTTTCGAAACGTCGGGAAATTCAAAATCAAATACAAACACGATAAAATCCGTAAAAGTAGTTTTATTTCTAATGTGTAATTCTCGCGTAAACATTAGAAACCAATAAATTGTTATCGATGTTTATAAGTTGGCCTTCTGTTTGGCAGACCTTTATCACTTCATATCATCATCATTGTCCTGCTCTTACCCCGATAAGTAATCCCGGGATTAACGCAATAAGTTCTTCTCTTTCATCGAACATATTGTAAAGTTATTAATTAAATCGACAACCTGTATAATAAATATCTTGGAATATTGCACATTTTACGGAACTTTTTTATATTATGTTTTTAGTTTAATTGACGTCTATCTAAGATAAAAAATATGCTTGTGGAGGTGGAATTGGTTCTCGATAATACTTCTTGTAGATATCATCCCAAAAGCGAAATCTTTTTTCTAACAATGCACTTCGAAGATTCAATCTTTGCCCTAGAGACATGTGTGGTGATCCGTAAATGCCTACAGGTGGCCAGACTGGTAAAGCAGATTTTTTTGGTACAGGTTTACTGAAAAAGAAATTATAATTGCTTAGTATTTCAATCTTAATCTATATTAAATAAGCCTTACATATGTGATATACATTAAATTGAACATCCCGTACGTCTGTGTGTCTGTGCACGAACTGCTATAGTACAATATTTGTTGGTATTTTTACTGTCTTCAAGTAAGTTTTTTCTATGAGCTATAATTATACAAGTTGTTGTATATGTGTTACATTCTACCTCAAAACTGTTATCTTCTAATATATATATATTAGAAGATATATATATATATATATATATATATATATATATATATATATATATATATATATATATATATATATATATATATATATATATATATATATATTGGTTTGGCTCGGAATTTGGTGCGGATTTTCTTTCTGCCCTGTAAAGGTCAGGGGCAATAGGATTTCAAGGAAGTCCTTCTTCGAAAGGAATTCTATGTCGCAAAAATAAACTACACAACTGAACTGACGTAACCGAAGCGAAGCGAGGGCGGGTCACTAGTTTATTTATAAGATTAATTTAAGATTTTTTTTAAATGCTTAAGACTGACATTGTTAAATAGATAAGTAACTTTTGGCCTCCGGTTCGCCAATGTTTAAATTCCGGTTTAAGCATATTGAAGAAACTCGAAATTCAACGCAATTTCATATTTAGCTGGTTTTCGTGATATTTGTTTTTAGTCACCGCTACGCAAATATGTGAGGTAGTATTATTTTACTGCGTGCTAATAAGATCATAGTTGTGGTAACTTGTAGTCAACAGCTCAAATCAGCTTCTTTGCTATTTAATAAAAGATTAACAAAGTGTCTTAAAACTGAAACTGAATGTGTAGAAGGAGAAGAAGTAGTTATATTGAAATAACATACCCTGTTTTTACAAAGTTGTGCCAAATTTCACGAACAATTTTTTTCATAGTTTCGTATTCTGAAGTTAAACCATTTTCCATATAAGTATCATTTGATTCATCAAGTACAGCCGTTGTTTCTGCACAGTGTGTAGCACCACGTACATTTGTGTAAGGCACAACTGGAGTATTGTCATCCACAAATGAATATTCATATAAATATATATCTTTATGACCAGATTCTACATATAAGTTTATGGCTTTTAGTGTTGAATAAACGAAAAAAACATCTGAAAAGTAATCTACGTATTTTAATATATTGTCATTACTTATCAACTTATCCGCAAAGTAAAAATCTTTGATTCGTTTAGAGACTTCTTCTCTTTCATAGTTAGTTTCAAATTTCAAGTCAGCTGGTAAGAAATCAGAAAAATTTTCATTCATTTTGTCCTTCCATGTATCGAATAAATCTATACGTAGTAAGCCCTCCATATTTGAAAAACCACACATTACAGGCACCTTTTTGTATTCCCCCTTCTTTAATATACTTAGTGTGGATTCATTAAGAAATACCTCATGCCCTATATCATTTTCAACACAAGGTGAAAATAAAAACGTTGAATCTGGCCGGACTTCGAATCCATCAGCCATTAAAATATCGTAATCAAGATTCTTGTAAAATTTCTCTAAAGCAAAAACGTCATCAACATTAGAAAAGTTTAATGTTTTAGCATGATCTTTTGCATTCTGTAGAGGATCACTTTGCATTGCAAATGCAGCCAAGTTTGCACCACTTTCTTGTATTGCTTTATGGAATAATCCTTCAGTTGATTTTGAAATCATCAGAAGGTCTACTGATGAAGAGCCAGCACTGTAGCCCGCTATGGTTACATCATTAGGATTACCACCAAAAGCAGCAATGTTCTGTTGTACCCAGCGCAATAATAGGCTATCTGATCCTTCATACCTGCATTACCAGGAGCATCTTCAGTACCTAGACATAGAAAACCATGAATTCCAAGACGGTAGTTAAATGTAATGACAATAAGATCTCTAGGTTTCATGAGGTTTTTTGCTTTAGACCAATCGCCATATCCCACTTGGAAAGCGCCCCCATGTATATACACTAAAACAGATAGATTTTTGTTTTCCGTATCGGGGACGTATACATTAGCAATGAGACAATTTTCTGTTGTATTCAGATTTTCAGGCATTAAATGGAATTTTGACTGTGGACATATAATATTTTTATCGATGGCATCATACGGTTCCGTCCATGTTGGTGGTGGTAGGGGTGCCTGCAACAATTTACGAGAATAATATCATATTTATATAAACAAATGTTCTGTTTTATACGTGGAAAGACGACGCACGGCGGGTGATAGAATAGAAAGAGCCTAAAAGTTGCCTAAACATTGCCTGATTGGTTAGATATTCTGACAGGCGTTTAACATAAAAAATAAATAAGGTTTGAAAAAGTTAAAAAGAATAAACAGTTAATTCTTTTTAAGTTCTCTTAAGTGAATTAAGTAAAATAATCGTAAATAACTATTGGCTAAAAGGATCTGTGTACGATAAATAAACACCTAGTATATTTTTTATTATTATTAGGTTATAAGGCAGATTAATTTTACTACCAATTTTAATCGAAGACAATTTATGTTTATATTTTATATAATACATACATATCATCACGTCATATTCCTTGCAGGGTAGGTAGAGAGAACAGAGTGCCAGAGAACTCTATCCTTGCATACTTCACTCGCTTCCTCAACATTTATAATTTTCTTCATACACGCTCGCCGGTTTCGGAGACTCTTGACTCCACCTTCCTTTAGTACGTGACCAATCTGGTCTAGGTAGGTGAGTCTTGATCTACCCCGGTACTTACATCCTTCCACTTTCGCATAATATATAACTAAAAGTTCATCATCATCATTCTCTTGCTCTTATCCCAACTACTTGGGGTCGACGCAATATGTCCTCTTTTTCCATAAAGCCCTATCAGACGTCATCTCCATAGTCACTCCCTGTCTATCCATATCATGCTTCACGTAGTCCATCCATCTATTATTTGGTCTCCCTTTAGTCCTGATGCCTTCAAAATTTATACATAAAACCTTCCTCGCAACATTACTTTCATCCCATCTCATCACATGTCCACACCAAGCCAATATATAACTAAAAGTTGTCTTTTTTAATTTAGAAGAATTAATAGCCTTTAAATTGTTATTATAGGAAGGCGCTAAAATTATTAATAATTTTCTGATACTTTGAGTAATAGTACATTACTGTAGCGGCCAGCAAAAGAGTCATTGATGGACCAACGTGTAAATGTGGGCCAAGGCGACTCCGAAGCACACATAAGTAAGTCCATCACGCCTAGTTGTGGTCAAGGCTTGTATAGTACTTTTCTCAAATAACGCGCGGAAATTAAAACTAAATAGTACTAAGTAGAACTTTTTATTTGAAAATGCAGTTATTGAATGTACAATTAACAACATTTTTCAAGCGCCAAAGGGTTCATTTGTTTTTTTTTTTTCATTATTAAACAGGTTTCTTTTTCAAGCCAGTTCGAAATTTAAATAAAACTGTGATAAGTGGCCTCCTTGGTTACCATGTTTTGGAGTAACAAATCGTTCCATTTTTAAAATACCTATATTTATATGAATTTACTGCTATTAGACATGAATTTATATGCATATTTATTTGGCCGCTAAAACACGACAGATATGGATTTTCTTACATTTTTTGCCGGCTGCTGCTCGCAAGTATTTGTTCAGTACAGCAATTTCGATTTATCTCAAACAAGGTTGTCAAAATAACACTTTTATCAAGCATGAGAAAAATAATTAAAATTATAAATATTTGAACAGATAAGATCTTTGTATTGTTTTAATTTTTTTCATTATAATGTCATATTATTTTCTTCATGCCTTGCTGCCTGTTCAAGTTATCTATACATATAATAAAAATGTAACGGATCGCTGTCTGTACATGAAAGATATATGGAAAAAAAAATTACTGGGACCTTTATCAACACATATAAAACCCAAAACAATATTTTTTTAAATTTTTGTCTGTTTATCTGTTTGTCTGTGCGTTTGGGCACGCTAATCTCAGAAACGGCTTATCCGATTTAGACACGGTTTTCATTTGTATATTATGGTGAGCTTCACTTAACATTTAGGCTTTATTTTATGTCAATTGGTTTATAAATAAAAAAGTTATATCAATTTAAAAAATGTGCGGAGAAAAAAATCTTTATCGATTCTTTTCAAATTACGTACAAATTATCTTCAGTAAAAATAAATAAACACGTGTTTCAGAATTTGTTGGTTTTCACCCTCTGGGGGTGTAAATTAGGCCTGCAAAGCGGGTTGGACGACTCATTAAGTCATTAGCGCAAAGCCGATATTATTGAAGCTGGCAACTTGAAATGTTGACAGTGGTTACTTTCTATGACTTAGAGATTTACTAAGAAAGGGTTTTACGAAATTATACCCCTAAAGGGGTGGAACAGAGTGGCAAAGTTTGTATGGAGAGAAAAAAATCTTTATTGATTCTTTTCAAATTACGAGTCGAATCAAATGTTCTAGGGTAATATCCGGCATTTGTCAATTTACCCCCTTTGGTTGTGTAAATTAGACCTGTGAAGCGGGTTGAACGACTCATTACCGCCAAGCCGAAACTATTAAAGCTATTAAAGAAACATTAAATTTTGGAGCACGTTTCAATTTATGACATAGAGATTCAAAATGAAAGGATTTTATGAATGCCGCCCCTGAGGGGGTGTAACAAAGCGGCAAAGTGTGTATGGAGAGAAAATTTCTTTATCGATTCTTTTCAAATTACGTACAAATATTCTTCGGTAAAAATAAATAAAGACGTGTTTCTTCCTCCCTCTCCATCAACCCCGCACCAGTGCCGTTGTGGCGACCAGTGCCGGCGTGAGAGCTCACACGATACACATAGTAGATGGCAATAGGTTTTTGCCTGATGAGATACAGGTTAAGATTAGCTTCAAAAATGTTCACTCTATAACTCAAATAATAAATCATATCTAACGAGGTCGCAACTCTGCTGGTGAAACAAAACAGTCAATTAAAGGGTGGCGATAATTATATTTTTATCCCATGGTCATACCGTAAATAGTATATTATTGGCAATATAATTTGTAGAATGAATAGAACTTTGAACCACCTTTTTCTTTAGTGACCGCCTATGGTATATAGACACACGCGCGCCGTACACGTATATCTACGTTGTGCGGGCGGGCCTCCGCAACCGGGTATCATCCCGAGTCGAAGCCCTCATGCAGTGAACCTCAACACAGGTACTCACGCTTGCGCCGCCCAAAGCACCGACGTAGAGTATTTTCTCTCGGACCCACCCTATTGCCTAATTCCGTTAGACAACTAACAGGCAGAAGGCGGCGACCGCATCCTAGTTTATGACGCTGTTGATTATCGTCCTAACGACAAACCTTCAACACCTTGCATTATTTTTTCTATTTAACTCTGTCAGAGATGACTTCTGCGTGGACGAAGTCGCGGGCAAAAGCTAGTGTATAATATCTTTGTTTATTTGAACAGGTAAATCTCACGTGAAACTTATATTTAAAAAAGTTAATCATAAGCAAAAATTCATGGATATAAGTTTTTTTACGGTATTTTAATTGGTCAAGTAGTTTAGAAGATAATGTGAAATGAAAACAATAAGCTAAACGAACGAACGTCTGGTTAAGAATATATACAATGCGAAAGTGGAAGGATGTAGGTACCGGTGGAGACCGAGACTAACCTACCTAGACCAGATTGGTCACGTGCTGAAAGAAGGTAGAGTCAAGAGTCTCCGAAACCGGCGAGCGTGTAGGAAGAGAATTATGAATGTTGAAGAAGCGAGTGAAGTATGCAAGGATAGAGTTCTCTTGCACTCTGTTCTCTCTGCCTACGATACTGATATGGCGTGATGATATGTATGTAAAACAATAAGCTGATACGTAATTGCGTCGGTCCGCTAACCTATAGAGGCGACGAGCGGAGCGCGATAGTGGGAGCCTGCTGTATAATTAATGGCTGAATTCACCAACGACAACTAAAGTTAAGGAAATAACCTAACTCACTATATGACACCGATATTGCGTCACTATTCATGAAAATATTAATATTGATGTTTAAATTGACTTAGGAGTCACCTAAAGTTCGTGGAAACGGGCATCAGAAGACAAAAGGCAGATTATCTCCAAGTGCTATAGACTACTCTTTATTTTGAAAAATATATAAATTCAATAATAATCCTTATTCTTAATAATATTACAAATGTGAAAGTGAATTTGTGTGTTTGTTACGTTTTCACGTCTAAGTAAAAACCAAACCGATTTTGATGAATTTTGATACAACGTTATATGAGACCCTGACGAAGGAAACAGGCTACCGTTTTTGGAGGGAATAATAATGTGGGCTGCTAAAATTATTTTTATTGAATAAAATCAGATTCTGACTGCGGTTTGGTCCACTTCAAAGTTTACTTTTCCATAATTGAACTATTATTTCAAGAGAACACATTACCAGGATAAAAAGTATCTTATGTGTTAATCCATAGGATTATTGTCTTTGTGAAAATTATCATTCAAATCTGTTCAAAAGTGATTGAGAAATAAATATTCAAACATTTTCATAAACTTTCACATTTATATTACGTATTAGTAAAAAAGCAGAATTACGCGAGAGAAACCGTGGGCAGATAAATTTTGTACTATAGTACATATAAGGGATTTGGTTTAATTTAAAGTTTAAATTATTTATTAGAGCATTTAAATAAGAGTTTATCATCGTCATCATCATCATCATCTCAGCTCATAATATGTCCCACTGTTGGGCTCGAGCCTCCTACGTAATGGAAAGGAAATTAACTTACTATACCACGCTGGTCAGACGTGTTGGTATAGGGTTTTGTTTCTAGTTTTTTTTTCTCTTGCATAGATGTTGTATGCTTTTTGTATCCCTTAGTCGTCTCTTACGATCACCCACGGGTAAGCTAGGGGGTGTTGATTTGTATTCTTACTCCGTCACCACACGGATGAAATAAGAGTTAATATATAAAAAAATATTTTTACTATTATTTTATTTATGTCCATTTGTTAGATTTGTTTCGCAATCTTATTTCAAAAAATTGTTGTTGCATTGACCGGTTCTTATGACTATCTTCCATCATAATCATCATTAAAATTTGATTATCATTCAGAGGTTATCTAGACAATTCAAAAGAGCTAATCTACTAAAGCGCTAAATAATGGGGTATTGCTATTTATATTTAGTCCTAGGAAGGTTCCTAGGACCACCCCTCTCCTTCATAATCAGATCTTGAATAATCGACATAATTACGTACATTTTCGTAAAAATGGATGACCTAGTTTCCTTCCTAGACTTGAGTCGTCTGCGTGGTAGTTTCTTAGATAATTAACTACATTGTCACTGATTCATGTATCTAATATAAAATTGCAGTATAAACCTAATAAAATGTTTGAAATAAAACTATTTTTACGGATTCTATGGCATTTGATTTTCGAAACGTCGGGAAATTCAAAATCAAATACAAACACGATAAAATCCGTAAAAGTAGTTTTATTTCTAATGTGTAATTCATAAACATTAGAAACCAATAAATTGTTATCGATGTTTATAAGTTGGCCTTCTGTTTGGCAGACCTTTATCACTTCATATCATCATCATTGTCCTGCTCTTACCCCGATAAGTAATCCCGGGGTTAACGCAATAAGTTCTTCTCTTTCATCGAATTGTATTATTATATTGTAAAGTTATTAGCAATAGTTTTATAACCGGCCGCCTGCCTGTCGTCAAACTTCCTTCTGCTTAATTGTTGACCAAATGGCATCAGGTGGAGATGGCCGCGACCGATAAAACTCTAAGTCGTCTTTTAAGACATACACGAACAAAATTATTAAAGGCTACCACACAGCAAGCGTTTTTATCACTTCATATATTTGCGTGCAATAATCAACTATATATTATTATTTTATTTAGCCGTCTATAGTTTAAATGTAGTTATCATATATCATCATCATCATTTCACCTCACACATATCCCGCTGCTGGGCTCGAACCTCCTCCATAACCGACGGAAAATTGCCCTTCTAATACCACGCTGGTCAAACATATTGGTTTAGGGTTTAGTTTCGAGTTTTCCTTCTCTCGCATAGATGTTATATGCATTCTATCCTTTAGCCGTCTCTTACGGCCACCCACAGGTAAGAAAGGGGGGTGGTGAATTGTATTCTTACTCCGTCACCACACGGAAAGTTATCAATATATAATCATGTAATCGAAACTTTGCTAGTTTCATGTCATTCATTTACCTTAAATTTATTTTGACCCGTAGGTGCTGTGGCGTATGGTATGTTATAGAAGACATATAGATCTCCGTCGGGGTCCCTCCTTCCACGCACCGGCCCCTGAACTATATTCACTTCCCACCATTCATTTTTGTTTGATGTTAATGCTGACGACTTAATTACTATGCCTAACAATATTATTAACGTCCACTGTCGCATAATTATAGTTTAGTACTGAATCACAAAAATAAAATAAAGTTGTTATATCTTGCTACTCATAAAAAAAAACCAGTCAATATCTATTGCCTATACTTTAAAAAAGAAACATTTAAAAAGATTTCACGGATTTGGTTACGCGAAACTTAAAAAAAAAAAAAAAACAAGCGAAAACCAAATTCTAATATTGTTTACAGCTTGGATAATCTATGCAATGTAAAAATTATTATTTCAAATTTTTGAAGCAACATTTCGAGTACACACTTTCCTTATCTTCTTGACATCGTCTTATAACGCAGAATAGGCTCTTTGTGACAGAACATCAAATTCAAATTCATTTATTATGTACAAACCCTGCAAAGGCACTTATGTAAACTGTCAATTTTAATATTTTAAATTAATTCAGTAAACTACCACCGCATACACCACTGATATAGAGCGAAGGGTGAATGCGGGAAATAGAGTGAACGGAGCGTTGGGGCAACTTTTCGGCAGCCATCACCTCAGCCAGAAGGCACGTGTAGCAATATATAACGCAGTGCTTGTCCCAACATTACTGTATGGAAGCGAGAGTTGGGTATGCAGAAAAGAGTATGAAAGTAAAATTAATGCGGTCGAAATGCGATCTCTGCGGAAAATCTGTGGAGTTAGGCTGACCGACCGCATTCGTAACGACGACGTAAGAGAGCGAGTAGGTATGAAAGAGAGTATTGGTGTAAAGATGCGAAAGGGAATGCTCCGATGGTTCGGACATGTGGAAAGAATGCCGAACGAACGTCTGGTTAAGAAGATATACAATGCGAAAGTGGAAGGATGTAGGTACCGGGGGAGACCGAGACTCACCTACCTAGACCAGATCGGTCATGTACTGAAGGAAGGTGGAGTCAAGAGTCTCCGAAACCGGCGAGCGTGTATGAAGAGAATTATGAATGTTGAGGAAGCGAGTGAAGTATGCAAGGATAGAGTTCACTGGCACTCTGTTCTCTCTGCCTACCCTGCAAGGGATATGGCGTGATGATATGTATGTATGTATGTACCACCACATCGCCAAGTAACCGTTACTGAGAAGAGCCGGCAAGAAACTCAATGGGTTTTTTTCTATCATTATTATGTCTTTATTTACTTTTTTAAAAGGTTTTATTTAGCTTACTCCGTTTGTTTATTTTTTTCTTGCGTGAAATTTAGTAATTAAAATTTCACCCTCTTCCGGACAACCGATTGATCTGAAATTTGGTATACACCTTTGGTTCTAGTGACAACACAATTATGTATACTAAAATTTATTGTGAATTCAAGATGGCCGACGCTACAAAATGGTAGGTAACCAATTTTTTTTTAATCCCATCAATATGCATATCAAATAAAAGGGTTTGACAAGTAAAATACAGTGCACTATACAAAATCAAAATTTAAGATAGCTGCCGCTACAAAATGGCGGATAATCTATTATTCACCAATCCCATCAATATGGGTATCAAATGAAAGAGCTTGACAAGTAAAATACAGTGCACTATACAAAATCAATATCTGAAACTCTAACCCAAGTCAAAATTTCATATCGTGTCGAGGACTGTGTGGCGTTAGGATGCCTAAAAATGATACGTCGTTAGCGGTACACCACCCAAGTTAAGGTAAAAAGGATAAAGCGCGCCAGGAATTGTATGGCATTAGGGTGGCGCTATAGGCTACATCAACGAAATCATTTGACCCGAATTTCGTCGAATCCGAAGATGTATACAACCGATGTACCTTCGGTTCGAATTGGCTTTGCAAGAGATGGCGTACATCTTATACACCCGGAAGCCATATAGTTTCCAGCCAAGTTTAATTACGGTACGGCTGAAAGACGAATATTGCCCTTAATATTGTCATGGGGTTCCGCGGTGCATAAAATGCAGGGCAGCACTATGGATTATGCAGTCGTATACTTAGCCGCGAAACTATTTGAGGAAGGTTAAGTCTATGTGGCTCTTAGGAGAGTGAAATCTTTGGAGGGATTATGTATCGAGGAGTTAGAATGTAATAAATTTACGGGCAAGAAACCTTGCAATAATGAGGCCTTAAATTAATTAAATAGAAAGAGAAATAAAAACTAAAATCTTGAAAATAAAAAAAGTTAAAAAAAAAATTATTTAAACGGTTTTATTGTAAACAGTCATGGTAATTTTGCAGTTAAACGTACTAAAAGCTAAGAAATAATTAAATAGATAAAGTAATGGGTACTAATATGTATACATTGTTATTATTACATTATTATTATATTTGAAATAAAGTAAATCATAACTTACCTACTCAATTTGTGGAAATAACTATGTTCACATAAATTCCTAAAAATGCACTGTATTATTGGTAAGTATGTCAAAAGATGATAGTTTTGAAATATACAAATTTTAAACATATGCATTGATTAGACTAAAATAAAATCATGGGGCACGTCAAATATCAACAAATGTCGATTAAAATGTTCGTTTTTTACTGTCCCACGATTTTATTTTAGTCTAATCAATGCATATGTTTAAAATCTGTATATTTCAAAAATATCATCTTTTGACATACTTACATTAATCAATAATACAGTGATAGTGAATAATACAGTGTAGGGGATGCATGGATCGAGTGTTCTCTCTGCGCAACATTGTGGAGAAGCATCTGGCTCTAGGTCAAGGGTTTTCTGCAGTTTTGTGGATCTGGAGAGAGCATTTGACACGGTTGTATGAAAGGAACTTTGGGACATTTTACCAGAGTATGGTATTAACGGTAAACTGCTACAGGCTGTGCAGTCCAGTTACATGGGCTGTAGAGCCTGTGTGCGGCTGGATGATGGAATGTCGCCTTGGTTTGACGTCAATATCGGCGTTAAGCAGGGCTGCGTTCTGTCAGCCAGGCTGTTTATCATATATCTGGATAAATGTCTCCAAAGGTTGAACGATATGAATGTGGGAGTCCAGATGGGCGACTCAGTGGTCACTGGTCTGCTCTATGCAGATGATGCAGTCCTGCTGGCACAGTCAGCGACTGACCTGCAGACACTAGTCGACACAATGACAGAAGATTGTAAGAAAAGGGGTCTACGCGTGAATGTGAGCAAAACCAAAATAATGGTCTTTGAAAGAGATGAAGCCAGAACAGATGTAAGAGTAAAAACAGGTAATGATGTACAGCAAGTGGATGAATTTGTATATCTTGGATGTGGTTTTAGCCGAGATGGAAGGTACACCACTGATATAGAGCGAAGAGTAAATGTGGGAAATAGAGCAACCGGAGCGTTGGGACAACTTCTCGGTAGCCACCACCTCAGTCAGAAGGCACGTGTAGCAATACATAACGCAGTGCTTGTCCCAACATTACTGTATGGAAGCGAGAGTTGGGTATGCAGAAAAGAGCGTGAAAGCAGAATTAATGCGGTCGAAATGTGATCTTTACGGAAAATCTGTGAAGTTAGGCTGACCGACCGCATTCACAACGGCGACGTAAGAGAGCAAGTAGGTATGAAAGAGAGTATTGGTGTAAAAATGCGAAAGGGAATGCTGCGATGGTTCGGACATGCGGAAAGAATGCCGAACGAACGTCTGGTTAAGAAGATATACAATGTGAAAGTGGAAGGATGTAGGTACCGCGGGAGACCTAGACTCACCTACCTAGACTAGATTGGTCACGTACTGAAAGAAGGTGGAGTCAAGAGTCTCCGAAACCGGCGAGCGTGTATGAATAGAATTATGAATGTTGAAGAAGCGAGTGAAGTATGCAAGGATAGAGTTCTCTGGCACTCTGTTTTCTCTGCCTACCCTGCAAGGGATATGGCGTGATGATATGTATGTTTGTATGTAGTAATACAGTGCATTTTTAGGAATTTATGTGAACATAATTATTTCCAGAAATTGAGTAAGTTATGAGTTACTTTATTTCAAAAATGTATTATACAATGTATATATATTGGTACCCATTACTGTATCTATTTAATATTTTTTTAGCTTTTAGTATGTTTAACTGCAAAATTACCATGACTGTTTACAGTAAAACCGTTTAAATTTAAAAAAAATTAGGTAAAAAATTACCTTTTTTTATTTATTAGAAATAGTACAAATTTTTTAGTGTGATGCGTTTTGAATCACGATGCAATGTGAAATTCAAGCACAATGTAAAAGATTATGGCTGGACCAGATCCCACAAGTGGTACCTGATCATGAGTTAATTAATAGAGCAGCCATCAAAACATATTGCAAAGGTTTTAGCTATGTTGTATCAATATAATGGGCCGCCTAATGTCTACCCTCTTTGGCTATTGACATTAGTTCCATGTAGATCTATGCCTCACGATTGTTCTGTACCTCTCAAGTTTGTAATCCTAAAATGAAGCTACATTTAGCTCTCAAAAAGAGTCTACACCATAGCCCTGTGGTAAATAAAATGATTTTCAACACTATCATCATTTCAGCTCGTATAGGTCTCGATGCTCGACTGAGGTCCTTTACAATGGAATGAATGAAATGGAGGGAAATTAACCTAACATACCTGCTCAAACGGGTTGATGTAGGGTTTTGTTTCGAGATTTCTTTCTCGTGCATAGATGTTAGCTATATATTACATCATTTAAGGGTGTAGATCGTGAAAATCACCGAAAAGAGTGTTACGATTTTTCATATTTAACCTATTTACATATGATTGATATCAATGATAATTTGTATATATTACAATCAAAGACCAATAAGTATGTTCATGCTTATATTAAACTCTTAAACCTAATGGTTGTTATATAATAAACGTCAACAAACGCACAATATTGAGTAAAAATGCAAAAACATGACTTCGTATTTTAAAGATTTAAGCCCATAAATCAACACAAATTGATAAAAAGAAACACTTTTTGAACACTGAAGAAACCAATAAGTATAGCTGTATACTTCTTTTTATACCTTTACAAACAAAGACTTCCTCTTTTAAAGCCCTAAAATCTAGATATATTTTAAGGTAAATTTTTCATACACAAATGTATGGGATAAAGCGTTCGTTTCATTCGTGCAATCTCGGTGGTCACTAACGGCAGTTCCTTTCTGTAAGTGAACGCGACACCACGCTTGTCGGCTGCAGACAGCAGAATTACGTATTGTGAATTTGTGTTTTTTGTAAAAAACTGTAAGTATAACATTTTTATAATTAATTTATTTTCAGTTAGTAGAAAGTATCGATATAATGAATGTCTGAAAGAAAACCATGATGGAACTAGATATAAATCGTAAAAAATACAATATCTACACTAATAGGTATTATAAAGAGGAAAGATTTGGATTTTTGTATGAAACGAATAAACTCAAAAAGTACTGGACCGATAATTCTTTTATCATTCGAAAGCTACATTATCACTGAGTAACATAGGCTATTTTTTTCGCAGGACTGATTGAATTTGAGTGTCATGCCAGGGAAAAGAAAGTTTTGTACGCATTATAAAAATATGAAAGCCAAAAGATCTCGGAATAAAATGTAAGTTCCTCCCTACTTATTTATTATCGCATTTGAACAGGGTACATTACAAAGCTAATACAATATGTCATATGATTTAGATCGCCCGATTCAGACATATACCTACAATAACATGTAAATATTGGTTTGTATTATCTATATCTATACTGATAAATAAAATTGAAGTATCTGTATGTAATATCAAAATAATAGGATTTTTTAAAAAAAAAAAGTCGATACGGAGTTCGCCGGGTCGGCTAGTATTGTCTAAATATCAAATTGTGGAAGTAGGTAGGCGACAGTGCAACTTGGTCGACATACCTATACCGCCAAACAGACGCGAGGCGCCTAGCGTCTGGCTTAGGGTTGTACAAAATAAATAAAAAGTGGATAATATTGATGAATAATATTTCCAGTATTGAAAATAAAGAAAACCTTGGGGCCGAGACTCTGAGCAACAATGCTACGCGCTGTATAGAGGTAAGTTGTTATATGTAATTCTTGTAGACTTGTTACATAAATAAACAAACTACTTAGTTAGTGATGGGCGAAGACAAAATCTCAATACCTACCTATAGATTTTTCTTGCAATATTTATTATTTTCATCGAGAGACAAACACCTTAGTACCAAAATACTTCTCAATTACTTTCTCAAAAGAAAATTTATTTTCAAATAGGTGACGTCATAAAAAAACAATACCTAATGCGTAAAGAAATTATAATTTCTATTCATCAGGAACCTAATATTGTATTAATTCTTTTGCATTTTTTTAAATTTTTAATTATTTTTTATAAAAAAAATCAAGCCATTATCTTTCTTTACAGGAACTAGTTATTGAAAACGACCAAGAAGGAAAGGTGGATGAAATGGAAGTTGGGCGTAGAGTTGTAGACGTTTCTTTTTTTTTAAAGCTCTTCAGGCCATAGGGGACCACGGTCCAATGGATTGTAAGTTAAGTTACCTCAGTATAATAGGTGAAGTAAAAGTTGGTCTGGACTCAAAACTCATCATGAAATGTAGTATGTGTAGTATGAAATTTACTGTGTGTTTGATTGAAAAGAAAGAAGATAGAATGGAAGTGAATCATCAAATTGTATCTGGTATCATATCATCTGGTGGGAGCTACTATCAGTTAAAAACATTAACTGCCGCAGTAGCCCTACCAATCATGTCACCTTCATTATACAATGAAATTAATAATACGGTTTGCGATTGGTGGGAAAAGACAGCAGCACATTCCATGGCAGAAGCTGTCAAGGTGTAGCGATTGTAGGTATTATATTAATATTTTGTTATTGTTTTGATGTGGGTATATCTGTATACTTTTTGAAATAAACCAGTCAGCCGTTAACCCTTGCCTTTCATCGACGTTACACTGGCGACGAGAAAGGTTTCAAATATAAATTTCACGTGTGCAGTCTAATAATTATCATGCCGATCGGAAAGTTAGAAGCGTTTAACCTCGAGTCAAACAAATGGCCCGCGTATATACGTCGTGTGAAACAGTACATTTTACTAAATGCGGTGGATAGTAAATTAGTGGTACCGTTGTTAATATCCGTCGTGGGGGAAACTACCTATGCACTTATGTGCGATCTGTGCGCACCAAGTTTTCCTGAAGATAAAAACTTTGACGAGTTAGTGAGTTTAGTTAGCGAACATCTGGAGCCACAACGATCAGAGGTGGCTGAACGACACGTGTTCCGTCTGCGACGTCAACGTACGGGTGAACCGCTCGCCGAATATTTACAGGCCTTAAAACATCTGGCGTCCACCTGTAATTTTGGCAAATGTGGAACCTGTTCGACCCTGGAAGAGAACCTACGCGATCAATTTGTGTCGGGGTTGGCAAACGACGCCATGCGATCGAGAATATTTGCAGAAAAGAAAATTGAATACAAGGCAGCTGTGGAGTTAGCTTTGGCTCTGGAGGCGGCAGAGAAACACGCCGAGGTGAGCGCCTCCACCGCTCTGGGTGTAGCAGCTGACTCGGCGGGCACGATAAGTACAGCCAGCGAGGCACTACATTATGTGCGCGGCCGGCGAACTACGAGCGCGGGCGCAGCTAATACGTCGCTGGCTGGGGGAGCGGCGGCGGCCGGCGGTGGCTATAGGCCGTGCTGGCGTTGCGGTAAACCTCACCCCGCGGATCGGTGCCGATTTAAAAGTTATAATTGTGATATGTGCGGCAAAAGAGGTCATTTAAAGTTGATGTGCAAAAGTGAGCGTGCCGGTAGCGGCCGGCAAAATTACGTAAGTGAGGAAGATTTATTTAACTTTTCTAGTTCGCAGGCTAAAGGTAACGAACCCTATTTCATTAAATTGTATATAGACAATGTAACAGTGAAGTGCGAAGTTGACACGGGTAGTCGAATCTCGGCGATAAGTGAGGACATGTATACAAGGATGTTTTCGCATAAATACATTAAACATGATAATATTATTTTACGTAGTTACTCTGGTACTCGTATTAAGTCGCGCGGTTACATTGAGGTGGATGTCACATTTAGAACTAGTAAAGTTAACTCATTACATTTATATATAATCAATGGGGGAGCACGGCCTATATTAGGTCGCGACTGGATGCATGCACTAGACATTAAACAAATAACCCTCAATGTAATTGCAGACGACGGGTTGGTAAACCAATTACGTCGGGAGTTTCCTGAGGTGTTCCAGGATAAGTTAGGTACGTGTAAACAACCCATACGGCTACAATTAACAGATGACGAACCGGTGTACGTCCGCGCACGGTCCGTGCCGATCGCACTACGCGAGCGTGTTGAGCGTGAGCTAGGCAGACTCGAAGCCGACGGGTCTATATATCGAGTCGACTATTCAGACTATGGTACACCGATTGTTCCAGTAGTTAAACGAAATGGTGAAATACGTCTGTGCGGAGACTACAAAATTACAATCAACCCCAAATTAAAAAGGGATTATTATCCTTTGCCGCGTATCGAAGAAATGTTTTCGACGTTAAGCGGAGGGGAAAAGTACTCGAAAATAGACCTTAGACATGCCTATGAACAGTGTATGTTAACAGAGGACTCTCAGAGGTATACTGCCATAACCACACACATAGGGACTTTTGCATATCGTCGCACGCCATACGGTTTGTCATCTATACCCGAAAAGTTCCAAAAAATTATGGAAGAAACATTGCGGGGAATTTCAGGATGTGTAGTATTTTTAGATGATATTTGTGTTACTGGGGTAAACGATAGGGAACACCTGGATAATTTAAGAGCTGTGTTGAAAAGATTGCGTGATGCGGGGCTTACAGTGAAGCTAGATAAATGTAGTTTTTTGCAGGATGTCGTTAAATATGTGGGATTTATTATTAATAAAGAAGGGTTACAACCGGACCCGGAAAAGCTGGAAGCAATTTCTAATGCTCCCGTACCAAAAAATATTACTCAGTTAAAAAGTTTTCTGGGGATGTTAAATTATTATGGACGATTTATAGAAAACCTTAGTGCGATATTATTCCCCTTGCATAATTTATTAAAGAAAAATGTTCATTGGGAATGGAATTCTAAATGTGAGGAAGCGTTCACGCAAGCGAAGCATGCCCTGGTGAGTTCGCGTGTGTTGGCGCACTACGAGGAGGGGCGGCCGCTCGTGCTGTCGGTGGACAGCAGCGCATACGGACTGGGCGCCGTCCTCGCACATCGCTACGCCGACGGCAGCGAGCGGCCCGTTAGTTGTGTGTCGCGCACACTCAACGCGGCCGAGCGTAATTATAGCCAACTAGACAAAGAGGCGCTTGCCATATTGTTTGGCGTTAGTAAGCACCATCAGTATTTGTTTGGTAGGGAGTTTATATTACGCACGGACCACCAGCCACTCACACACATTTTTGGAGTGAAAAACGGTATTCCGCAGACGGCAGCGAGCCGACTACAACGGTGGGCAGCACGTTTAGCCGCTTACGATTTTTCGGTGGAATTTGTGAAATCTTCGCATAACGGGCCGGCTGATGCGTTGTCACGGTTACCTCTAGCTCGGGAAGGTCGTTTGGAAGATGCGGTGGACTATCTCAACTTAGTAGAGGACAAGTTACCGGTCTCATTTAAAGATGTCGCTAGGGAAGTTGAGCGTGATATAGTACTAAGCAAAATTAAGGGTTATGTTATGTTTGGTTGGCCGACGGAACCAAGAGGCGACGCTGAGAAAGCTTATTTCGCTAGAAAATTGGAGCTATCATTAGACCAAGGTTGTTTAATTTATCGCTACAGAATTGTAATTCCACAGTCTTTACAAAGAAATATTCTAGCAGAAATACACGAAAGCCATTTAGGTGTAAATAAAATGAAAAGTCTATCACGTAGCTATGTATATTGGCCGACGCTAGACCAGGATATAGAAGCGACTTGCCGCGACTGTGAAGCGTGCCGTACAGTACGCGACGCGCCGCCGCGCTCTCAATTACACCCTTGGGAGTTCCCGCTACACCCGTGGCAAAGAATACACGCCGACTTTGGGGATTGTGGTGGGACTCGATACTTAATAATGGTAGACGCACATTCGAAATGGTTAGAAGCTTTAGCGATGAAAACTACGGATGCACGAACGACTATTAATGCTTTTAGAAGCGTATTCGCGCGGTTTGGTCTGCCATCGCAGCTCGTGACGGACAACAGTCCACCCTTTACATCTCGAGAATTTAAAGAATTCTGTGTAAAGAATTGTATAAACCATACCACGTCAGCCCCTTATAGGGCCCAAGGGAATGGCGCTGCAGAAAATTCAGTTAAAATAGTTAAAAAGGCAATAAAACGAGCGCAATACGAAGGGGATGACATTATTGCAGCTTTAAACAAATTTTTATTTAAATACCGCAATTGCCCACATGCCACAACAGGCATACCCCCGTCCGTCGCGCTCCAAGGTCGGCGGCTACGCAACCGCCTGGACGCGTTACGTCCGGACGTGGCCAGCACGGTACGTGCTGCCCAAGAGCGACAAGTACGGCACGGGCCTAGCGCCGTGCGCGATTTTGAAATAGGTGAAGCAGTGTTAGCTCGTAATTATACAAACAGGGGGGGGAAGTGGACGCCAGGCACAGTCTGTAAAAAAACTGGTCCGGTGTCGTATAAGGTCGACATAGGAGACGGTACACTATGGCGCCGACACGCTGATCAAATCATCCCTACAACAGTCTCGACCCATAGTAAAAATAGGTTTTCTCTGTCGCGTGCTACTCCACCGTCAGCGGACCGAGAATCGTCTGAAAATGATTACGCGACCGAAAAAATACAAGACCCACCGTGTGTGACTGAGCAGACACCACTGCCAGTACAAGCGGTAAGTCCGCAGCCGTTACCAGAGTCACCTCTGGAGCCGCGCGTGGCCACGCCCCCGCCCGGCGCGTCCGCTCGTGCACTGCGTGCATATAATCGAGCTAAACCTTAAAATATATCTATATGTTCAATTGTTTACATAAGTAGTAGTAAGTATTTTATTCGATGTTTCTTTCATTACATATTGTCTTTTTTTGGTGATGGTTTTAGTTCTAAGTTATTTCATAATTAAAGGGGGAGAAGATGTAGCGATTGTAGGTATTATATTAATATTTTGTTATTGTTTTGATGTGGGTATATCTGTATACTTTTTGAAATAAACCAGTCAGCCGTTAACCCTTGCCTTTCATCGACGTTACAAAGGAAGAAGCGGAGTACGCAGTGTCTATAGGTAGTGTTGATAAAAATGGTACACCATTAATATCTGTTGCTGTTGACGGTTGTTGGAGCAAGAGATCTTATGGTAAGAATATTTCCGCCTTGTCCGGCGCAGCTGCGATAATTGGCATTAAAACTAATAAAGTATTGTTTTTTGGAGTTAAAAATAAATACTGCGTAGTTTGTGCACGAGCCGCAAAGAACGACAGTCAGCCCTCGGAACACCGTTGTTTCAAGAATTATTCGGGATCATCTACCGGTATGGAATCGACCATAATAGTTGAGGGGTTTAAACGTTCCATTGTTGATCACGGTGTAATTTATAATAAATTTGTAGCAGACGGCGATTCCAGTACTTATAAAAAAATATTAGATTCGCGACCGTACGGTAATTTAACAGTAGAGAAAATTGACACTAAGTATCCTTGCGAATTGCGGAAATTCCTAAAAGAAAGGTATTTGCGTTTAAGAACGGGTGTAAAATGCGCTATTAAATATTGGGGCGATCAAAATCAGTCACTCGAAGAAAAAATAAAAAATCTTAGTGAAGATATCCTAAATGGTCCACAACACGTATTTGGTAATCACCAATATTGCAAGGAGTATTTCTGTAGACCTGATACTCGTCGAATAGAACCTGTTGGGTTGCTTCCAGCAATTGTTGGATGCGGATTAATGGACGCAGTACACATTTTAAGTAAAAGACTGTCATATCATTCTAGAAGTTTAATTCATAATTGTACAAGTAATATAGTTGAAAATTTTAACGCAGTGATTGCCAAATTAGTAGGGGGTAAGCGTGTAAATTATTCTTCCCGTGGTTCTTATGCGGGCCGATGCGCAGCTGCTGTTGTGTCTTTTAATACAGGATCGATTCATAGTAAAACTCATGAAGTAATATTTAAATCTAGTCCTAATCCTTTGATCGCGAAAGTGGAAAATTGTAATCGTAGAATCCGTTTAATTGCTAAACCTAAATTAAGATTGAAAAAGAGCCACAGCGCTGTATCGAAAGATGCTTACTATGGACCAAACTGCGAAAAACCTGATCTGAGTCCAGAATTATATGAGAAAGCCAAGTCATCTTTTTTAGCCGATTTAAAGTTGTCTTGTGCTGAAAGAGAGGAGCTTGAAAGGTCGACCCATTTGCAAAGAAGTAGTTCTGAGTGGATGAGTACAAGGAGAAAATTACTAACCTCATCATCGTTCGGGGAAGTTTGTAAAAAACGAGAGAGCACAAGTTGTGCTGTTCTTGTTCGTAAAATCGTTTATGGTAGTAATATCTCCAGTTTGCCTGCTGTACGGTACGGTATCGAAAACGAAGAAACCGCAATTAAACAGTTAGAAATTCAAGAGAATATTAGTATACAAGGTTGCGGTTTGTTCGTCGACGATCAATATGAATTTCTTGGTACTACACCAGATGGCATTTATGCAAACGGTTTAATTGAAATTAAGTGCCCACATTCTTTAGCTGGCATGACTCTTGATGAAGCAATGGCCAAACATACCTTTTGGGTTAAGGACAAGGCTTCCAAGGGTTATGTCATAAATAAAAATCATAACTGCTATTTCCAAATTCAGGGACAGGTACATATTACTAAAAGAAACGTTTGCATGCTTGGCATCTGGTTTGGTGCTACTGTACCTATGAAAGTTTATATTATAGAAAAGGACGACAAATTTTGGGAGGAGAAAATGGAAATGAAATTAGTTGGGTTTTATTACGATTGCCTACTTCCAGAATTAGTTGATCCTCGGCAGTCACGAAGCATGCCCATTCGTGACGCGCCCAGTATCATAGAGGCTATGAAAGAGAGGAAAGAAAGAGCTTTACGTGTTTTGAAAGAGAAGAACGCCTAATGATTTTGAAAGATACAGGTAACTTAACTACCCAGCCAGTCGATTCACGTAAACACGCCAGTCCAAAAGTCGTTTTAACTTAGGAACTTAGAAATCGCCTTTTGGTTTTCTGTTTTAAACGCACTTACTTATCTAGTCTTGGATTGTCATAAATCTTCCAATAGCTCAATTACTATACAATTTCTGAGTTACCTGGTGTAAAGAATCATAAAAATTGGTTCAAAAATACAGCGAATTGAGAATTCTCCTTTTTTTTAAGTCGGTTAAAAGGGCTAAATTTGCAAAAAACGAAGTGACGTCACTGCGCTACGGTTTTTATTACTTACGTGAATCGGGCAGCTGGTAACGTTTTCATTCTGATAGGTTTTGTGATAGCCATTGATTTTATCATCAAATTAGCAGAAATCAGAACTTGATCCGTAATCGAATGAAAAAACATTAGAATTTTGAACTCATATTTCGTTATTGTTTAATTACATACTTTTAATTAGTATATTAATAATTTACAAACTTCTGTTAAAATTAGTAAATAAATGAATTATTTACTAATTTTTGTACAACCCTAGCACGCTTTTGAGATAGCGAGTAATGGCGACTCATATTTGTTATTGTGTAGTAAATAAATCATTTTTATACTTGTGTTTCATTTATTGACATTTTTTTTAAAACCCTAGGATTTTTTTTAGATATCGACGAGGTGATCGTAAACAAAAAGTAAGTATTTGAGTTTACGCAATAGGCACATTTCCTTGCGTAGAGATAAACACACTTCCTACTGAATTTGCAATTATTTTATTGAATGAATATTTTACGAATTAGAATAAATTTTGGTAGTGAAATTACAAATAAATACATAGTTGGAATTTTAGGTAAGTAGAATACAAAAATGTCAGTCCGGACCTGCTCTTGATTGTATATTATATTATAAACTAGTAACCCGCCCTCGCTATCTTCGCTATCTTCGGCAATATTCACTTAAATTACATACTATAAAAAACATATTGATCTATAATAAATGCACAATTTATTTAAGGTACTTAATTGGATAAGGATTAATGCTGTATTGTATAAAATCACTTAGTAAATAATCATTTTTTAGTAGAGGATAAAAAATGGTTATGGTGGGTTATCCCTAAGAGATAGACATATGCCATCGTGGACTTTTTTGTTGAACTTTTTAAGATGGATAATACTGTAGTACATTATTTTGATCTATCTCGTAGGGTTCAGCCAACGTTTGCAATATAAGCGCAAAAAAACGTGCTTATTTACGACATCACATTAGAAACCTCTAAATTAATCAGCGTTTCTCTATGTACTATATTATGCATGTATTATACATATAAACCTTCCTTAAGAATCATTCTATTTATTAAAAAAAACTGCATCAAAATCCGTTGCGTAGTTTTAAAGACTAAGCATACATAGGGACAGACAGACGGCGGATAGCGACTTTGTTTTATACTATGTAATGTAATGATAGAAAAACATAAAAATTGTGTCTCAACTACTCTTATTAATCTATTAAAAAGAATCAACAGCTAGTTTCCAAAAATTCAACGTTATTGTTATGCTGTAAATATTCAAGTTCAATAACAATTTCTCAACGTGGAACGTTTGTTGCAAAACATTTTGAAAATTGCGCTCTCTAGGTCATTCATCCGCCCCGTCGGATGTTACATTAAACTTTGGCGCTGCGGTCGCTCGAAATCGAGATCTCAGGCAACAATCTACACCCTTAATAGTCTTTTACGATATCCATGGACAAGAAAAGGCCAGTCCCTTTCTGAATTGTATTCTTACTCTGTGACAACACGGCAAATTAGATTGATATCTTCAAATAATATAAAATATTATTAGTTTCTAAATACGTTTTCGTGTTGGGACGGAGTAACAATATAATTCACCACCTCCTATCTTACCCGTGGGTGATCGTACAATATGACTAAACGATGAATAAAAACTTTATACCAATACGTCCTTTTTTTTGTGGGGTGGGCTAAGGTCGGCGCACTCCTCGCACCACTCCGTCCGGGGCGACAGAGGGCGTAAGCACGCACCCACCGTAACCCACCCGTGACAACTCGCCTTCGTCGTTGGACCGACCACCGGAGCAGCGTGAACATGACGTCAGTGGCCGGCCCGACGGAATACCCCCTGAGGGGTAACCTCTCCTTGAACGACGTTCCCCACTTGGGGAGGACGTCGGTCTTTCCTCACGCAGTCAGCCTCAGGTGGGTGACGGACTAATTCCTTGGTCCAGTCATCCGTGGCCTCAGCTAGGGCGGCATCAGGCGCAGGTAATCGCGCCTGCGCCGCCCCAGTCGGCGGCGGCTCGCGTCGCCGAGGAGACGCTCCTCGCGCACGCGCTCCGCCGCCTCCTTCCGCGAGACTACTGCCTCGCAAAAGATTGCGACCAAGTCCCAGTTCCTGACGCTGTCGAGCATCGCCCTGGCGATGGTCGGCAGCGTCAGGTCGGCACCGATGACTGCGACGAGTTCACGGCGCTGCACTGCCCAAGCGACACAAACCTCGAGTGTATGCTGCGCCGTATCCTCGTCGCAATCGCAGTGGTGGCAGAACGGTGTACTCTCCCTCCGGACGACCGTGTGCAGGTATTTGGCGAAGCACCCATGCCCCGTCAAAACCTGCACCAATGGAAAGGAGAGTACCCCGTGCCGCCGTTCTAACCACTGCATCAGCACCGGCCGGAAGGCCTCCACGGTCCGCACACCGAACCGAGGCCTCTCCAACCGGAATACCAATACGTCTGACCAGCATGGAAGGTGGTGGTAGACAACACAATAGACAATAACCACACCTTTAATCCTAAATAGTAGGCAAATATATGACAAAGTAGGATAGAGTATTTCACAATGTAACTATTAGTTAATCAAGTAATGTGAAGTACAGAATGTCAACTTGTTGCAATATATTACTGATATATTTGTCATCGGTAAATGTATCCTTATCAATTACCAGCCGCAATGATTAAAGCAATATATTCTTACACATTACTAGCGATCGAACACTTCCCAAAACGAAAATCATTTTTTATTGACCTTACAAAACTTCCCATTATTTGAGATTTTATGTAGAACATACATGGATTTTTATATAACTATATTTAGTAAATTTTACTTCATTAAATAGTTTGAATAAAACATCATCATCATCATTCTCTTACTCTTATCCCAATTGCTTGGGGTCGATATAATATGTACTCTTCTTTCACAGTACATATTGTAAAAGTTATTGGCAATAGTTTTATGCCCGGCCGCCTGCCAGACATCAACCCTCCTTGGGTATGTAATTGTTGACCAATTGGCATCAGATGGAGTTGGCACAGGTCGTTATAAGGCTCTTAGTCGTCTCTTACGACATCCACGAGCAAAGTAAGGGTTGGTAGTATTCGTAGCCGCTACCACATAGCTAGGGGACATACACACACATCGATTTTTATATATCTATATTTAGTAAATTATACTTTATTAGTTTGAATAAAACATCATTGCGTCTTAATATGAAAACCAGATATATAATTATCCTAATTTATGTAGAAATATACATATGTACGTATCACTTGCCATTTTGTTCATTCCTTTAGATTTTATTTGTAAATATATTGATTGCGTATAAAAATATCTAAACCATACATTGAATAAATAAGAATAAAGCTAGATTCTTAAGCTATAAAATAATAGGAGTTTTTTTTTTAAAGATAAAATTCCACACTAAAGCGGAAACTCTTCTATAACAGGTATGGCCATTCAATTAAAAAATACAAATAAAAGCACAACTAAGAGAAATAGTTTGTCGATAGCAGCAAAAATTATAATGCTTGAGAATTGAACCCATAATAACGATAAATACGTAGAACAATATGCAATATGTGCAGTCAAATCAAACTAAAGCATAATATATAGTTTATTTTTAATAGTGGTAGTACCACGCTGTTGACAGATTTGTCTACAGCCGCGCGGTCCTTCCGGGGTAGTACCACACTCTCGCGGAAGATCGACGTCTGAGTAATGGCAATGTGCTATTGCGCTTCGTTCGGTGAGCGAGAGAGCCGGAAGCTTAACTGGGTGGGTTTAGGGTTTGGTTGGTTGGTAGGCAGCAGCCTAGCTATACCCTTGGTATTGCAAAGGTCCATGTGCGGCAGTAACACTTACCATCAGGTGTGCGGCTTGCCCTTTTGCCACCATAAGCAATAAAATAAATTAACTAAAATAAAGTGTAATTTTTATTGAATAAATCATAAAATAACCAAAAATTTTTACAAAAAAAAACTGCTCTTCTATAATAGTAATATTATAGCCTATATATGAACTAAAAAATAAATTGTAATTTCAATAAGAAATATTCTTTTTGGTAAAAAAAATAAAAAAAAACACTTTTATAAACAATTAAAAATTCATTACATTTTCATAGTATGGTCTCTTTCATAATTATAATATCAGTCAATATATCAAGTATATTCTTTTCTTTTTACCCGACTGATTTATACTTATTGACGTAAATATATCTACGTAGGTATCGCGCTGGAATTGCGTTTATTTTACTAACTGGTTCACCCAAAAGGTGCAGTTCTGTATAAATTAAAAAAAAATTCTTCAAGTTAATCGTAGGGGATTTTAATGTACTGATTTATTGGTCTAAATCCATCTTCGCTTTATTGTCTTTCTAATGAATCAGGTTTGAGACATATCGGTTAGATCCACGGAGCAACTTTATATTTGCTCAGTGGTTAGATCACACACCACATAGCATTTTTTGTATTTTATACATCGGTATATAAATTTGGACATAGCGAATGAAAGACGATGTAGTGCTCGTGGCATAACTGTACGTTCATATCTGCTGTATTCTAGGCACCTATAGGTAACTTTTACACTTTTATGTACAAGCTGTCTTCAATTCTATATAGTTAGCGGATTGGCCTAACCATGGTTTTGATCCATAAACGATTTGTTTTTAATTATTGCTTTCGGTGGCAAACGATCAACAGCACACGTGATAGCAAGCGTTATTGCCGCTTGGACTCTTGCAATACCAGGGGCTGCTACGCCACTGTCTAATAATGAAAATCTCAAATCCACTCAGAAGGTTCCGGTTCTCTCGGTCACCGAACGAAGAACAGCAGCACATTGTCACTGGTCAGGTGTCAATTTTCTGCGAGAGTGTGGCTGAAAAGAGAGTGCTGCTGAGGTGTGTGACTACCCCGGGTGGATCGGCTTGTGGCTGTAGAAAAACATAGTATAGTATAATAGAAAACTGTCAACAGAGTAGTTCTACCACTATTGCACGTCTCATAAGCGAAGCGTTGAGGTCTTGCTCTACTCTCGATATAAGAAAATCAAGCACTTTTCAAACCTAAAAATGATTGTATTTTTCTCCCATTGCACTTATTGTTTATTTTTTTATATAAACCTTCATAGATAATAGACAAGAATTTACGAGGAAAATTTCAAATTCGAAAAGTATTACAGATGAAGAGAAGAAGGCTATAGTGTAGAGAGATGGTGTAAGGTAGGTATGCATTTAAATGCTAATAGTTTTAAGAAGATTTACTTCAATCGAGTGTAACGCTTGCACGCACTTAATTGAATTATTTATGAAAAAATGTTTTATAATCTATAGGAATACACATTGCTATACACTTTAGGAAGGCGCTTAGTTTTTGTTCTCATATCGCTGTGCAGAAGAATATTGTTACCACTTACTGTAATGCATTTTTCTTTTTACCATTACAATGCATTTTATTTTGTTGTTGAGGAAGATTCGTAAACATTGAAATCTATTGTAAATTTGAACAATTTCATTATATTTGAATGTATATGTTGTAAGAGAGCGCTGTGGTGTAAATGAAGAAGTAGTGACAAAGATCAAAAAGGGTATGCTGAGGTGGTTTGGACATTTAGAAATAATGAGTGACGAGAAGTTGACGAAGCAAATATATAAAGCAAGCGTGAATGGGACGAATACACCACGTCATACTTTTCTGCACCAAATTGGAGATGTGTTGACGAGAGGTCTTATTAAGAGTATGCGTAATCGTAGATCATGCATGAAGAGTATTATGAGTGTGAATGAAGCGATGAAAGTATGCCAGGATCGTGGTTTGTGGCAATCCGTAGTCTCTGCTTACCCCTCTGTGAAACAGGCGTGAAGCTATGTATGTATGTATCAGTAATGCGTTCAGGTAGAACTCGCCTCTTAGATGTAAATATTTTTACAAAAACCTAAGAATATTAAAGTAATCATAACAAAAATAATTTATATAAGATTGATTTTAATATATCTATCGCTAAAATTAAATTTTCTTGTATTTTAAGACCATATCCTCAACAAAAAACATATCAGGGTGTCTTTCAGAATATGCGATTGTCAGAAAAAATATTCATGTATTAAGAAATGCCTTGTGCAGAAGTCGAACTCATAGAACTCAGCATGACAGTATGAGAGATCCCTATTTGATTATTTGCTACGAAATCAGAATTTCTTTTTCACTGGCGATATATGGTCCGACTATAGCTCCTCGTGAGACAAAGAGAGTGAATATTTGACTTCAGTGGATCACCTAGTGGTTTAACCTTTATGTATCTCTTACCTGAGTGACGTCCCGATGCATTTCAAGACCTCGCACCAATGCGATAACTACTCTAGAACCCACACATATTGTTTTTATCGTATATTTAAGATACTAGACCTAGTGTTTGTTAACAAAAAGTACAATAAAATTTAAATTTGCATATATTTTCTTTTTCTAATAATATTTTACCAATGTTTCATAAAATTTCTATCGCTTTATTTTTTTTAATAATTATTTAATTGTTCATTCATTATTTTAATGATATGTCATTCATATAACATATAAATATTTTTAAATCATAGTTCTTTCTAAATTATAAAATAATGTTACAATTCTTTATATTGAGTACCCTATTCATAATCACTGCCAATTAGTTAATTCGTTACCATTAAAAGGGCACTGACAACGAAATTATTAAAATATAACTAAAATTCCTTTTAGCAAATCTGTCAGAACATGAAAATACTTGAAAACCAACCAACTATTATATAATATTCACTACATTTATTCTGTATAATATAACATAAACAACAAAATTATTCAATATTAAGTGTGGAATATAATATATGTAGTTTAAATGCACCACATGATATTTTCATATCCCCGCCAAATCTCACACAAGATTTTTTTTTGCTATTCAACAATTATGGTAAGGAACGAACGATGAGGCAATTAGATTTGCCTCATCGTTCGTTCCTTATATATATTATTATATATATATTCCATATAGCAATAAAATATAAATAGAACGGTATAAATAGCTTACAAAAAGAATGAGGTCCAACCCGCTAACATCATGAACAAGATTTATAGTTAAGACTCGAGCACACATGGCTACAAAGAGCTTTTCCTATAACACACCAGAGAAATATATGTATTTCAAACTAATATAAATAAATAACAATGTAAAGCACTTTGTTCGTAGTTTATTTTTTTAAAGGCTTGATATTTTGAACATTTTAATAAAAGATCACTTGATTATCCAAGTTTGGTGCTGGAATTAGGGCTCAGATTAGGCGGTTCTGTACGTCCTATATTCAACAACTTTATATAACTATACTAAAGAGTCAGTCACATTTGTCCGAGGTTTCCTGGAAGTCGCTACATATAAACTTTTCGTCCAAATATTTTAATAGTGATAGGATCACAATGTTGACGGTTTTCTGGCTATAGCCATGGGCTGGTCCACTCGGGGTAGGTACACACTCTCGCAAAAAATCAATGACAATCTTCTGTTGCGTTTCGTTCGGTATATGAAAGAGCTGGAAGCTTTACTTTCTGGGTGGGTTTGGAGTTTTCATTGGTAGGCAGCGTTTTAACTGGTATTGCAAAGGTCCATGGGCGGCAGTATAGCTTACCGTCAGGTGTGCTTGACCGTCTGCCATCACAAGTAATAAATAATAAATAAAAGTCTGCTGATTCACCATGTAACTAGCTCATTGCCGCATCAAAGTAATTTCCATAGCCCTTTTTCTAAGTATTGTGATTCGGCCGCTCACCTATCAACCTGTTTTTTCGAAACTGCCTTTATTTGATGGACCTCCAAGGGTAGGCACCGGGTAGACCGCTGTAATCGAAAGAATTACTTTCGGTTACCGAGACCTACCCGATTCTTATATACTTAGATACTTCGATTACCGGCTAGATTGATTTCAACTTGACCTGAATGAGGTGGATTTCAAAACTATTAGTTTAACATATTATTAATTTTCCCAACATAAATTTGCACATAAATATATAATGGTTCATAACGTGTTTTCTTCAACCCCCAGGGTAATAATACATCACCTGCGCCTGATGCCGCCCTAACCGAGGCTTCGGGTGATCGGACCGGGGAATTGTCCGGTCACCCGACGTGAGGCCACCGCGTGAGGACGACGCCTCGATGGCGAAAGCTGCCGGGGCGAGGAGCCCGAGAGGGCATACCGCCGAGCGGGCCACCGAAGACAAAGATCGGGTACTGGTGGCCCGCTCGCACGGCGAAGAAGAGGTGCTTGCAGGGTGGGTCAATGGGGTTGCGCGCCGCCTCTTCCGTCGCCCCGGACCGATTTGGCGGCGTGCGACGTCCATAGCACACCGCAAAAAAAAAAAGGGTAATAATACATCACCGAAGTTAAAAATCGAGTACCGGTGGTCCGCTCGCACGGCGAAGAGAGAGGAATTTTACGGTGGGTCTATGTGGTCACGCGCCGCCTTTCCGTCACCCCGGACCGATTCGGCGGGGCGAGACGCATCCATAGTCCACAAAAAAAATGAAAAAAAAATAATAAAAAGTGTAATAATACACTGCACAGAAACATTACACATTATTAGCACCATACATATACATAAAATAAATTAGAAAGAGTAAATAACAAAAATATAATAACCATAGATTTAAAAATCTATTTTTACAAAAAGAAAATTTAGGGACATAGAGAGTATAAAAAATTCATATATCCATACACCACAAACACATTTAGGATCGCACGCACGCACTAAAGTACACATGCACATAGACACGCAAACTCACAAATAGGCCTTTTTAATTTTGACGAAATTAGGACATAGGTTATATTCTAGTGTAGTAAGTCTGGTTTAATTATAGATTATGCTAGTTTAGAATCAAGGCAATTCATTAACATTTTAAACAATGCCTAATACCAATAAATACTATTATTATTATGTACTATTATTCAGAAGAGAGAAATAAGTAGATTTTATATGTAACATTTGGGAAACTAAACTAAAATATTCTAAGTTTGAACAACTAAAATTTTACTGATAAATTGTATGATTTAGGAATCATGATACTTATCAAAATGCTTCTATAAACTAAAAGCGTTTTAAGCCGACTCAGCGAAGTTTTAATTGCTGAGAAATCTGTAACTTTAACAATTTTTCGTGTCCGTAAGTTCTTACAACTTTTGAGAGTTGAAGAATAATGACAAACTGTCATTATTCTGAACTGAATAAAGATTAGTTTGTATTTTTTATGTAATAGTAAATTGATGTTAAAGCAGGGTTATTCTAAATATGAGCAGTTGATCTGTAAATACCAACAACATTTTAAAGGAATATTTTCACCCATGTGAATGATTTTCGTCTATGCATACCAACATAAACAAAACTACTTTTACGCATTCTACCGTGTTTGTATTTGATTTATAATTTTCAATTTCGCAACGTTTCGAACACTTTATAGTGATCATGGTCACGGGAGAATTAATATGAATATTCTAATATGAATAATTATATGAATAATCGCGTAAACAACCGAAACTATTATGTTAACACATTTTTGAAGAATAAACATCTCAAGATCTTGTTTTCGTTTTTGTTGAGGTCAACTAATACAATAATCAACTTTCCCAAGCAATGTATAGTGTGTGTTTTCCCTCTATACTCCAAAACGGTTGGATTTTCTGATGGAAATTTCAGAAAATTTTCAGTATCTATGCTGTAGAGAGGAATCAAATGGTGCCGATCAGATCAATAGGTACTTTTTTTTATTTTTAGGTTACAAAATGTTATGTTTTCAGCTCGCTACTAATACGGTTTAAATTACTAATACGATTTCAAATATACTTTTTGCGTTATGAGCTATGAAAAATATCCGCAGAAGTGAACGTAAATGTATCAGGTTCAGCAAAATAATGAAGAGCTACAGGATATTGACTTTAGTCGGTATAGTTGATAATTTCTATGCCTTGAATTGTCACATCTAACTAAAGTACATTTAGCGCTTTTTAAGAACTTATTGGAGTTACAAGTCTCTATAAAATATTGTAATATTAATATTTAGGCGGTAGAATTTTAACTATATTGATCATACAACAAAAGCGTTTATTACAGTAATGCAATGAGTATTCAAGAATGGAATTACGATTCTTATCGCACGTAATTGAAAAATAAATATAGTTGGTACCCTTTCATAACGTTCCTTTTACGATATGAACTTTCAAATAATGATGATAGTGATCACAGTTAAGGTACGGCTATTAAGAAATAAGTGTTTCGTGACAGAATGTAATTTGAACAAGTACGCGTAATACATGTAATCATATCAACACTAAAAATGCCCAAGGAATTAGAGATTAAAAGCTAAAAGACGTAATACATATTTAAGGTTTTTGATGTCTTTAAAAGTATTATCAAAACATTACTGAATACAGTAGGTATGTATAATGAAGAGTAAATACCCTTGAAAATATAACATTTATTTTATTTTAATAACCACACTTCGCTTCTATCGTAACTGAGTTAGAGAGGACATCATTCTCCTACTGTTATCCCAATTACTTAGGGTCGATATAATATGTACTCATTTGAAATAAAACTACTTTTACGAATTCTATGGCGTTTGTATTTGATTTTTAATTGCCGACGTTTCGTTTTCAGTCCTCCCGTGACCATGATCACTGTAAAGTGTTCGAAACGTCGGGAAATTAAAAATGAAATACAAACGCTATATAATCCGTAAAAGTAGTTTTATTTCAAATGTGTAACACTCGCGTAAACATTAGATATGTAGTCTTTTTTCATAGTACATATTATAAAAGTTATTGGTAACTGGTAAATATTTATTATTAAATATGATACGGCTAAAAGTTTATTATCCTGTAAAAAGATTAATCAAAGTTATCGGACTTTATAAGCACAAAAGATGACTGAAGCGGAGAATGTTAATATATTTTAAATTATCGGACAAAAAAGATGTCAATTTGTATAAATTTAAAAAAAAAGCCACTGAACCTTTGAGATTGCAATTCTAGCTACCAAGTTGTTATTCTAAACTGAAGAATACTTCAGTATACCAGTACACACGAAAACCTCATTAAATTCAAACCAGCCGTTTAGGAGGAATTATGATAACACACGTACAGAAGAAACAAATAGATGTAGGTTTACAACCACTCCCAAGACATTACAACTTTATCGGTTACGTTAATAGATGTAGCCTTTTGAAATTGATATTTTACTAAAACCACTTATATCAAAATACGACACCGGCTCAATTGGGTATAATAAAGACTGAGATGACGATGTCCAAGTAATTTTGTACCCGCATTCGAGTCGTGAGAAATCCAATAAATAGTTCAAATTAAACGTATATACCGTCATTGCCTATATAATATAGATACACATACATATCATCACGCCATATCCCTTGCAGGGTAGGCAGAGAGAACAGAGTGCCAGAGAACTCTATCTCTGCATACTTCACTCGCTTCCTCAACATTCATAATTCTCTTCATACACGCTCGCCGGTTTCGGAGACTCTTGACTCCACCTTCCTTCAGTACATGATCGATCTGGTCTAGGTAGGTTAGTCTCGGTCTCCCTCGGTACCTACATCCTTCCACTTTCGCATTGTATATCTTCTTAACCAGGCGTTCGTTCGGCATTCTTTCCACATGTCCGAACCATCGGAGCATTCCCTTTCGCATCTTTACACCAATACTCTCTTTCATACCTACTCGCTCTCTTACGTCGTCGTTACGAATGCGGTCGGTCAGCCTAACTCCACAGATTTTTCGCAGAGATCGCATTTCGACCGCATTAATTTTACTATCATACTCTTTTCTGCATACCCAACTCTCGCTTCCATACAGTAATGTTGGGACAAGCACTGCGTTATGTATTGCTACACGTGCCTTCTGGCTGAGGTGGTGGCTGCCGAAAAGTTGCCCCAACGCTCCGTTCACTCTATTTCCCGCATTCACTCTTCGCTCTATATCAGTGGTGTACCTTCCATCTCGGCTAAATCCACATCCAAGATATACAAATTCATCCACTTGCTCTAGTACATCATTACCTATTGTTACTCTTACATCTGTTCTGGTTTTATCTCTTTCAAAGACCATTATTTTGGTTTTGCTCACATTCACGCGTAGACCCCTTTTCTTACAATCTTCTGTCATTGTGTCGACTAGGGTCTGCAGGTCAGTCGCTGACTGTGCCAGCAGGACTGCATCATCTGCATAAAGCAGAGCATTGACCACTGAGTCGCCCATCTGGACTCCCACATTCATATCGTTCAACCTTTGGAGACATTTATCCAGATATATGATAAACAGCCTGGCTGACAGAACGCACCCCTGCTTAACGCCGATATTGACGTCAAACCAAGGCGACATTCCATCATCCAGCCGCACACAGGCTCTACAGCCCATGTAACTGGACTGCACAGCCTGTAGCAGTTTACCGTTAATACCATACTCCGGTAAAATGTCCCAAAGTTCCTTTCGTACAACCGTGTCAAATGCTCTCTCCAGATCCACAAAACTGCAGAAAACCCTCTGACCTAGAGCCAAATGCTTCTCCACAATGTTGCGCAGAGAGAACACTTGATCCATGCATCCCCTTCCACTCCTGAAACCTCCTTGTGTCTCACACAGTAAACCATCGGACACCATCCTCATTCTCCTTTCAATAATTTTTCCATACACTTTTGCTGCCAAACTGGTCAAGCTTATGGCTCTGTAATTTGCGCAGTCATAACGTGAACCCTTGTTTTTAAACAAAGGCACGATGACTGCGCTATTCCAGTCCCTGGGAACCATTCCCGAGCTCCGACATAAATTGAGGAGCAACAGGAACGCCTCCCAGACACAAGAGCCACCGAGCTTGATCATCTCGGCAGACACCATATCAATGCCCGCTGCCTTACCATTTTTCAAACTTCTTATCGCCCATTCAACTTCATCCATACTGATGCCATCGGAGGACGCCGTTGTCGAATGTTGATCTACTAAACCACATCCAACACCGGCGCCAACCGTAGCATCCGCATACATATCGCCAAAATATTCACTCCATCGGCTTAACACGTCTTGTGTTTGTGTAAGAATGTCTCCACCTTTAGACCTTATTTTATTCATTCTGAAGGCTGACCAACCACCCCGAGACTTCTTCACCTCCCTCCAAAAGAGTTTGGTGTTACCCTCGAAGTTTTTAGTCAGCCTATCTTCTGCACTCATACTTGCTCTATCACGTTTCTCTTTCACTAAGGCCTTGGTGTCATTCTTACATTGCCGATATATTTCTTTCTTCTGTTCAGTCATACTGTCATTCAGATTCAAAGAAGAGACATAGTCCAGCCACGCTTTCTTCTTTTGCTCTACGGAAGCTGCCACTTCCGCATCCCACCATGCATCACCATTTGTTTTTCTATGCTTCTTTGAACTTCCACATACTTCTTTCGCTGTATCTACCATACTCTCTTTCAATACTCTCCAGCATTCTTCAATGTCCGATTGCGGCTGGCTTGCCATCGTCAGCCGTTCTCGGACACCCTCTGCATACTTTTCTCTTACACACTCTTCTTGCAACCTTTCAACCTTTATTCTTTCAAGCCCTCCGAAGTGGACACGCTCTCGCCAGTGCCTCCACTTTCTGAACAGACCACTAAATCTCGCAATAACGAGATAGTGGTCCGTATCGACTGTGGGGCCCCTGTAGGCTCTTGCGTCCAATATTTTGCTTCGGAAGCGACTGTCTACCAAAATTAAATCTATTATGCTTTTCTGTTCATTCCTTCTCCATGTATACATATGGATGTCCTTATGTTGGAAAAATGTGTTTGACACAATAAGGTTTCTCTCCATGCATACATCCGCTATGAGCCTACCTGCGTCGTTCACTCTCTTATCACCAAATGGACCAAGTACGTCCTCATAGTCGGGACGCTTGGTCCCCACCCATCCGTTCAAATCTCCGCATACAATCACGCGTTCACTGGTTTCTGCCATATCCAGAACTTCCCTAACATTATCCCAAAACTTCTCTAGGTCTGATGCCACCGAGGATCCTACGGGAGCATATGCTACAACCATGAATACCTTGGTGACACCTAGTTTTATACGGACCCAGAGAAGTCTGGGATCATACATTCCGTAATCCTTCACACCTGAGGCCAAGCGAGAGGACAACAGCACTCCTACCCCCATGCTGGCTCGATCGCTTTGTGGTACACCAGACCACAGAGCCATCCCGCCACCAGGAAGATCGCAGGCGTCGCTGCCCCTTCGCTTGGTCTCTGTTACACAGAGCACGTCTAGCTGTTTGTCCGCCATGACGGATATCAGCTCGTGCAACTTACCTTCCACACAACCTCTTACATTCCACGTGCCCACCCGGCACTCCGTTCTCCTCGACTCGCCTAACTGGGCAAGGCGTGATGGGTGGCGGCCCCCATCGCCGCAACTGCCGATGTTCGTACCGACGGGGGCGGGTCGGTACGCGTCGCCTCCGGGGGACGCCCTAACCCGCATTGCGGTACGCATTTCGAGCCGGATTAGCAGTCTAATTAGACTGGCAGGGGACGCGAACGAGCACGCTCCGGACTATGCCCCCCTAATATAGATGGTTAGTTAATGTTTAGTTATTAGTCGAGTTAATTACTATATTGTTGCGTGCTACCCTTACTCCCTCTGCATAAACGTGAGCTTTATTTGAATATATTGAAAAAATGGCTGCCATTATAATTGCTCTTTGTGTAAGAAGCTATAAAATGGTTATTTATTACAAAATGTAGAAATGAGTGTTTGAGGGTAGTGATAATACATTTTGCGGAATTAAAGGTTGTAACTATGAAATTAACCATATTCCTTATATTATTCATTGAATCGTTGTTTAATCAATTACTTCTTTATTATTGTGTTATCATTGTTATTATTTTTAAGTAAATGTTCTTTTTTATTACAAGATATATTCCTTAGCTTTACATTATTTATTTTAATTAGCTAACTACATTAATTTCTATTTACTAGCAATTCTCATGTTCCTTATTTCTCTTCTTAGTCCTTCGGAAATGGGGGCGGTAGTACATTTTAATCTAGAATATCACCACCATGAAATTTCGCTTTGTGATAATATTAGAACTTTAAAATATATATCGGAGATCCTACAAATCTCTAAAATTAACCATAAAAATTTCCTGATTGCAATTATTTAATAATTTTATTTATTATTTAGCAATTATTTTATAATTATTATATATTTTATGCAATGGCGTAAAATATATAGTAAATTAACATTGAAATACCTTGGAATCTACCCGTTATCAACGACTCATCATTAACATTACTCTGCTCTTATCTCAATTACTTGGGGTCAACATAATTTGTGCTCTTACTCTACTGTACATATTGCATATGATCGGCCATCTACTTGACGTCAACCTTCCTTGGGAATATAATTATTGATCAGACGGCATCATATGTATCTGGCCCAGGTTGATGTTAAGTACGACACCCACAAGCTATGTAAGGGTTGGTACTACCTATTCATAGCCACAACACAGCACAATCGTAACAACGACTACATTAGGTAAAAATCATTCGTGCTAATTCCCTGCTGCCTAACTCAATCGGCGCAATCGTTAGTAGTATCATAAATAATTTTATTACTCCACGTATTTCTCCTCCATTGAACTCTATTGGCCTTATCCACTAAGCATTCATTGTTATAAATTACATTATGCAGTTTTGGCGTTCAACAGGATTTCCAGCCAGCCTGTCTAGTTTACTACAAAGTAAAATTACACCTTATTGGGATTTCTTGTGACTATAAAACGTGTCAGACTAGATATCTACTATTTAAAATGACTTTTATTAAAATCGCATGAAGATTTATTATAAATTCAATTAATATTTACTCATTTTGTAATCATAAAATCTTACTTAGTGAAATTTTAGTTTTTTTTAGTAGAAGTAACAAAGAAAAAGAGCTCTTTTTCTTTGTTACTTTTCCTTTGACTTATGTGGTGGTAACTCAAAAATTGTTGTAAGTGACCATCTCAATTGGTGATGAAGCATGATACGGCAAGTTATGAGGTGCATGTCGTACTGCCTTCACCCTAGATGAGTCGTCAGGGTAGATTGTCCAAAACAAAACGGTTTTTCGGTTCTTAGCATGTCATAGACTTAAATAGAAATTATATTGATATGAGGTTTTGGAGCTGGATATGAATATTAGAATAATAATAGATTTGGGATACGGTTGCAGATATGAAGTATTTTAGATTATCTGAAAATTTCGAATACTATCAATTACGGATATCGGTTTTTCAGAGATTTTGAATGAGAACCGCTAGGCATAGTTATTATCGTATTAGTTCCCTTTGGTTAGGTTTATATTTCCATTATCAGCTTAACCAATTGAAACAAATTTGTCGTACAATTTTCCATATAGACCCCAGTCCTACCTATTCGAAGTTATTCGATCAACTTAACCAATCGAAACAAATTTGTCCTAAAGTTTTTCATATAGACCCCAGTTCTACTTATTCGAAATATATATTTGAATTACGGAGTTTGGATAGATTTCGGATATCCTATTATTTCGGTTTTCACAGAGCATAACATATCTACTATTAATCTCTACTAATAACGATCGTAATAATTTATTAAAAAAATAAGTCATAAAATATTTACACAGAAAACGAAATTATATACCTACGTAGGTATATAGACATAAAACACAAACTGTGTCATACAGTAAAATAAACTGTAATGCGTAATGGAATAAACGTCAGTGTCAAATTCCACATGAAATTGCTTTAACTTTTGACTTTTGACGGGGACTTTTGACGGGAATTTGAAAACGTCATGTGGTGCTCTTGTATTATATTCGATATTTTAGTGTTTTAACGTGTTATATTAGATAATTTTGATGGCCATTTTATGTAAGGTGATGTGCGGAAATGCTAGGATGTAGTGAATATCATATAAAAGTGCTTTACAACGTTTTCGTTTTCCATCAAAATTCCCACAAGATACCATTAACAGTGTGGCCATTGCACTGTTAATGGTGACAATTTGACTTAGACAACGACTGACTTGAAAGATTAAAAACGTGAAAATATTTATAACTTGACACTGGCACCAATAGCTCGTATATGTAGCTGATTGCCAATATATAAGAAGAAGAAGAAGACTTTTGACGGGCATTTGAAAACGTCATGTGGTGCTCTTGTATTATATTCGATATCTTAGTGTTTTAACGTGTTATATTAGATCATTTTTATGGCATTTTATGTAATATGAAGCGGCGGAACTACTGGGATGTAGTGAATATCATCCCGACTAGAAATTTTTTCGTCTTCCTTAGCAGGACCGGACCGGGCATGCCCGATCTGGACCAGATAAGGTATGTAACGCAGAAGATATATCTGGACCCGATCAGGAAAACCTTATCGGGTCCAGATCAGGCATTCCTGATCGGGTCCAGATCAGGCGTTCCTGATCGGGTCCGGATGAAATTTTACTGATCGGAACCAAATCAATCATCTGCGTTAAATATCTTGCCTGATCCAAAACGAGTATGCCCAGTCCGGTCCTTTTAAAAAACATGAATATCTTAAAGAACATGTTTAATAGGTAAAAATATAAATTAATATATGACGTAGACACCGAATGCAGTGCTATATTCTTATCATAGAGAGTTCCAGTGAGCCGTTTCAATTATGGCGCAACCACCAGATACTAACGACTGCAACTGTCGCCTGAATTTCTCATTCATGACCTGATCGATCTGTTTTAATCTGATTCGATAACAACTAATTTAATATTAGGCCATGTTATTACGCTTCAGAGAATCTTAACACCGCGATTCAAATAATGGCGTCATTTTACTAACGCCATCTATTTATTATGACCCAAAACATTAAATGTTAGAATGGTTGTTACAATATAATATTTCTATCTATCTATGTTTTCAAATGTTAGGTACATTTATATATATATATATATATATATATATATATATATATATATATACAGGGTGTCCCAAAATTCAACGATAAGCTGGCACCAGCAGGTGGACCTACATATGACTACTCGAGAACAGAAAAGAAAAAAATTCTACCTTGATTATTTTTTTCATTACGACAAAAAAACCAAAATCTTTAAAAATGGACATCCTTTATTATATTATTAAGTGCTATTGCTACAGTTTTACAAGTAATTCTGGGATTTTTTTTGTATTGGCAAGGTAAGTAGCACTACTATCGATCACAACCATTAAAAATTCCAGAATATCTATAGTTTTTACACAAAAATCAATCAAAACTATGTTTTTTTCATAAATTATGTAAGATTTTGACTTTCAGCTCACTTTCACTCATCATAGTGAAAAAAAAAAGTATGGACGCTACTGTGGCAAATAGTATTAAAAATTGGCGCATCTAACTACAATTCTAAAATGGTATAACATTCTAGACAAACTAGCCACAAAAATATACTTAGGTGTACTATTTCAAAATAACAACCATATTTCGAAAATTGTTAGTGTTGATAGTAATCACTTTTACTATGTAGCCAAAATGTTTTTGTAGCAAGTTCTCAGAATTTTAATGAGACATGTGCGTAGTCCATAAGTCCATAAAATAAGTTAGACAGAGATAGAGAGATTATACGTTAGAGGGAGATAGATAGATGCTAATTGTTTAGTAACATTAATGCAGGTGGAGAAGTAATTAATGTCCTCAGCAGCACAGCAAGTCAGTATGCTCTACTTCTTTGTTTACTGCACACCGTTCTGTTTTAATTAAAGTGGCTCTGGTACTGACGACTTTTGGATTGAATTAAGTGACCTGGAAATTGACCTGACTTGGCATTATTTTAGACTGTGATTTTGTGTTTTTTTTAAAGAAGTTTTGCCTTATTTTCAAGTGTTTAGCATTCATCATGCCGCTACCATACACAGCGTTAGAATACGCTAATATGCACCTAATTTATGGAGAATGCCGATGCAATGCCAACGCTGCTAGCAGATTATATCGAGCAAGGTACCCTAATCTTCAAAGGTATCCGGATTATCGCGTATTTATTAACGTGTATCAAGCTTTTTCGGAGGGTCGTATACCATCTGACAGGCGAAACGCTGGAAAACCTAGATCGGAACACGATGAAGAAGTTCTCAATGAAATAGAAAACGATTCAACTACCTCTGTACGTGCTGTACAAGCAGCAACGGGCATCCCAAAAAGTACTGCACATAGAATTTTAAAACGTCACGTCGTCGTGATGAAACAACCTGCAAGAAAGATGGATATTTAAATCTTCACAATCTTCATAGCTGGAACAATGAAAATCTGCACCTGGTGAGAGAAGACAATCCCAATACCAATTTAAGGTTAACCTATGGACTGGCATAATAAATGGCAAAGTGATAGGGCCCTTTGAGTTACAAGGAAACATAGATGGCAATAGTTATTTAAACTTCTTACAAAATGAGTTGCCAGGATTATTAGAAGATGTGCCCTTAAGTGATTTGCAAACCATGTGGTTTCTAAACGATGGTTGCCCAGCTCACTATGCCCGTCCTGTGCGGGAGTACTTAGACCAAGAGTACCCAGGGCGTTGGATCGGGCGACTTGGTCCTATCTTGTGGCCACCCCGTTCACCCGATCTAAATCCCCTGGACTTTTTCTATTGGGGTTGTCTAAAGGACAGAGTCTGCACAAAACCGATTGCAACCTTGGACGAGCTTCGCCATAAAATAATTCTGACTGTGGATCTACGGACTACGCACATGTCTCATTCAAATTCTGGGAACTTGCTACAAAAACATTTTGGCTACTTAGTAAAAGTGATTACTATCAACACTAACAATTTTCGAAATATGGTTGTTATTTTGAAATAGTAGGTACACCTAAGTATATTTTTGTGGCTAGTTTGCCTTGAATGTTATACCATTTTAGAATTGTAGTTAGTTGCGCCAATTTTTAATACTATTTGCCACAGTAGTGTCCATACTTTTTTTTTTCACTATGATGAGTGAAAGTGAGCTGAAAGTCAAAATCTTACATAATTTATGAAAAAAAACATAGTTTTGATTGATTTTTGTGTAAAAACTATAGATATTCTGGAATTTTTAATGGTTGTGATCGATAGTAGTGCTACTTACCTTGCCAATACAAAAAAAAATCACAGAATTACTTGTAAAACTGTAGCAATAGCACTTAATAATATAATAAAGGATGTCCATTTTTAAAGATTTTGGTTTTTTTGTCGTAATGAAAAAAAAAATCAAGGTAGAATTTTTTTCTTTTCTGTTCTCGAGTAGTCATATGTAGGTCCACCTGCTGGTGCCAGCTTATCGTTGAATTTTGGGACACCCTGTATATATATATATATATATATATATCCCACTCTCATGTATGGCAGTGAAAGTTGGATTTGGCAGGGAAGACATGAAAGTAGCATAAATGCTGTAGAGATGAGAGCTCTTCGTAGTATGTGTGGTGTAAGTCTGAAAGATAAAATTAGAAATAGTGTTATAAGAGAGCGCTGTGGTATGAATGAAGAAGTAGTGACAAAGATAAAAAAGGGTATGCTGAGGTGGTTTGGACACGTGGAAAGAATGAGTGAAGAAAGGTTGACTAAACAAGTATACAAAGCGAGTGTGAGTGGGACGATTACAAGGGGAAGACCACGTCGTACTTTCCTGGATCAAATTAAAGATGTGTTAGTGAAAGGTCAGATTAAGAGTACGCGTAATCGTAGAGCATGCATGAAGACTGTGATGAGTGTGAATGAAGCGATGGAGGTATGTCAGGATCGTGGTTTGTGGCAATCCGTAGTCTCTGCCTACCCCTCTGGGAAACAGGCGTGAGGCTATGTATGTATGTATATATATATATATAATATTATTTATTTTTGTTTTTTACTTTAAATATAAATTATTTTTATATTATTAATTAAAACTTTCAGGCTATCCTTATTTGGTCCTGATCTGGTCCTGATCCGGTATGCCTTACCATACTTGATCTTATTTCACATCAGGCTATCCTGATCAGGACCAGACCTGGTCCTGATCGGGTTTGCCGGATCCGGCATGCCTCATTCTATCCTGATCGGGTCCAGATACATGATCTGGTTGAACCATACTTTTTTTCTAGTCGGGATATAAATGTGCTTTACAACGTTTTCGTTTTCCATCAAAATTCCCACAAGATACCATTAACAGTGTGGCCATTGCACTGTTAATGGCGACAATTTGACTTAGACAATGACTAACTTGAAAGACTAAAAACGTGAAAATATTTATAACTTGACACTGGCACCAATAGCTCGTATTAGTAGCTGATTGCCAATACATAAGAAGAAGAAGAAGCTTTAACTTTTGATGTTTACGTGAATATTATACATATAAAAAAATAAACTATTTTTTTACGGATTTTATTTCGTTTATATTTTTATTTTTCACTTTACCAACGTTTCGAACACTTTTCAACATTTATATACTGAAAAACTCCGTTAAATTGCTTTAATCTAGTAAATATTACTATACTATTTTTAGAATGTTATCGCTGTTTCATACTTTTTCAGAAAAGATTCAATAGATAAAATTTATTGGCATACAACAATGAAGTTTGTTTTAGTGAAAAATAAACTTTCACTTACTACTTATACAGAATATATATTAAGTAAAAAGGTCAAGATAAAATAACAAAAAAATACGTACATAAATAGCTCACATAACTAAAACAAATCAATGTGGAAACGTAAAGCATAGATTGAGATGTAGATGAGCAGATATAGATTTTAGTAGTGGTAAGGCTACGCTGTTATCAGTTTTTGTCTACTGCCGCGGGCCGGTCCATTCGAGGTAGTGCCATACATACAGAAAATACACGTCTCAGCACTGGCAATACACTGTAGCGCTTTTTTGATGAGCGAGAGAACCGGCAACACTTCCTAGGTAGATTTGGGTTGGCAGGCAGCGGCCTAGCTGTACCATTAGCTTTGCAAAGATGCATGAGCGGCAATTACACTTATCATTAGGTGTGCTGCTTTACCAGTGGCTGGCCCAATGGCGATGGGGAGGGAATAAGGTGGGTTATGGGGCCACGCGCTCCCCTTCCGTCGCCCCGGACGGTGCAGGCGACGTGTGACCAGGCCATAGCCTACCAAAAAAAAAAAAAAAAAAAGGTGTGCTGCTTGCTCGTTTGCCACCATAAGCAATAAAAAAATAATTTCTTTGTATTTTTGTTTCAGCATCTTACGAATAATATAACAGTTTATAAAAACCTACAGACTATTTATATAATGCAACTAATTCAATGTTAATAAAAAAATGTGATTAAAACGTTATCATAAGAATAATATTGGTATTAACGAAAGGAAAACATATAAAATACTGTACATTTTAAGTTAATACCTAAGTATTAAGGTGCATCGACCGGTTCGAGTCGATTTGTCGCAACGTGTGAAGCCTATACTTCCGTTAAGCTTCACAACCACCGCTAAAAGGGTTTCAGTGTTGTTCACCGGTCGGTGTGATTGAATTTGAATGCAAACTCGTATACGAAATGATCGTATATTCTCTCAAAACCTTATGATATTGTGTTCACTATATAATATTAGTAATAATATAGCCAATTTGTTTTCAATTTTATATATTTATTATTACGCTGACATTAATCTTCTACTTTCTTGAAATGCTCATCATCTTAGCTTTATTTCTGTAGTAATCAGTATTTTATAGAATAAGTTTTCTTGAAAATATGATTGTTTCATAAAAAAACTAACGGTATTTATTCTAGCTTTATTTTCGTTCTAATCAGATTTTACAGAATATTTTTTTTTAAATGATTGTTTCATAACCTAAAAAAAGTATGGATTTTAGGATTAGACTATTTATATTACTGTAGACATTTTCTTGAATTATTTTTAACGTTGTACAAAAATTTGGCTAAAATTCTACTGGATTCGTACCAATTTTTGTTCACTTTAAAAAATTAGATATATTTAAAAAAGAAAAATAATCGAAAGCCGTGATTGCAGTTTGCTCAAAGTACTACTAAACTAGGTACCTAATTGTTTCTACTAGTTAAATGTTGATATTAATTAAAGCTTAGCTAAAATATAGTAGCCCTATTGCCCTCTTTGTGGAGGAGCATTTTAGCTTCATACATATGTATATTCTTCTTCATAGTTTTGTTCTGACAGGCTCAGATAGTCACAGATATCAAGCAACAATAAATACATATTATACACATACATACATACATATCATCACGCCATATCCCTTGCAGGGTAGGCAGAGAGAACAGAGTGCCAGAGAACTCTATCTCTGCATACTTCACTCGCTTCCTCAACATTCATAATTCTCTTCATACACGCTCGCCGGTTTCGGAGACTCTTGACTCCACCTTCTTTCAGTACCTGACCGATCTGGTCTAGGTAGGTTAGTCTTGGTCTCCCTCGGTACCTACATCCTTCCACTTTCGCATTGTATATCTTCTTAACCAGACGTTCGTTCGGCATTCTTTCCACATGTCCGAACCATCGGAGCATTCCCTTTCGCATCTTTACACCAATACTCTCTTTCATACCTACTCGCTCTCTTACGTCGTCGTTACGAATGCGGTCGGTCAGCCTAACTCCACAGATTTTCCGAAGAAAATACATATTATATACACAAATAAAAGCAGTAACATAACGCAATTAGTTAAGAATGATATTTATAAGTCTTAGTTGTTTTAATCTTAGTTTAATAATATTAGGGTTGGACTTTTTTTTGGCAGGCTATAGTCTGTACACACGCCGTCCATTTCGTCCGGGGCGACGGAAGGGTGGCGCGTGGTCCAATAACCCTACGTATTCCCTCCCCATCGCTATTGGGCTGGCCACTGGTACCGAATCCTTGACATCCGTGACATTAGGGTTTTTTTTTTATTAAATAAATTGTTGGTCCACAGACTTTTGTCCGTGCCTTTTTTATGTTGTATATTTTAATGGTTATGTTGAAGTTGAAGTTATATAATTCAATTATTCTTGAAGTGGCTTTGATATTATACATTTATGATGGTTTATATGTATTTTTGACGAGATTCTGCGTTATTAGTTTGTTGTGAACTTGTGATGATGTCTTTTTATATTCCATGTAAGAATTGTTGGTCTTTATTGTGATGTCAATCCGAGCTCTTGTATTACCCTTTGGTCTCTATGTTTTATTGCCATCTTTTTAATGTATTCCAGTATAGTACTTTGGTCCTGATCTATAGACTTCCTCATGAGTTTCCAGATGGCATCTTCACGGGTGTCTGTGTAGTAGGTGCAGGATCTAGTATGCCTGGAGATGGCAACCACAGCATGTTGGATACTGTTGTGTAATTTTTACACTGTGTCTCTTGTCTGGATGATAATGACATTTGGTGCACCGAGTCCCTGTGCTTTGTGGATGGTACGCAGTTCGGAGCCCTCATCGGTGCCGTATCCCTTTTCGTTGAGGATTTCTTTCTCTGCCTGGATGTGCGACAGGTATAGTGTCTCAGGAAGGTCTGGTGGTATGACGCCATCGGTGTATGTATATATGTTCAGGGATTTGATGATCTTATTTGACGAGAATATGCCATTGTAGTTGTTCTGAAGGGCATATGCTACGTCCATGGGGCACCGATGCGTACACAACAGTTCTTGTGTTGCCGATGTTGTGGATAGAGGTTTATAGTGTTTTAATTTAAACAGGTTGTCCCGATCAATCGATCGTGGCATTAGAGTTAGACTACTACCATTTCGTATCTTTATCCATCAGCTCGAAGACATCTACTGTTAAACATAGGACTTCTCCACGAGAATGCTATTTAGAATGGTCTTGTGTCATTTTCATCCAACGGTTCCTTATGACTTTGAGATGTTGTTAATCCATCTAGTGAAGAGTCGTCTACGCCTACTACGCTGTATCCTCCGATTTGTGATCGCCACTCGAGAACATTTCTTGCTGTTGTCGGTTCGAGGAGCGATGAGGATGGATGATGAGGATACTCTTAGCCACTTCAACATGCTAATTCTTTTGAAATAAAACTACTTTTACGGATTCTATCGCGTTTGTATTTGATTTTAGAAAACTTAGTGGGCATAATACTAAACATTGATCTTGCCGGTTCTCTCTCAATGTGGCCTCGTAGCGATCCGGCCGTAGTTTAATAGATTTATTAGTTTTTTAAACTAGTCAGTTGTTACAATATAATAATTATCATAATTTAAATGTTTAATAATAACTGGTCATAAACAATATAAAATTATATATATAGAATATTTTTTTTTATACTGGCAATGAATTTGTATTAAAATTGTGGATCAACATTTAATGATTGATACTGCAGCGGGTAAATATAAATCTCTGTAATAACGATGACTTATTGGACATAAGACGCTTTAGTCCTCTCGTGACCATAAACGCTGTAAAGTGTTCGAAACGTCGGGAATTTAAAAATTAAATACAAACGTGATAGAATCCGTAAAAGTAGTTTTATTTCAAATGTGGAATATTCGCGTAAACATTAGAAATCATTATGCTAATTCTTTGCTTACACGCGATAATCCTTACTAATATTATAAATGCGAAAGTAACTCTGTCTGTCTGTCTCGCTTTCACGGCAAAACTACTGAACCGATTTAAATGAAGTTTGGTACACAGATAGTCTTAAGCCTGAGAAAGGACACTACTTTTTAATTAGAAAAAGCGTTGTAAAGGGTTAAAAATGGGGAAGAAAGGTTGTATAAAAGTTTTGTCATTTTTAGAACTAGAAACATAAAACTTATATTTTAGGCTGTTGATTAGATATAAATAAATATGGTATTCAAAGTTTCTAAAAAATTTACACTTAAAAGGGTGTAAAATAAATACAGGGGATAACACATTTATGGATTCATTACAAATTAGATTTTTGTTTGATTTCAATGAACATCTTAAGAGATATCACAATTTTAAAATAACATCATAACAAAATAATGATCAAGTACTGCGTAGATATTTATGACTAGCTTCTGTTCGGGACTTCGTCCGCGTGGAATAGTTATTTTGGGCTAACGTTAACTTGCGACTATTCCATGCGGACGAAGTCGCGGGCAGAAGCTAGTATCTTCATCATCATCACAGCCCATAAATGTCCCTCTATTGGGCTCGGGCCTCCTCCGTAATGGGAGGGAAATTAACCTACTATACCACGCTGGTCAGACGTGTTGGTATAGGGTTTTGTTTCGAGTTTTCCTTCTCTCGCATAGATGTTATATGCGTTTTAAATACCTTAGTCGTCTCTTACGATCACCCACGGTTAAGATAGGGGGTGAATTGTATTCTTACTCCGGATACACACGGATACTTTTTGTCTTTTTTCTGTGTAATAGCGATGACTTATCGGACGTGAGACACCCATGACCATAAACACTGTAAAGTGTTCGAAACGTCGAGCATTTAAAAATCAAATACAAACACGATGGAATCCGTAAAAGTAGTTTTATTTCAAATGTAGAATACTCATACTAATACATGTGGAAAGAATGCCGAACAAACGTCTGGTTAAGAAGATATACAATGCGAAAGTGGAAGGATGTAGGTACCGAGGGAGACCGAGACTAACCTACCTAGACCAGATCGGTCAGGTACTGAAGGAAGGTGGAGTCAAGAGTCTCCGAAACCGGCGCGCGTGTATGAAGAGAATTATGAATGTGAAAGAAGCGAGTGAAGTATGCAGAGATAGAGTTCTCTGGCACTCTGTTCTCTCTGCCTACCCTGCAAGGGATATGGCGTGATGATATGTATGTATGTATGTAGAATACTCGCGTAAACATTAGAAATCATTATGCTAATTCTTCAAGCTATGTTGCTTGCAAGCGTTAGTATCTTACATACATAAATCTCTACTAATATATAAATGTGAATGTAAGTTTATTTGTTACGCTTTCACGCTAAAACTACTCAACGGATCATCATGAAACATTGTACACATATTCTTGGAGGTATTAAAAGTAACATAGGATACTTTTTATTAAAACAAATTAAAATTTTATATGAAAAATAAAAAAATTGTTTGTCAAAAAATCTCAAAATCTAGCTTCTTCAACGCCATCTAGCAGTCCAGTAATGAAGTTCCAACCCTGAGTATTATAATACCGTTGCACTGTATTACCGACGGTCAAAAATAAAAATAGGGTATCAAAAACTTTAGGAAAGTAACCTTTTACGCGGGCGAAGCCGCGGGCCGAAGCTAGTATAATAATAAAATAACGTATGTATGTATGTATTATTATTATATACTAAACACCAACAATATTACATAAATCGTAAGTAATTTTCCTTTCATAAATAACTTCACCCCTCTTTCTGTTTGTTGAAGCCTCATTAGTCTGGGGGCTGTGTACAATAATCTCATTAGGCTAGACTAGTGTTCCGTATGTATTGCAAGGCAAAGAGGCTTTGCGAATACGACGGAACAGCTAGGTATATTAATAAATTCTATTCTATATAATATTACGTTTGATATTTTTGTTTTATAATACTCTTGAACGTAATACAGAGTCTATAAGAGAAATTTGTACTTTAGGGTTAGTACATAATACTTTTATGTCTATGGTACTGCTAAGTTAATAGAACTTTATATACACTCTCACGCCTTTATCTCTCAGGAGTAAAGCAGAGGTCATTATGTCAAAATAAGTTTGATATAATGATTTATGATGTTTACTTTGAGTATTACACATTTGAAATAAAACTATGTTTACGGGTTCTATCGTTTATGGTCAGCTGTGCGGTAGCGACTACGAATAAACCCCTACTTTGCTCGTGGATGTCGTAAAAGACTGATGCCGTTTGGTCAACAATTACATTCCCAAGTAGGGTTGATGTCTGGCAGGCGGTCGGTCATAATACTATTGGCAATAATTTTTACAATATTTACTATGAAAGAAGAGTACATATTGTATCGACCCCAAGTAATTGGCATAAGTGTAAGAGAATTATATCATTTATGATCACGGGAGGACTGGTCCTTCTGTAACCGGCGCGTCTTTGAGTGCGTGCGTTCGCGCAACAGGGCGTGCGTACATGTGTACAAATATATGTATGTATAGATATGTATTTATATTACAATATTACTCTCTAAATAGTAAACTACTAGTCACCTCAGATATAGAGGTCTCCCGTGATAAGAGCCTGCCTAAAGCAGCTACGTCCTGCGAGATATAGCTGCGCGCGTAGTCCGTATGTCCAAAGACACCAAGGTAGAGTGCGCGTGCGCTCGTGCGTGCGTGCGTGTGTGATTTTGCGTGCGTTCGTGCAACAGGACGTGTGTGCATTTGTACTAATTTATGTATGTGTAGATGTATTTACATAAAACGTAATTGTATTAAGAGGATAATGTGTAATAAATGCCTAGCGTTTGATATATCTTTATGTATTCTGTAAATTATTGCTTAATTTGAGTTCCACATACTGTCTTTTAAACGAATCGAATCTAAAGTTGTTCAAAATAAACAATACATGCATACATACATACACACACACATACATACATACATATCATCACGCTATATCCCTTGCAGGGTAGGCAGAGACAACAGAGTGCCAGAGAACTCTATCCTTGCATACTTCACTCGCTTCCTTAACATTCATAATTCTCTACATACACGCTCGCCGGTTTCGGAGTCGCTTGACTCCACCTTCCTTCAGTACGTGACCAATCTGGTCTAGGTAAGTTAGTCTCGGTCTCCCCCGGTACCTACATCCTTCCACTTTGGCATTGTATATCTTCTTAACCAGACGTTCGTTCGGCATTCTTCCCACATGTCCGAACCATCGGAGAATTCCCTTTCGCATCTTTACACCAATACACTCTTTCATACCTACTCGCTCTCTTAATATAAACAATACAATTATATAATTATATTTTAAATAATTAACTGCATATAATAAAATATATGATAAAGTATAAAATCTATAAAATAAAATATAATTAATTAAATACAATACTATTAAACTTCTTACTATATTCATTATATCTTGATATTATCTTGAACCTGTTAATAAAGAATCTCATACATTGAAAAACTTTAATAGCAAAAACTTGTATATAATTAAATGTGTTAACATCTTGCACCTCGACATATATTTATAACATATCTCAATATATATATATATATATATATATATATATATATATATATATATATATATATATATATATATATATATTACGCGTCACGTTGTTTGTCCGCGGTGGACTCCTAAAGTACTTAAATGATTTTAATCAAATTTGCACAGCATGTGTAGTTAGATTCAACTTAAAAGATAGGAGTGCTTCCATCTCAATTTATAGTCGCAATATTATTTTATTGCAAAGTATTTTATTTGACTGACACAATGATCTGTTATCTCCAAACGATTCTAACAGATGGCGGTATCTGTTGACTGGGTTGCGTAAGTACTTAATAGATGGCGCTATGTTAAACATACAAACGTTTCATATAAGCTACAATTTATTAGCATAACTACCATGCGTTACTGAGGCTACTTTAGCCACAGCAACGCGTGGCCGAGTCTGCTAGTTGTATACCTATATATATATATATATATATATATATATATATATATATATATATATATATATATATATATTTCCATACGACTACTTTTGTTGACCACTTTATTTGTCATATTATTAGTAGTATATTTATATAATGCAATAGACTAAAAACTAAATCTATTTGTGAAACAACATAACTATTGAAATAAAACTACTTTTACGGATTCTATCGAGTTTGTATTTGATTTTTAATTGCCCGACGTTTCGAACACTTTACAGTGATCATGGTCATGGGAAGACTGATCACTGTAAAGTGTTCGAAACGTCGGGAAATTAAAAATAAAATACAAACGCGATATAATCCGTAAAAATAGTTTATTTCAAATGTGTAGCACTCGCATAAACATCAGAAATCATTAAACATCATAACATTTATTTTCTTATTAAGCTAGTTACCATTAAACTAGTTACCGTTAAGCTAGTTACTATTAAGCTAATATCCATGCGGTGACGTAAAAATAATACAATTCACCACCCCCTATCTTACACGTCGGTGACCGTAAGAGACGTCCAAGGGATATAAAACGCATATAACATTTAAGCAAGAGAACGAAAATTCGAAACTAAACCCTTTACCAACACGTCTGACCAGCGTGGTATAGAGGAGACTAAGACGATGAAGCTTGTTGCATTTGATTTTTATTGATTAGACAAAAAAAATCCGTGTGGTGACGGAGTAAGAATACTATTCACCACCCCATATCTTACCTGTGGGTGATCGTACGAGACGGGATATAAAACGTATATAACATCTATGCGAGAAAAGGAAAACTTGAAACAAAACCCTATACCAACATGTCTGACCAGCGTGGTATAGTAGGTTCATTTCCCTCCCATTACGGAGGAGGCCCGAGGCCAACAGTGAGACATTTATGGGCTGTAATGATGAATGATGAGACAAAAAAAAGCAATTGGCTGATGTGACGTCAACGTTACCATCTTTAGATTAATCTGTATGTTTTAAATAAATATCAATGTGCGAGAAAGGATTAGAATATACCTACCTTAATAACTTTAAGAGTTTGAATCTTCTCTTGCGCAATTTTTGAATAATGTACATTTCTTTTTAAATTTACAAGCGTTATTTTATAATCTAAATCAGTTATCATCATTATCCTGCTCATACCTCAATTACTTGGGGTTGACGCAATATCTACAGCTCTTCCATAGTATATATTGTAAAAGTTATTGGCAGTAGTTTTATGACCGACCGCCTGCCTGACGTCAACCCTCCTTGGGATTTTGATTGTAATTGATGTACTAGATAGAGCAAGTGGATGAATTTGTAATTATTTAATATTTCGATAATAGTCAAAAATCAAATACTGATTTAAGTGATTTACCTGAATCTGTTTCAAATAAATTGTATTAATTAAAAAATAATATTACGAGTACAAAGTGCTTAAAATCCGATAGAAAAATAAATTGTATGTAAAACATTCGTAACCGTTTTTACCTCTACGTACTTTTTTAACCTACAGTATTTTTTATTTGACATATATGTCAGATGGAGATACTTATAAGACATCACAGTTAATTCAGTCTAACTAATTATCATAACAAGAAATTGTCTGCTACATTTACTGACCGCTAAAGGATATTTACTTTATCTAGCTTTAACAGATGATATGCAAGCCAGGACAGTATAGAATGGCTTACCCGGCTATGTCTAAGACCAAGGTGATAAACCTGAGTTATGATATGACGTCCTAAGATAACAATAATATATCGTTGCTCAATACCAACGATATTTTTTCACACACAAAATAAAATTACGAGAATAGTTACATACATATCATCACGCCATATCCCTTGCAGGGTAGGCAGAGAGAACAGAGTGCCAGAGATCTCTATCTCTGCATACTTCACTCGCTTCCTCAACATTCATAATTCTCTTCTTCTCTTCTCGAGAATAGTTAATATTGTCATTTCTTCCCCGTCCATTTAGGTACATATATTCCACTTTTCGGGAAGGCCCTCCTTACATGCAAAGGGAAATTGGTTTCATATGCCATTTTAACCATGCGTTGGCATAGGGTTCTAGTTCTAGTTTTTATTTTCACTTTACTTTTTAGTTTAATCTTTCTATTTTTAATTTGTTTTTAGCTGTAAGGTTATATTTGTTCGTATGTTTTTTATTGGTGTAAAAGTATTATGACGATCAGATAATTTGCGTTGTCTTTGTACCCATATCATCTCTCTCCAATTTTAATGCGATAACTAGTTACATAGTTGACGCGTTGATTTTCAACTTAGCTTTATTTGAAAACATCTTAATACCAAGCAGTATTAGATATAATGTTCTTAATAACATTAAGAATCAATTTTGAAGACCATTAAAATATTGACGACACAAATGGCGTTGTGGTTGAAATACCAACTTACCGTGTTAGTGTCACGGTTTCGCTTCCTACGAACAACAATACTTGTGATACATAAAAAAACAATTAACTGAACAACAATTTGCCAGTGTCATTAAAATTTTGTAAACTAGGTATTGGGGGTGATTTTTTAATTCAACTTTCTTTTTTATTTTCGGTTCCATCGTGAAATTTTGTTGCAAGTACCCAAAAAAGAATTCCCTAAAAGTTTGGGCCCTTAATATTAATACGATTAAGTCCTCGATCAAGGCGTGTAAAGATTTCCCATTAAATAAACACGGAAACTCTGATTATTTATCTTTTAATTTCTATAGCTCAGTGGTATTTCATATATTTCATAGCACGGCTTTTTTGTAGAATTGAATGCTCTACAAAAGTGTCCATTGCTGCCATATTTAACTACTAACTATAAAATATTGATTTTTATAATATTATATTTATATACTTTTAACTTTTGCAATATTTTTTTTATTGCTTATTGTGGCAAACTAGCAGACAGCACACCTGATGGCCTGATGCTAAGTGTCACTGCCGCCGATGGACCTTTGTCAATGGTATAGCTAGGCCATTGTCTACCTATACAAACCCTGAACCCACCCCAGTTGGGCTTCCGGCTCTCTCACTCACCGAACGAAGCGCAATAGCACATTGCCATTACTCATACGTCGATCTTCTGCGAGAGTGTGGTACTACCCCGGACGGACCGGACAGTTCTCTGTCTACTACTAATATTATTTTTTAATTAACCAATATTAATTTTTGTAATATGTAGGAAGTCCTCTTCATTGCAAAAGTTATTAGCAATAGTTTTGTGAACGTCCGCCTGCCTGACGTCAATCCTTCTTGGGAATGTAATTATTGATCTAACGGCATCAGGTGGATTTGGCCCAAATTGATACAAAGCTCTTAGTTTTTACACATTGTATTATTCATAGCCATTATCACACAACAGCTTGCCTAACATATAGGTACTTTATTAATTTTTAAATCAATACTAAATACATTTCAAAACTCACACTCAATATGTACGTAAAATATAAAGAAAAAGCTTTTAATTGATAAATTTGTCGCTGCGTTAGGCGAAAATATGATACATATCGCGATTAATATAACAGGAAAAGGCTTTTATTTCATAATTTTATACATTGAAGAAAGCTTTTTCTGTATAATTCATAATAAAATTTAATGTAGTTAGATAAGAAATGAAAATAAATCTCGAGAGATATTATCATAACTCGAATGTAATTTTGACAACGCTCAATGCCAGCATTTGCGTTTCTAACGATCGTACCCTTTTACATGTAACCTTAACGCATAAATACGGATATTTTGAGTACCTACACGTTAATTGACTTTCATTCAATTTAATGAAGTTGTCGATATAAGTATCGCAAACAACACATTAGTAGCTAAAACATTTCGTAAAAGCATTTTTCATTCAATTAATTCAATGTTGTTAATGAAACAAGCCTGTTATAGAACGATGTTTTTTTTTGTGTTAATTAAAATACCGGTGCTCTAGCGACAAATTTCATTTATTTCTGGTAGTTATATATAAGCTTAGCGCGTGGTTATGGTTGAAGAATATGCAGACTTTATCGCTACTTGTCTGCTTTTCCATTGGAGCCGTAAAAGCCAGTTCAGGGATCACCACCTATCATCAGTTTGGCGAATATCGTTCCCTCTTGGAAAGCCTATGTGCGATTTTTATAGGCTGATGAAATCAAATACTTATATTTTTAATTCACTATATAGCCGATGTAAATGGACAACATTCATGTACCATGTAAACATTGAGTTTATCGCCTTTCTTTATCAATTTACATATTTCAATGGAATCGGAGAATAGATGTGTTAAGATAAAAGACGAAAAAGGACTTTCGAGGTGCCTATAGCTGGTTTATCTCTGGTTTTATAAAAATGGCAACAAGTATCTTAACAAGTTTAAATAAAGGCTGTGAAGGATCGGTAAAATGTTGATATTGTTACTCAGCCCTTTGCGCTTGGCATATAACTAAATTTAGATTTTACTATTTTGTATATTTGTGATGATAACCAGATTGACACAAAATTTGTTTTCTTTTTTCGATACTCGAGTAACATAAATCTATGTAGTGAAATGAACTGTTTCAGAATCTCCACTTAAAGTTTAAGTAACGAGCTCACATACCAAGTGTCATGACCTTCAATTCTCGCGTGAAGAATAATTAATTTATGTGAACCACAAAATACTTTATTTTTCTGAGGTTAACTTTGTGTTACTAGTGGTCCGTTCAATAGGGGGAAAGCTTATTATATCCATTAGTGGACACGGAAGGGTCCATAGAATGCTGTATAAACTCTTCAAGTAAATTTAAAACACCAATTGCGATCTTCAACTAGCGTACTAACTGTGGCTATTATTATACTATCCCTGTTTTCGAGGACTATATCCAAGAATGAACTTCGACAGGTTAGCTTACCATTAATAAAATTGATTTTGATTTACGTATTTATGAGTATAACTAGCTTCACTTATTTCACACACGTAATTTATGAACGGGCCCTATGATGACCGAGTAAGAATACTATTTACGACCTTTCGAATTGTCTTTTTTTTTTGGTGGACTATGGATGCGTCTCGCCCCGCCAAATCGGTCCGGGGTGACGGAAAGGCAGTGCTTGACTCCATAGACCCATCGTAAATCTCCGCTCTCTTCGCCGTGCGAGCGGACCACCGGTACCCGATTTTTGTCTTCGGTGGCCCGCCCGGCGATTTACCCTCACGGGTTCCTCTCGTCGACGCCCCGAAGATTGTCGGGGCGTCGCCCTCACGCGGTGGCCTCACGTCGGGTGACCGGACAATTCCCCGGTCCAATCACCCGAAGGCTCGGTTAGGGCGGCATCAGGCGCAGATATTCGAGCCTGCGCCACCCCGGCCGCTGACGGCGGCCCGGGTCACGGGAATCCTCCCGGACTCGTTCCACCGCCTCCTTCCGCGAGATGACAGCCTCGCAGAAGGCGGCGACCGCGTCCCAGTTCCTGACGCTGTCGACCATCGTCCTCGCGACAGCCAGCAGCGTCAGGTCGGCACCGATAACAGCGACGAGGTCACGGCGCTGCCCGATCCAGCTCAGACACACCTCCAGCGTATGTTGCACCGTGTCCTCGTCACTGCTGCAATGGTGGCAGGCCGGAGTCCATTCCCTATTCGCGACCGTGTGCAGTTACAAACCGAAGCACCCGTGCCCCGACAATACCTGCACCAACCGAAAGGAGAGGACTCCGTGCCGCCGCTCCATCCACTCCATCAGTACGGGCCGGAGGGCTTCAACGGTAACAACACCGTGTCTAGGCCTCTCCAGCCGCGTAGCCCAACGGGCGACGACTTCTCGGCGGGCGTCCTCGCGCCAGGTGGCTATCTCGTTGAACGATAGGGAGCCACCCTTGTCGCACATTGTGATAACCCGCCGGTAGAGGTCGGAGAGCATCTCCGCCTCTAGGTCCCACGGGAGTGTCCCGGCCAATAGGCATGCCGCCTCGGTAGACACCGTGCGGTACCCTCGAATGGCTCTGACCGGCATGGCTCGCTGTGGCCTCCACAGTACAGCCCTGAGCTGGGCGTTCAGAGCCCTTGCTCACACGGGTTTGCCGTACAAGGCCATTGAGCGGATCACCCCCGCATACAGTCGTCGGCCTTCGAAACTGGGTCCGCTCACGTTCGGCATGAGCCGAGAAAGGGCGGACGCCGCGCCGACCAGCCGGGGAGCAATTTGACGGAAATGCTCCCGGAACCACCATCGCCCGTCGAGCACCAGACCCAAGTACCTCATATGGGCCTAGATACTGATATGTGAGTTGACGACTAACGAGGCGCCGATGGGCAGCCTCACACGGGGCCCATGGAATAAATGGGTCTTGTTTAGGGCCACCCTGAGCCCCAGCGCCTCAATTCGCCTGACCATCTCCTCGGTGCCGAGAGTGGCCAGGCTCGGCACCTCTTCGAGTGTCCTGCCCCGGGCTATGACGAGCGTGTCGTCAGCATAGCATATAACGCTCAGCCCGGGGAGGAGACTCCTTCTCAACGCCTAGTCGTAACCGATGTCCCACAGAGTCGGCCCCAGAACCAACCCCTGCGGAACACCACACGACATGGGCGTCCACTCCATGGAATCGGAGCGGCTCCCTGATGCAGCTGAATGGCAGACTATTGAATGCGTTGGCAATGTCCAACGACACCGCCAACAGCACTCCTTTGCCGGCGACAGCCTCCGCGGTCGTCTGCCTCAGGCGTAGCAGGGCCCCGATGGTCGAACGCCCCCTCCGAAACCTAAATTGAGCGTCAGACAGATCGGTCCCCACCTCCTCCAGGTGCTAGACGATGCGGGCAGCGAGGACACGCTCCAGCAGCTTACCCACATCGTCAAGGAGCACGATGGGCCTGTAGGCCGACGGCGAATCCGGAGGCCGTCCCGGCTTTGGCAGGAGAACCAATCTCCCTTCCTTCCAGCACTCAGGGAACTGTCCAGATGTCAGACAGGCATTGAACAGTTGCCTGAGGCGAGGCTCGAAGTGCTCGAGGAGCGACGTCAACACCTGGACTGGTATTCCGTCCGGGCCGGGGGCCGTGGTGGCGGAACGAATCTTCGCCACAGCCGCCCCCACTTCCGACTCCGTCACGGGCGGAACACTCTCGTCGGCCTCCCGGTCTTGATCTGGCGAAGCCATGACCGGGGGCGTGTGTCCCGACTGCCGTGGAAACAGCTCCTCGACCACCCTACGGAGGAAGTCGGGCTGGAGGGGCTCGGTGAGGAGGGGCCCTGCGTGCGAAGCTTGTTCAGCGACGTGCGATACGGACGACCCGAGTGGTCACGGTCGAGACCGTCCAGCATCTCCTGCCAACTTGCACCCTTGGCAGCTCGGATGGCCAGCCGAAAGGCAGTCCGCGCACTGCGGTACGCCTCGTACAGCTGGCCCTCCCGCTCAGCGTCGCGGTGACGCCGCCGGCTGCGGGTGTAGGAACTTCGGGCACTGATACATGCCGCACGAAGGTCCACCAGTCTTGGGGACCACCAGTAGACCCCCTGTCTCGGAGGTACCGCCGCACTCTGGGCATGGCCGCATGGCAGATCTGCGTTAACGCACCGCGAATGCGGACAGCCTCAGCGTCCACTCCGTCCGCTGGGGGTGGTAAGGACAACCACGTGTGAACGATGGCCGCCTCCGCCAGTAGGTCCCTATCAAGACGACCCACAGCCCACCGCGGAAACGCGGGAGCTCCGTCCGCCCTGTGACCCCTACTGGGGTCCCGGGTGAGGCCTCCAACCGGATATACCGGTGGTCCGACAGGGTCTCCGCCTCCTCCAGGACACTCCAGTACCTCACCCGTGGCGCGACAGCGGGGCTAGCGAACGACAAGTCCACTATCGACCCGCCGTGCTGCCGCACACACGTGTTCACTGAGCCCCTGTTAAGAACACAGAGGCCCAGTGAAGCCGCCCACTCAACGACCACCCGCCCGCGGTCGTCCGTCATAGAGGACCCCCACGCCGTGGATTTGGCGTTGAAGTCCCCCAGAACCAGGACGAGGCCCGGTGCCAGTCGCCGTATCGAGGCCTCCAGGTTGGTGAGGGAGGCCCCGAAATCGTCCATTCTCCTAGTAGGGGAGAGGTATACGCTGTAGAGCGTGACCCCTCCCCACTCCGCCGCGACAAATTCCTCGCCCCTATTCAAAAGGGACAAGGACGGGAAGTGCCGCTGCGTTGAGATGACGATTGCCGCAGTTCCGTTTCGGCTGACCACCCAATAGGGGCGATCAGGCACGCAGTACAACTAGTCGAGTCGAGTCGTCCAGACCCGCGATGCGCATTTCGGCGCACTTGACGGGCCTGGCGATCTTGATGCCACCCTCCTCGGCGAACAAACCTCGCAGCTTTTCCGCTACGCTGTCAGCCGTCTGGCCGCCCTCGGCCCCAGGTAACTCGAGGATTCGAACCCCTGTCCGGGTCTTGCGGGTCCTGGCTTCGACGTCTCCAATATCATGAGACGTCTAGCTCCCGCCGGGCCTTCCTCAAGACGGTCTCGTAGCTGAGGCCCTTCTCGGCCGCCTCAGGCAGCACAGTGATTACCACTGCGGCTGTCTTCCGCGGCTTGAGCCCCTTGCGCGGCCTCTTCTTCTTGCTGTCGCCAGCCTTGGGAGCGGAGACCTCAGCAGCGCGTTTGGCCTCCGCTCTCCTTTTTTCTTCTGTCGCGCTCGGCTACCTGCCAACCCTGTTCGGGTGCGGCAGTCGTGCCAGACGCGAAAGACCTTGTCGCAGCCTCGCTAGTCGTCGCCGGCGGTGTCGCTGCGGGCGGCGACGCCTGCGGTCCGGCAGGAGCCGGCGTTGTCTTCCTCCTCAGGGCAGGTCCCTTCGGAGCAGGGCCGGGGCCTTTGGGCTTAAGCCCAGCCGCGGACGCGGCGTAACTCCCCACGCGGCCACCCTGACAAAGCAGCGGGGCGGGGGCTGATGCCACATGCGGCCGCTTGTCCGCGGCGACAGGCGGCCGAATACGTGGTTCTGGAGGCAACCTTGCCTCCAGAACGTCCACGCGCGCATCGACTAGTTTCCCAACTGCGTCGATGATTTTGCGCAGGGCCTCGTCCGATAAGCTTCCCACCGCAGGAATCGGGGTCGGCTCAGCCTCTTCAGCGGCGCCTGGCGGCTTTGGCGCCGTAGGGACGGCCTTCGCTGCAGGGACGGCTTTCGCTGCAGGGACGGCTTTCACCGCAACGGCTGCGCCAGCGCCAGCCGGCGGTGCGCGCTCTGCAGTGGGAGGCGTCTTTTTCGCCACGGGGACGGGTGTGACAGTCACGCCATCGCCCAACGTCGTCGGCACCGCAGCGCGAGGCGGCTTTGGCGCTGTAGCGGCCGCTGAGCAGCCGGCCTTGGCCGATGGCGCAACTGGCGCAGAGGACACAAGCCGCGCCATTTGCACCTTCAGGTTGGTCCTCCTTGTTCGTCACGGTCGCCACCGGGGTCTTTGCTGCAAGACGTACTGACGACCTGGCGGGGGCTTTAGCAGCCGGCCAGCTATCCTCCTTGAACGGCCCTGCGGGAATATCACCGCCCTCGTCTATTCTAGCGGTGGATCCGCCGCCCTCGTCTTCAGACGGCTCTGCGATATCGCTGTCGCCCTCGTCCGTCGACGGCTCTGCTGCGAGTCTACCGCCGTACTTCTTCGCTTCAGCGGCGGCAGCCTCCCTGCGCGCTCGCCGCTCCTCCATCCGCCTTTTGAAGCTGGAAGCCTGCTCCCGGCTCTTCCTGGGCGACTTCCGCTTCGCTTTTTGGGCCTCCATGATTTGTGCTGGGCCCTCAGCGGACGCCTCAAGTCCCGAGGACGAGGCGTCGCTTTGGTCAGTTTTGCGTTGGCGTGATCGGGCTTTGGGGTGAGAATCGCTATGATCCCCGTCTTTAATTTAGTTTAATTTTTGAGTAACCATAACGAATCCCACGAGTATGTGTGATACTATTGCGTCGACCCGGGCAGAGATCCCTTTACTCGGGCAAGCCTACATTTACCAACCAGGGGGTCAGCCAGTACCCTGGCTGGAGCGTGCTAACGACAGAACAACCCATCTGCCATGCATCTTCTCGCCTCACGCCAGAACCTAAGATTCTGGGTGATTTCCGAATTCGAATGTACATTCGAAATTCTTAATAGAGGTTGTCTTCCTCACGGTCCGGGCGGTTAAGCCAAGACCCTCGCTCCTGAAACTAAGACAAGCAAAGAATCAGGTTTACGATTTGTCGACGGTGGCACATGCCTGCCCAGCACTCAAATGTATGAGTGACGGCTCATAGAGGGCTAGGAGCGAATCAGGACTTCCCAAACACCCCTTGTTCACCACCCCCTTAGCGCCAGATATTCGCTACGGGAGACAATCCTACAGAATGATCTGGGGGACTGCCGCCCGCACCCAAGGTACACCACGCGGAGGTTTCTGGCATCGTACCCCATTTTTCATCTTGTCTACGGCTGTCGTAAAATACGTCTAAGGGACATAATACCTACAGATAATAATATCTAAGAGAAGGTAAACTCAAAATAAAATCCTATATCAACCCGTCTAACCGGCGTAGTATAGTAGGTCAATTTTCCTCCAATTATGACAGAGACACGAGCTCTGAGGGACTTATATAACCTAAGATGATAACTATAAACTTAGGATTACATTACGACTTTAGCATAAACAGGAAACAAGATATTAATAAGGCAATTTGCATATGAGTTAACAATGTAGTGAACATAACAATTAATGATCATCTTAAAACATGCCACAGTGTCGGCGATGAGTTATTTTGACGGCTGCGACATTCGCTGAATGAATGAACAGATAAAACGGATGGGATCACAAATGAGCTAACAATACAACATAGATTAATGAAATATATCACAGAGTAAGTAGCTTACAATTGATATGATTTTAATATCATTTTTATCATCATTTAAGTTTATATACGTTCTACTGCTAGGCTCGAGCGTCCTCCTCAATGTGAGGGGAAATTGATCTATTATACCACGCTGGTCAGACGGATTAGTAATAGTTTTATTTCGAGTCTTTCATTCCTTGCATAAATGTTATATGCATATTATATCACTTAGTCGTCTTTTACGATAGCCACGAGTGAAGAAGGAGTGGTGAATGGTATACTTACTCCGTCACCACATGGAATATATTTAGATTTTATCAACAGTTTTACTTTTTCTTTATTAAAAGCCAGTCTGTTCTAAGAAAATAGTCCTTGTATTTTACAAACATTATTAAAGTACGACCAGATCCAGAACAACAATTTATTAGTCGCACAAACTATGTACTGCGTGGAAATTGAATTCACGACACTAATACGGTAGATTCATATCTTAACCGACGTAGTGGTTCTCTCTGACTTTATCTCTGGGATTGGAAAATAAGAGTGAGCAGATACACATTTCGCATAAGTGTTCCTTAATACAAACACGCGATTGGCTAGTGATTTTATTAGATATGTAAAAATAATTTAATAATAATATAATTCATTGCAGTATTTTCTTAACAGCTCTATCTGGCTTATCTCATTCAGTCATTCAAATTTTATAACTACTCTGTACGTACAATCTACGCATTGACAGCAACTCATAAAATGTCCTCGCGACAATGGACTTAGGACAAGTGATGCGTCCGGGCAACGCGATTCGTTGTCACGCCACACACGGACCTACCATTTGCACTTCAATGCATTTGCATCTTTGCACCGTGGGAACGATGTAAAGATATTCGGCAATGAATATAAAACACCTCATAAAAATAATAGAATATCTTATAGGAATGTTTTCAACAGTTTATTGAGAATCAATTTATAATAAAAAGATTTGCTTAGTATTATTGAATCTTTACTGAATTTAAATAACATTATAAGAATATGAACAGGAGTATTTTGCCTCGTCTCTTCTCATGGTAGCTGGAAAATATAATAGGTAATGATTTTATATTGTGTTGGCCACAAATACCTTAATTACACAATCATTTATGCAGTGCTACGAGTTTATTTTTTAGTTCAGATATGCGCGGATATCTGAACTAATGAAACAAATCCAATAATGGTAAAAATAATAATAAATAAACTTTATTTTTACGGATTTTAATTTTCTGTTTCTCTCGTTAAAGAAAGTTCATAGAACTTATGATCTAAGGAGGACTGTGTTGGATTCATCAACGGCTCCCTGCAACTTTGAGATGTTATCAGTCCACCTAGTGGAAAGTCGTCTTACGCTCCGCGTCGTTTGTGGTCACCATTCGAGAACCTCTCTTCTCCAACAATTGTCAGTTCAACGAGAGGAAAACCTCAGTTGAATCAATTGCTCAATTTGGACTTTTGGCGGGAATCTGAAAATATCATGTGGTGATCTTGTATTTTATTCGATATCTTAGTGTTTTAACGTGTTATATTAAATCATTTTGATGGCATTTTATTTAATTGGATGCCACGGGACTGCTGGGATGTAGTGAATATCATATTAAAGTGCTTTATAAAGTTTTATTGTCCATCAAAATTCCCACAAGATACCATTAACAGTGTGGCCATAGCACTGTTGATGGCGACTATTTGACTTACTGACGAACAATGACTAACCTGAAGAGACTAAGAACGTGAAGATAATTATAACTCGATACTGGCAACAATGGCTCGTGTAAGTAGCTGATTGCGAATACATAAAAAGAAAAAGAACCTCAGAATATAAAATAAAAGTGGAAGTAATTTACCTATTTACGTACACTTTTTATTAGACGTGATATGTACCTGACGTACATAGTTGTAGGCTAAGTGCCGTTACTGAATCATTACTTAACGAATAAATCGGATATCACTAGAAACAGCGTTAGTATTCACAAACGTATACCATCATCAATAACAACGCAGATTTATTTTAAAATTATTGTTCATCCAAAAAAAATCATCAAAGAACTCAAAATACAAGACGCATCGCCACCCGTCCGGTTTATTTTAAATAATAATGAAATAAACTTAAGCACCAGGAAATAGTTCGTTTGGGATTTGTGATAATATATGATTAGCATTCAAAACGGAACGCATACATACTTCCACTATGCGTAACATCAGGGATGTCTGATTAAAATCTGTAGATAGATTAATAAAAAACTAAATAAATTTCAGCCATTTTTAACCTGTCTTGTATTCCTTTTTCCGTTTTTTTTTCCGTGTGGTGACGGAGTTAGAATACAATTCACCACCCCCTATCTTACCGGTAGGTACGAGACGACTAAGGGTTATAAAACGCATATAACATCTATGCGAGAAAACTCGAAACAGAACCCTATACCAACACGTCTGACCAGCGTGGTATAGTAGGTCAATTGACCTTCCATAATGGAGGAGGCCCGAGCCCAACAGTAGGACATATATGGGCTGAGATGATGATGAGATGAATTTCTTTTATTATGTAAAGCTTATCTTTTCTGTAAAATGCTTTAATCATTCATTTTTGATAATACGTTAAATTTGAAATAACGAATTACTATTTCTTCAGCCTGTAATATGCTAATATAGGGCACAAGTCGCCCACACTTGAGTCTTTGTACTTTCGTAATGATTGTATTTGCAACGTCAAGGACGTCTACGTTTGCTACTGGTAGGACCACGCTGTTGACAGTTCTCTGTCTACTGTCCCGGGCCGGTATATCCGGGATAGTATCACACTCTCGCAGAAGATCGACGTCTGAGTAATGGCAATGTGTTATTGCACTTCATTCGGTGAGCGAGAGAGCCGAAAGCCGTAAGTTTTTTTTTTTTTTGGGTGTGTCATAGTTGTTAGCCTTAGATGTCTATGACGACTTTACCCGGACTGTGGATGAGCGCTGAGAGCTCTCAACCCGAGCCGCAGGAAGCGGAAAAAGGGGTTTATATTGGTAAGCTTAGCCTTATACCCTTGGTATTGCAAAGGTCCATCGCCAGCAGTAACACTTACCATCAGGTGTGTTGTTTGCTCGTTTGCCACCATAAGCAATAAAAACAACCTCCTTTGGAAAGATTTAGCGACATTGTGTAGTCTTAATCTCTCATCACAAATAATGATATTATCTGAAATAAAGAAACAATTAATAAAAGCTATCTTATGCCTTTTTAACATTTAAATTAATATAAAAAACGTATATTTGTTATTTTTATAATGTCTTACATTTCTGAGAATAATATGTCATAGTTCCGTGAGAATAGTCATTGTAACATTGTAGTAGCTTCTTGCAATATGTATTCAGAATACAAAATTAATGGGACGTCTGGAGTCCGAATTGAAACCGGCTATATAAAAATTCTGTTTTTAAATAATATTAACTAGTATGTGGAAGGATGTAGGTACCGGGGGAGACCGAGACTCACCTACCTAGACCAGATCGGTCATGTACTGAAGGAAGGTGGAGTCAAGAGTCTCCGAAACCGGCGAGCGTGTATGAAGAGAATTATGAATGTTGAGGAAGCGAGTGAAGTATGCAGAGATAGAGTTCTATGGCACTCTGTTCTCTCTGCCTACCCTGCAAGGGATATGGCGTGATGATATGTATGTATGTATGTAAATAGTATGTTGAAATATTACTACAGCGTTTATAAGTTGTATGTTAACGAATAATACAATCAAAATTTATAATTTGTGTAGTTGATGACCATCATTCTCCTACTCTTACCCCCATAGTTGGGGTCGATACAGTATGTAGATACTCCTATTTCATAGTACATATTGTAAAAGTTATTGGCAATAGTTTTATGGCCTGTCAGAAGTCAACCCTCCTTGGTAATGTAATTGTTGACTAATCGACATCAGATGGAGTTGGCCCAGGCCGTTATAAGGCTCTTAGTCGTCTTTCACGACATCCACGAGCAAAGTAAGTGTTGGTAGTATTCTTAGGCGCTACCACACAGCTATTAAATTATAATTTGTATGGTAAACAATAATAATTCAATTCTCTTTATATTCGTGGATCTCGTATGGCATGATAAAAAAAAAACATAAATTGAAAACTTAGATTTTTTTGTTTTTATGCGAGGGTACTCTTTATAGAGGGTATCTTTATGATGATGATGATGACTCTTTATAGGTACGTCATCACCGGGCAGGATGTTATGCCAGACTCTTGATACAAACGACAGTCTACCTTTTTTTTTTTTTTGTTCACGCTGTGGAAATGCATTTGCGCACTAGCCCTCGCCGGTGACAGACGAGGGGGTGTGTGGGACTCGCCGGTCAGCTGGTTCGACCGAAATACCCACTAAAACCACAGCGGTCCCTTACGCGCTTTTACGGGATGCCGGAGAGATCGTCTATTGACATTCTATCCCCGACACCCCAACGCTAGGCCATCTGGCCACGTCCAGTCGACAGTCAAGGCGGCGGGTGGAGATGCGCGTAACGGCGCCTCCGCCTTCCTGCGACAGTCTACCTGCTTAAAGCTGTCAAAAACTCGTGCCCTTACGAGTATTTACTGCGCTCATCGCCTTAACACCCTTAGCAGATCTGGTTATCCATTACACTTTCGATTTCGATGGGAAATATTATTACTTATGCAAGTAGAACTTTATCTTGTTCTACTTCCATAAGTAATAATATTTCCCATAGAAATCGACAATTGTTTAAGGATAACGTACCTCTTACATTTCACTGGGAATTACAAAGGCAGACTAAGTGATTATGAGGAGAATGAATAAAAATACTGTCCCCGAGATACTTATACTTGTTTGGCAGGCTTTTGTTTGGATACACCCCGCCCGTTCTGTCCGGGAAGATAGCGTGTGGCCCCATAATGCGCCATTGGTATTGAGCTGGCCACTAGTACTGATTCCTTGACAGGCGTTGCCGACCCAAAGATAAATATACCTAAGGCCATCTGCGATTGTTAACTAGTTTGATGATCATGATAATTGAATTTGGCTTAAAGTGCTAACAGTGACGTATTTAATAAGGTTATTTATGGCCCTTTTCGTCAGCAACTAGGTGCATTAGTTTTAGGTAACACCTATGAAAATTTATGCAACACAGCATGATAATTGATGATATGTGATGATCAATTTATGTAACATTGATATTTAATCTGCCTTTTTTTGGGTAAGTTATGATATAGCTACACCCCGCTCGATCCATCCGGGGTCTATAAAATGTCCTCTCCTATAAAAAGGTCGACACCACGTACAAAATTTAATAACGTATCAGTCAAAAGAAAAGAGTAATTTTGTTACAATGGACTTTTAGAAAAAAAGTCTCGTTCATTGGAAATATTAAAATTGTAATTGAAAAAGCGTAAACGGAATTTTTAAGTTCTTATTAGAATTTCTACGTCCTAATGAGACCTTAATTTTTTTACGTTTAAAGTTACATAATATGTGGAGTATGTATATTATGGTGCGCCAACTTGGGCCGATAAAACTACTATAGACGCGGCACAGCAGTCAAGACACACATACCCGTGGTGCCGTACTGCTTCGCTTCTCGTAATACATCTTCTCGTTTGTTGCCTAATTAGTCCATTCTGTTTGATGTCTCTTTGCATAGAAGGGAAGTGGTATTTTGCCAACTCCTGTTTTCCTTTTTAATTAAATTTATTGCTGGTCCTAAGACAATTAAAAGAATTACCCGGGACTTCCTGAGCGTAAAACTTTGGTGGTATTTATAGTCACTATTGTGGATCTTCAATCACAGGAATGGTGACAACGTGTGACGCAATTATTCCTAGTAAAAAAAAATATATTTTTGATTGTTATTTTTTTGTTAAAATAAACAAGAACATTGCCAACCCTAAATAAAGCAATTAAATAAAAGTACCTACACATAAATTTACATGCATATTTGACAATGTTCAATATCCTATTGTTTAATCCGTATCAATATATTTATATCTTTTTGTGTCCAAGATATATTCTTACAATATAAAACGTGATATATTAAACGCGTTGAATATACAGCGAAATATAATGGTGGCAATATAAAGGCGTATATGCCCCAGCCAAATAGTTCGCTGCCTTAAAGAAATCGTTCGTGCTACTCAAATTAGTTTTAGTTACGCACGCTAGAAGTGCTGTTCGAAATCCAATACAAATTAGTCTCAATAACAATACGAATAATATATTCATATTCTTAAAGATGCAAAATTTCGCAAAAAGGAAATGCACAGGATTGAGGCAAAGTAAAAATATAATAGTGGAAACGTGACCGTGTCGATGGAGTAAGAATACAATTCACGATCCCCTATCTTACCCGTGGGTGATCGTAAAACCGATTATGGGATATAAATCGCATATATATGCAAGAGATCGAAACAAAATCCTATACCAAGACGTCTGATCAGCGTGGTATAGTAGGTCAATTTCCCTCTCATTACGGAGGAGACTCGAGCCCAATTGTGAGACATATATATATTATAATTAATATGTTTCTAATTAGTATGTCTCAAATTCAATACCATATTAAAACAAAGCACTATTAAAAGTAAAATCGCAAATTTTAAAATATCATCTTTTATTTTATATATAATAGATTACACAGATACTGATCCCCAAACACAACACAGCACTAGCATTCTCACACATACTCACATACAGTACACACTTCATACACCACATAAGTACCCTTAGCACATACACGCGTATTAACATGCGCGCTCACACGCACACAAACTATAATACTGTAACTATATGTAAAAAATATTAACCTTAAATTCTATTCAAATGTTTGCGAATTAATGCTCATTTACATGTATAAAATATAATCATCTTTCGGCTGAGCACTGTTTCCCATAATACAGGCCATGGCCTAGTTTGGGAAGGAGTTTCAGTATCTTTTGCAACAACCTTAAATTCTTTAGTTTTAAATTTTAGTGTGTAACTTTACTCTGTATCAAATAAACTTTTTTATTTATTTTATTTTATTATTTGATTAAAAAAAAATCTAATATCTACAATTCATTTGCTCAATGTGAATACAAAATTTTCTAAGGTATCCTTTAATCCTGTCATTCCAGATATTCGCTTGAAGGCTTCACAGTTACGTGAGCGACGCTAATCTTTTCGCAAACTTGAATTGCTTGTATTACCTACACAATATTAAAAGCCGTATATATATACGGCTAATATTACTTACTTTTATTAAATAGAATCAAGCATATTTTTTAATATTAGACTATCATCATCATCTTATCATCTCAGCTCATATACGCCCCACTCTTGGGCTCGAGCCTCCTCCGTAATGGGAGAGAAATTGACCCACCATACCGCGCTGGTCAGACGTGTTGGTATAGGGTTTTGTTTCGAGTTTTTTTTTTTTTTTTTTTTTTTTTGCATAGATGTTATATGCGTTATATATCCCTTAGTCGTCTCGAACGATCACCCACAGGTAAGATAGGGGGTGGTGAATTGTATTCTTACTCCGTCACTATACGTATAGATATTAGACTATACTTACAGTTTTTTTCTAACTTGAAAGGAGGATATAAATAATAATTATTTAGACTTGAAAAAATTTTTTATTATTTAAATTACTGAAATTTAGCATTTAATATGCTTAATTATTTATAAAACCCGATTACGAAGCGAAAACTGATGTCACAAGCGGGATTCGAACCCGCGCCTATTGGGATTCCGGCCCAATCGTCATTTTTCGCTTCGTAATCGGGTTTTATAAATAATTAAGCATATTAAATGCTAAATTTCAGTAATTTAAATAACAAGGTTGTGTCATCGTTTAATACAATTCTAACTGTAAAGTTTTAAGTATTAAGTCTATAACAATGTGTAAACATTGTCGGGTAGATAGCATACCGTCACCTTAAGACGTAAATATGATACGAAGCGAAATTTGTATGTCCTACAATAAGTCACGGTGGTGTAGTGGCGGCACGATTGGGCCGGAATCCCAATAGGCGCGGGTTCGAATCCCGCTTGTGACATCATTTTTCGCTTCGTAATCGGGTTTTATAAATAATTATTATTTATAATCTCTTGTAATTATCGCAGAATGAAGGATTCGTTACGTATACATTACGGGTATGTATTCATCTCAGCTCATATATGTCCCACTGTTGGGCTCCAGCCTCCACCGTAATAAAATTGATCTGTTAGTATTTGCTATGTACTTTATTATATCAGCTAGATTTAATTTATTACTTTAATAAACTTCACAGTTATTAAGCTATCAACCGCGTTATAATATTTATTTTATATCTTCTTAATATATATAAATTACGCGTCACGTTGTTTGTCCGCAATGGACTCCTAAAGTAATTAACCGATTTTAATCAAATTTGCACAGTATGTGTAGTTTGATCCAACTTAAAAGATAGGATATTCTCCTCAACTCAAACTCTTCCATCTCAACTTATAGTCGCAATATTATTTTATTGTAAATTATCTGTCTATTATTTGACAGTTACAATTATCTGTTGTCTCTAAATGATTCTAACAGATGGCGGTATCTGTTGACTGGATTGAGTAAGTATTTAATAGATGGTGCTATGTTCAACGTTTCATATAAGCTACAATTTATTAGTATAACCACCACGTGTTACTGAGACTACCTTAACCACAGCAACGCGTGGCCGAATCTGCTAGTATTTATATATATGTATGTGTACACATACACACATACATATCATCACGCTATATCCCTTGCAGGGTAGGCAGAGAGAACAGAGTGCCAGAGAACTCTATCTCTGCATACTTCACTCGCTTCCTCAACATTCATAATTCTCTTCATACACGCTCGCCGGTTTCGGAGACTCTTGACTCCACCTTCCTTCAGTACCTGACCGATCTGGTCTAGGTAGGTTAGTCTCGGTCTCCCTCGGTACCTACATCCTTCCACTTTCGCATTGTATATCTTCTTAACCATACGTTCGTTCGGCATTCTTTCCACATGTCCGAACCATCGGAGCATTCCCTTTCGCATCTTTACACCAATACTCTCTTTCATACCTACTCGCTCTCTTACGTTGTCGTTACGAATGCGGTCGGTCAGCCTAACTCCACAGATTTTCCGAAGAGATCGCATTTCGACCGCATTAATTTTACTTTCATACTCTTTTCTGCATACCCAACTCTCGCTTCCATACAGTAATATTGGGACAAGCACTGCGTTATGTATTGCTACACGTGCCTTCTGGCTGAGGTGGTGGCTGCCGAGAAGTTGCCCCAACGCTCCGTTCACTCTATTTCCCGCATTCACTCTTCGCTCTATATCAGTGGTGTACCTTCCGTCTCGGCTAAATCCACATCAAGATATACAAATTCATCCACTTGCTCTAGTACATCATTACCTATTGTTACTCTTACATCTGTTCTGGCTTCATCGCTTTCAAAGACCATTATTTTGGTTTTGCTCTCATTCACGCGTAGACCCCTTTTCTTACAATATGTATGTGTATATATATATATATATATATATATATATATATATATGTATGTGTGTATATATATATATATATATGTATGTGTTTATTTATATATTCTATACATAGTTAAGCAGTACACCTACAGCTACCGCTCTCTCCTTACATGTTTCCATCAAAAGGTTGCCTGGCAGAAATCGCTTTTAGCGATAAGGCCGCCCATTGCACTATCTCCACTTAGAATTGTTATTGTAAATGTATTAACTTAGGTGTGCAATAAAGTAGATATAAATAAATAAATAATGGGATGGAAATTTACCGATTCGAATTGAAATTGACAAGAAAATTGCCAAGGCGCAAACGAACGCCTTAGTGCAGTTTTTATTATTATTACTCACTAAATCATGTAAAAAATCAACTAATACTATTATACTAGTGTTAATGTACTGTATTGTCCGACCATGAACTTGATGTTCGCAGTCTATTGCAACATTCAATTACGCTCTTCATTGTTTTAATTTCTGTAAATGTATTCGTCAATTTGATAAAGCGGAACGTATAATTTTTAGTGTGAGAAACTTTTACTGTTATTGTAAATATTAAACAGGTCATATATGTCTCATTGTTGACCTTGAACCTTCTCTAATCATCATCATCATCACAGCCCATAAATAGTCCACTGTTCGCGCCTCATCCATGATGGCAGGGAAATTAACCGTCTGATCAGCGCGGTATAGTAACCGCGCTGATCAGACGTGTTGGTATAGGGTTTCGTTTCGAGTTTTCCTTCTCTCGCATAGATATTACATGCGTTTTATATCCCTTAGTCGTCTCTTACGATCACCGATGGGCAAGATATGGGGTGGTGAATAGTATTCTTTTGTCTTCTCGTGGTTTAGTAGATCAATTACTCTCCCATTATGGAGGAGGCTCGAGCCGAACAGTAGGACATATATGAGCTGAGATGATGATATTCCTTAGTAACTATTTTACGACACCTACGCGCAAGGGAAAAGAAGGGCAGGCATGCTGGGGTTAGAGAATTTTATTCTTACGCCTTCAGCACACAGAAAGATTGTTAATATCACCCATAATTTCTTGTGAGTTCACTTTGACTAGAATGTGTTTAAAACTTTAATTAAATGTTCTAACATTACTCAGCATTATGAATTACTTAAAACCTCAAAGGAGACTTTAGAAACTTACAATTAACACAAAGAATACGGAGAACGAGAACAATTAATTGTAAGTGACATAAATACTTGTTCCATTTGGTAATCAAACCCATGATACATTATATAATACATTAACCAATTGCTTCTTTGAGGATTACGCCAGCTGTACAATTATCTATAGATTTATTTCTGAGATAAAAGTATAAATTTATAATCAAACCCAAAATGTATCAATGTCCATAAGGAAAGGTCTTAGTAAAAAATAAACCCACTGATTTATTTTCACTTTCCTTTTTTTTTCTCTTGCGGTGGGCTATGGATGTGGTCGCGCCCCGCCAAATCAGTTCGGAGCGACAGAAGAGGCGACGCGGAAGCCCATAGACCAACTCTGCAAGAACTCCTTACGCTGTGCGAGCGGGCCAACGGTACCCGATCTTTGTCTTCGGTGGCTATTTTCACTTCCCTAACAATGAGAAAGAAATCTCGCGGTGTTGATAATTCGTTCTTCTTCCAAGATTGCTTGACCGTTTATGGTATTCTATGGCAGCATGCTTCCACCCTGGATGCAGAGCGTAATGTGGCCAAAAAATGGCCTGACAAAATGGCTATATTTATTAAAAAATATAGAAAGATATTTGCGTGATGACGGCGAAAGCATTTCCTTTCAAGCTACTGCATTAATTTCAGACGTTTAAGTTTTGCAATATAATACAGTTGCAGCAAGAGAAGGTAATCTTTAATAGAAGTAGGTTAAAAATCAACTTTATCAAAGATTTTATTTTTCCGTGTGGTGACGTAGTAAGAATACAATTCACCACCCCTGTCATTATAGTCCGCGTAAAGCTGTCAAAGCCATCTGCGGCTGACAGCTAAAAACACGAAAAAAAAAACCAACCCTGTCTTACCCGTGAGTGATCGTAAGAGACGACTAAGGGATATAAAACGCATATTTTTTTTTATTGGGACTAATCCCACCACACATTCCCACCATTGTAACTCCTGTAAGCCAGGATCCACAATGGTCACTATAAATGACACCGAGGTTTGACCCTCAGGCAGTCCCGGGAAATGATTTTAATTGTCTTGGAACCCGCAACAAATTTAATTAGAAAAGTTAATGAGGAGGAGTTGGAAGAATAAAACGCATATAACAAATATGCAAGAAAAGGAAAACTCGAAACAAAACCCTATACCAACACGTCTGACCAGCGTGGTGCAGTAGGTCAATTTCCCTCCCATTATGAAGGAGGCTCAAGTGCAACAGTGGGACAAACATATATGAGCTGACATGAGATGAAAGATTTAATTACATTATTAGTTTGTTACAAATAAAGTTAATAATCACCTAGCTTCATATGCGTCCCAATGCTGCGCTTGAGTATACTCCATTATAGGAAGGAAATTGACCTAGGTACTATATCAAGTTAGTAAGACGGGTTGATATAGGGTTTTATTTCGAGATTTTCTTCGCCTGCATCAATATTATCTATAATACTCCTTACTCGTTTTTTACGACGTCCACGGGCAAAATAATGTGTGGTGAATTGTATTCTTACTCCGTCACCACGCGAAAACGTAATAATAAAATGTATAATGTTAACCTTAAGGATTTCCCTCTCATTGCAAAAGAAACTAATTGATAGCAAAACCTCGTTGATTCCTAACAATACTTATGCCTATCATAAGAGACGAAGAATTAGCACGTTGAAGTGGCAATGGGCAGGCCACATCGCTCGAAGAACCGACAACCACTGGGGAAAAAAGGTTCTAGAGTGGCGACCACGTACCGGACGACGCAGTGTAGGACGGCCCCCCACTAGGTGGACAGACGACCTAGTGAAAGTTGCTGGGCGTCGATGGATGCAAACGGCACAGGACCGCACTCTGTGGCGTACCATGAAGGAGGCCTACGTCCAGCAGTGGACGGGTATGGGCAGAAATGATATGATCATAAGACACTGTTAAGAGATCTAAAAGTAACTTGAGAATTTTAAATAATTCCGTAACATTAACCATTATATTCTTATTGAGCACTTTAGGTGGGTGACTAGTCTCAAAACTTAGGCAAAACTCTGTACGACTTGATAATTTATTATTTTACTCGTGCATTGAAAGAAGTAGATATGTGTATATTTCTATCTTTAACTGAAAGTAAGTGTGTGAAACACACGTACTTTCAGTTAAAGATAGAAATATGCTCCATCCAACACTCAATTAATATCCATTGCTAGAGATAAATATCCTAGAGGTGAATAGTCCCCACGGAATGGCGATCATTGGTAATATAAGTTACCCAGAAAAGCGCTGCTACCCATTCTACCAGTAATCTTTAAAATTTATATGTCTTTAGTTAAATAAGGGGTGGTGGATATTGTATTCTGATTCAGTCACTACACTGTGAAAAGATAGTAATGCGGCAACTCGTATATCTTGTTTGCCTTTTGATGGCAGTAGAGCAAGTAGCTTATCTGATAGCTACAACCCTCACGGACTTCAGCAATACGAGCCTATCTTATAAAAGAGCACTTCTTAAACCTGGATTAAAGGAGAATATGTCATCGCACTAGAGATATTCAAATAGTTAGTAAACAAATAAAATAAATGGACCATTACCACGAAAATGTTATATCTGGATTAAAAGTAATCATTTCGATTTATGTGACTCAAAATACGGATAATAATATAATAGATACGCAATCGTTCCACTTGGGCCTTCCGAATATACTCAAATATCAGGTCAATAAATCCTAATAATTATCTGGATATAAACCGAACAGTAAAACATTGTTTTATGGGCACATTAACGACCGTTGCATGGGGAGGTGACGCGACGACTATTGATTTTAGATTTCTTTAGAACTATTATTTAAGTTCATTTATATTAAATGTGGTGACGGATAAAGAATACAATTCACCACCTCCTATTTTACCCGTGGATGATCGTAAGAGACGACTAAGGGATATGAAACGTATATTATTTTTTTCACAGGGATTAAACCTAATTTAGGATTCAGGGATCATTTTTTCATTATATACTAAGCCTCATTTGTAACTAAAATCATATTATTACTGCATTATGAATTATTGTTCGCTGCAATATAGAATTATTACTATTTATTTTATTATATAACATCCATGCAAGAGAAAGAAAACTCGAAACAAAACCACATACCTACACGTGACTGACCTGACTAGCGTGGTATAGTAGGTCAATTTCACTCTCTTTACGGAGGAGGTTCGATCCCGGCAGTAGGACACATGTATATGAGCTGAGATGATATTAAATTCAATATACATATAAATCAAGAAACGTAATAAACACGAAGCTTAGAATTATATCCAGTAGATAGTAATAGGTTCATCCTGATCTACAGCTCTGTATATCGTCTCAAAAACGATGATCATAAAAGATGTACACCAAACATCGAACGATATACGCAAGATGACTCACGTATTTAATTTCCGAATAAATGTCGTTTTTTCTAGATTTTCACAGTTTTATCATCTTTTACGATCACGCTTTCACTACTTTAGGTTACTTTATTATGTCTTATACAGCATTTCGCTTGAATAGACAGATTAGCTAACATAAAAAGACTTTTTCTAATCAAACTGTTACAGTTATTGGGGAACGTATGTCCTAACAAAAGATTCTTGTTTCATAATATTATATTAGATATGTATATTTCTAATGCTAGAGCCGCACCTGCGTGTATCGCCACGAAGCTTCGTGCAATGAGACGATACACGCAGATGTGACCGGTCATTATCGGTTATCGTCGCGAACATTCGGGCTTCGTGTGCGTTATCGCTTGGTAGGCGATAAGTCAAAGGGTTTTAGCGCGCCAGCGTGGTCAGACTAGCGTTTTTTATTTCGGCGGCAATTTTCGATGTGTTTAGACGCGTTCGTGGATCTCCAGTTAATCAATAAATATGGAGTGGAGCGATCATATGGTGTTAGAATTTTTACACCATTATGAAGCTGAACCCATGAAGGGATTGAAAAAGTTAATTATGTAATTATTAGCATAATATAGCTATAAAAGTAAAGCAATTCATCATCCATAGTTACACGCATGAAAATTATTTCGGCCATCTTTAATTATTGCACGATACTTTGTGTAAAATACCAAAGTCGCTAATGTGACCACAGTATTATCGCAATAACTTTTTAGTGTACAAAACGTACGAAGCTTCGCCACATATTACTTCGGGACGATACACGCAGGTGCGGCCCTAGCATTATAGTCACGATGACTATAAAAAATTTTCAGAAGTGATACAGAAAATTGTAACGTTTATTTCGTTACCTATGGCAATGGCAGTTGACTTCACGTTTATTATTAAAAATTCCTTGACCTTTTTTTTTTTTTGGGCAGTGGGCTACGGTCGGCGCACTCCTCGCACCAGTCCATCCGGGGTGACAGAGGGGCGTAAACGCGCACACCCGTAACCCACCCGTGACGTCGCCTTCGTCATTGGGCCGACCACCGGAGCAGAGTGACTTGACGTCAGTGGTCGGCCCGACGGAATACCCCTGAGGAGTACCCTCTCCTCGACCGACATCCACCCCTCGGGTAGGATGTCGGTCTTTCCTCACGCCGAGAGGCCGCTCGGCGGGTGACGGACTAATTCCCCGATCCAGTCACCCGCGGACTTGGCTAGGGCGGCATCAGGCGCAGGTAATCGCGCCTGCGCCGCCCCAGTCGCCGGCGGCGGCTCGCGCCGTCGAGGAGACGCTCCTCGCGCACGCGCTCCGCCGCCTCCTTCCGCGAGACTACTGTCTCGCAGAAGGTTGCGACCGCGTCCCAGTTCCTGACGCTGTCGAGCATCGCCCTGGCGAAAAAATTCCTTGACCTAGAGCTCTATTCCAATTCTGGAATAAAACTCGAGATCTTTAGGCTAAGCGGTTAGTCTGAAGTAATCAAGATCGACCGCTTTAAACTGCTATAGCAAACTACAGTCTTTTATGTACACAAAAACACAGGACCGCAACAGTCGAACTTGCTTGGGTGATTGGCAGCGCGGTGAAATTTCATCGTACAATCAAGCAGTAGCCAGGCACATACACTGACTGCTTGAGCTTTCGACTGCTCCTATCCAGTTGTTATACGTACTTTGTAGCAACTCAAGAAAATATCCGTGCGTTCAGGCGCTTCTGGCATACCTACTATTGTAATCAAACTTAAGGCTCACATATAGGCCCCTTAAGCTCTGTCATATCCGTGGTGCTGTACTGTTACGCTTTACGTATCAGTACATCCTTTTATCTATTGGCCTATCAGCCAATTTTGCTTCATGTCTCCCGCTTTGGATAGGAGGTTAGTGGAAATTCTTCAACTCCTCCTGTTTTTCTTTTCTAATTAAATTTGTTGCGGGTCCCAAGATAATTAAAAGCATTTCCAGGGACTTCCTGAGGGTCAAACCTCAGTGTCTTTTATGAAGACCGTTGTGGATCCTAGTTTACAGGAGTTACAGTGGCGGGAATGTGTAGTGGGATTAGTCCCAAAAAAAAACATCTAGTTGATATAATCGCCTAATTATCAATTTAAGAAATGTAGAAGATTAAACACGTATTGTTAGAGACGTTAGAGATATGAAGTCGGACCTAGATACGGATACCAAAAATACTTTACTTAATTATACCGATATTGAGATAATAAAGGAAAGAAAGCAGAAAGAAAATACATTTATTTCGATCTCAAATTAAAAATCGACTTATATAAAAAGTAACATAAATTTGAATTACTGAAATTTTTAGCATTTAATATGCTTAATTATTTATAAATACCCGATTACGAAACGAATTAATTAAGCATATTAAATGCTAAAAATTTCAGTAATTTGAATAACAAGGTTGTGTCATCGTTTAATACAATTCTAACTGTAAAGTTTGAAGTATTAAGCCTATACAATGTGTAAACATTGTCCGATAGATGGCATACGTCACCTTGAAGACGTAAGATATAATATGAATCGAAATTTGCATGTCCTAAAATAGTTCACGATGGTGTAAGTGGCAGCACGGTTGGGCCGGATTCCCAATAGGTGCGGGTTCGAACCCCGCTTGTGACATCATTTTTCGTTTCGTAATCGGGTATTTATAAACATACATTTGGTTATAAGTTAGACTATTTTAAAATAAGGTAAAGACGTATAAATTTAAGACAAAGAATCTATCATATTAACTAACATCTTAGTATTTAGAGAGTCCGAATGAGGTCATATCTCAGCATAGCCTGTACAGATACGGTGCAAAACTGATTTTCAGGTAGCGTGATGGTAAAATCACGCGTAGTAGATACGAAGATTATTATCAAATTATTTCAGATTATCCCATTTGGTTACGGATATAATATTTTTAGGGAATTCAAAAAGTAAAATACAGAGTAACGATGTGACTTTATTTCTAGATTAACATTTGGTAGATAGTATAACGTAACGTGTCTCTTTCAGACTCGCCTAATCGAATTCAAAACTTTTATACCAGACTAGCAAACCCAGCCTGTTGGTTAGTTTGTAAAAGTCGATATATCGCAACGCCACCTGGTGGCGAGTTACATCGATGCGGATAACATATAAACTTTCGTGAAAAACTACATATACATACCAATTTTCATAACGATCGATCAAGTAGTTTCTGATTTTAGTGATGTCATATATACAAACATCCCCTTTTATTCATACCAGATTTGATATATTTTCATTTTTATAAGGAGATCAGATAAAAAAGGCTGTGATAAAAAAGTAAATTAATCATTTCCTTAATGAAATCGTACCCTTTTTTTAACCTACATTATTGTCGCTATACATTCGAGAGATATGTAGGCAGGTATTAATGTAACTTAAGGTAGAATTTCTCTCTTACATTATTACCTGGAGACATTATCCATTTTAATTGAAACGTTTAAATAACTAAGCTTACAAGTTTATGGAGTTAAAAGTAAATTGCGCGTGTCGTCACACATTTGTTCGGAGTAAAGGTATCTTGCGAACATTATTGTAATGATATCATTATCATAATGTAAATGCTGTGACTTTGATAAAATGTGAGAAAATATTTATTTTTATAGCCTAGTGGCTTTGTCTCACAATGGGCGAACAGAGATTTAACACAACCATTTTTTTCCTGCTTTCAGTGACACTTGTGCCTGCTTGCGTTCGTTCAATATACCTATATTGTTATTTACTTTCTTTTCTATCCTAAAATTTTATTTAATTCATATTTTAATTTTGTGTAGTATTCTTACATTATTTCAACGTGTGGGGGCAGGATAATTATACAATATGCACCCACTCTCTTACATACTAATTTAAGTCATATTAAGCATATATCAATAAGCAACAGCGTTCTCACGAGAATCTATAAAGTCTACCAATCGATTACGACATTGTATTCCGTTCGAGGAAAAAGCTATGCCAAAGGGAGGACGCCCATTTATTTTTTTTGTGGTCGACTACGTTCGGCGCACTCCTCGCACCACTCCGTCCGGGGCGACACAGGGGCGTCAGCACGCACACTCGTAACCTACCCGTGACACCTCACCGTCGGACGGGTTGAGAGCCCTCAGCGCTCACCCACAGTCCGGGTAAAGTTGTCATAGCCATCTGAGGCTAACAACTAAGATACACAAAAAAAAAAAAAAAAAAAAAAAAAAAAAAGAACTCACCGTCGTTGAACCGACCACCGGAGCAGCGTGAACTTGACGTCAGTGGCCGACCTGACGGAATACCCCCTGAGTGGTACCCTCTCCTTGACCGACGTCCCCCCTCTCAGGGAGGACGTTGGTCTTTCCTCACGCGGTCAGCCTCTCAGCGGGTGACGAACTGATTCCCCGGTCCTGTCACCCGCGGCCTCAGCTAGGGCGGCATCAGGCCCAGGTAATCGCGCCTGTGCCGCCCAAGTCGCCGGCGGCGGCTCGCGTCGCCGAGGAGACGTTCTTCGCGCACGCGCTCCGCTGCCTCCTTCCGCGAGACTACTGCCTCGCAGAAGGCTGCGACTTTGCAGTGATTATGGTCACGAGAGGACTCTGATCTCTGTAAAATGTTCGAAACGTCGGGTAATTAAAAATCACATACAAACGCTATAGAATCCGTAAAATTATTTTTATTTCAAATGTGCAATACACGCGTAAACATCAGAAATTAATTTCATCCCCTTTGCAAAAGAGGTTTGAGCCCATCAGTGGGACGTAAGTTAGCTGAGGTAATGATGATGACTGTGCATTATTAGATAATGTTTTTTTTTCTTCTGGTTTCTGGCTAATAGCTACTTAAAAAAACCTACCAGCGTTAACTTAGGATATGCACTTGCATTGACGGTAAACATTTTGTAATGAATTTGTTAAACTATTGAATGGATAGCATGCAAATTCACGGCGTTTATCTTTCTTTGTGCCACTGTTGATTGCCCGCAGAATCCTATAAATGGCTGCTATTTGCACTTTTACTACTGTAGAAAAAGAGAAACACATTTATTAGTAGCCTGCGCGGATCGTAGAAGTCGACACTTGGAAATGAATTCGTACAAAGAACGTATCTATGTAATATTTTTTCTAATATTCTCTTTTTTATTTACCCCTCTATCTTTTAGCCGTCATTAAAGTATTTAAACTAAGAGTTTTAAGATTTTAATATCATTGTAACAGAAGAAAATTTCGAACTAAAATGTTACGACTATGTAACCCAGTATTCTCAACAACATAGTAAGTAGCTGATCCATTCTTACCCATTATGGGGAAGGTACGGGAGTACATGAGTGGCCAGATAACCATCAAACATGCTGAGACCGCCATGAGGAATCTTTTGAAATATGCTTATTAGAAAAAAAAACATTTTAACTTGTATTATATTTAAATTTCGTATTACTATCCAAAAAGCGAACGCTTTTTAGCTAGTAATCGTATTCATATCAGATTTTCTTTTCTTAATTTCAGCTATATGTCCCACTGTTCGCTTCAACCTTTTTCATAATGGGATTTCCCTACTATCAGACCACGCTGAACAGACGTGTTGGTATAGGGTTACATAAATGTTATATGCGTTTTATATCCCTTAGTTGTCTCTTACGATCACCCACGGGTAAGATTAGGTGGTAAATTGTATTCTTACTCTGTCACCAAGTGGTAAAATTTTAGCTTTCCTTAAAGAAAATTAATAAAAATATCAGTTATATAATACCATTTATATTTCTTATTTGTATAGTATACCAAGCTGTGTGGTAGCGGCTACGAATACTACCAACCCTTACTTTGCTCGTGGATGTTGTAAAAGACGACTAAGAGCCTTATAACGACCTGTGCCAACTCCATCTGATGCCGTTTGGTCAACAATTACATTTCCAAGGAGGATTGACGTCTGGCAGGCGGCCGGTCATAAAACTAATGCCAATTACTTTTACAATATGTACGTACTATGAAAGAAGAGTACATATTGTATCGACCCCAAGTAATTGGAAGAAGAGGAGAATGATGATTATGATTTCTATAGTATATTAGCTGATATTTTATATCGAACTGGACTAATTCTATCTGATGCTGTCTGATCACTTTATTCATTTCCCAGAAGGGTTGACATCAGGCAGGCGGCCGGTCATAGAACTATTGGCTAATAACTATTTGCAATATTGTACTATGGAAGAGAGATGGTGATGGTATGTATGTATGGTATTAATTATAATAAATTGAGATTAAAATTAATGTACAAAACAATCGATTAAGTTAAAAATTTGCATAGGAATCGAATCAACCTCAGTTGCCGCAATATAACTCTTGGTTAAATTAAGCTTATCGTATTGAAATATCTCTTATAGTGTTATAAAAGCCTGATCTTATGGCTGATGCTAATATCCAACGACACCTAATCCCAAATGCTGGCTTAGACATTAAATCTGTTAAAAACGAAGATGTTTATCAAAACACGTATTTTATTTGTTTTAAAACCTTTGTGACTTGTGAATGGTGTCAACTTTCGTTCAATAACTACTGCCGTTATATTTTGTCTTATGTTATATTTTGAATTTTATTATTTATTTTTTCATCTTCATCGTCAAGTGTTGTTCTGAGTCTGGGTGTGATTTGTCTGCGTTAATTGCATATTTGTAAAGTCCCACGCAATACAAGGATTATTTCCGTAGTGCAGGGTGTCTTTCTTTACCGGCGGGTTGCCTCAATGCGCGAAGAGGGTGGCTCCCCATCGTTTAACGAGATAGCCACCTGGCGCGAGGACGCCCGCCGAGAAGTCATCGCCCGTTGGGCTACGCGGCTGGAGAGGCCTAGACACGGTGTCACTACCGTCGAGGCCCTCCGGCCCGTACTGATGGAATGGATGGAGCGGCGGCACGGGGTCCTCACTTTCCGTTTGGTGCAGGTGTTAACGGGGCACGGGTGTTTCGGGAAGTACCTGCACACGGTCGTGTACAGGGAATGGACTCTGGGCTGCCATCATTGCAGTAGTGACGAGGACACGGCGCAACATACGCTCGAGGAATGCTCGGGCTGGGACGGGCAGCGCCGCGACCTCGTCGCTATTATCGGTGCCGACCTGACGCTGCCGGCTGTCGCGAGGGCGATGGTCGACAGCGTCACGAAATGGGACGCGGTCGCCGCCTTCTGCGAGGCTGTCATCTCGCAGAAGGAGGCGGCGGAACGGGCCCGGGAGGATTCCCGTGACCCGGGCCGCCACCCGCGGCCGGGGCGGCGCAGGCGCGAATACCTGCGCCTGATGCCGCCCTAACCGAGGCTTCGGGTGATCGGACCGGGGAATTGTCCGGTCACCCGACGCGAGGCCACCGCGTGAGGACGACGCCTCGACGGCGAAATCTGTCGGGGCGTCGACAGGAGAGGAGCCCGAGAGGGCATACCGCCGAGCGGGCCACCGAAGACAAAGATCGGGTACCGGTGGCCCGCTCGCACGGCGAAGAAGAGCTGCTTGCAGGGTGGGTCAATGGGGTTGCGCGCCGCCTCTTCCGTCACCCCGGACCGATTTGGCGGGGTGCGACGTCCATGGCCCACCACAAAAAAAAAAAAAAAAAGGGTGTCTTTCTTTAATAGTGGTAAAACCACTCTGTTGACAGTTCTCTGTCTACAGCCGCGGACCGGTCCATCCGGGGTACTACCCCGGAACCATACTCTCGCAGAAGATCGACGTCTGAGCAATGGCAATGTCCAAATTGCACTTCGTTCAGTGAGCGAGAGAGCCGGACGCCCAACTGGGTGGGTTTGAGGTTTATATTGGTAGGCAGCGGCCTAGCCATACTCCTGGTATAGCAAAGGTCCATGGGCGGCAGTAAGACTTACCATCAGGTGTGCTACTTGCTCGTTTGCCACCAAAAGCCATAAAAAAAACAAAGAAAAAAATATCATCTCTATCCATGTACTTCCCACTGTTGAGTTGAAACCTCTTTTACTATTGAAGTGACATTAACTATACCGCGCTAGTCAAACGTGTTCGTACAGGGTTTTATTTCGTGTATTCTTTCTTTCATCAATGATTTGCATATAGTATGATAAGATATGCTTAGTCATCATTTAAGACATCCACAGGCAAAAGAGAGGGTGAATTTAATTCTTATTCCGTACCCAATTTTTGTTTTTTTTTGGGCTGGTTTACGGTCGGCTTACTCCTCGCACCACTCCATCCGGGGCGACAGAGGGGCGTAAGCACGCACACCCGTAACCCACCCGTGACACGTCGCCTTCGTCGTTGGGCCGACCACCCTAGCAGAGTAACTTGACGTCAGTGGTCGGCCCGGCGATTATTACCCATAAGGATATTTCTATTTTTTTTTTAAGAATAACCTGTACAAATTATTACGCTCAACGCCACTGTGTTTTAGACAAGTAATAACCATAATAACCACCAACATAATTGATTGATTCGTCTGTCTGATGTAGAGACTAAATAGTGAGTAACTTTTTTTTTTGCGGTGGACTGTGGAGGTGGTCACGCCCCGCCAAATCGGTCCGAGGCGACGGAAGAAACGCCTCTCTTCGCCGTGCTAACGGGTAACCGGTACCCGATCTTTGTCTTCGGTAAAATAGTGACTACTTACGTTAAGTATACAGGGTAGAACAGTTCTTTGTGCAATCCACAAACAACTGATAGTCTGGGCGTTATTTATGTACGTTCTTATATTTTTAATGTCCCTCCGAAACACAAGGATTCATTCTTATTTCAGGGTGATGACTTTCTTTAAAAAAAAAATAAAAACAAATCTATAATTATCTTCATAATTTATGTGTTAAAATTGTATCATTTAAATGTATAAGTTAAAAAAATCTCTAAAATGAACTTTATTTTCGACAAATTCTCATATGTTTCATCAAAATAAGAATATCGACCGTCCACAGTTGGACATGGGCCAAGGCCATGATTGCTAAGTTTGTCAGGCGGGTTGATGATCGTAGTTTTGGTGCAATTGGATTATATATATATATATATATATATATATATATATATATATATATATATATATATATATATATATATGTATATATATATATATATATGAGTTTCCCAGGAGAGTATAACAGCCTATTCACCCAATGACACTACAAGCTATTCGCCCAGTGATACTTCAACCAGTTTTTACGATCATCACGAATACATAAGGGATGGCGACATAACGGATTCACGTCACCAGGAGCACCTCGGATACAGTTTGATATAGGGTTCTATTTCAAGTTTTTCTCTCTTGAATAGATGTTTCATGTATATTATCCCTTAATCGTCTTTTACACTCAACGATGGTGAATTATTTTCTTACTTTCATCATACACAGAAATAACAAACGTAAATCCAAAAAAAATATACTGTTTTAAATAACTATTATGTTTTTATATTAGAAAAGTTATTTACAAACATTGTTAAAATTAATGTTTTCTCCAACGCTAAGCTTCCAATTAAAATATTTTCTCAAATTACATAGAAGCTGACTTTCGTTTTAAATGTACGTATTCTATATAAAGTGGAAGACATATCGATCAAGGGGACTTATTGCACTTCTTATTAGACAAATACCTAATGCATGCAATGGTAATAAAATGTTGTTACTCTGAAACATGCGAAAGGGAATGCTCCGATGGGTCGGACATGTGGAAAGAATGCCGAACGAACATCTGGTTAAGAAGATATACAATGCGAAAGTGGAAGAATGTAGATACCGGGGGAGACCGAGACTAATGTGGAAGGTGGAGTCAAGAGTCTCCGAAACCGGCGAGCGTGTATGAAGAGAATTATGAATGTTGAGGAAGCGAGTGAAGTATGCAAAGATAGAGTTCTCTGGCACTCTGTTCTCTCTGCCTACCCTGCAAGGGATATGGCGTGATGATATGTATGTATATTACTCTGAAAGCATTGCAGTGTTGCAGTATAGTGTATGTTGAACCCTAACTTTGTAGAATGCGATGTGTTATGAGATGTAGAACATATGATGACATAATAGTGTGGCTTATCATCATCATCCTGCTCTTATCCCAATTACTTGGTATTGAGGTAATACGTATTCCGAATCTATCGTACATATTGCAAAAGTTATTGGCTTTAGTTTTATGACCTGCCTGCCTGACGTTAACTCTCCCTTTTTTTATATATACGGTGGACTATGGATGCGTCGCGCCCCGCCACATCGGTCCGGGGTGGCGGAATAGGCGGCGCGTGACCCCATAGACCCACCGTGCAACTCCTAGTTTTATGACCTGCCTGGCTGACGTCAACTCTCCCTTTTTTTATATACGGTGGACTATGGATGCGTCTCGCCCCGCCAAATCGGTCCGGGGTGGCGAAAGAGGCGGCGCGTGACCCCATAGAACCACCGTGCAACTACTCTCTTCGCCGTGCGAGCGGGCCACTGGTACCCGATCTTTATCTTCGGTGACGTCAACTCTCCCTGGGAATAATAGTGTAGATATGTGTATTTATATTATTCTCCACATGAGTTTCAATAATAGTGTGGATATAAGTTTAAAAGAAAATAGATTTACTTTTAAATTATCTATGGCCAGTTAGAAATTTAACAACATACGGGGCTACGTTGGTCAGATATATTACATAGGGTTTTACGTCGAGTTTTCCTTCTTATACATGTAAGGTATCTGTATATTATGTCCTTTAGTCGTCTTTTACGACACGCACATCCAAAAGTGGGAGGAGGAGGGTTTTATTCTCTTTGTGATTTAGGAATCGTTTACTTACTGAGAAAATTAGACAGTTCGCAAACTTGTTTCTATATATAATTTATTATAAGCTTATTATCTCAGCCAAAAATGTATTAGATGAAGAATTCTTGCTGTTGATTAACTTTGAAGAAATTTAATTAAGATTAATTTAATATTTATGGTTCGAATGTTTAATATTATAAATTGGAATTTCTTTATTAACAAAATGTACTCTTATACGATTATAATGGTATTAATACGATATTATATAAATTAAGTTAATTATTTTTAATCAATTTATTAATAAAAGGTATATAAATTTATCCGACTGGCATATAGAAACTCAGCAAACTCGTCATTCTTTTTTTTATTGCTGCTGATGACAAACGAGCGAGCAGCACACCTGATGGTAAGTGTTACTGCGCCCATGGACCTTTGCAATATAGCTAGGCCGCTGCCTATCAATACAACCCCAAACCTACCCAGTTGGGCTTCCGGCTCTCTCAAATTACCTTTTTTAAATTCAATTGTATCCAACATTTACAGTTTAGTAAGTCATCATTACCCTGCTCTTATCCCAATTACTTGGGGTCGACGCAATATGTCCTTTTCTTCCACTCAATCCTATCCGATGTCATCTCTGCGTTCCCTCCCTTTCTATTCATATCATGCTTCACGCAATCCATCCATCTTTTCTTCGGTCTTCCCTTACCCCTAAAGCCTTCAACATTCATACTTAAAACTCTTCTCCCAATATTACATTCATCCCGTCTCATCACATGTCCATACCAAGTCAGGCGTTCACTTTTCAACTTTTCCGTCACTGGCGCCACTTTCAAACTTCCTCTTATATACTCATTTCTTACCTTATCCATTCTCGTCAGGCCACACATCCATCTTAACATTCGCATCTCTGCTACATGCAGCCGTCTCTCATCCGTCGCTTTTGTAGCCCAACATGCTGACCCATACAATACGGCAGGCCTTATTAAGGTTTTGTATATTTTACTTTTTAATTTTAAGGGTACTTGAGTGTCACATATGGTACCTGTGACCTGCCGCCATTTCATCCATCCCGCGTCAATTCTGTGCTTCACCGCACGATCCAAGTCGCCATTGCTTTGGATAAGCGAACCGAGGTATCGAAAGTTGGAGCATACTGGTATAGGTACTCCATCTAGAGATATGGGTGTAAAATTGGAGAGACCGCCGAAATCGCAGAACATGCACTCTGTTTTTGTTCTGCTGATTTTCAAGCCAACGTTCTCCAATCTACAGCGCCATTTTTCCAGCATGCTCTGTACCTCAAGCCCATCTTCTCCGATAAGAACAACGTCGTCAGCGAAAAGCATGCACCAGGGTGCCTCTTCCTGTATCTCCGATGTTAAGGCATCCATTATCAACAGGAAGAGGTAAGGACTTAACGCCGACCCTTGATGCAGGCCCACCCCAACACTGAACTCATCGGAGTTTCCAACAGCTGATCTTATGTACGACCTACATCGCCGGTACATAGCACAGACTAACCTTATATACTTCACAGGTACACTTTTCTCTTTCAGTGCCCACCACAAAACTGTTCTTGGTATTCTGTCGTATGCCTTTTCGAGGTCAACGAATACCATATGCAAGTTTTTGTGTGCACTACGAAATTTTTCACATAGTTGACGCAGTGCAAATATGGCATCCGTTGTCCCACGACCCGGCATAAAACCGAACTGGTTTTGGGTGACCTCACTTTCCTCTCGCAGTCTCTTCTCGATTACTTTTTCCCACACTTTCATACTATGTGACATGAGCTTTATTCCCCTATAATTGCCACAGTCTTGAACATCCCCTTTATTTTTAAAAATGGGCACTAACGTGCTATTGCACCACTCGTCGGGGATTTCTTCTTCCTGCAGCAACTTATTGAAGAACAAAGTCAGCCACTCATAACCACGCTCTCCTAAAATCTTCCACACTTCAACTGGTATACCATCCGGCCCTACAGATTTACCATTTTTCATACTAATCACTGCCTTTTTTACTTCATCTAATGTAATTTCATTCACTAGGCCGGAGTTTTCTGATTTATCTTTCAAATCTCCACTCCATGCATTCTCTTCGTTCATTAGTCTTTCAAAATACACCTTCCAACGCTCTTGTATTTCCTCATCTTTCATCAGAACCTTACCTGCTTCATCTTTTATACACTTTACATGCTTAATATCTCTCGCTCGTTCTTCCCGTGCTTTTGTAATGCGATACAGCGCTTTTTGCCCTTGAGGCCCATTTAAGGAGTTATATATTCTTTCTTGGGCCTGAGCCCTCGCCGTAGCTATCACCCTTTTAGCCTTTTTCTTACATTCTTTGTATTCCCTCTTTATCACTTTCTTCACACTTTCATTATCCTCTTTCTGCCACTTCTTAAATATATTTTTCTTTTCTTTCAATACCTGTTGCACATCTTGATTCCACCACCACGTATCCCTATCAATTACACCTTTTCCTTTCGTTTTTCCTAAAATTACTCTAGCTATATTTCTAATACAGCTAGCCATTTCATTCCAACATACATTCACAGATTTGCTCTTCATATCATTCATTCCACTCATTTGTTCTATCACACCTTGTATAAATCTACTTGCATACTCTTTCCTCTCAAGCATGCCCCATTTTAACCTAGGAGGGGGCCGGTTTTTGGTCTTAAGTGAGCGTATTTTTATCTCAGTATCTAACACTAACAGTCTGTGCTGCGATACAAGTGCTTCACCCGGCACCACCTTACAGTTCCTCACACAGCCCAACTTACTTCTCTTAACAAGAAAGTAATCAAGCTGTGTGGAGTAGTTGCCACTTTTATAAGTGACGAGATGTTCATCACTTTTCTGAAACCATGTATTAGCAATGGCCAGGTCAAGTGATGAAGCTACTTGGAGCAACGCCTCACCACCAGCATTACAATTGCCGTACCCCCAACCTCCATGCACTCTTTCATAGTTATCATTTGCAGCTCCTACATGTCCATTAAAATCACCTCCTATACATATCTCTTCACTATCTGGAATCCCTATCATAACTGCATCAAAATCCTCCCAAAACTTTTCTTTCTCCTCATCCTTACATCCGGCTTGGGGTGCATACGCGCTAATAACATTCAGAATCATACTCTCCCAAACTATTTTCACAACTATTAATCTATCATTTCTCCTTGTTACGTTCGTCACACATTCTTTCAAATGCCTATCTAATACTACACCTACACCATTTCTTTTTCCATCACTACCACTGTAGTAAAACTTGTATCCTTCACCAATTTCTCTAGCTCTAGTTCCCTTCCATTTCGTTTCTTGCAAACATGCAACATTTATTCTTCTCCTTTTTAACAAATCCGCCAACTCCCTTCCCCTTCCAGTCATCGTTCCAACATTCCAACTCGCATACCGCAATCTTACCTCTTTCGTACTGAGGGCTTGCTTCTTACGTCGCACCCGCCCGTGATGCAACAACCCTTGTCCATTTCCCGCAGAAACCGGGTGCTGTCCCTGCGCGTCGCCTGCGGGGTACGCCCTAGCCCTGTCATTATCTTTCATAACATGGTACATATTGCAAAAGGTTTCGGCAATAATTTTTATGACCGGCCGCCTGCCTGACGTCAACCCTCCTTGGGAATGTAGTCGCTGACCTGACGGCATCGGATGATGTTGGCCCAGGTCAAAGTAAGCTTTTAGTCGTCTTTTACGACACCCACAAGCAAAGCTAGGGTTGGTAGTATTCGAAGCCGCCACCACACAGCTATTACTTACAGTTTAGTAAGTAATCTTACTTAACAATTCTGCGAACCAGGATAAAAAAGAATGTGGTTTTCCTAAATCTCATAGGCGGCAAGCGATCAGTAGTTCACTACTAGAGCAGCAATCATTTACCTCAACCACATTTGAGGGAACGAAGAATGACTACCGCAAACAGAGATACTTTCAGTATGGAAGAAAGTGATATTGTGCCCCATTACACAAACTTTCGTGTGATTACGGTGTATGAATATTATTTTTTACCGTTTTACTGTTTCCGGGTGTTGTATGAAAGGACTAAGTTTATATCATATAATATTAACATCGCTATAAAAGAAAAGTAACTCAAATAAAAACTTTATACCAATTTGCCCATATGGTAGGCGTATAGCAGGACGGCCACCGAAGACAAAGATCGGGTACCGGTGGCCCGCTCGCACGGCGAAGATAGGAGTTTTGCATGGTAGGTCTATAGGGTCACGCGCCGCCTCTGCCGTCACCCCGGACCGAATGGCGGGGCGAGATCACATACATACCGCCAAAAAAAAGGCGTGTAGTAGGACAAATTCCACAATTTTTTTTGGGTGGGCTACGGTCGGCACTCTCCTCGCACCACTCCGTCCGGGGCGACAAAGGAGCGTAAGCACGCACACCCGTAACCCACCCGTGACACCTCGCCTTCGTCGTTGGACCGACCACCGGAGCAGTGTGAACTTGACGTCAGTAGCCGGCCCGACGGTATACCCCCTTAGGGGTACCCTCTCGTTGACCGATGTCCCTCCCCCTCGGGGAGAACGTCGGTAAACGTCGCCTCCTAAGAAAAGTGCCTGTCAAAAAATGCAATAGGGGTAACAACGGAAAAAAAAAAATGTATTAATAATTGCTGAAAATGTAATAAAATAGGGTTATCGTAACTTTCAGGCTAAGGATCTACACTTACACACGTGTTAGATATCGTTAGATATTTCTTAAGGAAATAATCTCAAAAAAAAATAACTATGCATTAATTTAAGGAGCTGGGCGAACAAGTTTTGATCGACGTTTTCTTTCTGCTCAGTCATGTTTTTTCGTAGAACTTACTTATTTAGCAAGTACCTTTTAAGGTAACCTAAAATAAATGTAACCTAAAGTAGTGGGATTGGAATGCATTTCGAGTAGGTGTAGGTTCGAGTACCACATGTGACAATCATTTTTCGATCGTAAGCAAGTTCTTCGTTTTTTAAATTAGCCAGTCAATGAAAGTAGCGTTAAACAAGTCGGTATTTTGGGAAATAAGGAAGATTATTTATTAGATTAGGAACAAACAGATAGACGGAAAAAAATGTATATTCATTTAAAGTTCCATATATGCTTTCTTCTGTGTGGTGACGAATTAAGAATACTATTCACCACTCCCTATCTTACTCGTGGGTGATCGTAAGAGATGACTAAGGGATATAAAACGCATATAACATTTATGCAAGAGAAGGAAAACTCGTAACAAAACCCTATACCAACACGTCTGACCAGCGTGGTATAGTAGGATAATTTCCCTCCCATTGTGGAGGAGGCCCAAGCCCAACAGTGGGACACATATGAGCTGTGATGATGATGATGATAATGATATGCTTTCACTTAATAAAAAAAACTAATTTCGATATTACAAACGCACACTTCCATTTCACATATTTGTCTAGCATAGATAGATTTATTATAGTGCTGTGTGGTGGCGGCTACGAATACTACCAACCCTTACTTTGCTCGTGGATGTCGTAAAAGACGACTAAGAGCCTTATAACGAGCTGAGCCAACTCCATCTGATGCCGTTTGGTCAACAATTATATTCCCGACTAGAAAAAAAGTATGGTTCAACCAGATCATGTATCTGGACCCGATCAGGATAGAATGAGGCATGCCGGATCCGGCAAACCCTATCAGGACCAGGTCTGGTCCTGATCAGGATAGCCTGATGTGAAATAACATCAAGTATGGTAAGGCATACCGGATCAGGACCAGATCATGACCAAATAAGGATAGCCTGATGTGAAATATCATTAAGTATGGTAAGGCATACCGGATCCGGACCAGATCAGGACCAAATAAGGATAGCCTGATGTGAAATATCATCAAGTATGGTAAGGCATACCGAATCAGGACTAGGTCAGGACCAAATAAGGATAGCCTGATGTGAAATATCATCAAGTACGGTAAGGCATACCGGATCAGGACCAGGTCAGGACCAAATAAGGATAGCCTGATGTGTAATATCATCAAGTATGGGTAAGGCTTACCGGATCAGGACCCGATCAGGATAGAATGAGGCATGCCGGATCCGGCAAAACCTATCAGGACCAGGTCTGGTCCTGATCAGGATAGCCTGATGTGAAATAACATCAAGTATGGTAAGGCATACCGGATCAGGACCAGATCAGGACCAAATAAGGATAGCCTGATGTGAAATATCATCAAGTATGGTAAGGCATTCCGGATCAGGACCAGGTCTATACCAAATAAGGACAGCCTGATGTAAAATGTAATCAAGTATATGGTAACGCATGTAGTATATCAGGACCAGAAACAGTTTTCGTAACACAAAAAAAAATATCAATCAAAATTTAAAAAGTATCATATCATGATTGTCATATTTATGCCGCGGTGTAAATTGTATTTGCATCAGAGGAGATTAATCTGAAATCTTTAATTAATCATATGTATTTAATAATAATAATGTTTAATTAATAATATAAAAATAATTTATATTTAAAGTAAAAAGAAAAATAAATAATAGGTAGATTTGAAAACATAGATAGAAATAAATATAATAATATTGTAACAACCATTCTAACATTTAATGTTTTGGGTCATAATAAATTGATGGCGTTAGTAAAATGACGTCATTATTTGAATCGCGGTGTTAAGATTCTCCGAAGCGTAATGACATCGCCTAATATTAAATTAGTTGTTATCGAATCAGATCAAATATTAAATTCATGCGCCGAGCTACAGGAGCACCGTGGTTCATTCGTAACGCCGATCTTTACATCGACCTCGAACTGCCGACCATTTTTTTTTTTTTTTTTTTTGGTGGACTATGGATTAGCCGCGCCCCGCCAAATCGGCCCGGGGTGACGGAGAAGGCGGCGCGCGACCCCATAGACCCACCGTAAAACTCCTCTCTCTTCGCCGTGCGCGCGGGTCACCGGGACCCGATTTTTAACTTCGGTGGCCCGCCCGGCGGTTCACCCTCGCGGGTTCCTCTCGTCGACGTCCCGACAGATTTCGCCGTCGGGGCGTCGCCCTCACGCGGTGGCCTCACGTCGGGTGACCGGACAATTCCCCGGTCCGATCACCCGAAGCCTCGGTTAGGGCGGCATCAGGCGCAGGTATTCGCGCCTGCGCCGCCCCGGCCGCTGGCGGCGGCCCGGGGCGCGGGAATCCTCCCTTGCCCGTTCCGCCGCTTCCTTCTGCGAGATGACAGCCTCGCAGAAGGCGGCGACCGCGTCCCAGTTCCTGATGCTGTCGACCATCGCCCTCGCGACGGCCGGCAGCGTCAGGTCGGCACCGATGACAGCGACGAGGTCACGGCGCTGCCGCTCCCATCCCGGACACACCTCCAGCGTGTGTTGCGCCGTGTCCTCGTCACTCCTGCAGTGGTGGCAGGCCGGAGTCCACTCCCTATACACGACCCTGTGCAGGTACAACCCGAAACACCCGTGCCCCGTCAATACCTGCACCAGCCGAAAGGTGAGGACTCCGTGCCGCCGCTCCATCCACTCTATCAATACGGGCCGGAGGGCCTCAACGGTCTCCACACCGTGCCTAGGCCTCTCCAGCCGCGTAGCCCAACGGGCGATGACGTCTCGGCGGGCATCCACGCGCCAGGTGGCTATCTCGCTCAACGATGGGGAGCCACCTTCTTCGCGCGCTGTGATAACCCGCCGGTAGAGGTCGGGGAGCATCTCCGCCTCTAGGTCCCACGGGGGTGTCCCGGCCAACAGGCACGCCGCCTCTGTCGACACCGTGCGGTACCCGCGAATGGCTCTGACCGCCATGGCTCTCTGTGGCCTCCACAGAACCGCCCTGAGCTGGGCGTTCAGAGCCCTCGCCCACACGGGTGCGCCGTACATGGCCATCGAACGGATGACCCCCGCATACAGCCGTCGGCCCTCGAAACTGGGTCCGCCCACGTTCGGCATGAGTCGAGAAAGGGCGGACGCCGCGCCGACAAGCCGGGGAGCAATCTGTCGGAAATGCTCCCGGAACCACCATCGCCCGTCGAGCACCAGACCCAAGTACCTCATATGGGCCTGGATGCTGATGTGGATGGAGTTTACCACTATCGAGGCGCCGATGGGTAGCCTCACACGGGGCCCATGGAAAAGTAGGGCCTCCGTCTTGTTTAGGGCCACCCTGAGCCCCAGCGCCTCGATCCGCCTGACCATCTCCTCGGTGCCGAGAGTGGCCAGGCTCGCCGCCTCTTCGAGTGTCCTGCCCCGGGCTGTGACGAGCGTGTCGTCAGCGTAGCACACCAAGCTCAGCCCGGGGGGGAGACTCCCTCTCAACGCCCAGTCGTACCCGATGTCCCACAGGGTCGGCCCCAGAACCGACCCCTGTGGAACGCCGCACGACATGGGCGTCCGCACAATGTCCCCTGCAGGACCCGCGCAGAGGATACTGCGGCCCTCCAAATAGTCTGCCACCAGCCGCCTGAGGTACAGGGGCACTCCATGGAACCGGAGCACCTCCCTGATGCAGCCGAATGGCAGACTATTGAATGCGTTGGCGATGTCCAACGACACCGCCAACAGCACTCCCTTCCCGGCGACGGCCTCCGCGGCCGCCTGCCTCAGGCGTAATAGGGCCCCGATGGTCGAACGCCCCCTCCGAAACCCATACTGAGCGTCCGACAGATCGGGCCCTACCTCCTCCAGGTGTCGGACGATGCGGGCAGCGAGCACACGCTCCAGCAGCTTACCCACATCGTCGAGGAGCACGATGGGCCTGTAGGCCGACGGCAAATCCGGGGACCGTCCCGGCTTTGGCAGGAGAACCAACCTCCCTTCCTTCCAGCACTCAGGGAACCGTCCAGACGTCAGACAGGCGTTGAACAGCTGCCTGAGGCGAGGCTCGAAGTGCTCGAGGAGCGACGTCAGCACCCGGACTGGAATTCCGTCCGGGCCGGGAGCCGTGGTGGCGGAACGAATCTTCGCCACGGCCGCCCCCACTTCCGACTCCGTCACGGGCGGAACACTCTCGTCGTCGTCGGCCTCCCGGTCCTGATCTGGCGGAGCCATGACCGGGGGCGTGTGTTCCGACTGCCGTGGAAACAGCTCCTCGACCACCCTACGAAGGAAGTCGGGCTGGAGGGTCTCGGTGAGGGGGGGGGGCCCGCGCGCGAAGCTTGTTCAGCGCTGCGCGATATGGGCGACCCCAGGGGTCACGGTCGAGACCGTCCAGCATCTCCTGCCAACTCGCGCCCTTGGCGGCGCGGATGGCCAGCCGAAAGGCAGTCCGCGCACTGCGGTACGCCTCGTACAGCTGGCCCTCCCGCTCGACGTCGCGGTGACGCCGCCGGCTGCGGGTGTAGGACCTTCGGGCACTGATACACGCCGCACGAAGGTCCGCCAGTCTTGGGGACCACCAGTAGACCCCCTGCCTCGGAGGCGGACGCCGCCGCACTCTGGGCATGGCCGCATCGCAGATCTGCGTTAACGCACTGCGAATGCGGACAGCCTCAGCGTCCACTCCGTCCGCTGGGGGTGGTGAGGACAGCCACGTACTGACAATGGCCGCCTCCGCCAGTAGATCCCTGTCAAGACGACCCACAGCCCACCGTGGAAACGCGGGAGCTCCGTCCGCCCTGTGACCCCTACCGGGTTCCCGGGGGGAGACCTCCATCCGGATGTACCGGTGGTCCGACAGGGTCTCCGCCTCCTCCAGGACACTCCAGTTCCTCACCCGTGGCGCGACAGCGGGGCTAGCGAACGACAAGTCCACTATCGACCCGCCCTGCCGCCGCACACACGTGTTCACCGAGCCTCTGTTCAGAACACAGAGGCCCAGTGAAGCCGCCCACTCGTTGACCGCCCGCCCGCGGTCGTCCGTCGTAGGGGACCCCCACGCCGTGGATTTGGCGTTGAAGTCCCCCAGAACCAGGACGAAGCCCGGTGCCAGTCGCCGTATCGAGGCCTCCAAGGTGGTGAGTGAGGCCCCGAAATCGTCCATCCTCCTAGTGGGGGAGAGGTATACGCTGTAGAGCGTGACCCCTCCCCACTCCGCCGCGACAAATTCCTCGCCCCTATCCAAAAGGGACAAGGACGGGAAGTGCCGCTGCGTAGAGACGACGATTGCCGCAGTACCGTTTCGACTGACCACCCAATTGGGGCGATCAGGCACGGCGTACGGTTCCGCGACTACGGCTGCACCAATCGACCACTCCGCCATGGATTGCAGGAGGAGATCCTGCGCTCCGGCGGAGTGGTTGGTGTTGGCCTGCAGGAGGAGGTACATAGATGGTGTACCCATTATCGGGTTGTATCCATGACCTCCTCGCCAGCGGGCGATCGGACCGCCCTAGGAGCGGGAGCGGCCGTGGTCGTAGGGCCGCCCCGCGCCTTTGGGGCCGAAACTGGAGGTTTGCACGCCCCAGAGCCCATGCGGTGCTTGGCGGGCTTATTGCCCGCCGCACACGCGGGGCAGTGGGGCGGGGCGGCGCAAAATGCCGCCACGTGCCCGGTCTGACCGCAGCGGAAACACAATCCGCCGCAGTCGAAGCAATTAGTGCACGTCGGTCGAGTGTGTCCGACCGCCATGCACTTGTAGCACCTCGCAGGCCGGTGCTCAAGCACGGTTACCCGCGCCGAGCTCCAGCCCACGAGGAGCCTGCCTGAGCCGGCCAGTTGCCTGACCGACTCCACCGGGCACTGCGCCCAGGCAGCACCTACGCCACCCGGACCGGGACGAATGGCACCGACCCGGACGGTGTCTATGGGACACCCGGTTTTCGAGGCAATAGCCTCCCGGATGTCTTCCACCGTCACCGAATCGTCCAAACCCGAAATGCGCATTTCGGCGCACTTGACGGGCCTGGCGATCTTGATGCCACCCTCCTCGGCGAACAAACCTCGCAGCTTCTCGGCCACGCTGTCGGCCGTCTTGGCGCCCTCGGCCCCTGGGAACTCGAGAATTCGAGCCCCCGTCCGGGCCTTGCGGGTCCTGGCTTCGACGCCTCCAATATCGGAGACGTCTAGCTCCCGCCGGGCCTTCCTCAAGACGGCCTCGTAGCTGAGGCCCTTCTCGGCCGCCTCGGGCAGCACAGTGATCACCACTGCGGCCGTCTTCGGCGACTTGAGCCCCTTGCGCGGTCTCTTCTTCCGTCCGGCTCCTGCCTGTGGAGCGGGGACCTCAGCGGCGCGCTTGGCCTCCGCTCTCCTCACCTCGAACTGCCGACCATCGTGCAGTTTATGAAGCGGTGCTCCCAGAGCTACTTTTTGACTCTGCCATGACACAACCCAACCAATTAGTGGTTGGGGCGGCTTCCTATACCCCATCGCGTATCTAAAAAATTCGACGTCCGCGTCACGTCCTCAACGACGATGACGACGCTATAACGCTCGCCCAAACAAAAGCCTACGCCGCCCGCGAGGCCATCTCACTCAAATATCCGCGGTTTTGTCCTCGCTGTCGAGGTGCGAAATCACGGCGCGCAATAGTCACCGACCCAAGCTCACTGGGACTCTATATGATAAGAATATAGCACTGCATTCGCTGCCTATGTCATATATTAATTTATATTTTTATCTATTAAATATGTTCTTTAGGATATTCATGTTTTTTAAAAAGCACCGGACTGGGCATACTCGTTTTGGATCAGGCAAGATATATAACGCAGATGATTGATTTGGTTCCGATCAGTAAAATTTCATCCGGACCCGATCAGGATTGCCTGATCTGGACCCGATAAGGTTTTCCTGATCGGGTCCAGATATATCTTCTGTGTTACATACCATATCTGGTCCAGATCGGGCATGCCCAGTCCGGTCCTGCTAAGGAAGACGAAAAAAAATTTCTAGTCGGGTTGCCAGACGTCAACCCTCCTTAGTTTGACGTCTGACAGGCGGCCGGTCATAAAACTATTGCCAATAACTTTTACGATATGTACTATGTAAGAAGAGTACATATTGTATCGACCCCAAATAATAGGGATAAGAGTAGGAGAATGATGATGAATGATGAGATAGATTTATTATTAGTAGAGTAGTGTACTTTCAAAATTATTATACTATTTTTTTAAATTGGTCAGATATGCTCTTTTGAAGGCGTAAAAGGCATTTATGTTTATTTGTAATAAAAAAAATGTTTATGAGTAAAGCCCACCGTTAACATTACGCATTTACGAGTTTCAAAATGAAAATTTTAATTAAAGCTACAAGTGAATGTAGCGTTCATAATTGCTATTTTATTGTTGTGAGTATGGAATCTCCTCGTAGTTTTGGTTTTCTGTGATCACATTACATGGTTGAGAAGAAATAAATGATTATAATATCTATTTATTTAAATAATATTGACAAGTCGTATACGTTTATTTAATATAGCCTAATATGTATTAATTTAGGCTAAATAAGGGTCAGTCCAATTCTTATGGATTCCCGCATAATATTATAGATTTATTATTATGTACTTATGTTTGTTTTTAATTTTTTACTTCCATCTATCAACTTATTAACATACAATTTTAGAGATAGGCCTTCTCAGAAGGGGTGGGGGATTAATATTACAATAACTATACGGCTGTTATTAAGTTCCGAAGAAAAGCCCTATTGCCCACTTCTCTGGTAATCCTTTAACTACATTCTACGACTTCCACGGGCAGTAAAAGATGGCAATACAATGTATTATTAAACAGTCGTAATCATTTAATAATTTCTAATGTTTACACGAGTATTACACATTTGAAATAAAACTATTTTTACGGATTCTATAGTGTTTGTATTCTTTTATTCTATCGCGGAGGATTGATCCCTGTAAAGTATTCGAAACGATGTCAAATTAAAAATCAAATACAAACGCAATAGAATCCATAAAATTAGTTTTATTTCAATTCCTTATAATATTAATTACTTTACAAAAATGTATTTTATCAGATGCAATTAATACACTGAGTCAAAACAGTTACTTGCTAATCAAAAAATGATTGTCCCGCTTGAAATTTAGACCTACGGGAATCAGCAGATGCCACTGAAGATCAGGATCTATGTAATAAAGCCTTTTTGTCAAATTCAAGGTATATTCGTAAAAAGTATTTCAATGACAGTTTCTCTGCACATTTTAAGATAATCCCATGATAAACTTCGTACAAAATATTACTCCTTTTTAGGGGAAAAAGCGGCTTTATGCCTCCTAGAAAACCTGCCATCCAAAATGTGATTGATTGAAGATGATGACTATGTTGAATTTTTCAGCAAGATTTGACGTTTCATTTTTAGTAATGATTATAAAAAAGCTCATAAGTTTAGTTTATCAATTTATTCTTTGAGATTTCATTAAACGTATTATTTGTTAAATCCTGCTACTCAATTTTGTAGCAAATATCTTCAACCTATTGAGCTTTTTTATAAACATTCAGTTTCGATGACAATGCATGTCTACTTTGTCACGTCATTCTAAATCCAACATGGCGATACACCCAACATGGCGGACTGGTTACTATTAATGCATTATTATAATATGGGTATCATATGAAAAGGCTTGTTAAGAATAACTCGAAAAATAAAGTGACGACATTCTAAATCCAATATGTGAACTTTTAAAGCTTGAAATTTTATTTTGAAGTATACATCTTCAACCGAGCGAGCTGAAAATTTGTATACACGTTAAATTTGCATGACATTGTATGGTTAACTTTGTGACGTCATTCTAGAGCCAAAATGGCGATACACCTAAAATTGTGGACGGGTTACTTTAATGCTTTTCTACAATATGGGTATCACATGAAAGGGCTTGTTAAGAATAACTCGAAAAATAAAGTGACGTTACTTTAAATGTAATATGGTGGATTTTTAAAACTTGAAACTTAATTTTGAAACAGATATCTTCAGTCCATTGTGCTGAAATTTTATATACACGTCCAGACAGTACATTATTAATTATGTGATGTTATCCTAAATACTGAAAATGGTAGACTAATTATTTTTTAATGCATTTCTACAACATGGGTATCAAATGACCTTTAGCATAGAAGAGAATACGAATGCGATTCAAGAGCATCGGTTAGTTAACTTTGATTTGTGTCTCTTGGTGAGATAGACGTCAATAATTTGGATTGCAACCTGTCTAGCAAAAAGATAAATCCAAAATTAAACCCGGAACTGTGTTTCGTCAAGCAAAAGGAAGCTTCAAGCTATAATAAGACGCGCATTTGCGAAAACTGAAAACTAATAAATAAATTAAATTTAAAATACTTTTTTAAAAAATATATTTTTTTTACTTTTAAATACGCTAAAAAGAAAATGTAAACTATTACTTTAACACTTTTACAATTAAATTGTAACCTCATTATACAATTTATGCCTACTAATATTATAAACTAGCTTCTGCCCGCGACTTCGTCCGCGTGGAATGGTTACTTTGGGCTAACGTTAACTTCAACTCGCGAATTCGTTTACGTAAAAGGTGGAAATATTTTTAAATAATACATACGTTAAAGCTGTTTTAGGTACCTACATGACCCTTTTATTAGTAAGAGTAGAACATTTAACCTTAAGTAAAATAATAATAATAATAATAATCTTTATTGAAAACTAAATACATATGACAGTTGACATAGATAGATGTCTTTGCTTCTTGAATTAGGTAATACCTGTGTTTCAAGAGACAGTTCCTTCCCGAAATACATAAATCTTGAACATCAAATTATTTTACAGTAACATACATTATAAATAATGAATATATATATCTTACGTAATAAAGACTAATGATAAAGAAATCTATAATAAATGAATGAGTGAGAATTAACGTGTTAGTGAGCGCGCTCACACGTTGTGTGTGTGTGTGTGTGTGTGTGTGTGCGTGTGTATGTGTGTGTTGTGCGTTTGTTTTCGTGTGTGTGTGTGTGGTGTGCGTGTGTTTGTGTGTGTGTTTGTGTGTGTGTGCGTGTGTGTATGTGTGTGTGTGTGTGTGTGTGGTGTGCGTGTGTTTGTGATGTAGTGTGCGTGCATGTATGTATTTCTTTTTTTTTTGTGTGTATTTGTAGTTACGCGAAATAAGTATTTAAAAGTGATTCAAGTTTGACGTAATCCATATAATGCAATGTAGTACCATATAAAGTAATGCAAGTAAAAGTATTGGGTCTTATCTATACTTTCTATAGATATATACAATGTATGTATATTATACATACATACATACACTTACGCCTATTTACGATTACACATACTTTTAATGTGTATGAAATCGCTGTGTGGTAGCGGCTATGAATACTACCAATCCTCACTTTGCTTGTGGATGTCGTAAAAGACGACTAAGAGCCTTATAACGACCTAGGCCAACTCCATCTGATGCCGTTTGGTCAACAATTACATTCCCAATTAGGGTTGACGTCTGGCAGGCGGCCGGTCATAAAACTATTGCCAATAACTTTTATAATATGTACTATGAAGGAAGAGTACTTATTGTATCGACCCCAAGTAATTGGGATAAGAGTAGGAGAATGATGATGATGATGACCTCTCGTGAACAAATCGCCAATTTGGTCCAGAAAAGGTCTTCCCCTTGTATTCGTCCCATTCACGATTGCTTTATATGTTTGCTTCGTCAACCTCTGCCCACTCATTATTTCTTCCACTTCGTGTCCAACCCACCTCAGCATACCAGCGCTCTTTTATAACATTATACTTAATTTTATCTTTCATACTTACATCACACACAGCTTACGAAGAGCTGTCAGCTCTACAGCATTTATTCTATTTTCATGTCTTCCCCGCCAAATCTAACTTTCACTGCCATACATGAGGGCAGGCACTAATACTTCCTATACTTATTATTATTATTTAGGATGTGTAAAGCCGACGGAAAGTCATGAGAAGAAAACAAAACTAAAAATGTAGTGTGTGCAGAAGTACTTTGAAATAACATAAGATTATAAGACCCAGTATTTTTATCGTAAATGCGCGCCCAGTACTTGATCATTATTTTGCTGCGATGTTATTTTTAAACTGCGATATTTCCTAAGATATTCATTGAAATCAAATAATGTAAAGAGCAATTTTGTTTTAAATTAAATACTTGTGATGAATAACTCATTTATTTGGATAAGGATTAATATTATGTTTATAAAAACACCTTCGAAAATATCACATTATTTTAAAACAAATTTGATTAGCATAAAAAAGGTTATAGTGAGCCAATCTTAAAAGATAGGCATATGCTGTCGCGGACTTTTACTTAGAACTTTGAAAGGGGAACAATTATGTAGTACACAATTTTTGCGCAACTTTAACCGTTTACGCAGCGGAAGCTCTCAAAAGGAAACATAAACCCGATTTTTACACATTCATCATTGTTGCTCTGCTCCTATTGGTCGCAGCGTAATGTTATATAGCCTAAAGCCTTCCTCTATAAATGGACTATCCAACAAAAAAAGAATTTTTCAAATCGGACCAGTAGTTCCTGAGATTAGCGCGTTTAAACAAACAAACAAACAAACAAACAAACTCTTCCGCTTTATAATATTAGTATAGATATGAATGTAAATTTGATTGTTACGCTTTCATGTCAAAACTACTAAACCGATTGTCATGAAATTTTCTACACATAGTTTTCGAGTTATAAGAAAGGACATAAGATACTTATTATTAAAAAAATACAGAGGGTAACTTCATTGATAGTAGTAATTTATAAATACTGAATCACAATGATTCAATTCTATTGGAATTGATCTTTGATATTTAATTAAGGGCTTCTTCGCGAGCGAAGACGTAAGTAACAGCTAGTATGATATAAAAACTTTTCACGAGTTTGAAGTACTCATATTTACTTAGATTGAAATTTAAATTTATTTCTAGGTACTTTTTCCTCTTTTTGCACAGATATTTGCGCTCATATATTCATTAAGTTGGAGGAATAAAGAGAATACAACGGCTGTAATTATGACTTACATACGGTACTCCGTTCGTAAATGATACTTCTTTTCACGAAATAATATTTTTTTGGCTTTTAAGAAATTTACTTTTGGCACTCCTGATAGTCCGCTTTTGCACTAACAAAAAGCGGTTACCATTTTTATTGTCTATGATCGACGAACGATGTGTTGATGTACGTGTCGATAATAATAATACTTCAGAATTTTGAATGTATGAAAAATTTATTGAAATTTCTATATCTACATTTACTTTATGAGATAGATAAAATTACGGCGTATCTTATGCATTACACCTCAATGTGATTTAAACAATCCCATTAAAAACAGTATGAGTAATGGCGGGCAAATTTTCAAAGTATATAATAACGTAGATAATAAATACATTTGAAGTGGTTCAAATTTAGAGCACAGAAGAAGCCTAGTTTTGTCGGGCACGTGAAAGCAAATGATATTACTGCAAGATAGGGAAAACTCAAAATGAAGCCTTTACCAATTTATCTGACCTACATAGTAAATCAATTTTCCTCTCATTGAAAAATACACTTACCTATGACTAATAATAAGACGTAAATGAGCTAAAAAAGGAAACAAAAACTTCTTGCAACAGTCAACTTTGTGGACCCGTAGTTATATATTTTTTCTCAAACATGCTTGGAAATTTGAGCATTATTTTGACAACCTTCTTCGAGATAAATCGATATTGCTGTACTGACCAAATACATGCGAGCAGCGGCCGGCAAAAATGTATGAAAATCTATATCTGTCGTGTTTAGCGGCCAAATAAATATATATGAAATTCATAACTATCGTGTATTTTGAAAATGGAACAATTTGTTAATTCAAAACATGGTAAGTAAATAGGCAACTTATCAGAGTTTTGAATTTCGAACTGGCTTGAAAAAGAAACCTGTTTGATAATGAAAAACTAAATTAACCCTTTAGCACGTAAAAAATGTTGTTCGTTGTTCGTCATGTATACAGTTCTACTTGGTACTACTTAGTTTTAATTGCCGCGCATTATTTGAGAAAAGAACTATTCAAACCTTGGCCACAACTAGGAATTAATGGACTTACGTATTGCCTCGGCTCACATTTACACGTTCGTCCACCAATGCCTCTTTTGCTGGCCGCTGCAGTGATGTACTATATCAAGTCAATGACAATCTAGAAATCTTTATTGTATTAATCAGATATCAATCATAGATTGCTGCCTAGCCGGGCAGCGACAGCCAGTTTTCCGATGAAATTAAGAAGAGCCTCTGTAGGAACGTATCTATGAGAACAGTGTATGGTGGGTATCTATACTAAATAGATACACTCTTACATTCACAAGATGACAATACAACGGCCAGTGACAGAGATTGTGTGGAAATGTATAATTGTCATGAGGTTAAATTTTATAATTGGTGGTATTTTATGTAATATGATACAATGGAAGTGTAGCGACTATGATAATAATAGTAGTTTATTAGTTTTATCTTCATCATCATCATCACAGCCAATATATGTCCCACTGTTGGACTCGGGCCTCCTCTAATGGGAGGGAAATAAACCTACTATACCGCGCTGGTCAGACGTGTTGGTATAGGGTTTTGTTTCGAGTTTTCTTTCTCTTGCATAGATGTTATATGTGTTTTATATCCCTTAGTCGTCTCTTACGATCACCCACGGGTAAGATAGGGGGTGGTGAATTGTATTCTTACTCCGTCATCACACGGATAATATATTATATCTTCATATTCTACCAAAATTCAAAGAGGAATCATTGATTTGTTTGTCAACACCCACTGAATTACAACTACTTGACTTTTAACGAATTGTTATTATGGATATGCTACTCCATATGAAGAAGTAGAATATAACACTTATAAGTTATGAAGAAAATTGTACAAGACCTGGTTACAATTAGATTATTAAGATAACAATGTATACGACTGAAGTAACTTGTATCTATGGTCGTGAATACAGATTATAAAAAAATACAGAGTAGTTGTCTAAATAGATGGCTAAATTAGTCTGTAGAAGACACCAACAGTACTGATCTTGGAGCAATGTTTAAATATATAGACATAGACGTATTTATATCAAATACATCCAAATAATAATACATATACTACAATAATACTAGAAACGATTTAGTATGTCCATTGCGTACAAATATAGTTTCCGTTTTATTCGTTTCAAAGTAGCAGTCGCCTTAAATTAACTAATCTGTATGTAACACGAAATTTTGGTACTCGGCGTCCATATTGGGTGTGTGCTCCGTGGGTGGGCTCGTATAAGCATTATTACAATATCGTCTGAGTACAAATCGTATTCCCAGCAGGAATGTAGCTAATTATGAATCACTGATTTTATCAACGTATATCACTAATAGGGATGGCATCATGTAGTTAGCTAATATTTATATATTTTTATTAGTGAACCTAACTACATAACCAAATAAATACATTAGCCAGAGTAATTAATTTGTTAATTTAAAAAAAAAATGAGTTCTTTTTCTCTTCTATTAAATGTAATATGGATTTGCTGTGTGGCAGTGGCTACGAATACTACCAACCCTTACTTGCTCGTGGATGTCATAAAAGACGACTAAGAGCCCTATAACGACCTGAGCCAACTCCATCTGATGCCGTTTGGTCAACAATTACATTCACAAGGAGGGTTGACGTCTGGCAGGCGGCCGATCATAAAACTATTGCCAATAACTTTTACAATATGTACTATGACAAAAGTACATATTTTATCGACCCCAAGTAATTGGGATAGGAGTAGGAGAATGATTATTTGTAATATCAATCATGTTATTAGCAGATAATCGATCTGCAAATTATGCTCGAGTTGTAGGCCTTTTAGAGAAAATTCTCAAACAACGTATTTTAGCAGTATATTCAGGTAATTTTTAGTTAGGTACATCGTAAATAATATACTTAGTACATAACTCTTCCGTTTACGAGTTTAAGGAAAACAGGAAGCCTGAGACCAAAGAGTAAAGTTATTAAATTGAAAAAGAGTGGCATCTCGATGATAAAATATGCATGTATGGAAAGTGCTGCCACCCAGAGTTTAGGCGGTGAACTAAAGTTGAAGTAATATATATACATATCTACATGTGTATGTGTAATTACATAGAATTTTCTTTTACTATGAAAACTACCCTGAATATAAAAAAAAAACATATCAGCTGATAATTAAACAATAATAATATCAGCCTAACATTGAAACTTGAGATAATTTTTAGAAAAATATCAATAACCGAAAATAGATCGATGACAATAAGTACCTACGCTAGGAACAAAAAATAACAATTCTCAGTTGTCAAACGTTTGACAGGCAGGACAAAATGGCAGCAGTTAAGTTTGTACAACCAATCTGTAGGCGGCGCGACGGTCAGTAAAAATAAGTAATGTTTTAAGTGTGCCCCCCCAGCCTGAGACTATAAATAAATTTAAATTAAATATATTATACAATTAATTAACGTCATCTTGCATAATATACATTTATCTTCTAATAGAAATTTATTTGAAGAAAACCATTTACTTTTGTTATATTTATAATTTATCGGTGGAAATATTATAATTTACTTTATCTCTCATAATTAAATAAACTCAAGGACCAACCCTGACGAGAGATTCAGTACGAATAGTATAATAATGCCCTGTAGCGATGCTCACTGTTTCATTTCACGTGGTAATTAAACCGTCGCCTTAGTCCATAGCCGTTGGTTTGTGCAACATAGATCTGAATGAAAGATCAATACTATTGTGTATTAGTCTGAGATGTTCGCCAATGAAGATAGTTACTGATAACTATGAAGCGCGTGTATTGATTTCTCTTCCTTTATTTATGTGAAGTTACTGTTATTTTTTAATACATACTTATTCCATGGGCGTACCCAGGTAGGGGCAGGGGGGGCAGCTGCCCAAAGAAGATAAAATAAACGTCAATTTTCCTGGCAAGTGGGAATTAAAAACGTGTTACCTACTCTGCGCAAAATGAAGTGTTGGAAACAAAACATCTTTTCAGTCAGATATTTTGATTTAATATTTTTTTATCTATAATTAAATATTCTACAACATTCGATATAGAATACTGTTAGTGACGCAATGTAATTTAAATCTCCCGCGAAACCGTCGCATCTCGTAGTTTTTCGTAGTTCGCTTAGAAGCACCATGAGTGAAGAAAGGCTTACGGGTTTATGTCTGATGAGCGTACATCGCAATTATTTAAAAGAAAACAGTGAGTTTATTCAAAAGACTGTCATAGACAAATTTTTGGCAAATCCGAGAAGATTAGTGTTAAATTAATATACACTCATTTGCAAAAAAAACGGGCAATGGTTCATTGCTTATGAACCATTTCAAATGTTAATATTTCTTTGTTTGATAATTATAGGTAGTTTTATCCACACAATTTGGTAAATTAATAAGAAAATAATCGTTTTCATCAGTATTTCATAAAATTTAGATACAATTTATGGGAAATAATGCTAAACCTCGCTAGTAGTGTATATTCGCTAGTAGTGCATATGCTCATGAAGTAAAAATAAAAAAGTTTTTTTGTTTGTTTTTCTTTAATAAAGTAAAAGCAGATAAATGTTTAGTATCGAGTGTGACCCCCTCTAGCTAAAATCACAGCTTGAATTCGTCTGGGCATGCTAGCGAGTATATCCCGGATACTTGCTTGCGGAATACGTTCCCACTCCGCAGTAATCACATTCTTCAGCTCTCTGATGGTCTGCGGAGCCGGGTGTACTGATCTCACACGCCGTTTCAGAACGTCCCAGACATGCTCTATGGGATTGAGATTGGGACTTCGAGCTGGCCAATCCAAATGACGAATGCCGACCTCTTGCACATACGCATTAACATCGCGGGATCAGTGGGCGCGAGCATTGTCGTCCATAAAAATCGAGTCTTCACCTAGAGCGGCCAATGCGGGTTGTGCATGAGAAATTAGAACTTCCGTTATGTATCGATGCCCAGTCAGTGAGCCGTTTTCAATGAAGACTAACTCTGTACGATCCATTGAATTTATTCCTGCCCAAAACATAACAGAGCCCCCACCATAAGGTGTGATTTCTTCGAAACATGCCTCTGCAAAGCGTTCTCCTTGTCTTCTTAGCACTCGCCGACGTCGATCTTCACCGAACAGAGATATCCTGGCTTCATCAGAGAACAAAACCCTATTCCAATCGTCTTGAGTCCATGATTCACAATTTCTAGCGAACCTAAGCCTGTGAACTCTGTGCTCACGGAGTAATTTGGGGCCGCGGGCCGGGCGGTGACTGCGTATATTGGCAGCGAGAAGCCTCCTCCTGACCGTCCATAGACTAATATGCACATTTCTTACTTCTTGGAGGTTGTTCTTAAGATCCACATACGAAGATTTGCGATTTCTCAATGCGCGACTCACAAGAAAACGATCATCCCGTGGTTGGGTACATGGTTTTCTTCCAGAACCAGGCCTTCTCTCGACGGAACCAGTCTCCTGATATCGCTGCCAGGTCCTTTGGACTGTCGAGCGACTAACATTTAGCCTCCTAGCCACGAAACATTGGCTGCAACCCTCTTCAAGCAGCGCGATAATTTTGGTAGCTTTTACCACTTTATCTACCATTTTTGATACAGCCAAACAGCATTAAATAAAGCTTTGACAGTCAAGGATATGAAATTAATCGATAAAAATTGAATAAAAGTTATGAAAGTCGATGTTAACTTCTGGAACTTCGCGCCAAAAATGTAGGATAAAAAGGGGTTTTCTGTAAAAATGAACATCAAATGAAAAATTGAATTTAGAACGTACTTTTTTAAATACCACAGCATTTTTAAAACCGGCCAGTAACGTGTACAAACGATTGAAACCTTTTTGGTATTGTATCTTTTTAAATATGAATGAAAATCAAAACCGCCCGTTTTTATTTGCAAATGAGTTTATATATATATATATATATATATATATATATATATATATATATATATATATATACATACATACATATCATCACGCCATATCCCTTGCAGGGTAGGCAGAGAGAACAGAGTGCCAGAGAACTCTATCTCTGCATACTTCACTCGCTTCTTCAACATTCATAATTCTCTTCATACACGCTCGCCGGTTTCGGAGACTCTTGACTCCACCTTTCTTCAGTACATGACCGATCTGGTCTAGGTAGGTTAGTCTCGGTCTCCCTCGGTACCTACATCCTTCCACTTTCGCATTGTATATCTTCTTAACCAGGCGTTCGTTCGGCATTCTTTCCACATGTCCGAACCATCGGAGCATTCCCTTTCGCATCTTTACACCAATACTCTCTTTCATACCTACTCGCTCTCTTACGTCGTCGTTACGAATGCGGTCGGTCAGCCTAACTCCACAGATTTTCCGCAGAGATCGCATTTCGACCGCATTAATTTTACTTTCATACTCTTTTCTGCATACCCAACTCTCGCTTCCATACAGTAATGTTGGGACAAGCACTGCGTTATGTATTGCTACACGTGCCTTCTGGCTGAGGTGGTGGCTGCCGAGAAGTTGCCCCAACGCTCCGTTCACTCTATTTCCCGCATTCACTCTTCGCTCTATATCAGTGGTGTACCTTCCATCTCGGCTAAATCCACATCCAAGATATACAAATTCATCCACTTGCTCTAGTACATCATTACCTATTGTTACTCTTACATCTGTTCTAGTTTTATCTCTTTCAAAGACCATTATTTTGGTTTTGCTCACATTCACGCGTAGACCCCTTTTCTTAAAATCTTCTGTCATTGTGTCGACTAGGGTCTGCAGGTCAGTCGCTGACTATGCCAGCAGGACTGCATTATCTGCATAAAGCAGAGCAGTGACCACTAAGTCGCCCATCTGGACTCCCACATTCATATCGTTCAACCTTTGGAGACATTTATCCAGATATATGATAAACAGCCTGGCTGACAGAACGCACCCCTGCTTAACGCCGATATTGACGTCAAACCAAGGCGACATTCCATCATCCAGCCGCACACAGGCTCTACAGCCCACGTAACTGGACTGCACAGCCTGCAGCAGTTTACCGTTAATACCATACTCCGGTAAAATGTCCCAAAGTTCCTTTCGTACAACCGTGTCAAATGCTCTCTCCAGATCCACAAAACTGCAGAAAACCCTCTGACCTAGAGCCAGATGCTTCTCCACAATGTTGCGCAGAGAGAACACTTGATCCATGCATCCCCTTCCACTCCTGAAACCTCCTTGTGTCTCACACAGTAAACCATCGGACACCATCCTCATTCTCCTTTCAATAATTTTTCCATACACTTTTGCTGCCAAACTGGTCAAGCTTATGGCTCTGTAATTTGCGCAGTCATAACGTGAACCCTTGTTTTTAAACAAAGGCACGATGACCGCGCTATTCCAGTCCCTGGGAACCATTCCCGAGCTCCAACATAAATTGAGGAGCAACAGGAACGCCTCCCAGACACAAGAGCCACCAAGCTTGATCATCTCGGTAGACACCATATCAATGCCCGCTGCCTTACCATTTTTCAAACTTCTTATCGCCCATTCAACTTCATCCATGCTGATGCCATCAGAGGACGCCGTTGTCGAATGTTGATCTACTAAACCACATCCAACACCGGCGCCAACCGTAGCATTCGCATACATATCGCCAAAATATTCACTCCATCGGCTTAACACGTCTTGTGTTTGTGTAAGAATGTCTCCACCTTTAGACCTTATTTTATTCATTCTGAAGGCTGACCAACCACCCCGAGACTTCTTCACCTCCCTCCAAAAGAGTTTGGTGTTACCCTCGAAGTTTTTAGTCAGCCTATCTTCTGCACTCATACTTGCTCTATCACGTTTCTCTTTCACTAAGGCCTTGGTGTCATTCTTACATTGCCGATATATTTCTTTCTTCTGTTCAGTCATACTGTCATTCAGATTCAAAGAAGAGACATAGTCCAGCCACGCTTTCTTCTTTTGCTCTACGGAAGCTGCCACTTCCGCATCCCACCATGCATCACCATTTGTTTTTCTATGCTTCTTTGAACTTCCACATACTTCTTTCGCTGTATCTACCATACTCTCTTTCAATACTCTCCAGCATTCTTCAATGTCCGATTGCGGCTGGCTTGCCATCGTCAGCCGTTCTCGGATACCCTCTGCATACTTTTCTCTTACACACTCTTCTTGCAACCTTTCAACCTTTATTCTTTCAAGCCCTCCGAAGTGGACACGCTCTCGCCAGTGCCTCCACTTTCTGAACAGACCACTAAATCTCGCAATAACGAGATAGTGGTCCGTGTCGACTGTGGGGCCCCTGTAGGCTCTTGCGTCCAATATTTTGCTTCGGAGGCGACTGTCTACCAAAATTAAATCTATTATGCTTTTCTGTTCATTCCTTCTCCATGTATACATATGGATGTCCTTATGTTGGAAAAATGTGTTTGACACAATAAGGTTTCTCTCCATGCATACATCCGCTATGAGCCTACCTGCGTCGTTCACTCTCTTATCACCAAATGGACCAAGTACGTCCTCATAGTCGGGACGCTTGGTCCCCACCCATCCGTTCAAATCTCCGCATACAATCACGCGTTCACTGGTTTCTGCCATATCCAGAACTTCCCTAACATTGTCCCAAAACTTCTCTAGGTCTGATGCCACCGAGGATCCTACGGGAGCATATGCTACAACCATGAATACCTTGGTGACACCTAGTTTTATACGGACCCAGAGAAGTCTGGGATCATACATTCCGTAATCCTTCACACCTGAGGCCAAGCGAGAGGACAACAGCACTCCTACCCCCATGCTGGCTCGATCGCTCTGTGGTACACCAGACCACAGAGCCATCCCGCCACCAGGAAGATCGCAGGCGTCGCTACCCCTTCGCTTGGTCTCTGTTACACACACAAACAGCTAGACGTGCTCGTCTAGCTGTTTGTCCGCCATGACGGATATCAGCTCGTGCAACTTACCTTCCACACAACCTCTTACATTCCACGTGCCCACCCGGCACTCCGTTCTCCTCGACTCGCCTAACTGGGCAAGGCGTGATGGGTGGCGGCCCCCATCGCCGCAACTGCCGATGTTCGTACCGACGGGGGCGGGTCGGTACGCGTCGCCTCCGGGGGACGCCCTAACCCGCATTGCGGTACGCATTTCGAGCCGGATTAGCAGTCTAATTAGACTGGCAGGGGACGCGAACGAGCACGCTCCGGACTATGCCCCCTATATATATATATATATATATGCTCCCCATATATATATATATATATATATATATATATAATAAAAGTCAATTTTCATGATTTTTTGTTTCAATATACCCGACCGACCATCATGACCATCATATGAGCTGCCCCCTCCTATCTGAAATCCTGGGTACGCCCTTGACTTATTCAATCATTAGCGCATATGTCTTTTTTTTATTGCTTATGGTAACAAACGAGCAATTAGCACACCTGATGGTAGGTGTCACTGCCGCTCATGGACCTCTGCTATATCAAGGGTATAACTTAGGGCGCTGCCTACTAATAATAATCCCCAAACACATCCAGTTGGGCTTAGGACTCCCTCGCTCACCGAACGAAGCGAAATAGCACATAGCCATTACTCAGACGTCGATCTTCTGCGAGAGTGTGGTACTACTCCGGACAAACCGAACCCCTCGTTGTAGACAGAAATCTATCAACAGCGTGGTCCTACCACTATTTTAGTTTAAGGAGACTATTTGTTTTCTACGCTGTTTCTCAATAGAAGATTCGAATATCATTAGCCTTTAATAAGTCAAAGAACACCGATTGTTCTTTGATGTATTATAGGCTAATGGAATTTGAAAATGAAATTAATGCGGTCGAAATGCGATCTCTACGGAAAATCTGTGGAGTTAGGCTGATCGATCGCATTTGTAACGACGACGTAAGAAAGCGAGTAGGTATGAAAGAGAGTATTGGTGTAAAGATGCAAAAGGAAATGCTCCGATGGTTCAGATATGTGGAAAGAATGCCGAACGAACGTCTGGTTAAGAAGATATACAATGCGAAAGTGAAAGGATGTAGGTACCGGGGGAGACCGAGACTAACCTACCTAGACCAGATCGGTTATGTACTGAAGGAAGGTGGAGTGAAGAGTCTCCGAAACCGGCGAGCGTGTATGAAGAGAATTATGAATGTTGAGGAAGCGAGTGAAGTATGCAAGGATAGAGTTCTCTGGCACTCTGTTCTCTCTGCCTAGCCTGCAAGGGACATGGCGTGATGGTATGTATGTAAAATGAAATTAACTGCACAGATGATTACTATTATTACTATTATTATTATGTATCTCCATTTATTCACGGGATCTTCCGTAGGGAAGATACCCGGTCCTTTGGTAGGCTTACATGGGGATATGGATCCAACACGCAGAGGCCTTTGGAGAAATTTAATCTAAATATTGGGATGGGACATCTACCGATGACATTCCACGTCTGCACATAACATACGTGGACTGCCAGCGGTAAGTGTAAAACTATTGTGTGATTATGGTAGCTAATATCTGATTATGGGAGTGGGTGCTTAGTGGACTGGTTCATCTTAAATCTATGAATTTTTAACTGTCATCTGCCTTCAAACCCATATTGAGAGATGAACGGTGGCAGACGGTGACTCGCCAACTCACTGAATGGGCCCCCTAAACAGTCGCCACAGGCACACAAGCCAATCGGGCAACAGGGGGCAACATTGGTGCAAGTGGCTAGGGGTGTCAAGCGGTGCGGCGCCGGTTTCACCATTAAGTCTGTGATAAACAGAGCCATGGTTTCCCCGTAGTTATGCCCTTGAAAATGACACTTCCACCCCCGAGCATATAGCTCTGGCGACCCCTCTCTGACCAGCTGTTTAAGGCAAGCCAGAGCTGAGAGTCCTTCAGGCACTCTTCGGTTTCCACTCTAGCCAGCCAATGAAGGCCAGCTGGAGACGAGGCCCTGATCGACTCTTTGGAGTATTCGGGACCGCAGTGTCGCCACTCACATTCAGCTCGCCACAAGCTGCCCTGCCCCTATTATTATTATTATTACTATTTTTTATTGTTGATAAATAAAATATTTTTGTACAGGGTTTTCATAAAATCTGATCTTAGTACGCGTCTACGTTGCGAAAAGTATAACTAACCAAAATTCGAAGTAAACCAGACCTATGGTTTTGAAGATTTCGTGATGAGTCAGTCAGTATTATTTCGCTTGTATATCTAGAGATAACCGCTTGTTTTGCTGCTTGCGTTTATGAGTACCTACCTACTATCTTGGGCGTACTCGACTCGTGCGTAAAACGCCTTATCTGAACAAGCTTTTAGATAATTACCTCAGGTATATAGCGAGTTTATGATTATAACCAAACATATAAAAAGAAATAAAAAAAGTATATTCAAAAAAATATAGACCTGAGAATGGAACTGGATAGGCACATTCCATTTTACTGGTGGAGATATAATTATAAAACAAAAATATATCTTAATAAAAAGTTATAACTAACGTCATAATCTTTTAATTGGACTTTATTTCAGCAGTCTTTCATACATTCATGTATAACTTTTCTTATATAACGAGTTGTTTAAAGATGTTTGTTTAAGAAAAACTAACGAGCATTGATGACGGATCGCCCACTGTTTTGAAGCAATTGTGGTCGCCAACATCCATAAACATTTCATTGGCATAAAAATTTTGATTCCTTAAAAAACTTTTTGTTTAATCTGATTACTTCCAAAAATATTATGTTAAGAAATATCGAAATAAGAAATTGTAACGTAAAAACACGTTTTATTATTGCCGAAGCTGGTAATTGTTTGGTCCGCTGCACATGTAAAACGGCTACTACCTTTTTATGTAATTTTCATCTTTTTAAATTTATTTATTTATTTATACCACATACAACCATCATCACAGGTAGTATGTATTTACCTAATTCAATGGAAATGTACAGATTACAAAAACATAATTATAAAAATCAACATATATATAATATATTATATACATAAGCACATATTTTTAATTTAAATTCTAAATATAGATATACCTAATATATCAAATTATACTTATACATTATTAAGTAAATGAATAATCTAACTGCAGTGTTTCAAAATTTTTTTTTTTTTTTGCGGTGGGCTATGGACGTCGCACCCCGCCAAATCGGTCCGCGGTGGGCTATGGACGTCGCACCCCGCCAAATCGGTCCGGGGTGACGGAAGAGGCGGCGCGCAACCCCATTGACCCACCCTGCAAGCACCTCTTCTTCGCCGTACGAGCGGGCCACCGGTACCCGATCTTTGTCTTCGGTGGCCCGCTCGGCTGTGTGTGTTTCAACACTAGCAGATATAATTATGCGTCGATAGAATGCTTAATTAAGCTGCATTTTCGATGTATAAAAATATAAAATACGCGAAACGTTGTCTTTTTGTTCTTCTCAGGCCTTGTGCGCCCGATATCGCGTCTGTAAGCACCGCCTCCTCTGGATGCAGGCAATTATTAATTATTATACCAAATTTTCCAGACGACTAACTAGACTGTCACATAGATTTTCATTTTTAAGGGTTTACTCTGATATTATCTGATTTCCTTCTCTTAATCTATTTTTAATAAATCTATGGGTAAGAAAGGTACAACTAATGTATTTTTATTTTACATAAAAAGTCCTGGGTAACGTCGTACCAAATAATTATAAATAGTAAGTAATTGTATTTATTTTTCGCCAACCACCTTCTCCCAAAAATTAATTGTAATCGTTTGAATGGAACTACTAGGTCACATAAGTTAGCACTTATAAAAATCTACATTTTAGGGTTGCACTATTCTTTTTTAAATTATAGAGTACTTAATAATATTTAATAGTTTATCATTGTTACAGTTTTGATTTACAACCGCGACCAGTACCGTGGTAAACCTTATTACTATAGTGACCTTGTTTTAAGTCAAACCGTCAGGCAGAAATCAGGATCATTGCTGACAACAGTTAGAGCATTATAATCTCAATAATATTTGTCTTATTGTTGTAAGCTATGTGGTAGCAGCTATAAATACTACCAACCCTTACCTTGTTCGTGGACGTCTTAAAAGGGGACTAAGAGCCTTATATTAATCTGGGCCAACTCCATCTGATGCCGTTTAGTCAACAACTACATTCCCAAGGAGATTTGACGTCAAGCAGGCGGCTGTTAATAAAACTATTGTCAATAACTATTACAATATGTACGAGTGCATATTGCTTCGAAAACAAGTATTTTTTATATTGCTTATGGTGGCAAACGAGCAAGCAGAATACCCGATGGCAAGTATCACCGCTGCCCATGGACCCTTGCAATACCAAGAGTATAGTTTAGGCCTCTACCTACCAATAAAATCCCCAAACCTACCCAGTTGGGCTTCCGGCTCTCGCGCTCACCGAACGAAGCGCAATAGCACATTGCCATTACTCAAACGTCTATTTCCTGCGAGAGTGTGGTACTGCTCTGCTCACCGCTGCAGACAGAAAACTGTGAACAGTGTGGGCCTACCACGAGTATTGAGTAATTGGGATAAGAGCAGAATTAGGATGAATGAAAAATATTTGGCTAATTAGTAGTTTATATAGCAAGTTACTGCTGATATATTTTGACCTCAATTAGTGATAATTACAGGTCAATAATATGCGTATTTATACAGGTCAATAATATTAGTATTAAATATATAACAGAACGTTGTGATATAAGATTTTTTATACATTAAGAAAAAAGATATGCATCTTGGCAACCGACATTATTCACATTACCGCTCGCTAAGTGTCGTTGTACTTACATCCTCACACGTACCTTAATATTTCGGCGAGGGTCCGTCACTTCAGTGTGCAGCCGTGACGTCACGCGTCGACTATAATGACTACTTACGCTACCCCTTTGCCTTCACAACGTACTATTTCCACCCCTTCTAGTGCTTTTGAAGTTGTAGATTTGAGTTCAGGGTAGGTACAGCTATGGCGATCATATAGAATTTATATTAATATTTATAATAATAATATATATTATACAATAAATATTTACATGTATATCAATCATTAACAATGAAAAAAGAAATGAAAAATGATTCTCGAGTGACGACCACGAATCGGACGACGCAAGGTAGGACGACCCTCCCACTAGATGGATTGACGACATTATCAAGGTCACAGGAAACCGTCGCGGGACCGTTGTGAATGTCATTCTCGTGGGGAGGCTTATGTCCAACAGTGAATGTTTATGGGCTGATGGATAGATGGATGGATTCATCAAATTGATGTGTGTGATTTAATCTTAGAGGTCTAAATTGCGACATAACACGCGTGTTTAGGTTCAATTACTTACAGGAGAATTCTTAGTGTGATCCAAGTGATTATTCTGAATATATAATTATTATGAATTATTAATTTGTTTGTTAATTATATATTTTAAAAATCTACGCGATACATAGAACCATGCTTCAGTAATGTGTTTCATCATTTAAGTAAATAAAAAAAACTTTTAAAATTTCATTACTACCGTTTTATACTACATATCAATTCGTCCTTTCAATTATTGAAGAGTATATAAACATTTGCATGTCCTAAAAATAAATTTGCATGTCCTACAATAAGTCACGGTGGTGTAGTGGCAGCACGATTGGGCCGGAATCCCAATAGGCGCGGGTTCGAATCCCGCTTGTGACATCATTTTTCGCTTCGTAATCGGGTTTTATAAATAATTAAGCATATTAAATGCTAAAAATTTCAGTAATTTAAATAACAAGGTTGTGTCATCGTTTAATACAATTCTAACTGCAAAGTTTGAAGTATTAAGCCGATAACAATGTGTAAACATTGTCGGATAGATGACATACCGTCACCTTAAGACGTAAATATGATACAAAGCGAAATTTGCATGTCCTACAATAAGTCACAGTGGTGTAGTGGCAGCACGATTGGGCCGGAATCCCAATAGGCGCGGGTTCGAATCCCGCTTGTGACATCATTTTTCGCTTCGTAATCGGGTTTTATAAATAATTAAGCATATTAAATGCTAAAAATTTCAGTAATTTGAGTATATAAACAATTTCAACTTTGTAGTGTTAATTTATTTTCAATATTTATCGACGTATCCAACGATACCCATTCAACTACTCGATATACACCCATTTCATCCATCAGCCTATTGAATTTCACTATTTGCTATTGGAATATCCACAATCGCTATGCTTAACACGCGGGTTTGGAATCACTGTTGATGTTATGGATTTCTGCCACGCTGCTACTTATTCCTATATTAATTTCCATAACTCTCGCCAAATTTGAATAATATTTGATGTATCGTTATTTTATATCTTGGAATAACACAAAACTCTTTCCAAAGACGTATCTATAAAAAATTTTCTCTAACAAATATCTCTTTCATCATCTCAGCTTATATATGCCCAACAGAGGGACTGTTGGGCTCGAGCCTCCTCCGTGATGGGAGGGAAATTGACTTACTATACCATTCCTGTCAAACGTGTTGGTGTATGGTTTTGTTCGAGTTTTCCTTCTCTTGCATAGATGTTATATGCGTTTTATATGCCTAAGTCGTCTCGTACGATCACCCACAGGTAAGATATGGGGTGGTGAATTCTTACTCCGTCACCACACGGAAAGTATGTCTTTATCAGAGTAATTTTTTTAAATAAAAGATTCGCAATTGCATTAGAGGTCACGCTTGACATGATTATGAAAAATCGCATTTTATATATCAATAGTGTCACAAAGTGCAGTTAATCTTATCATGAAAGTGTATAATTTACTTCTATAGGTTATCAATAACTAAAAAAAACAGTGACACATTTATTCCCACATTTTAAATAAATATCTACTAATAAAACTCACATACAAAATTATTATATAGAAAAGTTCTGTCCAAGTGGTGGTATCCACATTTAGACAGATTCATGCCCATATCTTTCAGTTACCTTACCACCTCAATTTATATGCGCCTCACAGCTGGGTTCGAACCTTCTCCACAATAAGAAGGAAATTGACCTACTATACCGCGCTAGTCATACGGATTGGTGTGCGATTTTATTTCAAGTTTTCCTTCTCTTGCATAGATGTTATACCCATATTATATGCCTTAATTGACTTTCACGACACGCACAAGTAAAGTAAGGGAAGGTGGTGAATTGTATTCGTACTCCATTGCCACAGCGGTAGTCTCCAATCTTTCAGTATTACATCCTTACCATCAAGTTTTCTCATCACAAATGGTAAGTGATGAGAAAATTGCATAAGTTTCTAATTTGAAATAAAATTAGTTTTACGGATTTTATCGCGTTTATATTTGATTTTTAATTTCCCAACATTTCGAACAACGTTCATGGTCATGGGATGACCGTCCACAGAGTAATGAACGTAAATTGTTCGAAACGTGGGCAAATTAAACATCAAATACAAACGTGATAGAATCTTTAAAAATAGTTTTATTTCGAATATGTAATACCGGCGTTAACATCTAAAATTATTAAGTTACTTATTTTAAAGATATTACACACACATACACATACTGCCCGCACTAAGTAATATGTTTATGCGGAGCCTTTAGAACTACAATTAATGGATACAGACTCGGAGCAATAATTTGTAAATAGAATAAGCACTTGCTCTGTATGAAAATTGAACATATAAGGTTCGTTCGTCGTTCTTTATAGTTTTATCCACACGTTCTTCATCTGCATCTTCCTTATCTACAGAAATAAAGTTGCCACTAGGCTACTATAGATACCTTCTACTAAGGATTTTAGCATTAATATTTTTTTTTGGCTGTAATAATATTAGGCTTCATGCTTATATAGACTCTACTTTGATGAAGCACAAACCACGCTAAGGCTTACATGTTGTTAATTTTAACATTTAATCTTAAATTAGTCCAATAACTACTGGATCGAAACGTTAACACACACTGAGAAATTGAGCGGGTTTACTAACTTCTTTTCCATAAAATTATATACAACGAATTTAATAAGTATCAGAAAAGTGTGCTACCCTTCGAAGCACGATATAATTCTAAAATATAATTAAAAAGATTAGGACTGCACCAGATCTCACAAGCGGCACCCGATCACGAATTAACTATTGGAGCATCCATCACTTCCCTTAATCAACTTAGAGGGAAGGGAGAGATTCGCCCTGCGAACAATGATATCTCACACAGCTTGCATGTTACAAATAATATCAGGATTAAGAACTCTTGTTAGCTTATACGTCTAAATATTATATATCTGTTTAACAAGGGATCGCTGTGAAATTAGCCAGCTGGCCCCAACAGACTGACGATCTCCGCAAACATATAAATCAAACTTATTTATAATTTTAATTAGAATATACAAAATCTTATATTGTTTTAAATTATTTTCATATTAAATAGAATCGGTAAACAACATTGTATATAACGATCTACCAATGAAGGCGGAATATTTGGCCATAAAAGATTGAACATATTAAGTGGTTCTGTTCATAATATCCTCAAATCGTGATAAATAACATGAAGGATTGATGAAATAAAAGTAATATTGTGAGGAAAGTTTTAAGTATGGATATTAAATGCTATGAGAGTAAGGAAAGACCAAAGAAAAGATAGACGTATTACATGAATCAAAACATGGATAGACAGGAAGTGAATAAAGAGATATTTGATAGGGCTGTATGGAAAAAGAGAACTTATTGTATCAACCTCAAGTAATTGGAATGGGAGCAGGATGATGACGATGATAGTGGAATATTGGGCCACCGCGGTGGCGGCTGGATATATATTAAAGAGTCTACCAGAATATCACTCATTTACTTCTCACAATCTCTGTGTGAAGGAATTACGTTTTAGAAATACAATATACGAAACGGGTTTTTTATTGTTACAATGTTAAAGATTCCGGTTTAATTCAGAGATATTTTCGACAAATTAGCAGGCTAAAAATTACTGTCTAATTAATATTCGGCTATAATCAAGGAATGACTCGCAGTGGCCCGGTCAATTGACGGTGAGTTGTAAAACAGGTCCGGATGGTTTGGACAGGGTGAGATCAGACCGGACCTGCCAAAAAAGGCGAATATTCGATCGAAGTTTAGGATCTGGCTCCGTTTGAATGCCCTCAGCGCTCACCTACAATCCGGGTAAAGTAGTCATAGCCATCTGAGGCTAACAACTAAGTCACACAAAAAAAAAGAAGTTTGAGAATTGGTTTCAGTGGCCCGCTCAATTGTAGAAAACGTTTAATACGGCAAATTATGGACTCCATGCTGACCCTCCATGGCCTCTAATGATTTGATCAGGTGACCAGGTCATAGATTGTCAAAAAAAGAGGCACAGTTTTTTTTATTGCTTATGGTGGCAAACGAGAGTGTCACTACCGCCCATGAACTTTTGCAATACCAAGGCTCAGGCCGCTGCCTACCATTAAAATTCCCAAACCCACTTATTTGGGGTTACGGCTCTCTCGCTCACCGAACGAAGCGCAATAGCACATTGCCATTACTCAGACGTCGATCTTCTGCGAGAGTGTGGTACTACCACGGACGGACCGGCCCGCGGCTGTACTACCACTACACCATCGTGACTTATTCTAGGACATGCAAATTTGTGGCAGCACGATTAGGCCGGAATCCCAATAGGCGCGAGTTCGAATCCCGCTTGTGACATCATTTTTCAATTCGTAATCGGGTTTTATAAATAAATTAAATGCTAAATTTCAGTAATTTAAATAACAAGGTTGTGTCATCGTTTAATACAATTCTAACTGTAAAGTTTTAAGTATTAAGCCTATAACAATGTGTAAACATTGTCGGATAGATAGCATACCGTCACCTTAAGACGTAAATATGATACGAAGTGAAATTTGCATGTCCTAGAATAAGTCACGGTGGTGTAGTGGCAGCACGATTGGGCCGGAATCCCAATAGGCGCGGGTTCGAATCCCGCTTGTGACATCATTTCTCACTTCGTAATCGGGTTTTATAAATTATTAAGCATATTAAATGCTAAATTTAAGTAATTTAAATATGTTATGTCATATCAACCGCCTAAGAGTATTGTTACATACATACATACATACATAGCCTCACGCCTGTTTCCCAGAGGGGTAGGCAGAGACTACGGATTGCCACAAACCACGGGCCTGACATACCTCCATCGCTTCATTCACGCTCATCACAGTCTTCATGCATGCTCTACGATTACGCGTACTCTTAATCTGACCTTTCACTAACACATCTTCAATTTGATCCAGGAAAGTACGACGTGGTCTTCCCCTTGTAGTCGTCCCACTCACACTCGCTTTGTATACTTGTTTAGTCAACCTTTCTTCACTCATTCTTTCCACGTGTCCAAACCACCTCAGCATACCCTTTTTTATCTTTGTCACTACTTCTTCATTCACACCACAGCGCTCTCTTATAACACTATTCCTAATTTTATCTTTCATACTTACACCACACATACTACGAAGAGCTCTCATCTCTACAGCATTTATTCTACTTTCATGTCTTCCCTGCCAAATCCAACTTTCACTGCCATACATGAGAGTGGGCACTAATACTCCCTTATGTATAGCTAAGCGTGCCTTTTTAGATACATTCCTACTCTTCATAAAAGCGTACAGTGCCCCATTCACTTTATTACCAGCATTCACTCTTCTTTCAACATCATCATTATTTTTACCATCACTACTCCCAAGTATACAAATTCTTTCACCTGTTCCAATCCCTCACCATTTATAAAAATATTACATTCCGTCATACATTTATCCTTTTCAAAGACCATTACTTTCGTCTTACTTACATTTATTTTCATACCTTTTCTTTTAAAAGCATCATGCATAGTAGTTACCATCGCCTGTAAGTCTTCAGCCGACGATGCAAGTAAAACCTGATCATCGGCATAAAGAAGACATTTGACGAGTAACTCATTCATTCTTAAACCACATTCATTATTTTTCAAATCTTGCAAACAGCTATCCATAAATAGGTTAAATAGCCACGGTGACGCTACACATCCCTGTCTAACACCTTTATCAATGTTAAACCATTCAGTGTAGGACCCGTTTATTCTTACGCAGGCTCTGGAATCCTTATAGATGGATTTCAGCCTGAATAAGATGGCCATTTACCCCATACATAGATAGTACCGACCACAGTTAATTCCTCCTCACTTTGTCATAAGCCTTCTCCAAATCAATGAAAGCGCAAAAGACTTTCTGACCTTTAGCCAAAAATTTTTGCGCCATGCATCGTAAAGAGAACACTTGATCCTTGCAACCCATACTCTTTCGAAAACCCGCTTGTGCATCCCATATTTTCTTTTCGGTCACTTTTACTACTCTTTCAATCAACACTTTCGCATACAGTTTGCCGACAATGCTAAGGAGGCTAATGCCCCTGTAGTTTCTACAATCTTGCCGTGAACCTTTACCTTTGTAGAGAGGTACGATTACCGCCTGACACCAGTCTATAGGTACTCAGCCATTAGTCCAGCAAAAGTTGAAGAGCTGGTATAGGATGTTAGTTGTAATATCTTCTCCAGCTGTCAGCATTTCAACTGTAATCCTGTCGTATCCTGCAGACTTACCCGCTCTCATACCTTTCAATGCATTTGTAATTTCTATCATACTTATGCATTCTCCTTCCTCGAGATCTCTTTCATTCACAAATGATAATTTTTGTGGCTCTTCTCTTTCAAATAAGCTTTCAAAGTATTCCTTCCATCGCTCTAGTATACATTCTTCTCCATACACTGTCCTTCCACATTTATCGCTGATCGAGACTAGCTCTGAATCTTGCGCTTTTTTTTGCGAGTATTGTTACAGTCTTCTCTTTCAAATAAGCTTTCAAAGTATTCCTTTCATCGCTCTAGTATACATTCTTCTCCATACACTGTCCTTCCACATTTATCGCTGATCGAGACTAGCTCTGAATCTTGCGCTTTTTTTTTTTGCGAGTATTGTTACAGTCTAACAAAATTATACACCGGAGTGTATAATTTTGTTAATTTCCAAGATTAGTACGACGATAAGTAACTAAAGATATGTATGACGATAAATTCTGTGTATTGACGGAGTAAGAATACAATTCACTACCCCCTATCTTACCCGTGGTTGATCGTAAGAGATGATTAAGTGGTAAAATATGCATAATATAACATCTATGCAAGAGAAGGAAAACTCGAAATAAAACCTTATACCAACACGTCTGACCAGCGTGGTGTTGTAAGTCAATTTCCCTCTTACTATGGAGGAGGCTCAAGCCCAGTAGTGGGACATATATGAGCTGAAATGATGAAATGATGATGACGATAAAAAAAGAATACAGTAACCACTCCTATTTTTGCCTGTGGGTGTCGTAGAAGACGACTAAGTGATTTAATATGCCGATAACATTTAGGCAAGTGAAGAAAACTTCGTAACAAAATATTATGAACAATACCTAAATTTGTTCAATGTGGTAGGTCAATTTATCACTCACTATCAAGGAGACTCGAGTCAGTGGGACGTTTATGAACTGAGATCACGATGTTAAATTGCATGTTTGGATGACTGTATAAATCAAGACAAAGGAATTTATTTTCTAATGCTATTCAAATAAAAAATGTCAATCTATTTGAAACACCACACCGGACTAAAGAAATAATCCTTGTATTGCGGAGGACTATACAAACATGTAATTAATGTAGACTATTTACATCCAGACTCAGAACAAAGTATTGTCTTTCGTGGGAATCGAACTACTACGCCATCTGTGCAGTCAGTCATTATTTTACATTAATATGACCAGGCATGGCTATAATTTTTAATATTTATCAGCGGTATACTACATAGTAATATGGATTAGTAAAAAATAAACAACAATCGCCATTTTATGCAACGTTTATTTAATATTAATTTTACAAACAATACGTACATAGATTTTATATCAAAGCATATAATTATTACAATAAGGTTCACAAAACATCATATTACTTATTGTAACTTACACAATAGCGAGAGGATTTTCACGCGCGAGCGCATATACCCCTCAATACTTTATTATTACTACCAATAGACGCGCCCTACCCTTCCCGAACAATATCCCTTTGTTCTCTCACATTAATGAACGTCTGAACGTCCGAACGCATATCGTAAATTATTGAAGGACTAATTTTATTTACATATGGTGTCACTAGCAGGATTTCCAAAACCATTAAAACGTTTCTTAACCTTAAAAGCTGTGAAAATTATATATCGTACATTATAAATACCTTCCATTTTAAGTATTTTTATCAATGCTTAATTACGGTTACAAATAATGTATACAATTCAGTTAGAAATGTAATATTCTCATTAATATTATCGATGGTAAATGATTCGGGAACCTGCCGATTTATAATTGGTGATTCTCATTTCAATCTCATCATCAACCTGCTCCCATCCCAATTTATTTGGGGTCGACGCAATATGTCTTCTCCTTCCATACAACTCTATCAGACGTCATCTCTGTGGTCACTCCTTGTCTATCCATGTCATGTTTCACGCAGTTCATCCATCTTTTCTTCGGTCTTCCCTTACCCCTTAAGCCTTCAACATTCATGCTTAAAGCTTTCCTCACAACATTACTTTCATCCCTTCTCATCACATGTCCATACCATGTCAATCTTTCACTCCTTAATTTTTCCGTCACTGGCGCAACTTTCAAACTTCCTCTTATATGTTCATTCCTTATTTTATCCATTCTTGTCACACCACACATCCATCTCAACATTCGCATCTCCGCTACATGCAGTCGTCTCTCATCCGTCGCTTTTATCGCCCAACATGCTGATCCATACAGTACAGCAGGTCTTATTAGGCTTTTATATATTTGGCCCTTTAATTTAAGGGGTACTTTGGGGTCGCATGTTGTACCCGTGACCTGCCGCCACTTCATCCATCCCACATCAATTCTGTGCTTCACCGCACGATCCAGGTCGCCATCGCTTTGGATAAGAGAACCGAGGTATCGAAAGTTCGAGCATACTGGGATAGGTACTCCATCTAAAGTTATGGGTGTAAAATTGGAGAGACCGCCGAAATCGCAGAACATGTATTCTGTTTTTGGTCTGCTGATTTTCAAGCCTACATTCTCCAACTTACAGCGCCACTTTTCCAGCATGCTCTGTACCTCAAGGCCTTCTTTCCCGACGAGAACAATGTCATCAGCGAATAGCATGCACCAGGGTGCCTCTTCCTGTATCTCCGATGTTAATGCATCCATTATCAACAGGAAGAGGTAAGGACTTAACGCCGACCCTTGGTGCAGACCTACTCCGACACTGAACTCGTCGGAGACTCCAGCCGCTGATTTCACGTACGACCTAGATTGTCGGTACATGGCACAGATTAACCTAACATACTTCACAGGCACACCTTTCTCTTTCAGTACCCACCACAAAACTGTTCTCGGTATTCTGTCATAGGCCTTCTCGAGGTCAACGAATACCATGTGCAAGTTTTTATGTGCACATGTGTTATTCTCATTTCAATCTGTAATAACCATATAGCAATACGTTCATTTGGATTGATGAAAACCAAAGCGGTAGGAAATAACTCTTTAATAATTTAAATAAAATAGACTCAATGGTGAAACCGGCGCCGCACCGCTCGACACCCCAAGCCACTTGCACCAATGTTGCCCCCTGTTGCCCGTATGGCTTGTGTGCCTGTGACGACTGTTTAGGGGGCCCATTCAGTGAGTTGGCGAGTCACTGTCTGCCACCGTTCATCTCTCAATATGGGTTTGAAGGCAGACGACAGTTAAAAATTCATAGATTTAAGATGAACCAGCCTACTAAGCACCCACTCCCATAATCAGATATTAGCTACCATAATCACACAATAGTTTTACACTTACCGCTGGCAGTCCACGTATGTTATGTGCAGACGTGGAATGTCATCGGTAGATGTCCCATCCCAATATTTAGATTAAATTTCTCCAAAGGCCTCTGCGTGTTGGATCCATATCCCCATGTAAGCCTCCCAAAGGACCGGGCATCTTCCCTATGGAAGATCCCATGAAAAAAGGAGATAAATAAAATTAAAAAGAATTTCATTATTAAAAAAAAACAAAGCATTTTTAATTCACACCTTCTTTTAAAAGACTTTCATTTGAGTACGTAATATAAAAATATGCCTTGCTCATTCTGTCTGGATTCTAATTTAATTAAACACCAAAACTTTGTTTCTTAAATTAACATGGTAGAAACTTCTGTTGTACGAATAAGACTTTAATCAAGTATATGTATCTAAAGACTAATTGAATTAAAACTTTAAAAGTATGTAGGTGTTATATAAATTCTAATGAACAAATAGGTCTTTTTAATGCGTCAATATTGCATGTATTATGCTAATTATCAGATTGGTGACGGACCAAAAATACAAAATGTCATCACCCCATCCCTACTCGCGGGTATTGTAAGGTTAGGTGACATAATAAATACACAAATCCAAGAGAAAGAATATTCGAAATAATCATCTGTACTGCAGGCTCGATGTGTAAGTAACAGAAGAAAAGAGAAACTCGGCATAAAAAAATACCTAAACCAACCGGTGTCATCAGCGTGATATATTAATTTCCTTCTTATTGCCGAGAAAGATGAAGTCCAGTGGTGGGACGTATATGAGCTGAGGTGATGATAACATGTAATGTTCCCAGTTACATCGGTACAATAATTATGTCATCTGTCGTTACTTGCCCGTGGCAGTCGTAAAAACCGGTTGTGATATCACCAGTAAAATGGGTATTAGTATTCTTGTGGGAAACTTAAACTAACTGGAACTGCGGTCCCCATCACGAACGATAATCGTGGTGATTATAGTAATAGCCTTCATTATAATGGCCTATGTTTAGAATTAGTAAAACAAACGTTAAAACATTTTATTGAAAAACATTCAATAAGTTTATCTACGTGAAAACAATGTTAAAATAAAAGGGGATTACGTTCTTTACAATTTGAATTCTCTTTTCAAATAACTTCTATAGTCCTTAAAATATAGCTTGATCTCTGTGACAGACAGCGACAAAACCGATGAAGTAATTATGAATACGCGTCATTATTACAATTTTAATTTGTATTTTTTTTTATTGCTTATGGTGGCAAACGAGCAAGCAGCACACCTGGTGGTAAGTGTCACTACCGCCCATGAACCTTTACAATACCAAGGGTATAGCTTGGGCCGCTGCCTACCAATAAAGTCCCCAAGCCCACCCAGTTGGGCTTCCGGCTCTCTCGCTCACCGAACGAAGCGCAATAGCACATTGCCACTACTCAAACGTCGATCTTCTACCATGGACGGACCGGCCCGCGGCTGTAGACAAAATACTGTCAACAGCGTGGTCCTACCACAATTGATTATATCGCCTATATTTTCATTATTTAGGTGCCAGTTATATCTTAACTGAATTATGAATATAAAAATATGAATATTTACACCAAAACTAGTACCTCATATGTTTTAAAATATTTAGTAACCATTTTATAAAAGTATGGTGCTTACGCAAGTACAAGATCATACTGAACTGAGAATAAGATAGAGATGGGGCAATCGATAAACGTAAATCGATAACATTCTTATTAATTATTTATAAAACAAGTAAAACCAATACATTACTTATATAGACCACATGGTTACTCTATAAAATAAGTAAATTGTGTTAATTTAGTATTCAGACATCACTTATAATATTAATAAGACCATTTCTTTTATATTAAAAAGATAATTTCCTTTATAAAATAAACATGATTATTCATGAAATAATCTGTGACCAAGAACTCATCATCAACCTACAGGAATGCTCCAGCGATGATGATAATAATGACGATGAACTTGGATGTATTCCTTTCGAATAATAAAAAAGAATTAATTAACAGCTTTAGTTTAAATTAAATAAAATCCATTCATTTAAATTCAATAAGATTTTCATAAATTGTTTTAAATTTATAATCGATTCGTCCATCCATTTGATTGAAGTTCAATAAGTTTTTCATGTATTATTTTTCAATTGCAGAGTAGCAAATAACTTTAAACAATAAGGAATTATATCGACAAAAATACGGACTGCATCGTAAGCGTGCGGGACTAGTGAGAACTGTCACAGAGATCAAGCTATATTTTATAGACTATAGTTTAACGATTTCTAATGTTTACGAGAGTATTACACATTTGATATAAAACCACTCTTACGGATTCTATTGCGTTTGTATTTGATTTTTAATTTCTCGACGTTTCGAACACTTTACAGTGATCATGGTCACGGAAGGACTGAGTACCTTTAGTTACGATTTAATCAAAACAATGTTTTAATTGTGTAACTGTAATCATCTTTGCAGTTTCGCTCGCGAGTAGGTATAATAAGCTAGTCCTGTTCAGAATCCTGTTCTAGATTTTCGCTCGACAATACACGTATTCCATCCACAGTAGCTCTAAAACTAACATTCATGTCCAACTATAGCATCACGCTTTTAAAATTGTATTTTCAGCGGACGTGAACAAAAATAAATAGTTTTTCTAACAAAAGTAAACAGGTAACCGAAGATAACCAGGTGTTTTCATTCTAGTTTACCTTAAAAGTTTAACTGAAATAATAAACTCTTAATAGAAATGCCCTGATTATAATTACCAGCATAGGTACTAAAATAGCCCTTTTATCAAGCTATTGCGTGAGCTTGGTAATTTATTTTATGATAAATATTAGTACGTTCGGCCTTGTAATAAAACCGATAAGAACAGTGAGTAGCTACTTTCTACCGTTTGTTAAACTATTAAACAAAACTAGTGTTTAATAATATGTCATTATTAAACGATGAAGTAAATAGAAGAAGAATAGTTATATTACTGTAAAGCTTATACAGAACAGTTATAATTCATCATCATCATCATCACAGCCCATAAACGTCCCACTGTTGGGCTCGGGCCTCTTCCGTAATGGGAGGGAAATTAACCTACTATACCACGCTGGTCAGTCGTGTTGGTATAGGGTTTTATGCCGAGTTTTCCTTCTCTCGCATAGATGTTATATGCGTTTTATATCCCTTAGTCGTCTCGTACGATCACCCATAGGTAAGATATGGGGTGGTGAATAGTATTCTTACTCCGTCACCACACGGATAAGTACGTAACCACACGTACAACCACACGTAAATATATGTCAATAAAATAATCTGTGCAATGACGGACTAAGTACACAATTTGACGACTAAAGTATATAAATAAAACACCTCCGCATGAAGAAGGAAAACTCGAAAAAAAAATTCGTAAGAAAACTATACCAACCTCTCCTGACCAGCGTGGTTTCTTAGGTCAAGAACCCTCCTCTTCTGCAGAAGGCTCGAGCCCTAAAGCGAGTCGTACATGAGCTCAAATGATGATAACGAAATGATGAAAAAACGAAATCTCAAGAAAATTTGAAAAAAAAAATATATACACCATTAAGGCAATACTCAATGCGGGCAGTATTTAAGATACTTCAAAAATATATGCTACTAAAAGACCCGTGCCAATACTTCGCATCATTAATAGAGGATTTATTACATATATCACTGTCACCTAGCAACAGCATGCTTATATACATACATAAGTATATACGTTGACACATAAAAAAAGTAATCTTCAAAATGGCGTATCAAACACTAAAATTAATTCAGTATTATGGGAGCTATTTTCAAATGACGAAAACACTATTGAGAAATAATATATGCATGTAGACCTGAATCATATATCCGTACAATTCATCATCAAAACAAAGCCGTAAACTAAATTCGTTTCGACTCCTTAGCACTCAATATCGAAAGCAAACCTTTACTGACTACAAAACAAAAGCCAACCGTAATAACTGTTGTACCCTGTGGTACCCCTATATAACAACTATAAAATGGTACTTAGACCCTAGCAGATAAGAGCATAATGGCGATTGCTTGCAATACAGAGAGAATGAGTGCGAGAGCGCACGATACTCCGAAAGCTTTTTAGATGCTTCATGATCCTTTATAAAACTTTAGACGCTTAAAGTGTCTCTGTGGAAACAACATCGTTCATTCGCACAGAAATAAAACCTCTTTATCTTAATGCATTTCGTTCAATTTACTCAAAACAATGGTTTCAGCAAACCCGTATTGTTTTGTGTGTAAACTTTGCTTTATATTCCCTCTCCTTTCACAACGTATTTCAAGTTTCAACCAATGTTTGCAGAGTTTTCACTGTTAAGAATTTCAACGTTGTTTCTCACTGTTTATCAATATTTGCCAACAAAATTTTTGTGTATATAGAGATCTGCATATTTTTGTTATTGTTTATCACGGTTTGATATGTGCGTATTTACGCACATATCAAACCGTGATACACATTTGTGGGTGATTTTTCAAATAACTGATAATGTGATATTTAAATGTATGCTGATTATGTATTGTGTATAATAATAAAAAATGATGCAGATTTATGTTATAATACAAGGCGTTTTTTTAATACCCTAGTAATTATTTAATTTTATTACCCTAGTAATTATTTAATTTTATTACCCTAGTAATTATAATCCAGTAAATAAGAATAATAACATAATCTGTATAAATCATATATTTTAAGAGTGGTGAGACCCACTCTTGACAGTTCTCAATCTACAGCCGTGGGCCGGTTCGGTCGGGGCAGTTCCACACTCTCAGAAAGAGAGCAGACAATCAACTTCTGAGCAGTGGCAATGTGCTATTATGCTTCGTTCGGTGAAGGTACATGGAGTGACCCAAAGTCTCTCCATCGTTCCAGCGACTCCAGTCATCCGTGAGATTAGGATCACTGACGGGTCGGACAGCGCGTATTTGCAGGGAGGGTCTAGCTAGCTGATACTTTAGCGCGCCTGAGAGATATCAGCAGTACTCCACATGAAGACGAACTAGTGGTTTATATAGCATAAAACGCTGTCTCGGTGTGAAGTACCGCCTAAGTCTACTCAGGAAACCCAGTTTTCTGCTTGCCGAATTGACGCTGTCTTCCAAATGGCTCCAAAACTAGACTCTGCTCGATAATTCGACGCCTAGGATCCCAGGAATCTTGGAAATTTGGAAAGTGACTCTTTGGAACTGCCATGACAAATGGGTCCTTTTTTGCACCGAATACTCAAACTTGTGTCTTAGTGAAATTGAACTGGAGTAAACTCTGTTCGCCCCATTCTGAGGCTCACCTCAGATAGAGCTCAACTGCAAACGTAGGTTGAGTCCTTCTTTCCTGTAACATACTCCGAGTGACATCCTAATGCAGTATATCGCTCGTTACCCGTGCTCTCATCCGCATAGCAACGTATATTCTCTATAGAGAGTATGTTATTGATATGCAGGACAAACAGAGTAGGGGAAAGCACCGAGCTCTATGGTGTACCGGCATTAATGTTATGGTATTGGAGTAGGAGCCATAGACGCCAAGTTCCTGATTTCCAGCAAACTGAAGATACAATTACAGAATCCTTCGGAGATTCTATATGAGGTCGCGTTTATGTAACCAAACATATATAAAAAACGTGGTGCCTCTAAATAAATAGGAATAAAAACAAGAAGAAACAAAAGTTCTTATCATATTAGAAAGCTAATATCAGTTCATGTTTCTATCTTTTAATTGTTAAAGTCAATGTAATCAGACTTTATATTTTTCAAATAGCGATATTACTATTAATCTATTCACATATTACGTTACGTTTACTCATTTTTTGGACAGGTCATGATTAGATCACAATCCGTCATACCCTCTGAAGTAACAGAAGGACAACGTGTTATCACATAACCTATCTATATTAGCACTAACCGCCAATTGAGTAAGCTAATGAAACAAATTCTTGGAATATGATTTTTACAAGTGTTGTTGTTACAAGTTGAAAATTTGGTTAGTTTATCTAGCCAAGCGTTATTATCCAAACTGATAAACTTCGAATCACGAATATCCTTTACAAAATTTATTATAATGCTCCTAAAAATACTTGAATTCTTAGTATATTATTACCAGAATTCTGTCATGTGTAATATAACCCGGGAAACGTCCTCGGTTGCATCTTAATGCACATAAGAACTACCGAACAGCACTTACTGGAAATACAATCGTTTTATTATGCGTCTCTCGATCTTATCTAGCGGATGATGACGCGAACAATTTGATGTTAAAGTTAGTTATTATCTTTTTATCTATCATGAAATATTAGACTACTTTATATCTATTTTAAGATTTAATATAGTTCTTTTTTATATTTAACATATTGTTTTTTTTTTAAACTAACATGTAGGCCACTATGAAAGTTTTATTTATCACATTATCAAAACAAATTGTATTTTTTTTGAATGCGAGATGTATTTTTTTTTAATTTAAAATATTCTTGCATTTAAAAAATAATATTTATTCGATCGATTTATTTTTAAAAATACGAGGACCATTCACTTGAAAGCATGTATTCCACTTGGTGATTGTAAGCTGGCTCTTCTGCAATCGTAAGTGATATCATCCTTTAAATCTATGATTTTTTAATTAATAGAAAAATCATTGAGTCGAATGGCGACGGACGAACTATCCACATCCGACCCTGCAAGATGGGTCACTAGTTCCATGTTTTCCACTATATTTATACACTATAGTGGACCACTCAGTATTGACGCTTCTTAGATCCTCAAATGATAGCTTGCAAACTGAATGCGATTTTTTGTTATGAGTATAGCTATTGTACTAAACTGCACAGATGCCGTAGTGGTTAAGTTACCGACCTGCCATGCCAGTGGAGAGGGTTCGATTCCTACGCAGGACAATTAATGCGTATGGTGAAAGCGTGATTATTTTTAACACGCTTCTATTAGCTTGGTATGTATGTATGTTTGTTTGTGTGACGAAATCTTTGGACATGATTTTGACATTGTTTTAAACATCGGATTAATTTGAAATTGCACACTTATCAGTGTTTCGTCTTCCGTGACTATGTCATAATAAACTGCATTAGAATTTTCAGGTCCATACTTAACATACACCAATCGATACGAGTGCATTTCTGTTTTGGCGTTCGCAAGAGCTCTAGGGACAATTTTCATAAATTTTAATTTGTGTTGCAGTTTTTTTTTAAGTTATCGCATATCGTCAGATTTAATATTTTAATTTTGCATACAAAATGTGCCCGGACCATCTTAGGGAACGTTGAGGGAACGAGTATTATGTGACCTATTTCTTTCAATTTTAACCCTCTTTCCCCTTAGTAACCGTTAATAGTATCCTACCGAGACCCATTTTTGTTCCAGCGTGGTATTTTCAAAAACAGTCAACTTACCGCCCCCTAATCAGGCCACGTAATATGGGTATGTTCTTCTATAGGACATGCATATATTTTTGCCGTAGCTTTTGTAAACACACTACAAAAACAATAAAATAAAATAAAAGAAAAACATTGTCTACAAAAAAAAATCTAAAATTAAATGTTACCTCTCCTGGTAAACCCGTACCTAGATTTTAGGACTCCCATAAAAAATAGAGACAATTAACATAATACTTTAACCCATCAACGCGCCATCTGCAAATAATTAAATCGCTTCAACTTGGCCTGTAGTTACAATGAATTATTGAGAACTGAAGTTATTTCCCAATATAGAAACAATAATATATTATTTATAAAACAATCTGTAATGGGCCTGCGCGATTAATACTTTATTCTAAGTGCATGCAACGCATCGGTGTTGACCCAGATTCGTTTGCTAATATACTTTTCATACATTCCATCCACACTCGATATCCACTGTTGAATTAGCCATCATCTCAGCTGATATAAATACCACTCATAGTTCAGCTAGAGCCTCCTCCATAGTAGAAGGAAAATAGCCCACTGTATAACATGTCGATCAAATAACTCGGTTTTTTTATTGCTTATGATGGTGAACGAGCAAGCAGCACACCTGATGGTAAGCGTCACTGCTGCCCATGGACATTTAATATACCAAGGGTAGAGCTAGGCCGCTGCCTACGATAACACTCCTCAAACCTAACCAGTTGGGCTGCTTGGATCTATTTCGACTTTTGTTTCTCTTGCACAGATCAGTATATTATATCCTATTATGTTTTATGACCCCCACAGATGGTTTATTGCATTCTTATTCTGGTTAATAATGTAATCGTGACGAACCGGTGAAGAGCCCGCGTCGCTCACCTAATAATCTGGATAAAGTTATTATAACCATCCTGCTAGTAACAATTAAGTACATACATATCATCACGCCATATCCCTTGCAGGGTAGGCAGAGAGAACAGTGCCAGAGAACTCTATCCTTGCATACTTCACTCGCTTCCTCAACATTCATAATTCTCTTCATACACGCTCGCCGGTTTCGGAGACGCTTGACTCCACCTTCCTTCAGTACGTGACCAATCTGGTCTAGGTAGATGAGTCTCGGTCTCCCTCGGTACCTACATCCTTCCACTTTCGCATTGTATATCTTCTTAACCAGACGTTCGTTCGCAATTCTTTCTACATGTACGAACCATCGGAGCATTCCCTTTCGCATCTTTACACCAATACTCTCTTTCATACCTACTCGCTCTCTTACATCGTCGTTGCGAATGCGGTCGATCAGTCTAACTCCACAGATTAAGTCACAAAGAAAAAAAGTGACAAAAATGTAAAAAGATCACGTGATTAATGGACGTCCCCTTACCTTAAAAAAGTTTATTTTCACATTCTTAAAACTATGACCAAACAGGTTTTGAGGAATTTTGAGTTTGATACTATTGGTTATCATTTTAGTCGTCGCAAATATATTTTGGTCTAGTATTATTATAAATATTTAAATTGATTTCTATATAATGTTATAATTATGACAAGTAGCTGTGCGGTTGCGGCTTACTTTGCTCGTGGATGTCGTAAAAAACGACTAAGAGCCTTATAACAAGCTCCATTTGATGTCGTTTGGTCAACAATTACATTCCCAAGGAGGGTTGACGTCTAGCAGGCGGCCGGTCATTAAACTATTTCTAATTACTTCTACGATATGTACTATGAAAAGAAGAGTACAATATTGTATCGACCCCAAGTAATTGGGATAAGAGTGATGAATGATGTTATAATTATGACAAGCTATCATAACAAAAATAAGCAAGGATAAGAATACAATTGTATCCACCTCTCACTTGCTCGTGAGAATCGTAAAGATATACTAAGTATATTACCAGCAGAGTGAGCTGTGGTCTCTCCAGGTTAACATATAATACCTAATGCCTTATTGGTGTAAAGATGCGAAAGGGAATGCTCCGATGGGTCGGACATGTGGAAAGAATGCCGAACGCTCGTCTGGTTAAGAAGATATACAATGCGAAAGTGGAAGGATGTAGGTACCGAGGGAGACCGAGACTAACCTACCTAGACTAGATCGGTCAGGTACTGAAGGAAGGTGGAGTCAAGAGTCTCCGAAACCGGCGAGCGTGTATGAAGAGAATTATGAACGTTGAGGAAGCGAATGAAGTATGCAGAGATAGAGTTCTCTGGCACTCTGTTCTCTCTGCCTACCCTGCAAGGGATATGGCGTGATGATATGTATGTATGTATGTACCTAATGCAATCGACAACCTACCTGCGTGGCGATATATCCTCTCATTTATGGAGAAAGTTTAAGTCCAACAGTGGACAGCCAAAAGTTCCATGATGATAATCATAATTGTAACACTTGCCATGGATGTTGTAAAAAAGACTTAACATATTATATGTGTTCATTATATTAAATCAAGACAGAATAACTAAATACAGTCCAATGCAAACCCGTCTGGCTGGCAACACAGTGCATATACTTACATAGATCATTCAAATGTAGAAATAATTATCACATTAATTTGTAACGGTCGTTTCCATTTAAATAATGTTCATTCATATTCTTACCTTATACATTGTATATGAAGTTGGTATTATACAATAAACGCCATAACAATAAGTAATATAAGTTCACAGTGGGATACTCAGCACGTCGGGACGCCCCACTCGTCGGCGGATGCGGCCTAATGACATAAATGCAAATTCGACCATTCAAGCTTCCTGCACGTTGCAGCCCAGCAACAAACTCACACGTCCCGCTCCCGCCATATATGGATATATTTAGAGAAACCAGACAAGTGTGAGTCTTACACATTCACAGTTCTGTATTTAATTATGAAATTTTGTCAATTTCTTAATTCTAACTATTATAACAGCTTCGCTTGCGTGGATTAATAAAGTAACTATTTAATTTTATTATTTGGTTTAAATATCCACATCGTCCCGTGATATTAATAATAAATTCAATATTAATAACATGCACAATACATCAACCAAAATTGTCATCTAAGCAGTTGCCATGACAACGGTGATTCTTTTTGTTGCTGAAAATATCTGTAGAAAATCGTGGGGCAACAATCAAAAATCCGATAGCAGCTTTTTCTAGACTCAGGATTTGAACCCAGGATTAACCAGAAATGTCTTTGTAATGCTAAAAACTAATGATTTATAACATTACATCGCACCGTAATGCGAGATGAGATGTTAAGCACATTAGATTCTAGTTTTAATCTAAACCTAAGTGTGACACGGGGCAAGACTTGCATCACTGTACGACATGACAACCACTTACCTAGCGGTACTAGGCTACGAGACAAATTCGAGAAATGATAAGTGAATTGTGTGCTAGTTCAAGATCTCTGACTAGTTTTCACACTCCATACATACATTAGCAATTACCTGTCTTATCAATGGAATACTCCGAAAGTACTGTAGGATGCCACACTGGAAGAACCAAGAGTAAGTTGCTGGGCATGCTATGATGGTGTGGTATCCCATTTTGTCCTACTGACATTTTGAACGACAAGCAGGCGTGCGGTTAGAAAATAGTCCAACAGCAAAAAAATAATAATAAATTAGGAAATAGTAAAAATAAAAACAATTATATAAGGGTCCCGTTATATGATTTCTAGTTACAGAACTCTAAAACTTACCAGTTACCGGTATGTCTACAACTTTTTACAACAAACGTAGACCTTAATTGGGCTGCAAGTATTTCTCCACATACCCAACTCGAATACTTACTTAATTAAGAGCTTATCAGATATGAGCAGTTTTGGTACATTCCATATAGACTTGCATTACATGTGGCTATAAATCTCATGTCTCCAGTCATTAAATCGCCGCCGCAGTATGTCATAAAATAAAACTAAACATTAGTTTCGCTTGTTTTTATTACTCTGTGATCGTTAACACAATATAAAGAACTATATTTTGGTTCAGTCGGGAACTTAAAAAACATAACTAAAAACTAAATTTTGGTACTAGACAACGCGAACTGTACCGATGGTATGTAGGTACATACGCTATATAGCTATATAATATTATTACATAACACTAATTCGGTATTATCTTGCTAAATTTGAGAGATGTGTTAAGGCGAAGGGAGGGTCACTAATTAGAACAATATGATATAATCGAAGTCCACTTCAATGTCATGCCCTTCCTTCGCCAAAGTCCCCTAAATTAGTGTAATGTAATAAGACTAATTGATATTTACATCTGCACTAATAAATGTTATACAAGTGACAGTGTTTTGTCGCTTCCTTACAATTTTATATTAAAATATCGTTCGTAATATACGTTCTTACCGATCGATAAATTGAACACGAAAAATTAATTAAAATTATTTTTATTTAATTTTCTCGAATATTATTTTAAATGGTATTTTTAAATTTGTCAAGCGGCAAGAGCATTTCTTGGGCTGAAGGACAGAACACTATTTATTGTTTATACAACTTTTATTATAACATATATTAGCTCATTATCGAGTAACCACAAATCTTGACATCCTCCTATAATTATGGCTAACTTACCTTATGGCTTATGCACCCATCGTTTATAAATCAATCCACGTCAATTATACGAGTATAATATAAAAATTTCTATGTATATGTAACCTCAAAAATAAATGGGTAATTTTTTGAAGAAAGTCGCATTCTTTATTTAAATTTTTAACTAAGAACATTACTGCAAAACATTGGGTGCAATTGTTTTTTTTTTATTTATATCACAGGGCTTAGCGTATTTTACACACAGAAAAATATACATACATTTTAATTGATACTTATATCTATTTCATTAACTAATTATGAGAGTAACGTCGATTCTGAGACGAGTCCGCGAATAAATGAACTTTAATTAAAATATTGAGTGGGGTGTCACATTATTACAAAATAAAGAGTTTGATGAATTTCAAAAGGGATTGTTCATAATTTTTAATACTGGTTTCATATATTTTTTTATAGTAGGTACCCTTAATATTTAGTATAATTATTTTATGAAAACAATTATTTTAAAAAAGGCAATTTTAAACTGTATGACGATTTCAAAATATTTATAGACATTTCATATTCTTTGAAATTTTAAGTAGCTATGATAAAAAAAAAAATAATCCCATTTGATTAGATATAATATCTTTAATATAATTGACAGGCATAATGCGGTTTATATTTTTCACTAATAGGTAAATGTCTTTTTAACTATGTATCTAAAGAAGTTTATATCATACCCGCGGCTTGAAATTTTTAGTAGTAGTAACTTAAAGCCGCCATAAATGTTATTGTCTAAAGCCGAAATATCATTCATATGCAAATCTTACACCCATTTTAATTCGGCTACCGAACTTTATTTTCATTAAACGATTATATACACACCTACAACAATACGCTCCTATTCGACATATAGATATATTGTGGCGTAAATATTTTATACAATATTAATAATATAAGTGCAAATTTCACAAGATTAGCTACATACATTTTTTCCATAACAAAAAAAAAATAAAAATGATCTGAAAATATTTTCTAAATGCATTAATTATTATAAAGTTAATAAGTATTTGTATTTAAATGCAATAAAAACAAAATACAAACTACAACAATTTTGTATACTGAAAAATGTTTTACAAAGTCGGTTGCGATTCGTGCCGAGCGTTTCGAATAGTTTAAAAACAAAATACGCTTTGATTCAACCCCTTATACTTAATGCCAAAATATGCTTTCATTATAAATTCTATAACTTTGTATTACGGTTCAAAATTAAATGAAAGCTTTTTAGTACAAAATGAACACTCACTAAGAATAAATGCAGACACAAAAAGTTGTTGAAGTTTATTTTCACTAATATTATCTCGTATATTTTCATTACAGTATTTCAATATAGCTAATATTTCAAATTGTTAGTTTACCTAACACAGAAAATGTAAATATTAAAAATAACAGCAATTTTAATAATAGCAACACTGAATTTTATATAAAAGTATCCGTATTAGCTGCAAAACATATTAGATTTAATCTAATGTCAAGCGAGTTGTCAAAAATAACTCGACAATATTTACTACATTTGATAACGCTATAAAAATAAAAAGAGAACACTGGTATCGTTTTTTTTTTTATTTATATCTAGATCGTAACTGTAAAAATAAAAGTCATAAAAACCTGACTCTCACATATACTATTGTAACTCATACATAATATGAGATTGTCTAAAATATTATTCAAAAAAAAAAAAACAACTTATTACTAAACAACAGTAGCAGTACTCAAAAAGTTGCCACAAGTCAATAATCACGATAGTAGAAATAAATTTGATTTGTCATTTTAGTTTCACTACATCGATTAATAGAAATTCATATAAATTTTTTTCTAACAAAATTTTGTGCCAGAAATAATTATAATATTTGATTATATTCTACCATAATAGTACATTATTATCAACACTGGTATTAACGACACAAAAAAGAAATTAAGCGTCATCATATCCAATAATAAATATTATATGTACTTGAATACTTGGGTTATATATAGGTATATACTGACTTCATGTAGCGCAGTAAGGAAAAGATATATATAAATAAAGTTAAAAAAAAAAAAAACTATTCAATATAACATCAGTTCACGCCTTGCATACATACAATTTATGTTATATAATTATTACTGCTCTTGTGTGATGTTTGGAAGAGGTCTATTTTTTACTTAAAAACTAAGCTATCTGTTTCAATATTATCCTTGTCATAAATTATATAATTATATTTTTACTTATTAGGTACCAAATACACGCAATATGTAAAACATTATCGTAATTTTCGATGTCTAGAAAACTTTTAATATATTATATTCTGCAAAGTGTGGGTAGTCACATTTTATTATCCATAAAAGATATTTTTATAACAAAAACTGTACTATACTGTTTGTTTAGTAATAAACAAAAATAATCATTAACGAATACAGAAAAACGTCTGAACATGCACTCTTTAATATCGACACTTACAAATCTAATAAACAAATATATCGAACACATACTGATCTTAAATATAGAGGCTTCATTAAAAGAACACATTATACTAATGAACATAGCAATAAAGTAGCCAATAAAGACTTTAGTTTAATTAAAGAACATGACTAACGAATATTCAATCTCCTTTTTTTTTATTCTATGCCTATTAATTAAACCAATGTCGAACAGACAACTGTAAAACTTAACGATAAACTTAAATCGATATGAGAACAAACGTACATAGCACTCATTTTTGTTCTTTGGTCAAAAAAAAAAATTACGAAAATTTCAAATTTACAATTAAACGTTCTTAATTTGAAAACAATTTAATTTATAATTATATTCGTTAATTATATATACAACATATCTCAGTTAAAATAACTAGCGTTTATTATTATACTATAGAGAATTACACTGCAAAATTGAGTGCACTTGATACGATCAAACGAAATTGGTAGATGTTAATTTAAGTTATATCTGAAACTACACTCGACTGTACTTTACGTATTATTATACCCTTTTCATATGATGTCGATGCCCTATGTCGAATGCGATACTGATATTATTAAACGCAAGATTATATATAATTAGTTTAATATTATTACATGTATTTGTTCAGGTACCCTCTATTGTTATATCGCCGCTGTTCAATTTAAGGAACGTTTTTACAATAAACTCATATGATTCTCACAACCTATCTTAACGTATGTTTCGATTTTAAATTAATAAACTCAAATTAAATATTTGTAATAACTATTTTTCAGATTCAATCGCGTTTGTGTTTGATTTTTAATTTGCTAACGTTTCGAACACTTTATAGCGTCCATAGTCACGGGAAGACAGTCCTTTCGTGACCATTTTTTTTTTTTTTTTGCGGTGGGCGGTCCGGGGCGACGGAAGAGGCGGCGCGCAACCCCATTGACCCACCCTGCAAGCACCTCTTCTTCGCCGTGCGAGCGGGCCACCGGTACCCGATCTTTGTCTTCGGTGGCCAGTCCTTTCGTGACCATAAACGCAGAGAATTAGTAAAAATAGTTTACTCCAAATGTGTAATACTCACGTAAACATTAGAAATTATTATCAAATTAAAAATATTAAATAAGAATCTTCATAAATTTTGCCCGGGATTCATTAATTTTTTTACCTCAATATCTGACAGTATTGGTTGCATAAAATTCAATTATAAGCACGCGTAACCGTAGAGCATGAATGAAGACCGCGATGAGTGTAACTAAAGCAATAAAGGTATGCCAATGTTTTAGTTTATGGCAATCCGTAGTCTCTGTATACCCCTCTGAGAAACAGGCGTGAGATTATGTGTGTGTCAATGTATATAAAGTTCATTCTATCGATTGATATGCATTTACAGTATATATTTTCTAATTTAATAGAAACAGATATCTGATCGTGAAACTGATAAGTAGATAAATAAATGTATCCATTCGCGAGCGCAATTGAGATCATAAAACTCGAACCATAGTCTCGACACTATCCATCACCCCGTTTCGATTCAATCACTAACAATAGCAATTGATCGTATCCTGTTTCCTTTTAATAAGAAAATTTAGAGCATGGTTATAGCAGATCATATATCCTTTCCAAATTAAATACTTTTAAAGAAATAACATATAAAAAAACTGATTTGAAGCACAACGCATTTTGCTATAATATTTTTGGACAAAAAGTTTAAATCTTTCCGAATCTATTTTAGTAGCTTTATGATTACCTAATAAATATAAAAGTAATATATTAACAGAGCTCAATAAATCAAAAAAACATACAAAAATACCATGACACTGAATGAATGAAATTATTTGTTGCGGATATTGTAAAAGAAAATGACCGCTTTAAACTAAACGCTGAAGGCAAAGTCAATTCTGTTTCAAATGGTGAACGAGTAAATGCAAATTGTAAATAAAAACAAATCGACTGTCAGCTATTGCTACGAGGATACAAGTTATTTGAATGCGAGATTACAATATATCGTAGCAGTAAAGTAAACCTTTCCAATTCAATTCAAGCTTTTGTAGAAGAGTTTTTTTCTTCTTCTTCTTCTTATATATTGGCAATCAGCTACTTATACGAGCTATTGGTGCCTGTATCGAGTTATGAATATCTTCACGTTTTTAGTCTTTCAGGTTAGTCATTGTCCGTCAGTAAGTCAAATTGTCGCCATCAACAGTGCTATGGCCACACTGTTAATTGTATCTTGTGGGAATTTTGATGGAAAACGAAAACGTTGTAAAGCACTTTTATATGATATTCACTACATCCCAGTAGTTCCGCCGCATAACATTATATAAAATGCCATCAAAATTATCTAACATAACACGTTAAAACACTAAGATATCGAATATAATACAAGAGCACCACATGACGTTTTCAAATTCCCGTCAAAAGTCCGTGTAGGAGAGCTATCATTACTTTGTCAATGTCATGTTACATAGACTATCAAGCGATTACTCTTCGATTGAGCGTCTTTATTAACTTCTGTAAGCCTTTATTTAACTTGGGATCGGCTTTCGAGCCTGCTTAGTTTCCGCAACAAATTAATGATTCGGGTGACTGGATCGGGGAATTAGTCCATCATCCGCCGATAGGCCGACCGTGTGAGGAAAGACCGACATCCTAACCGAGGGGGGGCCGTCGGTCGAGGTGAGGGTACTCCTCAGGGGTATTCCGTCGGGCCGACCACTGACGTCAAGTCACCCTGCTCCGGTCTGGTCTAATAAAAAAAAAATAATATTGCTTTTACTACTATTTAAGCTGAAAAGATTTTTCATTTATTTTTTATTATTTGAAAAATGAAATTATTTTAAAGCAAATATTATTATTAAAGAATGTGTGATATTATTCATTCGCCTTATCATTATTGGTTTCCTATAATTTTGCATTACCGATAGCTACGAAATGAATTAAGAATATATAAAAATCTCTGTTGTGCTAATAAGGTGACACGATTGCGTGATCACAATTAAAATTTGTTTATTACATGTTTTTCAACAAAACTAAAGCAATAAAACGTATATTGATTTACAACTAACCTCTTTTCAGTATTAACATCAGCGTTAATGGCAAATACTAAAACTGAGTAGTTCAAAAATTATAAAAGATATTATTCGAAATTTAAAAATTCAAACGTTTTAAACGTTCCCGTTGCTTGCTGCCGAATTGTTTATTTATTAGCTGTCTTGGATTGTTTTTTTTTTAATATTACAACCTTATTCACAATTCACATAGAAACTCATGTTGATCTAATTATTAAATTATATTCTAAACGAGTATATTTCGTTGGGATCATTCTAGATGCATTACCTACCCTGTATCTAACAAACGTCAACATTCATTCAACGATATAATTCAACATTAAATTACCTAAAAGTTATATGTAGGTATTTATAATAGTTATATATAAATATCATGCATATGCATGTGTTACTTATAACAGGATGGATTCGAGCTCATTATACAAAAAAGTAATAAGCACAAAAAACGGTATATCATTTTCGTATTTGCATTTAAAGTAAGCAAAGAATCGTCCTTATAGTAAAAATGCAACCAATGTCAACAAAGTTAATATCATGTTTACAAAATGCAGATACGCTTACAACTTATAATTCTTTTGCTATGTAAACAATCGTCATTTTTACAAAAAAAAATACAAGTATTAACATACAGCAGTTTTACGCATATAGTTACCAGAATTACTTAAAAATATAAATGTCATACGTATTATTTCGATATCAGGTGAATATAAATAAAATTATACACAAACTTTTGTACACAGTTGAGAATTAATACAACACAGCAAGTACCACTGCGTCAGAAAACTTAACACGAATTAGTTATTTACACGCTATGTCAAGGTTTTGAATAAAAAATAAATTTATTCAATTTGTATGGTTATCTATGACTAGTGTATACACTAGGATGGTGAATGGCGTCACTGACCATATAGGGGAGTTACTTGCCTCGATACTTCTCGGTCGTTGCATCTTCAAGGTTACTGTCCCAATCGAATTCTGTAACACCAGCGCGAGCCACTTCACCTAAGTGCCGCCATCGATATTCGAAATCCGAGTCCCGGTTTTTCAACGCCTCGAATCTGTACAAAAGTAATTAGGTCAAACGACGCAAAGCGCAGGTGTTCATATACTATTGACGCTTTATTTATTCTAACAATATTGTATTTCCACGAACAATTGCTACGACAAAACATGCACGCGAGCAATTAACAAAACAAATATAAATACCAAAACCCGGAACTAAAAATATACCGGAAAAGATCTCAGAAACAAAATTATTTTCACACAAGTTTTCTTTGAAAATACTTGGGCGTAGTTTCAAAATAAATTCTACCAAATCGAGCTTTGATACGGCAAACGCACGATACCAAGGGCACAGTTGATATCCCCTTAGATTAGAAACCCAATCTAAAGCGGCATTGCTCAAGTTATATTCTCGGGGTCACGACATTTCGAGGTCGGAAAATAAATATGTATCGTATGCTGAGAAAATCTGGCCTAGTATAAATTATACTCGTAACTGTTCGTGGGTTTATTTTTGTTTTCAAAACAGTCTAAAGTATACATTCATAGTCAACAACCCAAAATGCTTTTAAAATTGAATTAGATTTTAACATTGTACAAAGAGATACGTTGGGTTCGCCAACAAAAGGGTTTTGTTATCATCTACCAATATGAACCCTTGAAAACCTTTCAGATCGTTAATCCGTATTATTAGTTAAGCTTGCGGGACACAAAACAGGCGATCTTTACTTTATAACATTGTGTGAATGTTGAAAATTCGGTCACGCATACGCCCGAGCTTCTAAATCGACCGATCAAAGTTACAAATATGTATTTATATTTATTCCTTTGTTGGGTGTTGGAACTAGTAAAATATTTTAATAACGGCCTTTATATAATCGCAACGATATAAGTATACTGGAAAGGGAACTTGGTATTATGACTTTATCCTCTTTGAAATTGGATTGCGATTGGCAAAACGAGATACTCGAAATGAAAACTCGGGTTTCATGTAAAATTGTATTAGTGAATGTAAAGAAACTGTAGCCAACGTTATACCCGAATCAAATATAATATATAAAAGTACATTTGCCTTTAGATTTTACGGACAGTCAAACAATTCTTGATCAAAAGATATTCCAAAGGGGTTAAATCCAATTGGGATTTGGTCATCGCAAGGATATAAGGCTAGTCTTTTAAATCGTTCATTACATTTCCTCGTACGCTATCGTTTAATGTTATCTTATCGAAATCCGTGCATCAGTATAGCATATTTCTTTATCTTTAGGCAGAAAGCTAAGTCATTAAGACCTCTCTGAAGTCAGCTCTTCCTCTAAAGGGAAAAGAGCAACAAAGCTTTATATAGGCAAATTAATAGCAACTATATAAACTTAGCGCTGCTATTGAGAATTTTCTGATGGGAAGTTTAATAACAGTAATTACTTGCACGTCCTGGAGATCGAACCAGGGGCCTTTAGGTCAGCAATTGCACATTTCTGTCGCCTTAAAAATATATTACAATACCTTTTGAACATCAAATTCTTTGCGAATTCATATAGTTCGAGATCTAATGAGTTGAGGCGCTTGATATGGGCCACTTGAGATGGTGATAACGCCGCCAATGTGGCTCCAGATACTGTTGCATTATGCTGTGTGAATGGCACGGCGAATAGGAGGTTAAACGTTTCTTCGAATACATATTGAGATATCTGCAATAAAAAGATCAATATTAGCATGTTTAATACATTCTATGAAAAATAATAATATAAGAAAGTTCCTGCCCACTAGTGTGGGATGTCACTACTGTGTTCAAACTTCTTCTATTATAAGAGGACAATCGACCCATTATACCAAGCCTATCAATCAGATGGATTAGTGCAGGACTTTATATCGAATTTTGTTTCTGTTGCACAGATATTATCCCTATACAAAATTCCTTAGATGCCTTTTAAGACACCTACGGCAAAAAGAGTATGGTGGATTATATTCTTACTCCGTCACCCACACAGATAATGGGATGAATACGACCTTTAAAAAGGAAGAATTATAGCATGTTAAATGCTAAATCTTAGTAATTTGGATAAAAGAGTCATTTCATCACTTAATACAATTCTAACTACAAAGTTAGAGTATTTTAGAGTATTAAATCGGTATAATGTGTAATAATTGTCCGGTAGATGGCACTAGTTGACTATAAAGACGACAAAATAATACGATCCAGAAATAGACTGCCATACGACAGCTCACACTTGTCTAAGTGTTAGGACGATGGGAACGAAATTTCAATAGGTGTGGGTTCCAGTCCCACGTGTGGCAATCAAGTTTTACTGGTAAACAAGTTCTCATAAATAACCAACACCATGTTAAATGGTATGGTGATGGGCAATGGGCAAGTCATATCACTCGACGAACTGATAATCGTTGGGTAAGAAAGGCTCTCGACTGGCGACCACGCTTCGGACGTCGCAGTGTTGGTCACCCCCACCAAGTGGACCGACGACCTGGTGAAGTTTGTTGGGAGTCGTTGGATGCGGGCGGCACAAGACCACATTTTGTGGCGAAATATGAGGGAGGCCTAGGTCCAGCAGTGAATGACAAAAGGCTAACTGATAATGATGATGATGATTTTACATGGTACATCTCAGTAATTTGGATCTCTTTTTTTTAATTTTTGTTAAGTATAAATGTTGTCGCCTTCAATTTTGGATGAAGATAGTAGTAGTAAAATGAAAGACTAGGTAATCAACTGAATAACTTGCACAGCAACTCCGAATCAAAACTAGGCTTTTTCTAAAAGCGTATATTAAAAAACAATATTACATTATATTTTAGCATAATATGTACCCTTAACAGTTACACAAATCTATGTAATGATAACATTTTCAATTTATTAAGAAACTAGAAAAAGTTCTATTCCACAAATTTTGTTTCAAGGGAGTGGTGACATTCTGTACTTTTTTAATTGGTGACCGATCGAGTATACAACACATCCCTTCCCTGCGAATGTCACCACCAATATGTTATATAGTAAAAGACTGCAGCCCAGTAATACTTCATAATATTATAGTTAATAGATCTTTTGTCTATAATATAATACAAAAATCAAAAACAAACTTTTTATTTATTTGAAAAACCAATGCGCACAGACGCATTATAATGTATAGAAGAGTTCCTCTAAGTGATGTCATCTCATGATAAAAATACTAGCTCAACTTCCTCAAAGAGCATCCATCCCATGCTTACCCTGCTATAATCTTTGAGTGAAAATTTGCAACAAATATTTTCTGGACTAACACATAGGATATTTTTATGCAGATAATAAACTCCCTCGCGATAATAATTCAACTTTGGGAAAGTCACTTTTTACGTCGGCAAAGCCGCGAGCAGAAGCTAGTTTACTATAAATTAAATAGGAATAATATGAACAGTCAACACGCTGCGAATCTTGATATTTATTTTTATAACCCCAAAACGAACAAATAACAATAAATTTTGAAGATGGAGGTCGTTACTGGGGAGCAAATTAAGCAATTAAAAAATCTGCCAAATTTAAAATTTATAATCACGTCACCACTTTCGAAATAAAATAGTTTCTAAAACTAAATTGGCACATTGAAAACAAAAGAACTAAAAAACAAGTAAAGGAAAAGAAAATGTAACCCTTTTCTAAATCAGCAAACTGTAAAAACAGATTAATGGCTGTAGCTACACACCCCATTGCTACATTGAGCATCCATTGACTTAGTGATTTACTGTTTTGTATTTTCTTTTCTCTACACTAAAATTTAGACAAACTTATTCGCTCGTTTTTAGAAGTTATATTAGAAACGTAAGATAAATCTAAAATCGGCAAACTGTCAAACCGGAACACCTTTTCTTCTCAAAATTAATTTATAATATTCTATCCGTCCGTCCTTAATCTCCAAGCTTGACGTCGCTGCTTATGTTCCCAAGGTGCGCTTTTTCAGTATGATAGCCATTTTTTGGTCGACTTTTGCAACTTCCGTCGCAAAAAAAGGATGGTGATATATATATATATTCCGAAACCATCACTACACAGGTTACTAAAGTGGACTGATAACTTTACACCTCAACCCGACTAGAAATTTTTTCGTCTTCCTTAGCAGGACCAGACCGGGCATGCCCGATCTGGACCAGATAAGGTATGTAACGCAGAAGATATATCTGGACCCGATCAGAAAAACCTTATCGGGTCCAGATCAGGCATTCCTGATCGGGTCCAGATCAGGCGTTCCTGATCGGGTCCGGATGAAATTTTACTGATCGGAACCAAATCAATCATCTGCGTTATATATCTTGCCTGATCCAAAACGAGTATGCCCAGTCCGGTCCTTTTAAATAACATGAATATCTTAAAGAACATGTTTAATAGGTAAAAATATAAATTAATATATGACGTAGGCACCGAATGCAGTGCTATATTCTTATCATAGAGAGTCTCAGTGAGCCGTTCCCATTATGGCGCAACCACCAGATGCTAACAACTGCAACTATCCGCCTGAACTTCTCATTCATGACCTGATCGATCTGTTTTAATCTGATTCGATAACAACTAATTTAATATTAGGCCATGTCATTACGCTTCGGAGAATCTTAATACCGCGATTCAAATAATGACGTCATTTTACAAACGCCATCTATTTATTATGACCCAAAACATTAAATGTTAGAATGGTTGTTACAATGTAATATTTCTATCTATCTATGTTTTCAAATGTTAGGTACATTTATATACTTTTCTACTTTAAATATAAATTATTTTTATATTATTAATTAAACATTATTATTATTATTAAATACATATGATTAATTAAAGATTTCAGATTAATCTCCTCTGATGCAAATACAATTTCGCCGTGGCATAAATATGACAATCATGTCACTTTTTTGAATTTTGATTGATATTTTTTTTTGTGTTACGAAAACTGTTTCTGGTTCTGATATACTACAAGCCTTACTATATACTTGATGTTATTTCACATCAGGCTATCCTGATCAGGACCAGACCTGGTCCTGATAGGGTTTGCCGGATCCGGCATGCCTCATTCTGTCCTGATCGGGTCCTGATCCGGTATGCCTTACCATACTTAATGATATTTCACATCAGGCTATCCTTATTTGGTCCTGATCCGGTATGCCTTAAAATACTTGATGTTATTTCACATCAGGCTATCCTGATCAGGACCAGACCTGGTCCTGATCGGGTTTGCCGGATCCGGCATGCCTCATTCTATCCTGATCGGGTCCAGATACATGATCTGGTTGAACCATACTTTTTTTCTAGTCGGGAATATTTATTACAGTATTAATAATAATAATGTTTATTGTTCACATCCAAATGGAGACCAACTTCAAAACATGTTGTATAATCTAATTGGAGTCGGCGTCAAGCAAGTTTGACAATAAAAGTGCCTCTTGATAATAGACGTTACTTGTACAATCTTAGTCTATACGTGATGCACCTTAAGTGAAGCTGTTTGTAATATTTAAAATATCATCTATCGAAAATACATCTATTCGAAAATACATAAAACATTTAAATAAAATGCGGGTAGTCAGTATAAATCTTATACAAACTCGTTTCATCGCACTTGTATTACATTTTTAACTACCCGAAGTTTCGAATACTTCAGCGTTTCACAAAGCACTCCCGTTAAACCGCGATAAAACCTTTAAATATAGTTTTATTTCAAATATGTAATACCTGCATCAACATGCGAAATAATTACTATAAATCATCATCATCTGATGATCATCCCAGCCTATGAAGTCCGACTGTTGAGCTTGGACCTCCTCTAAAATGGGAGGGAAATTGACCTACTATTGGAATAGGGTTTTATTATATTTCTTTTCTGTCTTTTCTTTTGTAAAATACCATCCTGTATTAAGGAAATATTTCTCGCCTACTTTACAAATATGCAATTAACGCACATACAGTTTGTGGATCGCAAAAAGTATTGTCCAACGTGGAAATTGAACCCATGGCTTTGGCACGGAAGATCGATATCTTAACCACTACGCCATCTGTGTAGTACATACCTGCGCAGCAAATTCATTGAAACATTGGCTTGTTGTAAGCTACCTGTTCCGAATACTACGAACGCTATTGTTATCAAATGTCATAAATGGCGACAAAAATCTCTACACTGAATTGAATTTGCACTTATTACAATCTACTTTAAGATAATAAATGCCCAGGAGATTAATTTCAAAAGGAAAGGAGAGAAGAGATCGCAGAACTTAATTAAAATCTAAGAACCGCGTTCACTTTCCTTTCACGTGTATTAAATAAATAAAGCGTAGTGTGTTACACGAATTCCATACAAATTGCAATGAGAGCAAATGGTTATTTGAATGAGTGGCTATTAATTAATATATTTAGGAGCGTTACTTTCCATAACACGTACCTTTGAAACCAATATCCCAATGTCCTGACACTTCTACGGATATTTGTAATAAATTGTGAGAGATAATACTTATCATAATCATCATTACTTGGTGTCGACTCAATATATATTTAGAAATAGTACATATTACAAAATGACAATGGATTTATTATCAGCCGCCAGTCTAACATCCACTCTCTTTGGAAATATAAACGTAGAACAGAGGACATCGGATAGAATTGGCCAAGCCCAGTCTTTAGCGAGCAATTTATATGTCCGTGGTATCTATGTGTGGCCGCTAGCAATACAGTAATAGAAAATAATACAAGTCTTTGCAGACAATTCAAACAATATTTAATTTAATAACATTAGTTACATCACCATAATATATTACTCATTAATATTAATTTAGTTTTTAGCTGTTTTGACTATTTTACTAGTTGTTTTGACTAATTAATATATCCTCTTGGTTATTTAGTTAATTATAATATTATATTTGGTTCACATTCACGCGTAGACCCCTTTTCTTACAATCTTCTGTCAAAATAATGGAAATAATGGTCCAACCAAAATAATGGTCTTTGAAAGAGATGAAGCCAGAACAGATGTAAGAGTAACAATAGGTAATGATGTACTAGAGCAAGTGGATGAATTTGTATATCTTGGATGTGGGTTTAGCCGAGATGGAAGGTACACCACTGATATAGAGCGAAGAGTGAATGCGGGAAATAGAGTGAACGGAGCGTTGGGACAACTTCTCGGCAGCCACCACCTCAGCCAGAAGGCACGTGTAGCAATACATACCGCAGTGCTTGTCCCAATATTACTGTATGGAAGCGAGAGTTGGGTATGCAGAAAAGAGTATGAAAGTAAAATTAATGCGGTCGAAATGCGATCTCTGCGGAAAATCTGTGGAGTTAGGCTGACCGACCGCATTCGTAACGACGACGTAAGAGAGCGAGTAGGTATGAAAGAGAGTATTGGTGTAAAGATGCGAAAGGGAATGCTCCGATGGTTCGGACATGTGGAAAGAATGCCGAACGAACGTCTGGTTAAGAAGATATACAATGCGAAAGTGGAAGGATGTAGGTACCGAGGGAGACCGAGACTAACCTACCTAGACCAGATCGGTCATGTACTGAAGGAAGGTGGAGTCAAGAGTCTCCGAAACCGGCGAGCGTGTATGAAGAGAATTATGAATGTTGAGGAAGCGAATGAAGTATGCAGAGATAGAGTTCTCTGGCACTCTGTTCTCTCTGCCTACCCTGCAAGGGATATGGCGTGATGATATGTATGTATGTATAATATTATACTATTTATGTTGGTTATTCAGTTAATTATATACTATATATTTGTTGTGTGGTAGCGATGAAGAATACTACCAATCTTTACTTTAGTTGATAAGGGCATGCGGCATCGTTAGTTTATATACTGTAGTTTATAGTTCTTAAAATATAGCTGGATCTCTGTGACAGATAGCGACAAAACCGATGAAGTAATTATGAATACGCGTCATGTTTACAATTTTATTTTGTATCGCCTATATTTTCATTCTTCACATGCCACTTACATCTCAACTGAATTATGAATATTTACACCAAAACTTGTACCTCATATGTTTTAAAATACTTAGTAACCATTTTATAAAAATATCATGCTTACGTAAGTACAAGATCATACTGGACTGAGAATAAGATAGAGATGGGGCAATCGATAAACGTAAATCGATAACATTCTTATTAATTATTTATAAAACAAGTAAAACCAATACATTACCTAAATAAACCACATGGTTACTCTATAAAATAAGTAAATTGTGTTAATTTAATATTCAGACATCAGTTATAATATTAATAAGACCATTTCTTTTATATTAAAAAGATAATTTCTTTTATAAAATAAACATGATTATTCATGAAATAATCTGTGACCAAGAACTCATCATCAACCTACAGGATTGCGCCAGCGATGATGATAATAGTGGCGATGAACTTGGATGTATTCCTTTCGAATAATAAAAAGAATTAATTAACAGCTTTAGTTTAAATTAAATAAAATCCATTAATTTAAATTCAATAAGATTTTCATAGATTGTTTTAAATTTATAATCGATTCATCCATCAATATGATTAAAATTCAATAAGATTTTCATGCATTGTTTTTCAATTGCAGTAGCAAATAACTTTAAAAAATAAGAAATTATATCGACAAAAATACGGCCTGCATCGTAAGCATGTGGCACTAGTGAGAACTGTCACAGAGATCATGCTATATTTTATAGACTATAGTATATATATATAGTATATATATAGTATATAGTTTATGTATTGTTATACTGTTGTCGTTATAAGTGTTGTTTTAATGGAGCGGCGTAGTTCATTTGGACTAAAGCTCCTTAAATAAAGAAAAAAAAACTTTTGGTTGTAGATGTCGCAAAAGACGACTAAGAGCTTTATATCGACCTGGACCATCTCCGTCTGATGCCGTTTGTTCAACAAGTACATTCCCAACGAGGATTGACGTCAGGCAGACTAACATCAAACTACTGTCAATAACTTTTAGCCATATGTACGAAGAAATCAGAGTACATATTGTGTCGACCCCAAGTAATTGTAATAAGAGCAGGAGAATGATAACGACTATTTATCTTTAGATGAAAGTTTATTGAGTAAATTTTAATTTAAATTTTATCGAGTGAAGTATGCAAGCATAGAGTTCTCTGGCACTCTATTCTCTCCGCCTACCCTGCAAGGAATATGGCGTGATGATATGTATGTATGAAATTTTATTTTCTGTTTCAAATAGCATTGCAATTTTTGGATAAAAACTTGATTGATAGCGAAAAATTAATGGAACACAAACCCACACCTATTGGAAATCCATTCCGATCATGCATTTTTCGCTCGTAATCAAGTTTATATAAATAATCAAACATGTTAAATTTCAGTACTTTGAGTGATACATCTAATAGTTGGGTTTGAAATCCTGATCTGGTAACATTTTCGCCAAGAAACGTGAGATATACGCTCTACTCGCTTTAGTAATTTGTAATGAAAATAAATGAATAATAAACACAATCTATACTAATCAAAAACGAATAGTGAATAAATAATGTTTCCTTGTAATATAAAAGTTTCAACTCAATCATGTGTTTTTACGACACTTACTGTTACGTAACGTTACTTTTAGGGTTCCGTACCCAAAGGGTAAAATGGGGACCCTATTACTAAGACTTCACTGTCCGTCCATCTGTCTGTAACTAATGAACCGTGATAGTTATACAGTTGAAATTTTCACAGATGTATTTCTGTTGTCGTTATAACAACAAATACTAAAAAACAAAACAAAATAAATATTTAAGCAGGCTCCTATATAACAAACGAGATTTTTTTGCTCGTTTTTGCTTAACAGAGTTTAAAAACTCAGCGTTTCTATAGATAATGGTACGGAACCCTTCGTGTCCGAGTCCAACTCGTACTTACCGCTTCCTTTTTTAATGTACTAGCATTTAATTGATTTAGATTGAATATTAATGTAGCAAAGAAAACAAAATGTTGCAGAAATAAACCTGTACCGGGGAACAACGAAACAATTCCAGGTATAAATGTCACATTTCCCAGAGGCAATCTCTGAAACAAACCGATTTCAAAGCGAACGAGCTGCATGTCTGGAATAGTTTTTATCTCTTGTTTGTTACTTGCTAACACGAAAGTAAAAGCAGAGGGGTGCCTTCTATTTAATGTTTCATAGCCTCTTTTAATGTTTCATTTTATAATTGTTTTATTACAATTTATTTTTTAATCTATCACAAAATAAATATTTGTGATATGTCCACTACATTATCTATAGTCTTTGAAGAAACTAACTTCACTCTCTTACCTTCTCTTAGCATTAAATATAGTAGCAAAAAGGTTAGTAATCATCATCCATCATCATTAAAAAAGTAAGTATCAAAAGCCAGCAGAAAGTTTTAAAAAGAGCTGTTCTCCTTTTTAGTGGATGTGATAGAATATATTTTCAACAAAGATACACAGATGTGTATTTTAATTGGTAATGTGATGCTTGATTGTGATGGGCACGTTGCGTTATGTCAACGTAAATCGAGTTAATGCTAATATTATAAATTCGAATATTAGTTTCTTTGTTACGCTTTCACGTCTAAACCACTGAACCGATTCTAAAAATTATTTCACCAATAGAAGGCTACATCATCTCATCTCATCTCATATATGTCCCACTGTTGGGTCCGAGCCTCCTCCACAATAGGAGGGATATTGACCTACTATAAACCACACTAGTCAGACATACAAAACTCCATACCAACATAGAGATATTTTCGAGTTTTTCTTTATTTGCACAAATGCCATATGCATGTTATATCCCTTCATCACCTCTTACGATACCCACGGGCAAAAGAGGGGTGGTGAATTGTATTCTAACTCCATTACCACATGGAAAAGCAGATTAGAAATAACTCAGTTTAAATTATTAAGAATGAACATCATTGTCGATGTAACAATTTTTTTTACAAAAATAATTTTCAGCTTCGGCGATATGTATGACTTTGTAACACTGTACAATGTTGGTATAATAAAGCCTACGTTTTTAATTTTTTTGACATAGATTGTCGGGCCACAACTCGCCCAGACAGTCTAGAACGAAGAAAGGTCAGTTAATCTCCTATAACCTATCGTATTACGTGCAAAGCCTACCGTTAAATACGACTGTAAAATTAGCAGCCTTATATTATTTATTGATCTGACGGCGTAGTGACGTCTACCATCGCCTAGTGACCTATTAAAACTTGCAAGTGATTTCAACTAATCATTTTAAGTTATGTGTTATTTCTTTTCATTTTCAAGTTGAAAATTTGTAATTTATGGCTACGTCGGCAGATAATTGTTGGCAATAATGATTTCTTTTTTAAGAAAAGCGAGCTTTAGAAGCTTTATGCTAAGTGGGATAGCGATTTTAGATACTAAAGGACTATCTATCATCTATGCAACAGCCTAACGACGTCCGTTCCCTACGAAGAAGAAATAATGCTATTATCGCTATAATTGGCAGGTGGACTAGCGATTGCGATACTGCCCATTCAGTAATCCTTTAACCGGTTTTTCACAATACCTACAGGAAATAAGGGTTAGTACATTGTATTAATATATGATAACATCTTATTTTGCTTTATATTAGCGGCTACAAATACCAATAGCCCTTATATTACTCGTAGGTTTTGTAAAAGACGACTGTGAGCGTTACATCTACCAGATCTTACTCCATCTGCTGGCGTCTGGTTAATAATTACATGGCCAAGAAAATTTGACGTCAGATAGGTCAGTCATAAAACCTCGTCATTTTAATAGTGGCAGAACCACGCTGTTGACAGTTCTCTGTCTGCAGCCGCGGGCCGGTCCGTCCGGGGTAGTACCACACTCTCGCAGAAGATCGACGTATGAGTAATACGAATGTGCTATTGCGCTTCGTTCGGTGAGCAAGAGAGCCGGAAGCCCAATTAGGTGGATTTGGAGTTTATATTGGTAGGCAGCGGCCTAGTTATACCCTTGGTATTGCGAAGGTCCATGGGCGGCAGTGACACTTATCATCAGCTGTGCTGCTTGCTCGTTTGCCACCATTAGCAATTAAAAAAAAAACATTACCAAAACCTTTGCAATTTGTACGATGGAGGAAAAGTAGTTATATATAATGTCTACCTCAAGTAATTGGCGTAAGAGCGGTACGATGATAACATTTAAGAAAATGGTGATATAAAGAGTGGCGAGTAATCGAATCCATAACACTACTTGGCCACCGAAGACAAAGATCGAATTCTGGTGGCCCGCTCGCACAGCGATGAGAGGGTCTATGGGGTCGCACGCCGTCTCTTCACAAAATAAACACAAGTAAATGATTAAAAATAATTGCGTTTTCGATTCCCTTATGTACCAAATATTTATGTGTTTACAAAGTCGTAAACATTACTTGTGTCACGAAGTTAAATGTTTTCAGTCAAGAGTGACATGGATTGATTCCCTAGTGCGATATTCTGTAAAAAAAATAAGTACAGGCTAAATCGAATAAAATTTTATGTGGACGAAAATAAAAAAGAATATAGTAGGGCAGTTATGGTGTAGTCCCAATCCTAAAAGACAAGACAGCATATAATTTATGTATCTGCAATGTATAACTATGGCTACAGTCCTTCAGTCCTCGGGAAAGTGAGCTCAACGCTGGGATAAGAAAAAGAGGATTGATAACGACAATGATTAAATATTACTATCATTTCTAAAACTCCCTTCGTCCTCTATTCTCTATCCATATATTTGCCGCAGTTGGCTCTGAATCGTCTTTGCAATCCTACTAGAATAATTAACTTATCACACACATCACGTTAGCCAAAGAGGTGGCATAGAATTTTTAATGCAAGTTAATAATAACTTCCGCGTAATTATAGTATTATTATACAGCTATATGTATATTTAATCTAAGTAATAGAAATACCTGATAAAATAATTAATACCGTTATTAATAAAAGTAGCATATAACAAAATCCTTCAGAATATAAATCGAAAATATCTTCCACGAGTAGGATTATAGGTATTCCGGATGATCCACTGCAGACAAGTGCTTGGTACAAGTGGCCCGCGCAACCTATGGGATATGGAGTTTTAAGCTCTCGTTTCCACCGCTCCGGGTGATTTGGGTGGAATTTGATGGAATCACAAACTATCCCCTAAAAAGGATTATTATTATTATTATTGACATTTAAAATAGAGGTATTTAATCTGAGCAGATGCTCAGTATTGACATTTTAAAGTTGAGGTATTTAATATCAGTAAATGCCGCGCGAAAACTCGAAATAAAACACTACATCAACACGTCTGACCAGCGTGGTATGGTAGGTCAATCTCCCTCCCATTATGGAGGAGGATCGAGCCCTACAGTGGGACGTATGTGGGCTGAGATGAGATGATGTAGCCTTCTATTGGTGAAAGAATTTTTAGTATCGGTTTAGTGGTTTAGAGGTGTAAGCGTAACAAACAAACTCATTTTCGATTAATAATATTAGGAGTAACTCGATTTACGTTGGCATAACGCAACGTTCCCATCACAATCAAGCATCACATTACCAATTAAAATTCACATCTGTGTATCTTTGTTTAAAATATATTCAATTCTGTCTCATCCACTACAAAGGAGAATAGATCTTTTTAAACCTTTTTGTTGTCTTTCGATACTTAAATGAAAGAGAAATAAACATTTGTATGCATAGACTAAACAATATAAAGAAAGAAAACTCTAAATAAAACTTAAAAGCTTAGTATAATAGTAGGTCAATTTCTATTAGAAACTGTTCCAAAACCTATAAAGAAGACTCGAACTCAGCAGTATATGAACTGAGTTGATACTAAACAATATATAGATGATTTTTAACGTGACAACAGATAAGTACATTATATCATCATAATCACTCTCCTACAAGAGTAGGAATTGGAATAAGAATTCCAATTACTTGGGGTCTACGCAATATGTACTAGTACATACATACATATTGCAAAGTTATTGGCAGTAGTTTTATGACCGGCCGCCTGTCTGGCGTCAACCCTCCTTGGGAATGTAATTGTTGACCAAACGGCATCAGATGGAGTTGGCCCAGGTCGTTATAAAACTGGAGTGCAGCTACATTGTTGGCGGGCGATCCGCCCTGGTCACTTCAGGCTAGGGCTCAGGCGGAAGCCTACCAGTTCTGCGCTGCGGCGCGGGCAAATGGTGAACGCATCACCACGAGGGGACTGAGCAGGGCGAAAGAAGCGGCTCAAAGGGCACTAGTCCAGCGGTGGAGGGAGGAACTAGAGTCCCCCGTAGCAGGACGGGGGACCGTTGAGGCGGTAGCGCCCCACCTTCACCGCTGGACGACACGAAGGCACGGCAACCTGTCCTTCAGGCTGACGCAGGTACTTACCGGACACGGGTCTTCGGTAAGTACCTGCACCGAATTGGACGTGAAGAGGCCCCTAGATGCCATGAGTGTGGCGCGCAAATCGATGACGCGCGTCACACCCTGGAGGTATGTCCCGCCTGGGGGCCTCAGCGCCGCGATCTGTCGGCGGTCATTGGAGCGGACCTGTCGTTGTCAACCGTCATCAACAAGATGCTTGACAGCGACAGGCACTGGACGTCGATGGCCTCCTTTTCCGAGGAAGTCATCTCTGCAAAGGAGGCCGCGGAGCGAGAACGCGAAGCACTCGCGTCTGCGAACTCGCTCCGCCGGCGGCGACCAGGGAGAGGGAGGCGCCGCTACGCGCACCTCCTCCCACCGCGTTGACGGCTGACTGGTCGTGGCCAGATGGCTAAGCGTAGGGGTGTCGGGGATAGAATGTCAATAGACGATCTCTCCGGCATCCCGTAAAAGCGCGGAAGGGACTGCTGTTAGGTTTTAGTGGGTATTCCGGCCGTCAATCTCATGGCCGGCGAGTCCCACACACCCCCCCGTCTGTCACTGGCGGGGGATGTGCGCAAAAGCATTTCCACAGCGTGGGGATGTGCGCAAAAGCATTTCCACAGCGTAAACAAAAAAAACAAAAAAAAGAAGGTCGTTATAAAACTCTTAGTCGTCTTTTACGACATCTACAAGCAATGTAAGGGTTGGTAGTATTCGTAGCCGCTACTACTCTTTCGCTCTTACTACGCTTTCTCGGTGCTCATGCAAAATATTAATCTACACATGGAAAAGAAAATTCTCACCAAATTTGAGATCTTAATATTAATTTTAAGTACTTGCAATTTAAATTTAAACTTTTACCATTTAAAATGCATGTAAAAAAAACTTTTATTTTTTCAAATTTTTAATGCTCGGCTTTTGCAATATCGCAAATCGGTTTGATGATGGACCTTGTGGGGAATTTCACGCTCTTCAAAATATCTTTAGAATTTTTTTGGATAACTCGCACTGGTTCACCAGTAGGAGTCGTCAAAGTACAGTTTTTGATAAAAATTATATTTTTTTATTTTTCGAGCGAACCACCAAAAGTAGGAAGAAGAAAAGGACTGACTCATAAAATAAAAGTTATCCAACCAATATTTAATGAATTTACAGGCATTTTTATACCGGAAAATGTAAGAAATTGATAAATAATAACTCATAATGTTATTTTGATTAATTTTTTTTATTTATTACCATTTTATTTCTTTATACTACGAACTTTTTCAAAATTAGTATGATTTTTTACTCATAATGAATACAAAAACCACACATGAATTCATAACGGGTTCGATGCTTTATAGCATACCTAACCTCAAAATAATTTTCAAAAATGGCTGTAAATTCATTATACCCTCGCAGTGCGAGTTACACAAAAAAAAAACTCTAAGGCTTTTTTGAAGAGCGTGAAATTCCCCACAAGGTCCGTCAAACCGATTTGCGATATTGTGAAAGCCGGGTAAGCATTAAGAATTTGAAAAAAAAAAATATTTTTTTACATGCATTTTAAATAGTAAAACTTTAAATTTAAATTGCAAGTACTTAAACTTATTAAGATCTCAAATTTGGTGAATTTTTTTTTTCTATGTGTAGATTAATATTTTGCATGAGCAACGAAAAAAAAAAATTTGCGGAAATGAATCACCCTAATATATATACAGGTGACTGGTAAAAGATTGTACATATTGAGGGAGGGTATTCAGTACTCGATTCTGATACCGAATATATAAAAAAAATTTATACTTAAATTTTGAAATAATAGTCCTATAAAAATGATTATTTACGTACACCTCCGCATAAATATTGAAATTGCATTAAAATAGTAATTATAATATAATAAAACTCGGAAAAGGAAGATCATCTGCTCGACTAGAAAAAAAGTATGGTTCAACCAGATCATGTATCTGGAACCGATCAGGATAGAATGAGGCATGTCGGATCCAGCAAACCCTATCAGGACCAGGTCTGGTCCTGATCAGGATAGCCTGATGTGAAATAACATCAAGTATGGTAAGGCATACCGGATCAGGACCAGATCAGGACCGAATAAGGATAGCCTGATCTGAAATATCATCAAGAATGGTAAGGCATACCGGATCAGGACCAGATCAGGACCAAATAAGGATAGCCTGATCTGAAACATCATTAAGTATGGTAAGGCATACCGAATCAGGACCAGTGTTCTTTAAGATATTCATGTTTTTTAAAAGGACCGGACTGGGCATACTCGTTTTGGATCAGGCAAGATATATAACGCAGATGATTGATTTGGTTCCGATCAGTAAAATTTCATCTGGACCCGATCGGGAATGCCTGATCTGGACCCGATCAGGAATGCCTTATCTGGACCCGATAAGGTTTTCCTGATCGGGTCCAGATATATCTTCTGCGTTACATACCTTACCTGGTCCAGATCGGGCATGCCCGGTCCGGTCCTGCTAAGGAAGACGAAAAAATTTCTAGTCGGGTGATGAACGTGACAGCCCAAAGTTGGTATGCTAAAGTAGTAATAGGTATGCCATATTGCACACTGAACTGATAACTATTGGGAAGGATTGGCGAATTAATATAATTCGTATGAAGCCATTATAAGCAATCAACATGGTAGCATCATCTTGTAAAATGAATGGAAAATAAAGGCTATTATAGATACTATTATATTAAATAATATATTAGATCAGAATGAGATTATAGGATAATCAAAATAATGTCAGATACATACACAGAGATTAACAAAAAGCCAGCTTAACCCTCAATGTCTATAGAAGAGATATTGATGTGCATTTCCAAAGAATCTAAAACACTATAGATCAAATGCAACCATAGCGTATAAAGAGAATAAAATCAAGGTATTCGATACGGATCTATCAAGAAAATATAATAATTAAGACATTAATAGCCGGCAGATATTTAGTGTATCTTGAACTTTAAAATCGATTTAAGTAAACTTAGCATTTAATTTTCTTAAAATTAAAAGCGACGGAAAAACATTAAGTGAAATTACATACTTATAATTTCTTACGTGCGGTGTTTGCTCGACAGTTAGATTGATTAACCGCCAGCCGTAAACTTCCATGGTCATCTTTCACTCGATATAATTTTCTTAAGGTAGGTAATTCTTAGGAGAGGGTACTCCTCAGGGGTATTCCGTCGGGCCAACCACTGACGTCAAGTCACTCTGCTCCGGTGGTTGGCCCAACGACGAAGGCGACGTCACGGGTGGGTTACGGGTGTGCGTGCTTACGCCCCTCTGTCACCCCGGACGGAGTGGTGCGAGGAGTGTGCCGACCGTAACCCGCCCCCAAAAAAAAAAAAAAAGGTAGGTAATTCTTGTAAATACCGCGTATCAAAAAAGAAAATTTTATTCAAACTAGAAAATGTTTGTAACAAATCTCACTATAGTTATATATTTCGCTTTTCCTTAAGCATAGACATACAAGAGGAGCCTGTTACCTCCAATTTGGCTAAAGACTCCGTGCTGCTATTTAGAACTTTTTAGGGAAAATTCTGCAACACGTTATGTTAGGGGAGACGCAAATTTCAAAATATATTTACATATGTAAAAATACATTGGTAATGTTATTATATATATTTTCCGTGTGGTGACGCAATAACAATACAATTCACCACCCCCTATCTTACCCGTGGGTGATCGTAAGGCGACGACTAAGGGATACAAAACGCATATAACATATATGCAAGAAAAGGAAAACTCGAAACAAAACCCTATACCAACATGTATGACCAGCATGGTGTAGTAGGTCAATTTCCCTCCCATTAGGGAAGAGGCTCGAGTCCAACAGTGGGACATATATGAGCTGTGATGATGAATAGTACTCTCATTGCATTGCCAATTTATTCCCATATTTAGATTAGAATTACAAAGAATCCTGGTTATTCCTAGTAATTAGTATTAATATGTATATTATTGGCTCGTAAACGATATTTTTTTATGGTGAAGGATTAAGAATAAAATTCATCACCCCATTTTTGGCCCGTGAATATCGTAAAAGAAGACTAAGAGATATGAAATGCAGGTAACATCAATGCAAGAGAAGGAAAACCCGACATAAAACTAGGCAACCCCTCTGACCATCGCGGTATAGTGCATTATTTTCCCTCCCTTTATGGAGGGTATCTGAGCGCAACAATAGGACGTTTATGGGCTGAGGTAAAGACGACGAATGAACAAGATCGTAACAGGACAAAATTTCAAACTGCAAGGTGCTTTGGACTATATATTTCCATTAGAATAAGTCTTTTTATAGGCAATGTTTTATATTTTATATACAAAGAACTTAGTTAAACGATTCATTTATGTTTCCATTTATCACATCACACGTGTAGGTTGTAATATTAGGTACGATCCTTCCCCACAATTGATCAATTGGTCTGAATATATATTGATCTGACTTTGAAGTTCATTTCGATTTTTCCGCCGGTTGGACTGATGCTATCTGTTGACATTCTTTAGTTGTACGTTACAATAACCGCGGGTGAAGAAGATCGGTATCATAAGTTACCTATCGTCACGTTTTCAGTAGATTTCCAATCATTATGCATAATAAACCCCATAAGGGCACTTGCATATTGTCAATTTTACATCTTTTTTTAAATCATTTTAAATTAATCTACCACCTGATCAGCAAGCGGCCTGAGACACCAAACTGAGAAAATCCAGCAAGAAACTCAGCGGGCTCGTCATTTTTTAAATTACATATTTTAATCAAAATTATTGGATACATGTTAAATAAATCGTAGCTCCAGTGAGATGTTCTTCGAGAATCCAATTCCAATATAATCTCTACTATGATTTGTCTAAAATAAGAATTCTGTCAACTAAAAATTTAAAAGCAAAAGGTTAATCTATCGTCTGTCAATGAATTTACAAGTAAGACAACAACTTGTAAAAATATCATATCACAAGATACCTCGCAGTTTAATTAGTGACTATATTAAATTACACGTAATCGGGTTTTATAAATTACACATAGTTATGAATTCGTGAATAAACCTTTACTAGAAAAGCAATTCTGAAAACGTGGTTGTACCGCACTTAAAAGTGCTTAACTTACGAGTTCTATTTATAATTTATGGCACACCACTACTTATGCAACCCAGTTCCGAAGCCCAACGTTTAATATAACGGCTTACATAAACTATATTCACAATCCCCGAGGGAATGTACATAAGTAAGGCGTTTGTTCTCACCTGTAAGAGAGTTTTCATGCAACAAATGTCAAACCGTTTTAGTTTCATGAATATCAACCAATATTTATGACACATTTTCACCTTTATGCTAAAACGTAGCAAAGTTTAAATCGAATTTTGTCCAACTATAAAATGCATATTATAAAATAGCAAACAGTGGAACGTACAAATCCGACTCGAGCCATACATTGTATATAGATGAGGAATGAATATTCATTGTGACAAAGAATAGTATATGTTAGGGCGTTGGGATGCGGCGACAAATGGCGTCGCAGATACGACAACAATGATTCAAGCGCAAATAATGGCGCGCTTATCTCTTCCAAGGGTCACTGGACACAGCTACGTTAAACTGGTAATAACGGATTTACGTAATGCATTTTTGCGGTAGTCAGAAGTCGATTTTATTTAAACCTAACATCATTATTATACAGCTTAATTGTGTTGGTCAAAAGACAGACATCAGATTAATTTCGTGTGGAATTCAAGGGACAGCAGAGAAGCGACAACAATGTAGGAGTCAAGATTATTTAAACTTTAGTGTAATTAAAAATTTTAACACACATAACACAGAATCCCACTGGAAGGGTGAAACTGGTGCAAATTTTCATTTGAAACTATTTTAAGTTCAGTATTATATTATATTAAACTCTATATATCATGAATAGAGACTTGCCTTAGATGAAAAAAATCACTAATTTTATTGTTTCACGTAGCAGAATCTTTTTTTTTTTTTAGAAAAGGACCCCACCCTGCTCTAAGGAAATAATCCTTGTATTTCGGGAGACTTTAAAAACATACAATTAAGGCAGACAAATTACACCCAGACTCAGAACAACACACATAGGCACAGACACGTAAGGTCGGTATCTTAACCACTACACCATTTGTGCAGTCAAGTCAATCTGAAAAACTTATATGGTATATCTAAAACAACACAAAAATGTATAAAGTATACTGATTTACCTTCTGATATTCCGTGAGACCGAAATACGCCATAGCAGCCAGATTTCTTTTCGCAGAAGCAAGCAATACTCTGTCTGTCTCAGCTGTCCTATGTCTCAAAGTGCCGTTGTAACAACCCACCAGCGCAAGATCAGCTAACATGCGAGTTTGTCTGTTGTTTGCCAAATTCCATGGGCAGGACATGAACTCTTCTAGTGTTACGCCACGCCAAGAGTCTCCGTGGTAGCATGGTGGAACCTCCGCGCCTATGAAAACAAAAATAAAAAATGCGTTTTAAAATAATAAGTTTTATCCGTCAGTCTATTGACACTCACTGTTGAACATAAACCCCATCAAAAAAAATCAATACATAATCATAATTATCATATCAGCTCATATATGTCCCAATGACGGACTCGAGACGCCTCCACAATGGGAGGGAAATCGACCTACTACACCACGCTAGTCAGACGATTTTTTTTCGGAGTTTTCCATCTCTTATATAGATGTATCTTTTTATTTCCCTTAGCCGCCTTTGGTGTCATCACCCACGGTCAAAAAAGGGTGTGCACATTTGTATTCTTATACCGTCACCACATGTAAAATAGTGTTTTCATTCAAACTTAATTATAATGCTCGTATATGTGAAGGTTAAGAATAAACACTAAATTATAGTGAATATTAAAAACAGTTATACGGTGCGTGCGCAGCTTATATAGTATGTCACTTCCCAATCTCTGTCACGCATATGGTAAAAGAAGGGCTCAACTTAAAACATGTCGTTCTATAATATAAAATTAATAAAAAACGCCGAAAATTTGTTAAAACTCACTTAATGAAACCATAAGACCAAATAATGCATGCGACGTACTTATTTGATATTCGATGAAAGACAAACACGAAGCTAATCATCTGTATAAATAAAAATGAAAATCTGAAATGTATGTACTCTCATAACTTCTGAATTAATGCACTAAATTGGATAATTCTTTTTTTTTATTCGTTATTGTAAGGACAATGTTTGTATAAAAGAAGATTTAAAAAAATCTAGTTTTTTTTTAAATCTTATAATATGTGAATGTGAATGAGATAGAAGGCTGTGAGAAATTTTTAATATATTGACCGATTGAAGTATTAAATGAATCAGCAGTTAATGACTTTAAAAACATTAACAGTATTTTGATTGATTTTCTGATTGAAATTCATTTATTATAAACCCGGCGAGGGCACTTACATATTGCCAACTTTAAGATTTTAAATAAATCCAATAAACTATCACCGTAGCCGCTACTAAGAAGATCTGGGCAGAAACTGAACGAGTTCTTCTATTATTATTATGTATCTACTGCATTTCTATAAAAATAGACATGTTTAGTAAGAATTAGCTATTCGAACAACGATATAATATAAATTTCAAATACAATATAAAAGAGTATGGCTGGGCCAGAGCCCACAAGCGGCACCCGATCACGAATTAACTATTATTAAGATTGCTATTTATTTGATTTTGAAATTAAATAGAACTATGAAAAAAATAAATTGAAAAAACGCAGACGAAGTTTTGCGGGTCAGTTAGTGAGCTATTATAACATCTAAAACGACATTACCATTTACTATGAAGTAGAAAAGTGGCAAGTGGCTAAGTGCTAGTCCCTATACATAAAAAACAATAAACGTACGCTGCGATAACAGCGACGACCAAAACAATAAAAAGGAATGAAGAAGTAAGTTTATTTGTGTACGATTATATCCTTTTATCCCCGACTCATCACTTCTAGTTGGTTGGAATGAACACAAAAGTAATAATTTCAAAGTACAATAAACTTAGAACTTTGCTCCCAAGATCAAACACATATTACTGTACAAAATAATACCATGAAATGTATTACAATAGCTTAAACGGTTGTTGAAGTACAAATAGCAGTTAATTTGTGATCGAATATCGCTTGTGGAATCTAGACCAACCATAATCTTTTTCGTCATATTTATGAATTATATTATATCAGGATTTAAAAGGCATCAATCACACTTGAGCTAATATTTACTAAATATGTTACATACAATTTTATAGAAAATGTCAGTAATAAAGACAAACCAGCTGAGTTTCTTGTTGGAGTCTTATCATTGGCGTTCGCTGTCCGATCCGCTTGTAATTTTTGAATAAATTTAAAATTTGGTATAAAATTTAAATTAACAATATGTAAGCAGGATTTAGGTGTATGATTATTGATGGATATTATTTCATTAATGAAATTTATAGTTCATCATCGTCATCATTTCAGCCTATTGCCGTCCACTGCTGAACGTAGGCCTCCCTCATGTTACGCCACAGAGTGCGGTCCTGTGCCGCCTGTATCCAACGACGCCCAGCAACCTTCACTAGGTCGTCTGTCCACCTAGTGATTCCACACTGCGTCGTCCGGCACGTGGTCGCCACTCTAGAACCTTTCTTCCCCAGCGGTTGTCGGCTCTTCGAGCGATGTGGCCTGCCCATTGCCACTTCAACGTGCTAATTCTTAAATAAATTTATAGTTATCTTTCAATAAATATTATCATCGTTTATAACTTTGCGCAACGCGTCACTGCCTGATCAAAATATTTCGAATGTTATATTGGTGTCCAATCTCTCATGGTAATTAAAATAATATAATTTACAGTTTATAAGTCTCGCCTACAACAGAACAGTTTTCGTTACACGATTATGAAGCGGTAGGGATGGCCCATATATTATTATTACTTCAGATGAGCAGAGCAGATGATAGCAGAACGCTCGTGTTTTTATATTAGCGAAAATCCCACTTCATACAGAAACCTAAATCATAATATAGCCGCCTTTATTTTACAATATTATAAAGCCTTAAATATAAATACATAGAGGAAATTATGGTGTGATTTAGAAATATCTTCTCAGATTATTATTTAAATTCATACGTTTAAAATTCCAATCTATGATTAGACTTACAGAGGTATGTATTATTGAGATGGCTTTATTTAGTTCAAATATAGATATTATATAAATTTTAAACTTCTTTTTGTTTATATCTGTGTACGACACCATTGTTGAGCACTAGTTTTCTCTACAATGACGGGGAAATTGGCTACAATGCAACAATTTTAATGTGGTGACGGAGTAAGAATACAATAATTCTACCGTTTCTTCTTTTCCGGTAGGTAAAAGACTAAGAGATGCAAGCAGATAACCTCACTGCAAGAAAAGAAAAACACAAAATAAAACACTGTCCCTATTAGTTTGATCAGCGTATGATAGTCAATCATATCCCTTCTATTGTGCCGAGTGCTAGTACTTGTTACTAACGCGTTCAAATAAACAAATTTTTCAGCTTAATAATTGTAATACAGATGTGCATACATTAACTTTCAAAGTTCATGAACCGCCATTTTTTATTTATAAATTAACAGCGACGAAACTGAGTAAACTTTTCTATGAAAATATATTATTAGCATTATATTTTAATAATAGTGAATGATAAAAAATAATTCTATGATTTTATATCACATGTATCACCGTTTACTCTCCACATTTCTGCGAAGACGTTTCATTATGTTTTCATATGTAACTTTAGAGATAATTTGAAAATTATATCTCCAATAATCACAAACTCCAGCACTTACTTGGTCAATATAAATTCACTGCAATTGAATAAGCGTCTTTGTGTCAATCCTAATCAAAGAAAATTGAAGTATGAAATGATCACAATGACATTCAAAGATCTGCCAAGTGTATTGTTATAATCGTCACATAATATAGCCGATCATCCAGCCAAACGATTCATTTATTTACCAGACATATTTTGTTATTGTCTTAATGCACAGGATTTATCTTTTTCTTTTTTGGCGACGGGCTATGGAGTGGTCACACACCGCTAAATCCCTCCGGGGCGACAGAAGAAGCGGCGCGCGACCCCATAGACCCGCCCTACCTCTCTTGGCTGAGCGAGCGAGCCACCGGAGCTTTGTCTTTGGTGGCCCGCCCCCCCCGGCAGAAAGTTAAAGAAAAGTGGTATAATAAATATGCAATTAATGATGTGCAGTAAAATATTTTGTTAATCACAATTAATGTTTGATTACAATCGAGTTTTATTGAATGACTATAAAAATAGAATAACCTAAAACTAAAATATTTTACAATTATGAATGCCACCAGCCCTTACTTTGCTCGAGGCTGTGGTAAAAAGCGACTAAGAGCTTTATATTGACCAGACCCAATTCCACCTGACGCCGTCTGATCAACAATTACATTCCCAAGAAGGGTCGATGTCGGGCAGGCGGCCAGTCATAAAATTACTGTCAATAATTTTTGCAATATGTAAAAAAGGTACATATTGCGTCAACCCTAAATAATTGGAATAAGAACAAAATAATAATGAGTACTTATGTAAATATTTTCTTGAGATTCCTCACTGTCTTTACTTTTCTTGTATTAGCAATAAGTGATTTACTGGAACTAATTGTACAAAGATGTACAACAACGTATCGATATTTCATCTTCTTAGTCCTTGTACATCCCACTGCCATAGGCAAAAGTAATCTTCACGTACCTACACACCAAATTTACTCACAGTACCCGGCAATAAATTAATATTACAATACACATCGGTCCTTCGAAAGAGACAATCGGTTAATTTTATATTCGTAGAGCGTTGTCTCTCTCGTACACTACTCGTGTGACATTTGCCAGTCGTTGTAGAAATACGAAAGAGTGTAGTTGTGCCCAATCAAATAACAAATAGAGATAATATGTACAGTTGTTAAAGCTACAATAATTACGAAAAAAAAGAACTTGTAAAAAGATGTATTTTATAATAATAAACAGTCATAATTGTTTTAATAGCTCTTAATACATCATCTCAGCTTATAAAGATCCCACTACCCAGTAGTCTGTCAGTCTCGAGCCTCCTCTACAATAGGACGAAAATTAACCTATTATACCACGGTGATCAGACGGGCTGATACAGTGTTTTACTTCGAACTTTCCTTTTCTGGCATAAATATAATATGTTTCCTTGGTCATCTTTTACGACACCCAGACAGAATGGCATTGTGCTAAACATCATCACCATACGAACATTAGATACCAGAAGAAGCTTCTTATAGGTATCAGACTGTTAGTGCTTCATACGATGTCACTCAGGTAGTGTGTAAAAGGGATAATGCTCTACGAAACCGAAATTAGTCGATTTTTTGTTTCCAAGGCTCGATTTGCATGTTTATCACGAGATACTGTACTATAACACAGCTTTTTCTTTGATTATGGCCTGGTGACACCATGCTGGACAAATCGTCCAGGGCGACGGTAAAAACAACGTACAACCCTATAACCTGCCGTTTTTGTACCTCTCTATCGCCATATAGGCGAGCCCCATGGTTCTTGATTTGGCATATTCATTAAAAGTTATTTTACTTTTATTCCTTAGTCATCATCAGCTACGGGAAAGGAAAGGTTAATGTATAGTTATTATTTTTTTTTTTTATTATTATTTTTTTTTCTTTACAAAACACCACTCTGCACTAAGGAAATAAACCTTGTATTGCGGGGGACTTTACAAACATGCAATTAACGCAGACAAATTACACCCAGACTCAGAACAACACTTTGTGGATCGCACAAAGTAATGTCCTGCGTGGGAATCGAACCCACGGCACTGGCACGGAAGGTCGGTATCTTAACCACTACGCCATCTGTGCAGTCAAAATAGTATTCTTTACTCATCCTCATAAGGAAACCTTGTGATTCTTAATGTCGTATATTTGATCGAAGATTAATGCTGATTCAATCATATATATGCTTCGATTCCGGCGATTGTTATCTGTAATATTTTATTTTATTATTTACTTTTTTTTATTTTTTGTAACACCCATCAAGGAAATAATATTTGTGTTGCGAGGGAGTTTACAAATATGCAGCTAACGCACACAAATTACAACCACACTCAAAACAACACCTTTGTGGATCGCACAAAGTATTGTCCTTCATGGGAATGAGGAACCCACGGCACTGGCATGGAAGGTCGGTATCTTAACCACTACGGCATCTGGGCAGTCAATATATAACAAATAAATATCTGTAAGATTCTATAAGATGGCATAAAAGAGGCCAATTTTCATTATACAAACGCCTTATTTCTAAACATGAATAACTTGAATTAGTATATTGCAAACTTAGAATACTTTGCCTAATGAATATATCTGTTCATTAAGTATATAAATACCTACATTTACTTTGTAGCCGCCCTACGATTTTATTGTGTTATAGAAAAATTCTAACTCCACATAAAATATGGGTCGGAATATACGCGGGTGAAGTTAGCTGACAAATTCAAAAGGCATTGTATCAGCAACGTCAAACCGGTAGAAAATGCCAACACGCAACAAAGCACTTGAACACTTGTATTGTTCATCATTGTAATTAATGTTAATGGTCCTAGTCGATGTTTTAATACTTATAGAATCGATCGCAGTCACGCTATTTACTTTCTCTGCGACATTAAACAATGCGTTGTTATTACTGTCTAAGAATTAACAGGTGGAACAAAATTTAATTATGGGATTTAGACAACATTGAAGATAAAATACCAGCTTAACGATTTTCATTAATTTCCTTCCTAATATTGCCAATGTACGTATTTAATATATAATTCGTTTTTATGTTTGTTTAATAGGACTGTATTTTGACACCGTAATTAGTTTAATGATTTCTAATGTTTTCACGAGTGTTACATATTTCAAATAAAACTACTTTTACGGATTCTATCGCGTTTGTATTTGATTTTTAATTGCCCGATGTTTCCCGACTTTACCAGTGATCATGATCACGGGCGAGACTGCCCTGCGATAGAATGCTTGAAAGTAGTTTTATTTCACCGTAATTAGTTATAAAAACCCGATTACCGAACTAAACCTGTACAATGTGTAAACAATATCGGGTAGATGGCACATATCTCCTAAAAGACGAAAATATAATACGATGCGAGAATTGAACGTCGTACAATTTCACGGTGGTGTAAGTGCCAGCACGATTGGAACGGATTTCCAATAGGTGTGGGTTCGAATCCCACTTGTGATAATCAATTTTCGCTCTTAATCGGATTTTTATAAATAAAATCAAGCATATTAAATGCTAAATTTCTAAGTTAAAAGTTAAGTTTTTATGTGTGTTTGATAGCACCAGTTGCAGAAACTTATAATAATACTTCAATTCCAAAACATCTTATTGCATCAGATAATTTGTTTAAAAAAACAGGCTGCTATTCATGTCATAAATAGCAGTAAATAAATTTTGCCCGATTTGTTAACGTTTATAAATGTTAATGTGAACAAATATGACATGAAACATAGAACCTCCTCCTTTTTGAAGTCGGTTAAAAATTTAGTAGCAATGGGACATTGCGCACCATGAGTAGTTAGCGCCTCACATTCGCCGTTATCATGCTAACTGACGAGATAAAAATGGTGGTAGATATATTATGGATATTACGTATGTTGGTATTATTAGTAATATTGGGAACCAAAATGAGTACTCAAATATTTTTAGTAGATGAAAATAAATAATTTTTTATAGTAAATATTTTAACCCATTTGACATCTTAGGGATTGCTTTAATATAAGAGTAGGATACACCAATGTCCTATTTCAGTATTAAAAATGAAAATCCCTTGTGATTTGAGCGATATAGCCAAGCAAATAGTTTATTTTATACCTCGAAGACCGATTAGCTGACATTTTCCAAGTATTAGAATATGCATTCAAATAGAACACAAATTGGAGGAAAACGTTATGAAATTAAAACTTTTGTCCAGTAAAAATCAATAATGAGGTTATTCTGAACGTGTCAAGTATTGTTGAGCCCTACATCACCCGAAGGAGAGCCGCTCAAATTACTTCGAACGGTCGGCTCCGTTTGAAACGCACCTACGTCAAATCTTATTACTTCGTCGACGTCTATTAATGTCGAACTGACTTGAATCATCAATTTTATACGCGTAATACTATGCGCGGATTTGCAACAACATCAGAATAGCATAGGTTAAAAGTATTCCACGCGCGTTGATTCTTTCTATCATTTGTACCTACTAATATCGTAAAAATCAGTAAATTTTAATGATTACAAGAAAAATGGATTTCAACACTTACTTTAATCTGCTATTCCGTAGTGAAAATAATTAAATTAGCAGTTCCCAAAAATGTATAATGTAATACGAAAAAGATATTTTAAATATTTTCTGTTTTATTTTTGTTTGTTCTCTCTTTTACCGAACGAAGCACAAGAGCACATTGCCATTGTCCGGACGTCGATTTTCTGTGAGAGTGTGGTACTACCCCGAACGAACCGACTCGCGACTGTAGACAAAAAAATGTCAACATCGTGATCCTACCACAAGCAGAAAATTAAACTGATAACACTTAAACATGGAATCATAAACCAGCTCAAACAAAGAATATCGGCTTCTCAAATCATTGAAAAATGGCCAGAACAAATATAGAAAAAATCTCAAGCCAATTTTATAAATATTCGCAAAAAGGTACTACGTAGGACGTAGACTAATCGGCCCTATTACACGCAAAGTTACAATGCGTGAAGATAACAAATGAAAAGCAATTAAATTTTATACCTCTATAGCATGCAAGGATTAAAAGCAAATGAAAGGTAAGTGAAAACGTTTAACATAGAATTTTTCGATAAACTCGAATGTAAACTGACCAAGATCAAAAGGATGGCACGTACGGAGCCATATGGGGGTATGCGCTCGAATAGACAACTATAATTTAAACATTATGTTTACAAATATGAGCGTACGAGTTAGAAAGCATCGACACGTTTACAGAGTGATACAAACGTGTACTGGAACAATCTGCTCTTAATTTTATAATCAGTATTTAAATATGTATGGCAGCAAACTGAGGTTCTGTGATAACTTAGCTCATGATAACTGTGTTAATGATTTCTGTTGTTTACGCGAGTATTACACAGTTGAAACAAAACTATAGTTTCTATCGCGGTTGTATTTGATCTTTAATTTCCCGGCGTTTCAAACATTAGTACCGTGACAATGAACGATATAAAGTGTTCGAAACGTCGGGAAATTATTTCATGATAACTTTTTTGCAGAAATTCTTTCTTTCTTTTCTTTGCATTATTCACGTGATGGTAAGCAACATTTTTTTTTCTTCAGTCATGGTCTAGCAACGTCTGATACTCTAAAAAGCGGCGCGATATTCATCAACTGCCTTATTACCCAGTTCCAGCTCAATAGAGTACACCACCGTACTGATTCCTTAATTTACACTAATGAGTGCATAGATGGCGTAGTGGTTAAGGTACGGTTCTACCATGTCAGTGTCAGATTCGATTTCTATGTAGGACAATAATGTGTATGATCTATACTTTGTGGCTGTAAATTGTGTCCGTTAAATTATATGCTTGTAAAGTCCCCTGCAATGCAAAGATTAGTTCCTTAGTACTTTGCTTTATTGCTTCCTAAGAGGTTGTTACCTTTATAAAAAGAAAATGGAAAAGGAACTTGGTGACCTGGTAATCGGATCCAAGCTACTGCTTATGTAATATACAGAGCATTATGCTTTATTCACTAAAGCGAACTCACTCTTAGTATTGTGTTCAGCCTAGTATACGCATCATAATAAAACACAAATTCTTTGATTTGATAAAACATTCTGTTTCTTTTGTTGATAGAAGATTTTATTTCTTCTTCTTATGTCCACGTACCTTTTTTTATTGCTTTTGGTGGCAAATGAGCTAGCAGCACACCTGATGGTAAGTGTTATTGCCGCCCATGGACTATTGGATAACCAGGGGTATAGCTAGACCGCTGCCTACTAATACATATTCCAAACCCACCCAGATGGGCTACCGGCTCTCTCGCTTACCGAACGAAGCACAACAGCATATTGCCATTGCTCAGACGTCGATCTTCTGCGAGTATGGTACTATCCTGGACGGACCGGCGGCTGTAGATAGAAAACTGTCAACAGCGTGATCCTACCACTACCAAACCTACTTGCCACTATTGCACATGAGCCATATTTTTTTTTCTTTTGCAGTTTATGGCTTGGTTACTTAGACCTTTAAGCCAAGTCTTCATAGTTTAGACACTTCGTGCCTTGTCTTCCGTATTATTGTTTACCACTTCTTCAAATTGTAATTAGTCCTTGATAGTCACTGTCCGTCAGTAAGTCAAGTCGTTACTATCAATTTGGCGCTGATAACCAAATTCATAGTCTCGTTGGGAATTTTGGGTGAACACGAAAATACACGAAAACCACTATTATACCATATTCACTACACTTCAGCACTTTAACTGTATCATATTCCATAAAATACCAGCAAATTTATTCAATATAACACTACAAAACACTAAAGAAATGAATATAATACAAGAGTATGACATGACATTTCCATATTCGCGCCAAAACTCCATGAGCCATATAATACCCATAATAAAGAGAAGAGAAAAAATTACTATAACCCCGCTGGCCAAATTTTTTAATACAGAATTTCATTTCGGGTTTTTCATTCCTTATAGTGTTATTACTTGCTTATATTGTGTCACCGTCTTTAACGACATTCACGAGAAAGGAAAGGCTGGTAAACTAACCCCGTCATTAAACGGAAAACTTATAAGGGTCGCTTCATATTATTAACATTACGTTAATTACCGATACCATTACAGCTCACAAGGAAACAGACGATAAAATAGATTATATATACTTGTAGTTACGTTCGAAGCGTGACCTATGCAATAATATGTTTAATTTAACGCTATACACGGTCGCTCTATAAACTAAAACAACTTATAGTTTACTGCAATATTACCTACTGTTTGAATAAAAGATATTTAAACATTAAATTTTCCTTGTGGTGACGGAGTAAGAATACCATTCACCACCCCATATCTTACCTGTGGGTGATCGTACGAGACGACTAAGGGATATAAAATGCATATAACATCTATGCGAGAGAAGGAAAACTCGAAACAAAACCCTATACCAACACGTCTGACCAGCGCGGTATAGTAGGTTAATTTCCCTTCCATTACGGAAGAGGCCCGAGCCCAACAGTGGGACATTTATGGGCTGAGATGATGAAACATTAAACTACAGATCGATCGAGCTACCAAGTTCTAATCCTAATATTGACCTTCATAAATAGGTTCAGATCGCACAGCAATCTGTAACTACCATTAAGAAAGACCAACAGCACATTTTCCTTCAATTATCTGTTAGAAAAGACACAGAACAAAAAATATAAAACTTATCCAAGTCCACACGATATGTGTGGATCACGACTCTCATTTGAAAAAGGCTGGTGCTCAACAATGGGGTGAATATGACTTAAAAGAAATTTATATTCTTCTTCTTTTAACCCATATAGAAGACTTATGATTTAAGGGATCTGAAAAAACAAATGACTTGAAAAAATTGTCGAAAATCGATCATCGCAAATCTTAAGGAAAATAATCTCAACTTAGCACTGATTTACAGAATTTGGGATGATCAGGAGTGACATACTTAATACTACTGAACCAACGTGGCATAAAATAATTGATTAATTGACATAATAGCGTTATTATTTACCTGTAGCAGTACGTCCTTGACACCAGTGTCGGGAACCTTTCCACGTGGCACCCCGTTTCACGTGCCTGTATTCCGATAAATACCTGTAACAAACGGCAAATGGAACACTTTACTTATAACGGTAATTAACGAAAACCTTAGCAAATGAATTAGCTTTTGAATTAAAATTGAATTTGGTCTCGGTGGCAGGTGATCATAAATAGTAAATAGGACCGTAAAATGACACGCGGATTTTAACAACGAAATCAATCTGACCAGCGTGGTTATAGCATATCTATTCCCCTCCTATTGTAGCGGAGAGAGATATCTTAGAAATATCCTAGCATGCAAGGAACGCCGTTAATAGTTCAGTCCGTAGCGAGAATACAATATTAGAGGTTGCTAACCAAGCCATAGTATTATTCAAGTGATATGGCACCGGCTCTTATAAAACAGTGAAAACTTATATTCTTACTCCGTCATCACAAAGAGCCTAACAGCAGCGCAGAATAGGCAGGAAAATTTCATAAACACAATAATCAAATCATCACGCTGTGTGGTAGCGGCTACGAATACTACCAAACTTTACTTTGCTCGTGGATGTCGTAAAAGACGACTAAGAGCCTTATAACGACCTGGGCCAACTCCATTTGATGCCGTATGGTCAACAATTACATTCCCAAGGAGGGTTGACGTCAGGCAGACGGCCGATCATAAAACTATTGCCAATAACTTTTACAATATGTACTATAAAAGAATAGTACATGAGAATGATGAATAATCAAATCATTCCACTAACAATATCTTTAAAAATTTCAATTAATTTTCAAATTCAATAGTTAAAATATTATATGATTGCTATTTCAATAAACATTCTAAATTAGAAATAAATTTAATAATATAAACAGTTACTAGACGAAGTTCTAAATTAAATGTTATTTTCTCATTAACTTATAGTTATGTAGTTGAACTAGTTATTCTATACGAGACCTCAATTAAACCACACTGTCCGTATATGTACGCTTATGGCCCATAATTATTACAGTCAGTTGTTTTTCGACATGACGTCAGAGTCAGACGTACCTTTTCGAGAAAATAACAACCTGATTCAAACGAATGAGAGAATTTAATATTTTTCTTTAGAATCCAACAAACTAAAAATGTATCAATTTCTAGAATATTTTCCATATCACTGTGAAAAATATTATTTACAGGATCACTGACGATCATGTAAAGTGTTGATTTTTTTTTATTTTGTTATTTATTTATCTAAGGAAAACATACAGGTGATAAATGAATTGAGGTGTCGTTAAACTTATTTAAAACCTACGTAAAAAAATATTTTGGATGACTTCAATTTGATCCCTATATTTTGCATAAATTGGGTTCCATACAACTGAGGCAAATTCCAGGTGAGCTCTTTCTTACTAATGAATTATACAATATTAGAAATGTATTAATATTTTTGAAGCCTTTGCATTGTCTAAAGATGAAACCAAGCATTTTATAGACACGCTCGATTAATGATAGGTTAGTTTATGTTTTCATTAGTTATATAAATCTTCTGGACGTGTATATTTAATTAAAATCATAAACGACTGCACAGATTCTATTAAAAAGTTTGTATTCTAGTGGAACCCTGAATAAATTGGATTTCCAATTTGACGCCGCAGGTGACGTTGCAATTGAGTTTCAGAAATTATTTTGTTTTTCAATTTGTATAAAACAGAGTCTGTTGTATCAAAAAATCAACATATTAATCATAATAATAAAAGGTTGGTTAACATTTAACATAGAAAGAAATACATATGCACGTACAAAAGTGTTCTCAATTAAATCATAAAATAGTTATATTAATAATAATAAAAGATTGTTTATAAGAATAGTTGTTTTCCTCGTTGCGAGCACGTATACACGTAGAAAATATAAGAATCATGGTTAGGTACGCACAATCAACAGTTCGTGCGAAAACGCTTACTGCGAGGAAAATATTGACAAGGGTCCGGTGACAGTTTCCGAATTCAGTATTAGGAGCCAGCATAACTGCCATCTACGCTTGATGGTTGACGTTAAATGTTCTGTGACACTTCCTTTATACTTTATTGCCATACAAGCTGTGCTCATAGTTTCAATCGCTTGTGCCTTATTAAAGTTTTCACACTAAACTTTTCAAACTATTTCTTCAATCGTTACCACCGTCTATGTACCATGTTATATAACTAATAATAAAAGCCTTTATTAGGGATATTATAGTGCACTATAAACGTAACCAAAACTATCGGAAATCCAAAATGAAAATGTAACCGAAACCGATATAGAAGTTTCGAATTATTTCGGATAGTGTCCGGCTTCTGTGTACGATGAATTTTCGTTCAACCAAACGTATTAACTAAATGTAAGCCTTTACAAAGGAGAAGCATATGATAATCACTACATTTAGAGCTTTCCTTTTACAATTGCCTAGAAATCCAATATCCGTACCGAAACTATACGAAACTTTCGGATAATCCGAAATCATCTCGGATCAAATATGTCCTACTGCTGGGCTCGAGTCTCCTGGATAATATGGATTGGTATAAGTTTTTATTTCGAGTTTTCCTTCTCCTATATATCCTATATGTTATATGCATATTTTATCCCTTAGCCGTCTTATACGATCACCGACGGGCAAGATAGATGGTGAATTGTATTCTTACTCCGTCACTACACGGAATACCGATATAATGTTATTTTAATATCCATTAGTGATGTACCGGATATCCGTATCCGTATCCGCGGATATCCAAGGCCATAAAAAAGATCCGTGTCCGAATCCGTTATTATTTGGCGGATCTTTTACGGATCTATTTACTTTATTAATTAAATTTATAAACGAAATTCTTTAAATAGGTGATTAGGTAGCAATAAAATGCTATTAAATTCAATAGGTACATATATATTTTTATTTCTTAAAATCAAATATTTGGCTCCTTTATGTTGCAAACTTTACCGTAGTTAGTTACCAATGGTAATGGTAAGGTAACCTAAAGAAAGATCCGCCGCGCAATACAAGTCGAAACATGTGTCAAGGTCGCGCGTCCCGACACTGACTGCGTAAGAAAGTTAAGATCCGTATCCGTATCCGTGGATCTTATCACCAAATATCCGTATCCGCGGGTGTATATTTATAACGATCCGGCACATCACTAATATCCATATGGGTATCCAGATCCAAAACTTCATATCCGCAAAATCTCTAGTCCCTATATTCTACGAGACTTCATACAATGGAGTCATATATATACATATGTACATGCTACGAGTCACCACTCAACTTTACTCCCAAATTAGCAGTTCATTTATATTCCATTTTATGTATTTATGTAGGCTGTAAATTAAAACTTCATAACTTAATTGTCATATATCAATATGGCATATCCGAACTAAAAGAAATTTTAATTAACTAAATTTATAATATTAATACAAAATTTAAATCAAGAAATATGAATTCGACAATAAATAGTTAATTCAGTTCTTTTAATAGCCCAATAATGAGAAATTCTGTATGTCTGACTATTACCTAAAAATGTTCACGAACATGTTTGAAGTTCAAATACTTGTCTTACATTAGAAAGCCAATTTCAACTATCATGAACATCAACAGCAGTCGTATACCGACTGTTGCAGATGGAGGAAGTCAATAATACTATGATATCCTAAAACCTGAGCTAATCATAGAATTGCATTATCCCTATTCAGTTGCGAAGGTTAAGCAAAATGTATCGTGTAAAATACTATGAAAAAAATGGGTTTTCCATAGAACTTGTATGGTGATAACTAGATGTTAGACTAATAACACGATGTCAATACGATTGCGAATAATAAATATTTAGCCAACTAATCAATTAGGAATAATGAAAGTCTGGATTGTTTGGAAGTTTGCAAGTAAAGATGGCATGAAATTGCTTTCTATTTCAAACTGTGTAAAATTAAATATTGCCATAGCTATATTATTTACAGAAATGGAATTATAATTTACATTTTCGAGTAAGAATACTTTTAATTAACACTTCATCATCATTATCACAGCCCATAAATATCCCACTGCTGGGCTCGGATCTCCTCTGTAATAGGAGGGAAATTAACCAACTATACCGCGCTGGTCAGACGTGTTGGTATAGGGTTTTGTTTCGAGTGTTCCTTCTCTCGCATAGATGTTATATGCGTTTTATATCCCTTAGTCGTCTCGTACGATCACCCACGGGTAAGATATGGGGTGGTGAATAGTATTCTTACTCCGTCACCACACGGAAAAATAACACTTAATTATTTCGCATTTAACACATAAGAATTTCGCGTTTTATATCTCGAATTAGTATTAATAAAAATGTATGGCTGATAATTCTAATTTTAAAACAATTTTAATTTGGAAACAAAGAATTCTATTTTCAAATTCACATACCTACATATTGATAAGAGTCACATTTGATGAGTTCAAAATCATGTAATATTTTATTTGATTTTGTTCATTTTAAGTGCTTTGTATTTGAATATATATCCTCAAAATGGATAAAAGAATACCAGTCATATCGGTATATGAGTCCAGTCGCATTAGCATCATTGTGCAAATTGTAACATCAACGATTTATATGGAGCGAGTACTACAATAGAATGTAAGGCACATTACTAGTTACAATAGCCGTGGTAACTAGAGAGAACTACTACTCGGGCAATATTGATCTGAACCAAGAACGTAATGTTTGCTTGGCAATTATGATCAACAGCGACCTATTAAATAAAATTGTAGAAGTTGATAAAGTATATGACTAACTCAACATCTTTCAACATTAGAGTCAAAACGACTTTGGTTCATTTGTAAAAAAATATTAACAAATAGCACATGAGCTGAAAGAAGTATTAAGTGTGCGTTGAATCATTCGTTATATTGCTGAATATACAAAGACATTTTGTATCACTGGCGATGAAAAATAGATTGTTTACGACCATCGTAAGTTTTCGCCTGTTGTCTAGACCAGTGTTCTGCAATTTTTTTGTGTTCAAGATATATAGGCAATCGAAAAATTTTGCTAGTATCTCATTCATTTTTAAATGTTGCTTATTTATTTAAAACTTAACTATAATTATCATCATCTCAGCTCATATATACAGTGGGACACTGTTGGGCTCGAGCCTCCTCCATAGTGGAAGGGAAATTGACCTACTAAATCACGCTGATCAGACGTGTTGGTATAGGGTTTTGTTTCGAGTTTTCCATCTCTTGCATAGATGTTATATGCGTTTTATATCCCTTAGTCGTCTCTTACCTGTGGGTGATCCCACGGGTAAGATAGGGAGTGATTGAGGGGGTGAATTGTATTCTTACTCCATCACCACACTATTATAATATAGTCATAATGGCTAAGTATATAAAAGAATTATTGCTCTTTCGTCTTTTTAATTTCATTTGATAACTATCATTGCGAATCGGTTGGTTTGCTTTGGGAATCAGTTTGTAATTCCTTGTCCCCTTTGATTCTACAAAATAACCCACGATCTCCACTGCATATAAAACTCTTTACACGAAACGAGAGATACAATTAAAAAGATCATTATGTTTTCTTCAGCTTGTATCAGTACCTTACGCCAATAGATTTACTTTTTCTACAATTTGGACAACTTGGTGAAAAATACACTACCTATTACTACTACCTACCATTACTACTATTCAAGTAACACAAACCTATAAACGAGGTCCTGATTCTTAATCTAACTAGTCCTCAGTTTCACGTAGAATTAAAGATTGTCTAAAGATATGTGGATGGTTTTACATTTCTATTTCCTCTTCGGGAACAATAGCTATAAAAACAGATCTAATCAATTGTGCTGAGTTGAACGAGTTTAAGACTTATGTAACTACAGCAATAGCGTAATTATAAGAATACAATATAAAACAGTGTTACTTATTAAACGTTAAAGCTTACTATAAATCTGTCTCGTTTTAATCTACTTAAATCGATTTATAGGGGGGCTTTGCTAATATTTCCTCAAGAGAAAATTAGTTGACGGCCTCGCTTGTATAATGAAATTAGTAAAGGACTGCTAACCGCGAATCTTGATGCACGTATTTGGTCGATCGTCATTGAATTTTTCTGTTAGCAAATTTTCATTTTCTTTTTTCATATAAATCTAATCTAAAAGCACAAAATAAAGGAAACTATTATGGATTTTGAAACATGGATGGATAAAAAATTCTTTATTTGTACACCAGTTACATTGAAAACTTTACTTAACAGCTAGTCTATGACGAAATGTACAGAGGACGTCCTTATCACTTTAAGCGATCTCTTCTAGGCAACCAGGGAACTGACAAAAAAGAGCAAAAAAGAGAGCTATTTAACAAAATAAGCTATGTGGGTTCTTGACGATCCTCTTCTGAAAGATGGTTTGATATAGATTTTTGTTTCGAATTACATTCTCTAACACATAGGTACTTTCTTATTAATTTAGAACGAAACATTTAAAGTTAGCAAGCCTAAATTTAGGTTGAATGTTTAAAATACGAGCACCAAATATAAAGTACCGGTATTACTCAAAATAAGGTCGAGCATGTCGGAATTTCAAATACTAGAAGGTAAGTTTACGAAAACTTACAATTGTAAACATAGTGATATTATTATTTAATGAAAGAAAGTCTGATACATTATTTTATTAAGTAGTGTCCAAATTAACATAATTTATCTATTAGCTTTTACCACCGTATTCTCAGCCGTAAACCTCGAAATGCCTGACTCTCACTCAGGTAAAGAAGTTTCGAGGATTGCTTCGAACCTTCCTCAGCATCGGTATTCATAGTCCTAAACTTGAGGAACTTTTAGAGATCCAGTAAGGAAGAGTGGAGGTAATACGTCACGAATGACGTTATAATTTTGAGGAATTTAGCTTTATTATGTTGGCACTTGAAAATTTGTGGTAACATTTTGATCATTATTTTATTTGTATGTGAGCATAATCAATACATCCCATTACACCCGGAAATGCTGCAATACGGTGAAATAATATTTTTACGCTTATCTAAACTAAAGCTTTGGGAATTTTGGTCATTATGCTTGACATTATTGATGGGCTGATTTTATGCAAATCATGGAAAAAATATCTGAAAATATTTAATACTTATATTAATAATATTAATACTTATAGGTACCGATTATTATGATAGTGCCTATTCAATTCAAAGTTATAATTTTAGCTACTCACTTGAAAGTTTCCTATCACATAAAATTGTTATGCGGTTAGCACCTTTATAGTGGCCGGAATTGGAAAGCGTTGTTGGTTGTTACTTCCAGTATTTGGGCAAAGTAACGATAATAAATAACACAGATTTTCGTAAATCGTAACTTTTTTGAAAATTCGTGTCATATACCATTGGATTTTTGCAGAATACAAATAGCGTCGAAATAAATAATTGCGACGGATTCACATACAAATATTCAATAAATTCTTCAAAAGACATCATAATTAGACAATATACTCGCAAATATATGTGAAAACCTCCTTAAGGTATCAAAAGCGTATCGCGATGTACCTTACTTTGACAATTGTTTCCTCGACTCAACCTTACTTCACTTGAGGAAATGTTTAAAAGTGATGATAAAAATGACAACTGTGAATACGAAACGTCCTCATTGATAGTGCGACGAGTCGAGGAAGCTTTGAGGTAACAACTTAAAATACAGGGGTTAGTTTTTGCTAGGATTTCCCATATAGACGCCATACAGCGTGGCCTTGTGCCGCTCGTATCTGACGCTATCCTGTAACTTGTAAGTCTTGTTCACTATTCCTACAGTTTTCTTCTTCTTATATATTGGCAATCAGCTACATATATGAGCTATTGGTGCCAGTGTGAAGTTATAAATATTTTCACGTTTTTAGTCTTTCAAGTCAGTCGTTGTCTAAGTCAAATTGTTGCCATTAACAGTGCAATGGCCACACTGTTAATAGTATCTTGTGGGAATTTTGATGGAAAACGAAAACGTTGTAAAGCACTTTTATTTGATATTCACTTCATCCCAGTTGTTTCTTCGCTTGATATTACATAAAATGCCATCAAAATTATCTAATATAACACGTTAAAACACTAAGATATCGAATATAATACAAGAGCATCACATGACATTTTCAAATTCCCGTCAAAAGTCCCACTATTTCTACAGTTTGTATGAATCGTGGTCGCCACTCGAGTAACTACTTACCCAAAACTTTTCAATTCGTTGATATTATCTGCCCTATTTTATTTTCTTCAAAAATTAAGTACTAGGGCACAAGCCACCAATATTTCAGTATAAAACTAGTTTCATTTAATAGAGAACGAGCCTATTACTTTATTTTTATGCATTTTTTAAATTCCAAATCGGCCAAGTGCGAGTTGTACTCGCGCACGAAGGGTTCCGTAAAACGAAAAGAAATATGTGATGTAACTAAAAATTTAAGGTTTTCTAAATTTTTCCTTTATATGTGCTATAAAAAATTGCTTCATGCCAAATTTCAAAATTCTAGGTCGACTGGAAGTGCGCTTTAGGTTTTTATTCACTTGCAAGTAGTTGCGAGTTAGAAAATATGCGGCTTAAATTGCTATTTCTTTTGACTGCGTCGACGTAGAAGTTTGATTTTGGTTACAGCTTAAAGGTATTATAGACCTGAGTATTTGATATGAATTTTAATTTAATACCTCTACACGTTAAAGAGAAAAGGGTTAGTGAGTTTAAAATTATTAAAAATATTTTTTATATATGATGTAATTAAAAATCTACGGTTTTCACAAATTTTCCTTTATCTGTGCTATAAGACGTTGCTTCGTACCACATTTCAAGATTCTGAGTTCATGGGAATCATCAAAACGGACGGACAACAAAGTGATCTTATAAGGGTTCCGCTTTTTCCTTTCGAGGTACGGAACCCTAAAAATAAGCTTTAACTATACTAAGCTTACACGTATATATAAGCTTTAACTAACCAATATCATAAGCTTTAAATTAGGTTTGTTAATAACCAATGTTTACAAATACGTTTTCCCTGTAGATTTGGTAGTGGGACGTTTTCGGTAGTTTACGATCATCTTAGTGAAGATTGCACGTCAACGTGTTATTTACGTACCAATAAAATGGATTCGCTGGAGACCAAAACGTCAGAATGCTTTCTTAATCCGTAACATTAGTTCCTCTACTCATCGCCTTTGGTGTTTTCATAAATATCTAAATATACATATAAGTCACTTAAGTCAGCAAATACTGATGGTCTGTCTTATAATTTTTTCGTGCTAGTGGTAAATCTAACCCGTAACCCGTCGGGCTGGCCACGGTTGTCAAGGAAGCGGTACCAGAGGCCGACCCAATGGCGATTGGGAGGGAGCACGGTGGGTTATGGGGCCATACGCCGCCCTTTCGTAACTCCGGACAGAACGGATGGAGTGTGTCCAGACCATAACCTAACAAAAAAAGAGGTAAATCTATAGATGCCTAGATAATCTAAATATTAATCTGTACGATCTATTTCCCGTGGCGTAACAGCTTGTGTAGAAAATGTGTCACCATTTTCTTACTTTGTTTTACACTTTTTTCTTTCCCATGGGAATAAAAAAATCGGCTATTAGGTCACCAAACAGGAACACTATGTTAGGAAACTTTTAACACCAAATGCGATTGCCAACCCGAATGCGAAGCATGGCGATTATAACGTTATCCATCCTGTTAGAGAGTTCTGTTGATCAGCAGACGTTGCATGGTAATTAATTTCCAACAGTATATAGACATCAGTACGCAGATAATTGAATTATGTATGATAAAAGTCACTTAGAACTACATAATTTAAAGAAAATTTAGTAATGACAGGCCTACACTATTGACAATTTTCTGTCTTCAGCCACTGGCCGATCTGTCCAGAGTAATAGCACAATCTTACAGAAAATCGACGTCTGAGTAGTTTCAATGCGCCATTGCGCTAGGTTCGGTGAGGGAGAGAGCCGTAAGCTCCACTTTCTGGATGGGTTTTGGTTGGTAGCCAGCTGTCTAGCTTTACCCCTTGTATTGCAGAAAATCATGAGCGTCAGTAATACTTACCATCAGGCATGTTACTTGCTCAATTTTGCCACCATAACCAATAAAAAAAATACCGTTCTCTTTCGGAAAATACATACTTTATCATCTCAGCTCATATATGTTTTACTACTGGGCTCGAGCCTCCTCCATAAGTGGAGGGATATTGACCTACTATACAACGCTAGTAAGACATGTAGGCATAGGGTTTTGTTTCGAATTTTCCTCCTCTTGCATAGATGTTATATGCGTTTTATATCTCTTATTATTTTACCCACGGGTAAGATAGGTGATGATGAATTGTATTCTTACTCCGTCACCACACGGATAGTACAAAGTACAAACTTAAAAGTAGGTTATATAACGTTGGATATCAATTGAAATTTCATCCGCATCGAAATTGTACTAGTAGGAATTATTAGTTTGTTTCAGATCGAATATGTCTCGATGTTATAAAATAGGTCAATGCGTTGCACTCACCTAGATACCGGCTCCCTCAACAAAGTTATGTAAAAGTATCGCCGATGTACAGCGGAGCCTTCATGTCTATCAAGCTCACCACCAACACATGCTGTCAACTCCGTGAAATCCGCATGCAAACCACATCTGAGGACAAAACACTCATGTTAGTATATTAAAAACACTTTTTTCACATAAAATTTGAACGATAGTTTTTTATCGACATCAAAGCCTGCTTTTATTTATATAAAAATTACTTTCAACTATCAGCCTATTACTGGTAACAGTTGGATTTTTTCCCCCCGTATTAATATCATCATCACGACCCCTGGCAAGTGAGTTGGCAGGTGACAACAGATGAGGTGTCAAGGTTTCCAGAAGCACTTCTGTGCGCTGTGTGCCACTACGCTCATCACAATGATGCTGGACATTTTCTTGGTGATTACACAACCGGTAATTATTAGAAAAAAGAAGAGTGATAAGTTGTATTTTAATCACGATACGGGTAATACTTAATAACTCAGCTCATATATATCCCACTGTTGGGCTCAGGCTTCCTCCGTAATGGTAGAGAAATTGACCTACTGTACCACGCTGCTCAGACGTGTTGGTATAGGGTTTTGTTTCGAGTTTTCCTTATCTTGCATATATGTTTTATGCCTTTTTTATACTTTGGTCATCTCTTACGATCACCCACGGGGGTGGTGAATCGTATTCTTACTCCGTCACCACATGGATAACAGTTACTATTACAAGTTTATAATAATCACTTAGGGTTCAAAATTTATTATTTAATTATTTATTTGCCGTGTCTATATAAATGCGATCATATAAATGCATGCATCATATAAATGCGATCTCTGCGGAAAATCTGTGGAGTTAGGCTGACCGACCGCATTCGTAACGACGACGTAAGAGAGCGAGTAGGTATGAAAGAGAGTATTGGTGTAAAGATGCGAAAGGGCATGCTCCGATGGTTCGGACATGTGGAAAGAATGCCGAACGAACGTCTGGTTAAGAAGATATACAATGCGAAAGTGGAAGGATGTAGGTACCGAGGGAGACCGAGACTAACCTACCTAGACCAGATCGGTCATGTACTGAAGGAAGGTGGAGTCAAGAGTCTCCGAAACCGGCGAGCGTGTATGAAGAGAATTATGAATGTTGAGGAAGCGGGTGAAGTATGCAGAGATAGAGTTCTCTGGCACTCTGTTCTCTCTGCCTACCCTGCAAGGGATATGGCGTGATGATATGTATGTATGTATGTATTTTCCGTGTGGTGACGGAGTAAGAATACTATTCACCACCCCATATCTTATCCGTGGGTGATTGTACGAGACGACTAAGGCATATAAAAACGCATATAACATCTATGCGAGAGAAGGAAAACTCGAAACAAAACCCTATACCAACACGTCTGACCAGCGCGGTATAGTAGGTTAATTTTTCTCCCATTACGGAGGAGGCCCGAGCCCAACAATGGGACATTTATGGGCTGTGATGATGATGATCATGATGATGAGGGTTCAAAATTTTAAGTTTATCCATGTAAACAAATTAATATCAGGAATTAGACTGATTTCAACTTTTTTCTAATAAAGCGTTGATTTATTTTTTCTCTGAGAACATAAATATCAAGAAAGGCGTTGTTATTGTACATTTTCAACCTACAATAAACAACAGCTTGTTAGGGGTTGAAAGTTTATATAAATCAAGCTACAGAAATATGCAGCATATATATTTAATTAGTGGACCAAGTGTATATGCAATAACTATAAGACGTGCAGTATATTTTAAAATGAGTTAACCAAGGTTCAATTTCACTGTGCAACCCATATGCATACTTTCCACTGCTACCTCAGGGTGGGTTGGTACAATGTTTTTCATTTTCAAACTACTATAGATTATTTATAAATACCCGATTACGAAACGAAAAATGATGTCACAAGCGGGGTTCGAACCCGCTTGTGACATCATTTTTCGTTTCGTAATCGGGTATTTATAAATAATTAAGCATATTAAATGCTAAAAATTTCAGTAATTTGTACTATAGATTATTTTTAACACAGATATAAAAAGCTGAATCATCATCAATCAATATCAAAGATATTTCATACTAGAAAAAATTCAATAGTGGCAGGACCACACTGTTGACAGTTCTGTCTACAGCCGCGAGCGAGTCCGTTCGGAGTGGTACCACACTTTCGCAAAAAAAAAATCGACGTCAGTGCAGTGGCAATGTGCTGCTGTGTTTCGTTCGGTGAGCGAGAAAGCCGGCAACCCATCTTTCTGGTTGGATTTGGGGTTTTAATTGGTAGGCAGCAACCTAACTATAACCTCGTATTCCAAAGGTCCATGGGTGGTAGTAACACTTACCATAAGGTGTGCTACTTCTCGTTTGCCACCAAGAGCAATAAAAACAAAGTCGGCAAATATATCAAATTTATAATTCAAGTATTATAACCGTAAATTTCTAGCACACTGGCTCGTTCAAGACGTATATTGCGTGAAGCGAACTATAGAGTCATAAATATCATACAATGGCTAGAGTCAGCACTCCTAATACCAAACGGGATTTAGTTCCAACTTCTCACGCTTAAATCTTATTCAACTTATTCATTATTCATAATACCCCGTAGTGTTCACATTATATTCGACAGATTAACGTATGCAACATACCTGAGCATAAATTATTTTTATTAACAACAATAACCATTGCGTTGGCAAACGACACGACGCGAACATCGTTGTGCTTGATATTGGATAATCGGTAATTAGGTATTAGCCGAGCCGAGCGGTCGCGGATAATTGACAAAGATACCTATCTTCTCCGATATGAATATATGCAAATCAGGACACCGATAACACAAATATAAAATTTATAGTGTACAATTATTTGTATTCTATCTGAAATTTATATTATACTAGCAGACCCGGCCACGCGTTGCTGTGGCTAAGGTAGCCTCAGTAACACGTGGTGGTTATGCTAATAAATTGTAGCTTATATGAAATGTTTGTACGTTAAACATAGCGCACTCTATTATATACTTACTCAATCCAGTCAAAAGATACCGCCATCTGTTCGAATCGTTTGGAGATAACAGATAATTGTGACTGTCAAATTATAGACAAATAATTTGAAATAAAATAATATTGCGACTATAAATTGAGATGGAAGATATCCTATCTTTTAAGTTGGATCAAACTACATATACTGTGCAAATTTGATTAAAATCGGTTTAGTACTTTAGGAGTCCATCGCGGACAAACAACGTGACGTGTAATTCATATATATTAAGATAAGATAAGAAGATAGAAGACTTTTCTTTTTTTTTTGAATAAAAAACAACAACCTAAGCATAAATATTTGTGTCGCCAGGTACTTACTAAACATATAATTGCACATAGACACATATTACACTCAGGCTCCGAGCAATCATTTCCAATATGGACAGAAGTGTACAGACACTTCAAGCTCTTCGTCAAACATTTAATCATTCTTTAATATGCCTAATGTTGCCCAAATGCAAGACCAAGACTCGCTGCAAGAATCTTGCAGTGCTGCCTTAGACAGCATTTTGCGATTTCTTTGCCAAAGACAGGATTGACAACATTTTGTATTCTTAATACCAGTACACGGGAAAATAATTTAACATACATACATATCATCACGCCATATCCCTTGCAGGGTAGGCAGAGAGAACAGAGTGCCAGAGAACTCTATCTCTGCATACTTCACTCGCTTCCTCAACATTCATAATTCTCTTCATACACGCTCGCCGGTTTCGGAGACTCTTGACTCCACCTTCCTTCAGTACATGACCGATCTGGTCTAGGTAGGTTAGTCTCGGTCTCCCTCGGTACCTACATCCTTCCACTTTCGCATTGTATATCTTCTTAACCAGGCGTTCGTTCGGCATTCTTTCCACATGTCCGAACCATCGGAGCATTCCCTTTCGCATCTTTACACCAATACCCTCTTTCATACCTACTCGCTCTCTTACGTCGTCGTTACGAATGCGGTCGGTCAGCCTAACTCCATAGATTTTCCGCAGAGATCGCATTTCGACCGCATTAATTTTACTATCATACTCTTTTCTGCATACCCAACTCTCGCTTCCATATAGTAATGTTGGGACAAGCACTGCGTTATGTATTGCTACACGTGCCTTCTGGCTGAGGTGGTGGCTGCCGAAAAGTTGCCCCAACGCTCCGTTCACTCTATTTCTCGCATTCACTCTTCGCTCTATATCAGTGGTGTACCTTCCATCTCGGCTAAATCCACATCCAAGATATACAAATTCATCCACTTGCTATAGTACATCATTACCTATTGTTACTCTTACATCTGTTCTGGTTTTATCTCTTTCAAAGACCATTATTTTGGTTTTGCTCACATTCACGCGTAGACCCCTTTTCTTACAATCTTCTGTCATTGTGTCGACTAGGGTCTGCAGGTCAGTCGCTGACTGTGCCAGCAGGACTGCATCATCTGCATAAAGCAGAGCAGTGACCACTGAGTCGCCCATCTGGACTCCCACATTCATATCGTTCAACCTAATTTAATGTTATTTTAAACAGTCTCAGGATAAATAGATGTGATAATAGCCCCACTCCTGTAAACTAGTAAGTACCTAATTATTGATAGTTGTACAGTTATTGCCACCAGATGAATGGAATTTCGTTAATTTAGTTGGATTTTTCAGTTCTATCAAAACGAGTGACTCTGTGTTATTCTATCAGCGAGAGTTGCAAGACTTGCGAGACTCGCAAGAGTCTTGCATTTGGGCAACACTAAATATGTCTATACATATTCTAATATTGGGCATATCTACGTTAGCACGGAGTATAGTTGCCATTCCTTACTAGCCTCTGGAAGTAATAAAAGTTTGTGAGATCGTCCAATGAATTGTTCTATGTGGAAAACGAAGTCAAGACATTTGGTATTAAAGTTCGCTACTTAAGCCATTACGCCACCTGTGCCGTTAACTTAGGGCAAAAAAAGGATACTATGTGTTACTTCTAAAGAAGACGTTATTGAAAATAAATTTACACAAATAAAATCAATAAATACTTTTATCAATCAAAGATTAAGTATAAATGTGGTTTCCTTTTATATTTTGATACATACTTAAAGAAATATAGCTACTTATAAGCGATGACAATAACGACGATGTTATTATAACGTAAGTAGTCGTTTACTTTTGGCTGAGAGCCATATTTTAATATTAGTCATTATTTTTTTTCTATTTCTTTTTCTGCAGTCATAACCTTGAATTCTAAGACAAAATAAACAACCACTAATAGACTCGCGTAAACTCTCATCAATAAAGCTGTACAGTCGACAGCTTTTAATTTTTAAAATTGACACTACGCCAAATTATAATTCACAAAACTTAAAAAAAATGTGCACTTCCCAATCCCCAGTTTTTCATGTTGTGACGGAATAAGAATACAATTCTCCACACCTTATGCCCGTGGATGTCATAAAAAAATACTAAAAAATATAAAATGCATAAAACATATATGCAAGAGAACGAAAACTCGAAATAAAATACCAATCTGTGATCACTGTAACCAGCATGGTGGGGAAAAATCAATTTCTCCCCAATTGCGGGGGAGACTTGAATCCAACAGTGGGAAGTATTTAAGCTGACATGAATTAAAAATCATTGCAATATTCAAATTTTCGACTGCAGTATTTATAAATATGAATATAGTTTACAAGGCATATAATTTGAAATGTATTTAAGATACAAATAATAGGAACTGCCGCGATATCATCATCATCATCATCTCAGCTCATATATGTCTCACTATTGAGCTCGAGCCTCCTAGAGGAGCTGATCCATCATGAATAAAGTGAGAGAAATTCACCTACTATACCACGCTGGTCAGACGTGTTGGTACAGGGTTTTGTTTCCGAGTTTTCCTTCTCTTATATATGCATTTTATATCCCTTAATCGTCTCTTACGATCACGCACGGGTGATATAGGGGTGGTGAATTGTATTCTTACTCCATCACCACATGGGAATGCCGCGATAATAGACATTATAATTTGTAAAAATCGAAGTGATAATGATAACAGCCACGGTGGGACATTCTAGCGCGGATTGGCATTAAGCCACTTCCTCGTTAACGTTAACGGGTCGGTCGACGAGCTTTCTGTGGATTATTCACCGATAGAATGGTAACACTAAATTTTATTCAAACACCCGAAGCATTCAATTAACTAACACTTAATAACGTCTGCACCGCCAAATATTCAAATATATTACACCCGTTATTGTTATCTGTTTGCCGATCTAAATTCCCTTTCAAAAATATCATGATGGAACGTATCTTCATGTTACCAACAACAGTAATGTTTACTGCAGACGGGCCCAGACTAAACAATGCCTTGTTATTTTGTTTAAAATTGATCATACCAATCGTCGTATTTTATTTTAAATACGTTAATATATCAAATTAGAATGATTAATATAAATGTAGAATTGATATTACAACGATTGAAAGAACGATCATGTCATGAGAATTAAAAATTGTTTTGCAATCGCCGTATCTTGTTTTAGTATTCATATAGAAGTCTGGCATTTAAAAAAAAAAAACGTCACGAGCTATTTAAGATTGTGTCAAGCATGCATAATTTCTGTGAGGGAAGACAGCTATTTTTCTTGCGAATTTTTTAATGTCTTTGAACTACTAGACTTTAGTTTTTGTTTGAAAATCTAAAATTAATAGTTACCACGGTCACGTTTATTGAATACATTATTTTAAAAATCTACTGTTCGTTTTATCTAGCGACACCTAACCTTGATGATATACCTAACGCAATATAAATGCCATCTAACATCAATCAGCAATTGATACTATGTGTGCCTTTCGACGTATAATATTAATCTATAAATTGCCTTAGGTGTTACTTAAAATTTAGGTGTCGTTGGTAAAAACGCTATATATTAAGACCGTTAACTACAAAATAAAAGAGTATTAGAATAATATATACACGCTCTAATTTAATTTTTCGTGTGGTGACTGAGTAAGAATACAATTCACCACCTATCACACTATCTTACCCGTAGGTGATCGTAAAAGACGACTAAGGGATATAAAACGCATATAACATCTATGCCAGAGAAGGAAACCTCGAAACAATACCCTGTACCAACACGTCTGACCAGCGTGGTATAGTAGGTCAATTTTCCTCCTTCGAGGAGGCTCTAGCCCAACTGTGGGACATATATGAGCTAAGATGATGATGATGAATTTAATTAACATTTGAGCAAACAATCGTTATTAAAATATACATACTAAGACTCCGATATTTAGTTCCTACAATGACACAGAAATACTAGTGAGATTGAGTTCCAATTGGAGCAAAGACAATGCAAGTAAAAAGCGGCTTGCCGCGGCGGCGTAACAATAAAAGTTATATTGCTGGATATAACATTTATCCACGCGTGCTGTATTGCAAAACCAAACTGAAAACTTTTGTTTTCAATTTTCTTTTTTCGTATAAATGGCAACAGTTGTACTGAGAATAAATGTTTTTAGTTTGTGCAGAATTTAGAAAACACATCCAAGTATTACTTCAACTGTGAAAATAAAGGAAATAGCGCATTTTGTGCCATTTAATAAAGTTCGTGGAGCGCTGTATTATTGTAGACAGTGGTTAAAGGAAAATAATACGTCATCATTACATCCCACTGTTGGACTCGAGACGCCTTCAAAAGGGAAAGGAAATTACCCTGCTATACCACGCTGGTCAGACGTGTTGGTATAGGGTTTGGTTTCAAGTTTTCCTTCTCTTGCATGGATGTTACATATAATATATTATATAAAACGCATACGTTTTATATCCCTTAGTCGTCTCTTACGATCACCCACAAGTAAGATAGGGGTGGTGAATTGTATTCTTACTCCGTTCCCACACGGAAATAATACGTATTACGATAATACCAATAGAAAATAGCAAATTCCCGTATAGTGACAGTTTAAACGTCACATAGAATTAGGAACCAGAAAAAATTAACTCATGTAATTTCTTATTAATAAAGAGTATAACAATAAATATACATGGAAGTAGCTTCCGATTTCTATTATAATTGATGCGTATCTACCAAAAAATTTTTCGTACATGGCAATACGTATTCAATAAAGTTTAGATGATATTTTTATTAATTCATTGATTACAAATACAGGTGACGGAGAGAAGAGGATTTTCTCATTAAACAAAATAATAGTATTTGAGCTTAAAATACGGTACGAGAGACACGTGTTTCAGCTATAAAACATTAAGCTCAATATGAAAGTTAGCAGTTTTACAGTTGATGCAAACATAATCTGCAAATCCTCATAAGCGGATTTCTCAACGGCAGCCCGCTACTACTAAATTTCAAAATGAGTTTAGAGAGACTAATTAATCATCATCATCATCTCAACTTATATATCTCCCGTATAGGAATTAATATACTAGTTATTAGATGCTAGGCTCGAACCTATAATATCTATTTAATATCTTTAAACGTAAAGGAAGCTCCATCACTTTATTTAATTATATTCTACTCATCTATTCACTCTAAATTAGCTCATCTGTTTTCCGGGGAAATTTCTAGAGAACAATATCTTTTCTAATTTCATTTTCTTTTATAGCATCTATTTTCATATGTAAAAATATGTGTCTTTAATTCAGTCACTTGTATAATTATCCCTTTTCCTTGTCCGTTCTTTAAATTTTACAACCATACCTGTCCTCGAATAGTAGATACCTTACCAAGACAATTTATGTTATTGCCTTGCCAGGGAATTATCAAAATAGGAAAGACGATATGTCTGTTTTCAACGCGATTTTTCCCTACAACATATATATATACACTACCGTCCAAAAGTTTGGAAGCAGCAAGGTAAAATCGAATAAAACCAAACTAAGTCATTTAAATTTAAATGTATTGATAAAAAAATAAAGAACAAACAGAAACTAACTTAAACAAAATAAAAAAATAATATACAATGGTAAATTAGATTAAATTTTAGCTTCATCAAAGTGTCCACCTTTCTCCTTTATAATCTTCTCACATATTCTGGGCATTCTATTAATCAATTTTTTAAAATAATCTTTATCTAATTTGTTCCATTCGTTCTCTAATAGCTGCCACAAATGTTCTGAGCTCGTAGGACAACGACTTTTCACCCTCCTGTCAAGTTCATCCCAAACAAGTTCAATGGGAGAAAGATCAGGGGATTGAGATGGCCATTGCATGATGTTTAAAATGTTTTCAGCTTTTTCTTGTTTAAAAAGTTCTGGCACAATTTAGACGAATGCTTAGGATCATTATCCTGTTGAAAAATGAATCCAGAGCCAATGAGACTTAGTCCACTGGGTATGGCAGAATCTTGGAGAATTTTTAAATAGCCTTCCTTGTTTAATTTTCCGGTTATCCTCACAAGATTGCCGGGTTTACTGTTGCCAAAACACCCCCAAACCATGACATTACCACCACCATGTTTGATGGTAGGCACTGTACATGCCTCTGAAGCCCTCTCTTCTTTTGACCGGCGTACAAAGACACGTCTATTGGATCCGAAAATCTGAAATTTTGATTCGTCACTCCAAAGGACATTTTCCCATTGTTCTATAGTCCAGTTTTTATGCGCTTTTGCCCATTCTAGTCTATTTTTCTTATGTCGATTTGTTAGTTTGGGTTTTTTAGCAGCAACACATCCTCTTAATCCCGCAGACAGTAAGCGTCTTTTAACAGTAGTTGTTGAAATGGGTGTTTCTCGCGTATCATTCAGAGCTGCAGTGATCTGTGGTGCAGTTAAGCGTCGATTCCGTTTAGAAAGAACTCTAATGAAGTTGTCCTCTTGATTTGTTGTGGATTTGGGCCTACCAGATCTCTTTCTATCTTCATTTTTCCCCGTTTCTTGTTTTCTAGCAAGGGTATAGTGGACACCTTTACAAGAAATTCCGAGCCTTTCTGCGATTTGACGTTCACTGTATCCTTCCTCGCGTAGAGTGCAAATAGCGCTTCGCTGTTCAAGCGTGATTTGCTTGCGTTTTGCCATTTTCAGAAGAAAAAATACGGTCAAAGTAGTAGCCGATATCTTTCGAATACAGACAATGTTAATATCACAACTTTCACGTGCCAATGCTCAAGTGCGACTGAATAAGGTCTAAAAAAGTTAAAACCAGCAAACATTATCAATAAAACTACACCATTGCATAGGATAAAGTAGCCGACGGATTAAGTCATAAAACACGTGTTTCGTCAATATTAAGGCATTCCATAAAACTTGATGAATGTAGGATAATAATCCTTTTGTGTTTGTGTAGACAGTCGTAAAAGGTTGTAAAACTTAAGATTATTGCTAATTTTTACCGCTATTAGTCGGCATTTATTTGTTTTGTTTGAAAACAGGTGTGCTTCCAAACTTTTGGACGGTAGTGTATATATATATATATATATATATATATATATATATATATATATATATATATATATATATATATATATATATATATATATATATATATATATATATATATATATATACATATACATATTATATGTATGTATATCGGTTCTATTTTTCGAGATAAAAAAATACTTATTATAATATAAGCCCTAACCTACAGGCATAATAAATTTCATTAAAATCCAGTTAGTCATTTTTGCATGATCTTTTAACAAAATGTGAAGACTTGATTAGAGTTTTATTACGATCTCGTAACTCGTCTTGGTTATCATAAACATTAATTGGTTTTCATTTTGTTTTTTTTTTTCTACACATACGTATCAACTTAAATAAGGTCATATTTTTTTTAAATATCTGGTGGATGGTGACGGACGGACGTATACTTATATAATAGTGATCATATCTCGTTCATTATTCGGCGCGGTTGTAGAAAAAATCAATGTCAATTAGGAAAGTATGCAAGTGATGGATAGCTCGAAATAGTAATGACAAACAGTTTGACCTGTGTAGAGTAGCCAAATTTTTCCTTCATCAGATGCCCTATAGCCAAATAGTGCGGCGAAAAATATGAAAAAAGAATACGTGTGGATACCTTACCGTGGATGTAGTGAATAGAGAATTTAAAGAAGATATCAGAAGTAGAAAGTTTATTGGTCACAACACAAGTATAAATATATCGATATCTTCTTTAAATTCTCTATTCACTACACCCACGGAAAGGTATCCCACACTGGTGACCCCGACGTGATATTTGTATAATATAAATTTGGTTTTAATATTTTTGTTTAACTGTTGCAAAAAATGTTGTAAATAATGTCGGTAGGCGTACTTGTGTATGTATGTGTGCATCACATACGTATATATTTTTTTAAGACAACACCTATATTAAGAAATTATTCCTTGCACTATGGGGAACTTTACAAATATGCAATTATGGATACAAATTGTACCCAGACTCAGCAAAATAATTTGTGGATCGCACTAAGTATTATATACTTTCCGTGTGGTGATGGAGTAAGAATACAATTCACCACCTCCTATCTTAACCGTGGGTGCTCGTACGAGACGACTAAGGGATGTATAAACGCATAGAACATCTATGCGAAAGAAGTTAAGCTCGAAACAAAACCCTATACCAAAACGTCTGACCAGCGTGGTATAGTAGGTCAATTACCCTCCCATTATGGTGGAGGCCCGAGCCCAACAGAGGTAAATATATGGGCTGAGATGATGATGATGATGACTAAGTATTGTTGTGCGTGGGAATCAACCCCACAACACGACACAAAAGATCGGTATATGAACCACTACGCTATTTTTTCAATGAATTCCTTCTAAATATAACAGAAAAGTTTTCTTAATAAGAGTACTCACTATAGTATTATGACTTATGCTAGTAAAACAACTTTATTAACAAGTTGGCGTTTTTACTACTCTATTTAATCCATACATTTGCTAGATAACGAGATATAAACGACGGATATAAACGAGAACCCGTAGTGATGGCCAGCCTAATTTGATGGCTAGAAAGGATTTCGCCCATCCTCAGCGGTATTAACGCGGTTGCGGCACGAGAACGAAATTACATCTCTTTTTATTTCGCCTTCAGCTCTCGCTAATGAAACCCTTCGTCGCGGTAATCCTCACATCTAGAGGATTAATACGTGTAATTCACTAATTGCCATCTCTTATATACATTAGTTCGCCATGAAAAAAGGTATAGGTATTTTACTTGCTTTTTCTGGTGTATACCTTTGCCGTAGTAATAATAAAAGTCGTTTTAGATTTCGGAGTTAATGACCCTTAATTTTTTTATACACTTACTAAAAATAAAAAATCTACTGTATAGAGTAGGTATATATATAAGAAGATTAGGCGACAGAATTCTCCTGAGAAACTTCTAACTTTGTAGTGGCTACGTATACTACCAACCCTGTAAGGATGGCTCCTGGATGTCGTAAAAGATGACTATGAAGTTTATATGGATATATGGGTCAACTTCATCTAATAATTATGTCAATTAAATGAAGCAGTGGATATCGATTATAATTTTGACCTATATGTCCTACATTTATAATTATATCCAGCAGTGGATATCAATAGTCTGAAAGATGGAGGACTAAATATCGAAGTGCGTTTTCTTCTTGTTATTCTCATCAGTATACTTTCCACTATATAGCCTTCTCCACAACGGCAGTTAAAGGAAGAAAAATAAACTAACCACATAGTCCTAAGATTTTATTTCAATTTTTTTTGGGGTGGGTTTGGGGTTTGTATTAGCAGGCCGCAGCTTAGCTTTACCCTTGGTATTGCAAAGGGCGGCAGGGACACTTAACATCAGGTGTGCTGTCTGCTAGATTGCGACCATAAGCAATAAAAAAAGCTTTCCTTCTTTCGTTATAATTTTCTATAAATACGCCGTCGATGCTGATTCGTTTATGATGACTGCTGAAAAGGCAGGAATGGAGGCACATTATATACCTTCTTTGTCTCAATATTTAAGATTAAATACGAATGCCGTAAAGGCCTAATAGTATCCACCTAATTTTAATTGCTTACAAGTTTCACGTCTACGAACTTGAATGTAGGTCGTATCTTGGTATCTACTTATTGAATCATTAAACCTTGCAATATATACATATAATAATAATATATAAAATAATAATATATACATATAATAATACATCACACGAAGTACGTGTGATGTATTAACTCAAAAGGCGAGAGCTATGACGTTTTGTTAATCGTAATTGGATTTTTCCATTGCTTATAGTCGCAAACGAGCAAGCAGCACACCTGATTATACCACACTCAAATTCAAATTCATCTATTATGTATAAACCCTGCGAGAGAACTTACATATTTAAAGTTTTAACATTTTAAATTAATCAAATAAACCACCACCGGGTCAGAACATAACTGCTACTGAGGATATCTGGTAAGAAACTCAGCGGGTTTGTCTATAATTTTTTTTTTTACTGTCATCGTTATAAAAAATAGTACAACATGACCAGTAATAATTAGCTGCAGTGTAATGCTCTTCGAAACCCGAATAAATGGGTGATTAACGAGTTTACGTGGAATCATTTCAAGAACTTCCCCGTCTATATATATATTATCTGCATAGTTCATTTTGTCGTCTCTTATGATTCTAGCACCATTGGTGCAAGGATGCTGATGTTTTGAATTTTGTCCGTCCCTACATGACCAATCTGTATATGAAAATATACCTAAGAAGTATGAATCTTATGAAAAAAAGTACTTCGCCGAATTGTGACGTATGTGGCACTGTAGAAGATGTCATCCACTTATTGTCGGAGTGCTCTAGATTTCAGTTTGCTAGAGAGAATTTAATTATGCAGCTAAATGTAAATGTGAGTGATATAGGGATGTTTCATCACATATTGTCATCACCTAATTCTGAAGCACCTATAAGTTAATTAAATTTGCTATGTTATGTTTTAAGTAGTATGTAATTTATTGATATACGATGGGACTGGCATGTACATTTGTATAAAAGTCCCTAATAATAAATAAAGAGAAAAAAATAATATATATGAAACACATTTATATCGGCCATAGATGAGACGGGATGAAAGTAATGTTGCGAGGAAGGTTTTGAGTATGAAACTTGAAGGCTCTAGGGGTAAAGGGAGACCAAAGAAAAGATGGATGGACTGCGTGAAGCGTGATATGTATAAACAGGGAGTGACTAAAGTGATGACGTCTGATAGGGCTGTATGGAAAAAGAGGACATATTGCGTCGACCCCAAGTAGTTGGGATAAGAGCAAGAGAATGATGACATTTATATCGGCCATACTATAAAATAACAGCTAATATGAATGCATGTTAATATATACATATATGCTGCAGGTACATTAAATCAAACCAAAATAAGATATAAATAATAGGAAAAGCCGAAGATAGTAAACCGAGTAAACACGACGTTATTGAGGGATATTATTTACAGAGGGGCGCTTTTCTCTGAACATCGATAAGAAGCATCAGTCTGAAACGCTAAGGTATTATCCGGATAATCCCGGCGAGTTGCCCGACAGTGTCCAACACTTTAACTTCTTTGTACAAAACTGTTTGCGACGTTTCAAATATCATTTTTCAACTGACAAACAAAATTGAACATAAACAAAGAATTTATAGGAATCTTCGAATTTCATTTTATGCTGATAAAAGTCATTTGAGTTAGTTAGTAGTAGTAGTAGTTTAGGTAGTAGTAAGAGTTACATAGTGAGTTTTATAAACTAGCTAGATGTTTTTCATGTAGAGAAGGTGTAAGAATAAAATTGAGTACCACTTAATGACTTCTAATGTTTACGCGAGTATTACACATTTGAAATAGAGATAGCGAGTATTACATATTGGACGTAAGACACCTCAGTCCTCCTGTGACCACGATCACTGTAAAGTGTTCGAAACGTCGGGAAATTAAAAATCAAATATAAACGCGATAGAATCCGTAAAAGTAGTTTTATTTCAAATGAGTACCACTTTCTTTCCCGTAGTTGTCATAAAAAACGTCTAAGAGATGTAAGCAGATGGATATAAACATTGTAAGAAAAGGAAAACTCGAAAAATCTATGCCAACCCTTCTAGCCATGTTGGGATATATAACCTTTTTGTGGCAGTCTATGGTATGATCACACCCCGACCTTACAACCTGCCCTGCAAGTACCTCTCTACGCCGTGTAAGCTTGGTCACCGGTACCCGGTCCTTGAAATATAATCTAATGGGTCATGCATAACGTGACCATACGTCCCGGTTTGAGCGGGACAGTCCCGGTTTCAGGCAGTCTGTCCCGGTGTCCCCAGCGAAGCCAACATAGTCCCGGTTTTGCAAGCAGACCCAATAATAGTGACTAAATAACAGATGACGACAGAGCGCGCCGCCCGCGTGGTGCTGTGCCAACCAGGATAGATAAATCTCTTCACAAAGAACTGGAAGTGTTAAACTTAACAAAGGTGTCTGCGTGGAAAGAGGTGCAGAGAGTGATGGATTTACTGATCACGCAAGTGTTTATTAGCAGCAGCCAAGATACGAAAGTCTTTGATGGGTTTACATTTATTTCCAACTATGCAACATATGAAAATATCTCTGGCTGGCACTAAAAACTTTTTTATTATATATTACCGCAGATGTGTCCCGGTCTGACAAAATAAATAAATGGTCACTTTAGTCATGCATATCTGGGGATAGTACATTCCAATAATGGGAAATTTATAAAATAAAAATTAAGATTAAAAAAATATTACAAATTTTTCGATATCATGTACAAAAACAAACAAATGTAGCGAATTAGCGTTTAGTTGCTTCGAGTTGAAACTTTTTTTTTAACCACACAGTTTACGTTCTGAAACGAGCAGTGTAAACAATATTAACACTTAAAAGTTCACCACGGCACCGGTCGTTACAACCGTTACGTATAACACATACCTGTCGACGGAGACGGACAAAAATACAATGAGGCGTCCGTAGCGTATTTCTGGACAGCAACTATTAATACACGCTCAAAACTTTACACTGATGATGAATTACACTTCAGAAAATACGACCTTTAGTTAAAAACAAACAAAATTTTGAAACACAAAAGTGGCAACAAATTTAAAAGTATGTAAATACATCACTCCAATATTAGCGTAACACTTGCCTTGGGATACATAATTACAAACTTTACTTTCGAAGTAATAAATTTGTATAACCTGAATATCCTGTTTCAGCTAGAGAAATAAACGATATCTTCGGCTGTACTTTATGAGTTCTCTTTTTGTATGAGTATATCAAAACTCAAACGAATGTATTATTATTTCAACTCGAGCCCACACATTGATATCATTCAATAAATGCACGATTAACACACTGTTATGTGGAGCAATTATTATTTACGAGAAATATTCCGACGCGGAAAAGCAATTTCGTTTGAAAAGCCACATAATCCATAATTATATACAATATCAGTTTAACCAAAATTAATTAAAATTAGATAAAATAACATCATATGCATTGGTAATCGTTTCTTTATGATACATATGTACATACATACATACATATAATCACGCCATGTCCCTTGCAGGGTAGGCAGAGAGAACAGAGTGCCAGAGAACTCTATCCTTGCATACTTCACTCGCTTCCTCAACATTCATAATTCTCTTCATACACGCTCGCTGGTTTCGGAGACTCTTGACTGCACCTTCCTTCAGTACGTGACCAATCTGGTCTAGGTAGATGAGTCTCGATCTCGGTACTTACATCCTTCCACTTTCGCATTGTATATCTTCTTAACCAGGCGTTCGTTCGGCATTCTTTCCACATGCCCGAACCATCGGAGCATTCCCTTTCGCATCTTTACACCAATACTCTCTTTCATACCTACACGCTCTCTTACGTCGTCGTTGTGATGATATATACAAAACTTAAATTGTTGAAACCGCTTAAAGTTTATTTTACACCCAATACAATAAATGCACAGGGATGGCTGAAAATCCGCGCTGTACTTGTGAGAGCAGAAGCTTAACCAATTCCTTTTACCTTCTAGATTTAATTTTGTATTAATATAATTGCTTGTTTTTAGTTTAAGATCTGAAAGGCAAATTATTATTATTTTTAAAAATTTTTGAACAGTGATTCAAGGCTTCTTTTTAGCCTCTGTGTTATCTAATATTGGGTCTGGATCTCCTTTACGTAGATGGCATACAGATAACCTACTAAATAAAACTTGCCACTGTTGCAATTTCCTTATCTTGCAATGGATCCATAAGGAAAGGAAAATGTGGTGATATATTGTTTCTATTCTTAAACTCTACACATTCTATTTTAGAAAAAATGGTTTCCTGTATCAATTTATTCTCGATATTTCGGAGTCGTGTCCAGTATTCTGAAATTAAACATTAACGTACCAAAATCGACGACTATAATAATCATCATCATCATCATCATCACAACCCATAAATGTCCCACTGTTGGGTTCGGACCTCCTCCGTAATGGGAGGGCAATTAACCTACTATACCGCGCTGGTCAGACGTGTTGGTATAGGGTTTTGTTTCGAGTTTTCCTTCTCTCGCATGTTATATGGGTTTTATACCTATCCCTTAGTCGTCTCGTACAATTACCCACGGGTAAGATATGGGGTGGTGAATAGTATTCTTACTCCGTCACCACACGGACATTAATAATACTAATATTACAGGGTGAGAAAATCTTAACCTATTCTTCACCTGAATTCAAAAAATCTAAAGAGAATAAATAACATTAAAAATGTGGCCCATTTGGTGTCAATCTATTCCCTCTGTGATGACAGTTTAAGAATATAATATATCACCACCCATTACTTCTCCCTAAGCTGAGAGATCACCAGGAGAATATACTGCAACACTGTCCGGGTAATTTATTATAGCAAATGCGATCGCCAATAAGATCGCTAAGCGTGGCGATTATGGTGTATCTCCATTGTTAAGAGATCTAAGTCAAACAGTAACCTCGATAGGCTACTGATAACGATGATGTGGTTCAACAAGCAGAGCAGTGAAAGTAATATATTAAATATGAACAAGTCCAGCAAAATGTGGAATCACAAGGAAGAATGCCTAAGAGTTAGTCACTGTTTAACTCATATGGAACCGCAGAATCAGGGAGTTTATTACTAAGCAGAAAAGTTTGTTTGTTTATTTGACATTTATACGCGAACTTCAAGAACTATTGGGAGGTTAACATTACGATTTCAAGAATCTTTAGCTTTAGAAACTACGCACGATACATGTATAATAAAAATTAGAAAATCATCTATAAAAAAAATGTATATATAACTTATTTCGAAATATTAAACAAGTTTTCTCTCACCGTATTGATTCTATTTGCGTTTTTTTTAATGCTCTACGCACATTAAATACAAACAAATATGAAACTAATAAAAGAAACTAAATGTATTTATCACGACGATGGATGGCTGGTCACGCGACTGCACTACTACAAAAAAACATAAAATATATCGCGTATTGTATATCGCTTCACTTTTATTTTTAACCCTAAACAATATCATCATTGCCTACTAATTGCTGACAACTGAGAGAATGATATGTGACATGCATGTCAAACACATAGCGTGGAGATGATAATTCGTAAAATGTGTTAAGTAACCGTTTATATGCTGAGAGAGCGCATAGACACAGCTACCGAGAACAACGAGGAGGTATTTTTTATCGACATCCGCGATTCAACGTGTTAACTTGTCGAATAGGGGAGATGGGAAAAAATGTGACGAGACGCGTGTGCTTGTTGAATTTTGATCGCATGAAGCCGAGCGTGCAATGGCGGCCTCCGTTCAACGTAAAGTGAATAAACGCTGGCATTGCATTCGCAATGCATTCCTAGAAACGTAACATCTAGATATCACAGAATAGCATAATAGATCTGCAGAATTTAAGCGATAGATTATACAGAGTTCCTTTCTATTAAATCATTAAAAGGCTGAGTTTATTTATATGCGCTAGGCTATATATTGGTTATATATATATATATATATATATATATATATATATATATATATATATATATATATATATATATATATATATATATATATACCTATGTCCGATTTATTTAGTCTAGATTTAAGATTATTTATGTACAACCCACTTACATAAGTAAGTCGCAATGTTGGGCCCGAATCTATATTAATATAGCTGAATATTTTGTTTGGTTCAACGCACTAATCTCAGGAACTACTAGTTAAAATCGGAAATAATCTTTTAGTATTATATTTATCGAGAAAGGTTATATGATATATATTATCACACTACGACTAATTAAAGCGGAACATTGATGAAAAATGTTGTGAAATCGGGGATAATTATAGGTAAGTGAAATTTTAAGAGCATCTGTGACATGCACTGCGCGTTAGCGCATATACCTACTGTCCACTCTCTCTTTTATATAGAGCGGAGGTGAAGTACTTGTACTCTTTCATAATAGAAAATTAGTATACAGATAGAGCTAAATAGTTTTCTTATAGGAATCAACCGTCTTCTTATTGTTTCATCCGCATTCTTGTAGGAATTAACCGTATTATACTAAGCCACCACAGAGTCAAAATATTTAAAAGCGCCGCTGCCCATAAAAGAAAAACAAATGCCTATAAATTACGACCAACAAGATTTTCAACGCACGTAAAACCGTGTACACGGGCTAGTGTAGCATAATTTTGAGCCGCACTAATTAAAGCCGTTTACTTTGCAACTCCACGTTAATTTATTCATAGTGTTTGTTACCCATTAACTCTGTTTGGGCTCACGAAGTTAATCTTAAAAGAACAGAAAATTATTTCTCGAAACGAAATCCTTAGGGATTGTTTGTAATTTTTTAATTTTCTGCTCGTTGAACAAGAATCGGGCACAGTGTTTACTATAAAAAAAAATCTTATTAAAGAGTGAAATAAGGTTGTCACGATCAAGAAACTCTTTTGTGATTTGGACCGTGGCGAAAAATGTTGGCTTGTTTTTGTGGACTTAATTGTGGGTGTGGTTACAAATGGATTTCATTGGTGAGATAAGATCAAAGAGGCCAAATGTAATAAGTACGCGCATCGACAATAGGGCATGTTGGCTTCGGGCGTGGTTCATTACAGTGAGTCGATAGTTCGACACCGGAATCTCTTTGTGCAACCATCACATATCTTACTCGTTGTATAGTTGTTCAAATCGTGTGAACAATGCGCAACACTTAAATATTTATAAGCTTCATTGAATAGCCGATGAGAAATTGAGTAACATCGCTTCAATTTCTTGTCTGCAATACCCCGACATATTTACAAATAAACAAATTTTGAAACGTTTCAATTTAACGCTACAAGTAAAATATTCATAATAGGTACCTAGGTACTTTTTATACATTTGTATTATAACATCACTTTAACAATACAAAAAGAAACATTATAATAGGAGTTTTTGGCGGGAATCTAAAACGTCATGTGGTGCTCTTGTATTATATTCGATATCTTAGTGTTTTAACGTGTTATATTAGATAATTTTGATGGCATTTTATGTAATGTGATGTGACGGAACTGCTGAGATGTAGTGAATATCATATAAAAGTGCTTTACAACGTTTTCGTTTTTCATCAAAATTCTCACAAGATACCATTAACAGTGTGGCCATAGCACTGTTAATGGCATCAATTTGACTTACTGACGGACAATGACTAATATGAAGACACTAAAAACTTGAAGATAATTATAACTCGACACTGGCAACAATGGCTCATTTAAGTAGCTGATTGCCAATACATAAAAATAAGAAGAACATTATAATAATTAGCCTGAGGCTTTGCTTGCATCGTGTTTTTTTTTAATAACTATTACCCACCCATACATAAGACGTCAAATTACTGAAATTTAGCATTTAACAAGTTTTTATAAATAAGACGTCGAGACGTTTTTTTTATAAGCACTATATCATCATCTCAACTCATATATGTCCCACTGTTGGACTCGAGCCTTTTCCATAATGGGAGGGAAATTAACCTATTATACCACGCTAGTCAGACGTGTTGGTATAGGTTTTAATTTCGAATTTTCCTTCTCTTGCATAGCTGTTATGCATTTTATATCCCTTAGTCGTCTCTTACGATCCCACGGGTAAGATAGGAGGTGGTGAATTGTATTCTTACTCCGTCACCATACGGAAAAAGCACTATATATATTTATATTACAATAACTGTTATTTCGACATCACGAACATATTTATCTGTATATACAAAACTAGAGTTGATAATTATTTTTTAGTATATCCGTGTGGTGACGGAGTAAGAATACTATTCACCACCCCATATCTTACCTGTGGGTGATCGTACGAGACGACTAAAGGATATAAAACGCATATAACATCTATGCGAGAGAAGGAAAACTCGGAACAAAAACCTATACCAACACGTCTGACCAGCGTGGTATAGTAGGTTAATATCCCTCCCATTACGGAGGAGGCCCGAGCCCAACAGTGGGACATTTATGGGCTGTGATGATGATGATAAAGACGTTATCAATATAGCTCAAAGCTTCACGTATCTAAAAGTATAAACAGACGAACGTTGACAGTTACGAGTAGATCTTGGATCCCATTCCCGGTCTGAAGACAATATAGTGTTATTTAGCCATCAAGAAAAATTCAGTATTAGAATGGAAACTCCAACTGTGACCAGTAGACATAATAATAGTTATAAAATACATTTCATTCATTTTTTTTTTCATAGTTACTATATATAAGAGGAAGTTTGAAAGTTGCGCCAGTGACGGAAAAATTAAGGAGTGAAAGATTGACGTGGTATGGACATGTGATGAGAAGGGATGAAAGTAATGTTGTGAGGAAAGCTTTAAGCATGAATGTTGAAGGCTTAAGGGGTAAGGGAAGACCGAAGAAAAGATGGATGAACTGCGTGAAACATGACATGGATAGACAAGGAGTGACCACAGAGATGACGTCTGATAGAGTTGTATGGAAGGAGAAGACATATTGCGTCGACCCCAAATAAATTGGGATAAGAGCAGGTTGATGATGATGAGTTACTACGGAATAAATATACTTGGAGAATTACAGAATAAATATATATGAAGAAATAATACATGAAGAAATATACCTAATACTACGGAATTTATAATACATGCATGAAGAAAAAAATTCTTAGGCAACGTTTCAAAGTATGCGAGGCTCAGAATTTAGGCACCCAAAAATCCCATAGCTGTCGCATGATCGTTAGACTTCTTGCTAACCTTCTGTCACCTCACAGCCAGGCGCGGGCTATGGACACATTATCATCACTTTCCTACTCTTACCCCATTTGCTTGGGGTCGATACAATATGTACTCTTCTTTCATAGTACATATTGTAAAAGTTATTGGCAATAGTTTTATAACCGGCCGCCTGCCAGACGTCAACCCTCCTTGAAAATGTAAATGTTGAGCAAACAGCATCAGATGGAGTTAGCCCAGGTCGTTATAAGGCTCTTAGTCGTCTTTTACGACATCCACGTGCACAGTAAGGGTTGGTAGTATCCGTAGCCGCTACCACACAGCATAGTAAAGACACATTATATACATTTATTAAAAATTAAAGACTAATGCCCCCTTCCATGAATGACCCTTAACGTCTAGGTAACGTCTAAGAGAATGTAAATGACATTCATCGATATTTTATATAATTTACATACTTTAATAATGACCTAAAGTTTGAGGTTCGATAATAAAAATTAGCATTATTTTCTAAAATAATACGTGGTATCCGAAATGTTACTAAAAGCACTGCGTATCTATTGCTTTCGAGAAAAAACATGAATTTATAAAAAAGCTGATTACTTCAGTACAAATCTAGATAATCAAGCTTCAAATTCTTTGCTAGCAACCAATGTTAATTACGAATTGTCTAGCTCGGCAGTGGCCGCACAGCTATTTCATACGATAATTAGGATGTATTTTGGTGCGAGTATATTGACACTGTGCTGGCAACGTTGGAGTAGTATAAAATGACAGCGAGTCAATGACGAAATAATTACAGCATTCCTTGAATAAAAAAACTTTATTGAATGTTCTATACCAAGCTGTATAATCTTTAAGATACGCCAAGATCAAAGGGCTTAACAGGTTTCCCAAAAGTTAACCAACGGTACATAGCTTTTAAAAAATATTTTGCAAGTCACGAAATGATCCCCAAAAATAAGTGTTTTTTCCATACATTCATAAACCAATCGACGTCTACTGTTCGACATGGGACTGCCACGTGAATGCCTCATGGAACGGTATATAGTTATAACACTTGAATGCAATCCATGTGACTTTTGCGATGTTTTCCTGGCAGGGACACATTTTACACCCATATCGTCCGAAACAAGGTTGTCGTTAGCCAACAGTTTCGTTTTAATATTATGCAATACTTATGTATGATATTATGATTATATTTAACTAATTATTATTATTATTAAAGTGTTTAATTACGAAACATGACATACTAACTCCGAGTTGCCTATAAAAACATGCAACGATTAGTTTTAGTTGCTTAAAATAAGGCAAAAAATGTTAATAATCATAAAAATTACGTTTCTAAGAAAAAGTTTAACAGTAATTCTTGATTTGCTTTCATATTTCGACAAAATAATGGCCGTGAATGCACCTAAAGTCATAAGATATCCATTTTCATAAGACTTTTAATTAAAAAGTCTCTGAAACATAAAAATCTATTTTTTTATAAGACATTATTTCCGTTTGGTGACGGAGTAAGAATACAATTCACCACCCCATATCTTACCCGTGGGTGATCGTACGAGACGACTAAGGGATATAAAACGCATATAACATCTATGCAAGAGAAGGGAGAACTCGAAACAAAACCCTATACCAACACGTCTGACCAGCGTGGTGTAGTAGGTCAATTTCCCTCCCATTGTGGAGGAGGTTCGAGCCCAACATTGGGACATATGTGAGCTGAGATGATGATGATGATGAGGATTCTTTTCTATGCAGATTAAAGTGATTGTTTCATGGCGTTCAAATAATTCAGAAATCATTATCAAAGCATTTGAATTTCTTATTATTAATGCTATTTTCGCGACATATTTTTATTAGAGGTTCAAAACCCAAAATGAATCTCGTGCGACCACTCTTTGTCTATTAAGCTGACTACTGGCACCATATGAATTTATTATTGGAGCTGAATAGTGGACGGCCAACATTTATTTTTTTGTATATATGTATGTGTATAACTAACTCTTATGCGATATTTTAGCGCATACCGAAATGTCGCATGTACCTACATAGATGACCCTAAACAAATAGCGGACACTCCCATAGTGGTACTCGGTTCGTAGACACGCGGATATTGTTGCTTCTGACCATATTTCAGTAATTGTGAGCAGTCCGTATGGAGATGAGCCCATCTAAAAGAGATATATAATGCAAGGGTATGTATGTGCATTGCTACATTTATCCATTCTAATTTCCTAGCTTTAATAGTCCGATGACAAACTGACCTTAAGAAAAACATTATTGATCGCTTTAAGTGGCTCCAAAACAAAGCAGAACCGTATGAAAGTAATAGATAAATATAATGACTTCTGATAATTACGCGAGTATTACACATTTGAAATAAAATTACTTTTACGGATTCTATCGCGTTTGTATTTGATTTTTATTGTTTTTTATTTGTAATAGATAAATAAATAAAACAAATAATCGAATAAAGATTAAGGAGAAATTGGTTACCTTAATACCTTTAGAGCGAATTATATTTAATACAATTATTTTTTAGTTATGGCTAAGTTTTTAACGAATGTCTGTTGTCAACATGTTGCTGCCCCGTTTTAGTTGACAATTTATTTTACGATACTTTACTACTTGAATACACAATAAGTCTTTTACATTTTTTTTTAAAAAATAATATTCCCAGCGGCACATGTTTTAAAGAGACCAGATGTTGTAGCTATCAAGAAAATCGTTTAAAACGCCTCGCTTAGAAATGTTAGATTGATTTAGATTATGCTTACATACAAGGTAGGCATCTATTAAATTTGCATGAATCAAATAAGGATTTAGCATTCACTACGCCCCCTTAAAGCCAGCGCGCATGTGATTACAACCGATGTTCATGGCAGGAAGCGTCATGCGTGACGTCTCCTGTCTGAATGTCTCTCAAGACGTGACTTGTGCTTGTAATGTGACAATGAAAAGTTTACACTATCCCATACGGCAGACATCTTGGTAACTAAACATAGATGGGTCCATACATAAATGGCCTATATGAGCCACAATTAAAATATTTGGTGACGGAGTAAAAATACTATTAAACACCCACTAACTTAACCGTGAGTGATCGTAAGAGACGACTAAGAGATATAAGACGCATATAACATCTATACAAGGTAAGGAATACTCTAAACAAAACACTATACCAACACGTCTGACCAGCGCGTTGTAGTAGGTCAATTTCCCTCCCAGTACGGAGTAGACTCGAGCCCAACAGTGGGACATATATGAGCGGAAATGATGAATTGTCTCGTTGCTCTAGTGGTTGACCCTCCTTAAGGGGGCGTTCAAGTATTACGTAACGCAATTTGGGGGGAGGGGAGGTCTTGTAAAATGTTACAATGCGTTACATAGCCGGGAGGGGGGGTTCAAACAACGCGTTACGTAACATTGTTAGTTTATTAAATAAAAAACTAAGGAATCAAAATTTCCCAAATTGCCAAGCATTTTTAAATAATATGCACATGTATTGCGAGTTTGGAAGCTGTTTTTTTTATAAAACCCGATTATGTTTGTTTTTATTTATTATTATTTTTATTTATTATTGCCGCAAATACGTTTAAAAACGGTCACTTGGGTGTTACGTAACGTTCAGGGAGGGGGAAGGGGGGTACAGAGAAACGTTACGGCGCGTTACGTGGGGGGAGGGAGTATCAAAAATCTTCAAAAATTGCGTTACGTAATACTTGAACACCCCCTAAATATAAATTAACCAAAAAAAACACTATCCGAAAAATACTATAAGGCCGCAAGACTATCTATATGAAAATCCCATCAAAATACTTGACAACGATAAAAAATTTAGAATCAAAAGTTAAAGGTGAAATATTTCATTGGATATGAGTGTTGTTGACATGTAACGGTGTCCATAAAATTATCGGATAATATAACTAATAACCGTGTGAACAATATTTACATATGAAATTACATATAAAATATTCTAGAAACTCTCACGCTTTTATTGATTTGGTTTTAAGTTAACCTAAACCTTGTTGCTTGTTTGAGTACCTGATTTATAGTACCTTCGTAAAAATGTATATATATATTATAATAATAATAATATTCTTTTTATTTCGGACATACACATCCATAGTTTGTTAGTGTATTAGTAACATAATGTGCTTATATATTATGTTAGTATTGTTAGTATTGTTAGTACATACATATCATCACGCCATATCCCTTGCAGGGTAGGCAGAGAGAACAGAGTGCCAAAAGGATAGACCTTGCATACTTCACTCGCTTCTTCAACATTCATAATTCTCTTCATACACGCTCGCCGGTTTCGGAGACTCTTGATTCCACCTTCTTTCAGCACGTGACCAATCTGGTCTAGGTAGGTGAGTCTTGGTCTCCCCCGGTACCTACATCCTTCCACTTTCGCATTGCATATCTTCATAACCAGACGTTCGTTCGGCATTCTTTCCACATGTCCGAACCATCGGAGCATTCCCTTTCGCATCTTTACACCAATACTCTCTTTCATACCTACTCGCTCTCTTACGTCGTCGTTGCGAATGCGGTTGGTCAGCCTAACTCCACAGATTTTCCGTAGAGATCGCATTTCGACCGCATTAATTTTGCTTTCATGCTCTTTTCTGCATACCCAACTCTCGCTTCCATATAGTAATGTTGGGACAAGCACAGCGTTATGTATTGCACACGTGCCTTCTGGCTGAGGAGTATTGTTAGTACTATAATTAAATATAACTTATATTACAATCCTATTAGTAACTCTATCCAATGTCTTTGGATAGGACAATCTGGTCTGTCAGCAATGGTTTTAAGGATGCCATTGCGGTTGATCCGCAGACGCTGTAGCAGTAAAGCCGCTTTTTTACGCATAATGGCGTGAAAATCATCTACGCGTGCTTCGGCAAACATTGCCGAAGCACTGCAGCGCCACGGCAACCGCAATAGCATCCTGAACGCATTATTGAGTTGTTAATAAAATAATTGGAAATTAATCTTCTAATTGACCGCACAGATGATGTAGTGATTTGGTTAAGATAAGGACTTACTCTACTAGTGTCGCGGTTCGATTCCTACTCAGGACAATACTTTATACGATCTCCACAATTCTGAATCTGTCTGAATGTAATTTGTGTACGTTAAATGTGTTTTGTGTGAAGTCACCAGCAATACAACAATTTAATCAGTTCAGGATGTTATCTTAAAAAAAAATTGTCATCACATAGGGATCTTTTGGGAGGATCCAGTATTATTAAAATGCTGATAGTAAAGGACATCATATTAATACCACTTTTCCTTACAATCCTTCCATTTTTTTAATTTTAATAATTCACCATTTATGGCCCTCGATTTATTTTCGTTCATTACTGAAATATTTTTTATTTAATCATTTATTGTTATTTTTTTCCTAAATGACGCTAAGCTTTAATTTAGACATCTAGCAATACATAAGTCAAAACTACATTCACTTCTATAAATCAATTTTGTATGATAAGTTTACAAACATTCTATATGTTTGAAAAAAGCATGAAAAATTATTGTTGCCCTAATAGCAATCCTCTACATTACTTTTTTTTTAATCCTTACTAATATTATAAATGCGAAAGTAACCCTGTCTGTCTGTCGCTCTTTCACGCCAAAACTACTGAACCGATCTAAATGAAATTTGGTACACAGATAATCTAGAGCCTGATAAAGGACATAGGCTACTTTTTAATGCAAAAAATGATTGTAAAGGGGGATGAAAAGTTGTAAGGAACTACCGTCATTTTTAAAGCCCGAAGCTTGAAACTTATTTTTAGGCTATTAATTAGGTAATATAAATATGACATTAACATGTTGTAAAAATTTACCCTTAAGGGGTAAAATAAAAATAAGGGATGAAAAACTTTATGAAAGTAACATTTTAAGCGGGCGAAGCCGCGGGCAGAAGCTAGTCAAAAATATATAAACATTGATTGGACAGTTACAATTTTATTGTATGTAAAAATAAACTGTTCAAATATTCAATTTACTCATTGAAGAGTTTTCTATCTTGTTCCTCTATTGCATAAATAGCATATAAAACCTCTCTAAGCTATTATAACTCCACGTTGAAATAGCACCCCGCATGTCACATAAGTACAAAAACAACGTCATACATTCAAATTACTGAAATTTTTAGCATTTAATATGCTTAATTATTTATAAATACCCGATACGAAACGAAAAATGATGTCACAAGCGGGGTTCGAACCCGCACCTATTGGGAATCCGGCCCAACCGTGCTGCCACTTACACCATCGTGAACTATTTTGGGACATGCAAATTTCGAATCATATTATATCTTACGTCTTCAAGGTGACGAATGCCATCTATCGGACAATGTTTAATGTACAATGTGTAAACATTTACACATTGTATAGACTTAATACTTCGAAGTATTAAGTCTATACAATGTGTAAACATTGTCCGATAGATGGCATTCGTCACCTTGAAGACGTAAGATATAATATGATTCGAAATTTGCATGTCCCAAAATAGTTCACGATGGTGTAAGTGGCAGCACGGTTGGGCCGGATTCCCAATAGGTGCGGGTTCGAACCCCGCTTGTGACATCATTTTTCGTTTCGTATCGGGTATTTATAAACGTCATACATATCAATATATTAACTTTTTAACGTTTAATGTAAGCAGTTTATTGGATATCTGATTATCTGATTTCTTACTCACAAAATATATTATAGTGACAAGCATCTTATACGGAAAATGAATATTATTAGTCGAACTTAAGTCGAATGAAACTCAATACGATTATAATATTTTGGACTATCTTAATCTATCCGTATGGTGACGGACTTAGAATACAATTCACTATCCCCTTTCTTCATTATCATCATCATCATCATCATCATCTCAGCCCGCATACGTCCCACTGTTGGGTTCGAGCCTCCTCCGTAATGTGAGGCAAATTGACCTACTATACCATGCTGGTCAGACATATTGGTATAGGGTTTTATTTCGAGATTCTTTCTCTTGCACAGATGCCATATGCATATTATATCCCTTAATCGTCTTTTACGATATCCACGGGTAAGATAGGGGGTGGTGGATTGTATTCTTACTCCGTCACCACACGGAACCTTACCCGTGGATTATTGTAAAAGACGAATAAGGTATATAAAATGAAAATAACATCTATGCTAGAGAAGGAAAACTCGAAACAAAACCCTATACATACCAGCACGTCTGACCAGAATTTTACCTGCAATTTGCCATCCATTATGGAGGAGGCTCGAGCCCAATGGTGGGTATGTCCCACCATATCAGCTAAGATGATGATGATAAAATATTGAAACTACAACAAACAGAAATGGTTATTGTTAGTAATTTATACCAATAAATTTAAAAACAACGTTAGTACCTACAATATAAACACTGGTATTCCGCGATCGCTATTTATTCATTTTTTTTAATCAAAAATTCTAATAACAGGACTGCACAAGCAATAAAAATAAACGAAAAATAATAGAAAGAAAAAGCGAAAGTGGAAAGATGTAGGTACCGGGGGAGACCGAGACTAACCTATCTAGACCAGATCGGTCATGTACTGAAGGAAGGTGGAGTCAAGAGTCTCCGAAACGACATGGCGTAATGATATGTATGTATATATGTAAAAATAATAGAACGCTTTTTTATTAAAATCACGGAAATACATATGTAAATGTAGAGTAGTCTATACCAACACGTCTGACCAGCGTGGTATAGTAGGTTAACTTCCCTCCCATTACGGAGGAGGCCCGAATCCAACAGTGGGACATATATGGGCTGTGGTGATGATGGTGGTGGTACGGGTTGAGAGCCCTCAACGCTCACCCACAGTCCGGGTAAAGTTGTCATAGCCATCTGAGGCTAACAACTAAGACACACAAAAAAATAAAATAGTGGTAGTGAAATGTATAGTAGATATTTATTACTTTTGCCGCGATGTTGAACTAAGCATACAACGTGGGTGATTAAAGAACGTTAAGCAATTAGCATCACTACAAGAAAGGGAAAACTTAAAATAAAACTCATGATGAGGGTATAGTAAAACGAATTGCCACCCTTGAAAGGGACGCTTGTACCCAAAAGGGCAACAAAGTTTTTATTGATTTAGCGCAAAGAAGGTAAGCAGTAAAGAAAAGAAGAACAGAAGAATGTAAGCAATAAACATCAGTACAAGAAAAGGAAATTTTGAAAAAGAGACCATAAGAAATAAGATCTTCAAATAAAAATATTTACATAGTACATTCGATTGCTTGTATTATTTATAATAGAATAGATAGCTATCTATCTATCTATCTATATATATACATATATATATATATATATATATATATATATATATATATATATATATATATATATAATATATATATATATATATATATAGATATATATATATATATATATATATATATAGATATATATATATATATATATATATATATATATATATATATAGATATATATATATATATTATATATATATATAGATATATATATATATATATATATATATATATATATATATATATATATATATAGATATATATATATATATATATATATATTATATATATAGATATATATATATATATATATATATATATATATTCTGTATCTCGTAAACGGCACCAACAATTTTCATGAAATTTAGCATACAGGGCTAGCTAAGTTTCATTTGTAGAAAATATTGTTTTGTCAATATTTTCAGGCAATGAAAAAATATAATTTTGCGTTGGCAGTGTGAAGACAAATTTTGACGCTGTCATTAAGATACCTCAATTGATAATCGAACAGTCTAATCGAGGCCGGTTCGGTCCTGTTTCTCTTATTTATTAATTTTTGACTTTTTAATTTTTATATTGTCATTTAATCAATTATTTTTATTATATTTAAATACCTATATCTTTAAAATACACAAAAAAGAAAATACCGAGCAAAAGCTCGGTCATCCAGATATTTATAAATAATATAAGGAACCAAATGAGGTGTAGACGCAATTTTCCACAACACCATATAAAAGGATCGGGCATTTAACAGTCGATTACATAAGTCAACGTCAATAGACCATCGGAATAAACGCGGGCACCCATCAATTTGTCAATTTGTTTACCAAACCATAGTATATTCATAGCACATCGTTCAGTGGGCGTAAAATAATTGATATTTCCCGAATCATTGATTACTGTAATAGTAAAGCACGTATCTTTAATATATCTGGTATTTCAATAAACCGTGGGAAAGCAGTGACGGTATATTACGTCACACAGATGCGTGTCACGACCGCATCTGGTCTACAGAAGAGCTTAATTTTTAAGTACGGACCGGTCGGAACTGTTGTTATTCGCGTTTATCAATTCTAATGGGATACGTAACGAAATGGTGAGGTCTTTGATTGCCTTTATGGTGTGTTTACACGACATGTTTATGGAAAGCACCAGATGGTCCGGATCGTTCCACGGAACTGGGTGTTTATGTTCCACACATTAATTGAATTTTTATGTCTTTAATTTATTTAAGATTGATTTAACTGGGAATAAATTATTTACGGTAGTTTTAAAAGTTAGAACCTTACGGAGGTGGTTTTATGTATATTCGAATTCGAATGCAATTTGAAAACCGTATAGGTTTATTGAATCCAGCTTTTAATCTTATTTCTACGAATGTTTAAATTGCCAATTCTCAGCAATGCTCTTTATTAGTACAAATTTCGTGATGCTAGAATTTATTACGGTTGTTTATTTAATATTATGAGAAATTAAAAAATAAAGATTTGTTCCAGAAATATATTAAGTCGAAACATTATTTAACAGAGAACAAGCAATGAATTATTATTTTTGCAATTTCTGTTTATTTTTTTCATTATCTTTCTCAGCGGGTTAAACATTCGTTAAAGATGTATTCCAGAAATATGTTAAGCCGAAACATTATTTAACAGTGAACAGGCAATGACTTTTTTGCATATTTTTAGTTTAATTTTTTCATTATCTCTTTCAACGGGGTAAACATTCATTTTTTAAAAAAAAAAATACAAAGATTCTAATATCTAATACTAAACGCAATTATTCTAATATAAAATTAATAAAAATAAGTTTTCATTATTGTTTTTGGGGTCAAACAAGCAAGCAGCACAAGTAAATGCTAATTACCGCTCATAGACTTGTACTAGGTGCAGGATTAGAGGAAACGGTATGGAGGCGGGAAGGGAGAGCGGAAATTTGAGCCCACGACTCTCTCACTGAGGCGCAATAGCAAATGTGGATTTGTTGCGAGAGTGTGGTACTAGCCCAGCCAGACTCTCCAATTTTATGGCTACAAGTAAAATACATCCAGTAGCGTGACCTGCCACTAAATAAAATAAAGTAACATAAAAATAACATTAAGTCTACCGCAATTACCTATGTTATACATAAAATTATGTAGTAAATTATTTGTTACTTTATTCATGATACTTTAAAACGCATTTATCATAATCTAAATAAGATTTACATATACTTAATGTTTTGATAGATTAAAACTTAATACTATTATTAGAATCTTTGATTTCATAGATATTTATTTATTTGTTTAATTTGTGGCAGTCGCCTGTTTGCCGTAGAAGTTCTCCCCAGTTCACTCTGTGTCTAACTTGTCATCTAGATTATTCTATAAACAGCTTCATTTCATCATTTTTTCCGTCTACATCTATCTACTACTAAATACTATACAAGATTTTCATCTAAATAAACAAATGTGTACATCATCATTCTCCTACTCTTATCCCAATTGCTTGGGGTCGATACAATACGTACTCTTCTTTCATAGCACATATTGTAAAAGTTATTGGCAATAGTTTTATGGCCGCCTGCCAGACGTCAACCCTCCTTGGGAATGTAATTGTTGACTAAACGGCATCAGATAGAGTTGGCCCAGGTCGTTATAAGGCTCTTAGTCGTCTTTTACGACATCCACGAGCAAAATAAGGGTTGGTAGTATTCGTAACCGCTATCACACAGCGTGTGTGTAAATAAACAAATTACATTATTTCAAAATAACCAACGTCATTATATGAAACGTCGCATTTCTCATTCGTAATTACACCTATAAATCTGCTACTGTAAGAAATAAAAAAATAAAAACAATCTTCACATTACACTTACCACGCAACACTCCAAACAATACTGATATCATATACATAACAAGACTCCATAAAGGGAATAACGCTTATGTAATAAAGCAATAAAGTGAATTACTCTACATCCTGTTTCCGAAGCGTTTCCCTGCCCGGGTCGGGAATATTTGTATGCATGGGTGATTGATCACTGCCACCATACAGAGAAACAACAGTATTTTTACTGACATGTCAATGTTACGTGACATACGATAAAGACAATCGACACGTACTTTATATATATATATATATATATATACATATGTAGCTATATATGTATAGCTTTCAAAGTTGTATTTTTTTAGAAATAATTGATGTGTGCAAAGATATACTTTAGTTATTATCTAGGATATTCTAGTTGCGGTGTACTATGTTACTATTTTTTCTTTTTAAAGGCTCTGAACTAAGAAACTAATCTTTGTTTTGAGTGGGACCTTACCGACATAATTACACCCAGAATCAGAACAACAATTAATTCATACAAAGTATTGTAGTATTTATGAATCGAGTACGCAACACCCGGCATGATAGATATCCTAATTACCACGCCATCAGTCCAATCATTATTCTTTAAAATATAAATCTATCCAGTAATTATTTAAAAATATAAAATTTAGTTTGTAAAATAAATAGCACCTAAAACATGGAGTAGTATTTATAAAAAAAATAACCTGTATAAGATATATTATTTCAAGATGTCCACCGCGAAATATATTCTACTTAATAATGAATACTAGAAGTGTCGAGTGAACAGTTATTTGAACTGACTACAGGTTTGCTCCTTAATTTCGTATAGTTTGATTAATAATTAAATAATACATATTTATTCAGCTTCCGTTGCTTGTGTAAGTCGTAAAAGACGACTAAACGCTTTATTTATATCAACCTGGAAAACCTCCATCTGATGTCGTCTGGTCAATAATTACACTACCAAGGAGGGTTATCCTCAGGCTCAAAGTTTTGCAATATGTACGATGAAAGAGGAGTAAATTCAACGACCCCTAATAATTGGGATAAGAATAGGATGATCATGATAGCTATTCGGCTAAGCCTTAACCATTCTTTATCTTGTGAACCTATTATAATGGTTTCTCTATCGAGCACAGCACAGGGATGGTGTCCGATGGTTTACTGTATGAGACACAAGGAGGTTTCAGGAGTGGAAGGGGATGCATGGATCAATTGTTCTCTCTGCGCTACATTGTGGAGAAGCATCTGGCTCTAGGTCAGAGAGTTTTCTGCAGTTTTGTGGATCTGGAGAGAGCATTTGACACGGTTGTACGAAAGGAACTTTGGGACATTTTACCGGAGTATGGTATTAACGGTAAACTGCTGCAGGCTGTGCAGTCCAGTTACATGGGCTGTAGAGCCTGTGTGAGGCTGGATGATGGAATGTCGCCTTGGTTTGACGTCAATATCGGCGTTAAGCAGGGGTGCGCTCTATCAGCCAGACTGTTTATCATATATCTGGATAAATGTCTCCAAAGGTTGAACGATATGAATGTGGGAGTCCAGATGGGCGACTCAGTGGTCACTGCTCTGCTCTATGCAGATGATGCAGTCCTGCTAGCACAGTCAGCGACTGACCTGCAAATCCTAGTCGACACAATAATTGTAAGAAAAGAGATGAAACCAGAACAGATGTAAGAGTAACAATAGGTAATGATGTACTAGAGCAAGTGGATGAATTTGTATATCTTGGATGTGGATTTAGCCGAGATGGAAGGTACACCACTGATATAGAGCGAAGAGTGAATGCGGGAAATAGATGAACGTTGGGGCAACTTCTCGGCAGCCACCACCTCAGCCAGAAGGCACGTGTAGCAATACATAACGCAGTGCTTGTCCGAACATTACTGTATGGAAGCGTAAGTTGGGAGAGAGTTGGGTATGCAGAAAAGAGTATGAAAGTAAAATTAATGCGGTCGAAATGCGATCTCTACGGAAAATCTGTGGAGTTAGGCTGATCGATCGCATTCGTAACGACGACGTAAGAGAGGGAGTAGGTATGAAAGAGAGTACCTATCGGTTTAAAGATGCGAAAGGCAATGCTCCGATGGTTCGGACATGTGGAAAGAATGCCGAACGAACGTCTGGTTAAGAAGATATACAATGCGAAAGTGGAAGGATCTAGGTACCGGGGGAGACCGAGACTAACCTACCTAGACCAGATCGGTCGTGTACTGAAGGAAGGTGGAGTCAAGAGTCTCCGAAACCGGCGAGCGTGTATGAAGAGAATTATGAATGTTGAGGAAGCGAGTGAAGTATGCAAGGATAGAGTTCTCTGGCACTCTGTTCTCTCTGCAAGGGCTATGGCGTGATGATATGTATGTATGTCTATCGAGCACAACCACAGTGAAACAGCACCAAGCTCATTAGTTTTTTTTTTTTACTTATATGCTACTCTGGCAATGTTGTTAATTGCACAGGTTTGTCAGTCTTCTCAAAATATTTTCGTTATATTGGGTTCATAGATCGTCAGCACCCTGATACTTATATTTCAGCATGATACGGATACTTCAGCGCAACTACTTTCCTCTGCTGTGCATTAGTCAGTCATTCAAAGTAATTGGCGTAATACACCACGCTGGACTATGCGAACGAGTTGATGGGACAGTAATTCTATCGACAGTTTTCCTTACAGTATCAGCTACTCTCTTCTCTTAAACGTCTGTAATGACATACGTAGGAAATAAAGCCGAATATTAATATTCTTACATACATACATACATATCATCACGCCATATCCCTTGCAGGGTAGGCAGAGAGAACAGAGTGCCAGAGAACTCTATCTCTGCATACTTCACTCGCTTCCTCAACATTCATAATTCTCTTCATACACGCTCGCCGGTTTCGGAGACTCTTGACTCCACCTTCCTTCAGTACCTGACCGATCTGGTCTAGGTAGGTTAGTCTCGGTCTCCCTCGGTACCTACATCCTTCCACTTTCGCATTGTATATCTTCTTAACCAGACGTTCGTTCGGCATTCTTTCCACATGTCTGAACCATTTTCCACATGTCCGAACCAATTAATATTCTTATTCCTTAACAAACGCAGTCCATAATAATATACCTATTTGTTATAAGATATAAATTTTAAATGAAATGAAATAATAATTTTAATGAAATAGAAACAGTGAATACCACATAATTTCATTCATTCGGTCGCGTACATTCAATAACGTGCATATGATAACAGCATAATTAATCAAAATGTGATGGATTGATTTTATCTATCTATCGAACTAGTTGTTTGTTGCTGTTGGATTATTAAATAGGTATAAATAGTATGCGGTAATAATATAAGACTTCGAACTGATGAATGGGTGGATAAAACAATGTCCTGATCCATTAAGTTATATATCATTTTATAACTTGCTTATTTTATAACTTTGGTTATAATAGACTAGCAAACCCAGCTTGTTAGTTTGTAGAAGTCGAAATATCGCAGCGCCAACCTGGTGGCGAGTTACACCAATGGAAATAGAAACCTTCTCCGTGAAAAAGTACATACACATATAAATTTGCATAATGTTCGGTCAAATAGTTTCTGAGTTTAGCGATGTCATATATACAAACATCCTGTTTTACATATGTTTATAGAGAAGAGAAGATGAGCCCATAAGCTACGTCATCGTAAGTAAATTCTTTTTTAATATCAGGAACATATACAGTCTGCTTTGTTTTTTTTTTTTAATGTTAAAACTGAATTGGTTTTTGTATTAAACCTTGTTTAGAATACCTGATAATAATTGGTAAACACTGCAGCGCATTCTAGTATCGCCGAAATGCAAGACTAAAAACAGTCTTGAACTAATCTCGGTCTTATCCTTGTCACCTGGCCTCGCACAAGTTTTAGTAAATCCGTAAAAAGTTTTTCGTTTAAATTATATTAGAAATAGTCGCGTAAACATAAGAAATCATTTTATTAATAAACAAATTAATATTTAACGACTTATTATACAGCGTATTATTTGCGTAATCACACCATAAAATAATTTCCACTAAGATCGGTTAAGTAATTCTTAATACAGACGGACATACAGACTTTACATAAGACGGGCAAATATCAAAACAAAATTGAAATCAGAAAGTCACATTAATGTTTTTTTGTTTCATTCATTCATGACGAATTAGAACACTTTGTATCATCACCACTTAATAACCCATAGAGGACGAAAAAACCGCTTAAGGTGGTGGGGTTGGTGGTGATCATCAAGAGAAAATGTAGCAGCACTCTCCTGGATAACTTATAACACCATCGTTCACCAAGAACGGTCCAAGACATCCGAGAGGCTCCGAGACAAAAAAAAGGGTGGTGTGCGATACCATAACCCATAACCCACCGTCATCGTCCTCATCGTCTTTGGACTGACCACCGGCACCAATACTTGATCTCGGTTACCAGCACGGTGATCGATCACGATCTGCCTAGGGTCGCAATTACTGTATGTGTAGACATCTAACAGTCTAGAGATATTGACGAGGTCATAAAAGTATACCTCATCATCATCATCATCATTTCAGCCTATTGCCATCCACTGCTGAACGTAGGCCTCCCTCATTTTACGCCACAGAGTGCGGTCCTGTGCCGCCTGTATCCAACGACGCCCAGCAACCTTCACTAGGTCGTCTGTCCACCTAGTGGGGGGGCGTTCCACACTGCGTCGTCCGGTACGTGGTCGCCACTCTAGAACCTTTCTTCCCCAGCGGTTGTCGGTTCTTCGAGCGATGTGGCCTGCCCATTGCCACTTCAGCGTGCTAATTCTTCGTGCTATGTCGGTTACACCCGTTCGTCTGCGGATTTCCGTATTTCGGATTCTATCTCGCAGAGAAATCCCGAGCATAGCCCGCTCCATAGCACGCTGAGCGACTTTGAGCCTGGTTATGAGGCCTACATTTAGGGACCACGTTTCCGTGCCGTAAGTCATCACTGGTAACACACACTGGTCATAGACCTGTGTTTTCAAACACTGAGGTATGTTGGATGAGCACCGTATACCTAAGTATCACAAAATTCTCATAAAATCATAAAAAACTTAACACGGAAACGGCACTTACAAATATGGCAATATTTTGATAGTTGTTCTAATTTGACAAAATTCAATTGCACTAGGTATATTATAAATTATTTTAAAACATATAACATTATCGATTACCTATACCTACAATAGAAAATTCATTAAATTTACATACAGTAATATACTAACAATGTATCGATAATGATTACGGTGCTCATCAATCAACTTGTCAAAGACAATTTTCGATTATAAACCTATCTCATAGAATGGTGTGTCAGAAACACAACGGTTATAGCGAGCGATAAAATTAAATGTTAATCTTAAAAAGATGACACTTTTATTAATGAGGAGCCTTATATTATAATAACATGTTTCATACATACATACATACATATCATCACGCCATATCCCTTGCAGGGTAGGCAGAGAGAACAGAGTGCCAGAGAACTCTATCCTTGCATACTTCACTCGCTTCTTCAACATTCATAATTCTCTTCATACACGCTCGCCGGTTTCGGAGACTCTTGACTCCACCTTCTTTCAGCACGTGACCAACCTGGTCTAGGTAGGTGAGTCTCGGTCTCCCCCGGTATCTACATCCTTCCACTTTCGCATTGTATATCTTCTTAACCAGACGTTCGTTATTATCATTATAAATGTTTCATTATTATCATTATCTTAATTAATAAATGTCCCACTGTTGGGCTCAAGCCTCCTCTATCATAGCACGGAAATTGACCTAATATATCACACTGATCAGATTTATAGGTATGTTATTTCGGGATTGCCATCACTTCCAGTGATGTCATCTGATACGTCCCTTAATTGTCTTTTACTATCTACCACACAGCAAAGAATTAATCTATTATATAATATAGAATAGATATAAATAATTGCTGTGTGGTAACGGCTAAGAATACTACCAACCCTTACCTTCCTAATGGATGTCGCAAAAGACGACTAAGAGCTCTAGGGGAATTGTGCTTAAGATGGCATACTCAGATAAGATGACACACAAGCAGTATTCCTTAAATAATTCGCGGTCTATATAAACCCGTGACGTTTTTGGGGAGCACCATGGATGTCGCTATTACCGAAGTTCAGTATGGCTTACAGTAAATACATATCGCAAAGTATGTAAGTGAACGTTTTCGTGGTTTTAAAGTGAAAAAATTTTGCTAACGCTTTTGTTTGGTGGTGAAAATACACGTAAGGTAAGAATCTTCTATTTGAAATAATTTTAATTGTAAACGGGAATTATTATACGACACAAATATTGAAAGAAACGTATTCTAATCTAAAAGGCTTTGTCATTATATTTAAATGAAATTTTATCTGTTATGATCTGTGTATGATATTTTATCTATTTGGTAAGATCACATACTAGATGTCGGTGAAGATGGCATACTATGCCATCTTACACCTTTTTAGAAGAATTAGTAGATTATAGTAATTATTTTGGTTTTTTTTTTTATTTCTATACATAATGCCTGGTAATTACAAGAGAACATCGACTCGAAAGAGTTGGTCACAAAAAGACATGAATAAGGCCATCGAATCTGTAAAAGAAAATAGAATACAGCTTGCATATACTGCAATGAAAGTCAATCCCTGCAAAAAAGAAACAATTTATCTGCGAAATGTGCGCGTAAAATTATTATATAATTTCAATATATATACCACAACAAAACTGTGCTTTTTGTTAGTTGTAAAAGACGACATACCAATAAAGTGTAAGATGACATAGTGTGTCAACTTATACTATTATTATGTAATCTTACACACGTGGACTTAAGTGCGATTAATGTTTATTTTCTAATTTTCCATTACGTTGATTGTTCCAAAGCTCTAATATTGTTTTTGATTAAGAAATATTTATAAATATACGTAAGTTGCTGATTTGATGTGGCTTTATTTATTTTGAATATTTATCTTAAAACAAAAAGTATGTCATCTTAAGCACAATTCCCCTATATCGATCTAGGCTAACTCCACCTAATGCCATTAGGTCTACAATTACATTCCCAAGCAAGGTTGACATAAGGCAGGCGGCCGGTCATAAAACTATTGCCAATAACTTTTTTGCTAAATGTACAATGGAAGCAGAGTATATATTGTGTCGACCATAAGTAATTAGGATAAGAGCAGGAGAATAATGATGAATATAATAGAATATTCTAATAATTGCAGGATTATGACTTTTTTCAATCAATATAAATTAATCAACTGGAATGTTAAAATTTTATTGAGTGGTTATCTTGAGTTAAATGGGGGCGAACCCTCTAGTGCCGCCTGACCTCCCCGATCTATATTTGTTGACACCGGGCCGATACACTCCCACAAAGCATCACCCTTCACAATATGTCTATACACAGCGACAGCCAAGAATATAAAAATCGACATTTTACAAATTCGTTTTATGATTTTCTATTTTAATCGCTTTAATTGCATACCATAAATAGCACAAATAAAATAATGCATGCTTGTACTAATGATACATGACTAATTATAAAGTAAAGAAATATATTTATTTACTTTTCATTTTGATCTCTTTTCTCTTCGTCTATTATGTTTTGTTGGTCGATACCAATAACTCGTAAATAAATTTGTAGTTATGATTTTATTTACGTTGAAAGATTCCGTTACATAAATGTTGTTGGAATTGAGTGTTATAAAAATGAAATTATTTTTATTTGTCACGTAACTACTATCGCGAGTTCTTGGTTCCTTGAATCTTCAGTTCACTTCAGAATATTTTCTTTTTTCAAATTTGATTGAAGTGTCAATTTTAATTTGATATACCTATGATTTGATATATAGTGTGATTATATATTGATATTCATTGGTTCCACTAAGTCGAACTACGAGCTATAAATAAAAAATTGTAAACAACATGATAGCAATATAGGTATACACAGATATATATTATTTTTAAAACATGATTGGAGAATAAAATCAATGTACAGAAGCGTATTTATGGTTTTTCTTTATCGAACAACTTAAATTTGATCGTTAAAATTTTAATATTATATTTTCATTTTATCTCTATTTCTCTATGGAACAAAGCGGGCAAGTATCAATAAGCATACCATGCAGGTAAAATATCGTTAACTGGGTGACCTTTCATTATAATAACATCATGGCTATGTGTATATATATTACATTCTATTAGTATTTTAATAAAATCAATTAATTTATACTGTTTATTCTCTAGCTTCTATGTAACTTTTTTTTTTTTTGTTTTTTTTTTGTTTGTTTTGTGTGTCTTAGTTGTTAGCCTCAGATGGCTATGACAACTTTACCCGGACTGTGGGTGAGCGCTGAGGGCTCTCAACCCGTAGGTTCTATGTGACCATTTGTATTTATGTTTAATCACGTTTTTTTTCTAGAGGGGGGAAAATATGTAAGATGTATGTACGTACGATGTACATGTTTCAACATGTAACTTTTATTTCGAAGTAATAAGGTCAAGAATATTGCTATTAACCGGGCATAGCATTTCAAATGAGAGCTGAATGTTATTAGTGAGAATCACCTCAAGACATTTTACGAAAATATAGGAAATCTGTCGAATAAACTTTTTTTTTCGAATAAGATGACGACCTCATGATAGACAAGATGTATGTTTATGACACTGTAATAACGAGGCAGTCTATTATTTGGTAATTTGTCAGTCAACATTGAACTTGTCTATATAACGAAGTACACTCAACTAACAAATTCCTATATTAGTTGAGGGTTGATTTGTGATTACAATGTTATCAAATTGCGTGAAAATAAACATTTGTATAAACTAGACCTCAGACGACGGAGTACTCAAATAACAACAGCAATATTCCCTTAAGAATCACGACGGGACGTCAAATTAGGTGGGCCATTAAACATACGCGTGTTGGCGATGTTGATACATAACTGTAATAAAACAAAAAGCATTTTATATTGTAACCGTGTACAATGGCTGGCCCACTTAAGTACGGTCCGGCGCTTTCATTCCGGAACGAATTTTCCGGACCTGTCGTAATAAGCATCCGCGAGCAAACAAAGACATTTTCCGTTCTGAGCAGCCGGAAACATTAAGGCCAAATTATGTATTTTAAGTCAACGCATTTTTTAAAAACACTTCGTGAATTTTTGAGGACAATTCGCTCCTTATTCATGTAGCTTTAAAGAGAAAATGTTCGTCGCAATTTTTTTGAGCAAATGTTCAAGTATCATTGTTTCTTTATTTTTTAATTTAGCAATTTATTTTAATGGCACAGAAGCTATTCTATTAGAAGCACCTTTATAAATAATATGGCGATACAAATAATATTATCCATAAATATCTATAATAGAATAAAAAGAAAAATATCTTATAGGGTAGATATAAATTTCTGTAATAAGAATGACATATTGGATGTAAGACACCTTAGTCTTCCCGTGACCACGATCACTGTAAAGTGTTCGAAACGTTGGGAAATTAAAAATCAAATACAAACACGATAGAATCCGTAAAAGTAGTTTTATTTTATTTCAAATGTGTAATACTCGCGTAAACATTAGAAATCATTATCCACAATACTAATAACCAACTATATGATTTCTAAGCTTATAATAGCATAGGAAGGCTACAGAATAATTAATATCTGTTAGTAAATTAGGTAATAGGTCAATTAGGCAATACTTAGGTACGAATATCACATATTCAACCATACCAATACCAATAAAATTTATTTTCCTCCGTATACGAAATGGATGGATGGGTTCATCGAACTTTAAACAAATTATTTCTTTTATATTAACCAAATATAAATAATTTAAATCCAAATTAGTGATTGACGTAAATATAGAAAAATTTTCAAAATGTGTGTAACACTGGAGCATAATTTTGACGACGGGACTTTTATTGCCAAATGTTTAAAGGGAATCCACACAATGGGAGCTACTGTTTCAAGGAGATAAAAATAAAGTAAAAGCTTTATTATTATCTTCAAAAAGATTATGTGATGTAACATAAATATCGTTAAGGGTAAGAAGGTTAACGCCGGTGGTGAAGTCAGTGGCAGCATTAATGGTACGTGTAAAGTGGAAACATTAGTCCTTGTGTCAGGGCACCTCGTTACCGGCCACCTCTCTAGGGACTCCGGACTGTCCCCTATTTGTCAGCCGACCGCTTCACGGTGAATTTTTTATGGTCGTAACTTATGTCTTGTGGGAGTTTCGGGATGTTTGCGGTATCCGTAAAGGCAACGTCGAGCATCGTTTGTAATCTAACTACATATATTGCTTTATCTTTTTTATATTATAATGATTAAAGTATTTATAGATTAGATAAATACGTTACCTTTGTAAACGAATAAAACAACTTCTAAAGTATATGACGTAAAAGAATCAATGTTGATTACTTCCTAATTTAATTTCTTTATCTTTAAGCAATGGCTTGGTAAAATTATTTATTGAACATTTTCTATTTCTATTTTGCGGCTAATTGTGGCTTTGCCCCATAGGGGCACTTACATATTGTCAATTTTACATTATTGTTTTTTAAATTAAATTTAATTAATCTACCACCGGATCGGAAAGCAGCCACATACTGAGAAGAGCCGACAAGAAACTCAGTGGGCTCGTCATTTCTTTTTAATTATATATTTTCACGTAAGAGATTCATACACTCTCTCTCATACTCATCATTCATACGCTCTCTTACGTCGTAACGACGACGTAAGAGAGCGTGTAGGTATGAAAGAGAGTATTGGTGTAAAGATGCGAAAGGGAATGCTCCGATGGTTCGGACATGTGGAAAGAATGCCGAACGAACGCCTGGTTAAGAAGATACACAATGCGAAAGTGGAAGGATGTAGGTACCGAGGGAGACCGAGACTAACCTACCTAGACCAGATCGGTCATGTACTGAAGGAAGTTGGAGTCAAGAGTCTCCGAAACCGGCGAGCGTGTATGAAGAGAATTATGAATGTTGAGGAAGCGAGTGAAGTGTGCAGAGATAGAGTTCTCTGGCACTCTGTTCTCTCTGCCTACCCTGCAAGGGATATGGCGTGATGATATGTATGTATGTAGATTCATACATATTTAATTTATGTTAGCACCAGTGACATGCCCTTCGAGTAAAGATTCATTTTTTTAAATTTTGTATATAATACAAAATTAAACTAAGAATATTTATAAAACAAAAAAGAAACAAAAATGGCTGGACCAGATCCCACAAGCGGCACCCGATCACGAGTTAACTATTAGAGCAGCCATCACGCCCCTCAACCACATTGGAGTGAAGGAAGAGACCCGCTCCACGTAGCTACCGCAAGCAGAGACCTTTTCAGTGAGCATGACCACACCATAATCTATAAATTTGAAACAGATAGCTTGTTTAAATTACTGAAATTTAGCATTTAATATGCTTAATTATTTTTAAAATTTTCATTTCGTAATCGGATTTTACAGATAGCTTGGATAAATAAATACATAACTCGTTAGGCAAAACACGCTACACTGTACAATTAAGACAATACAAATAATACAAGAGTATCAATCGACAGTGAGAATCAGCGTCAGAACGCTGTAAGAGATAAACATTAAAAGGGCAATTGCTGAGAGAGGAGCTGCTCATAAACATTCCGTATTATCATTTAGATAATCCGAAATGCTGTAATATCCTTTTCTGCACAGTCAATGATTTTTAATATGAGATGTAATCTCATATTTACAACTATATAATAATAATTTCCACACCTTTAATTCTACACGGCAAGTATTTTACGAATAAAAGTGTAATCAAATGGTTGTCAGAAAAATTAACCTGAAACAAAATTCTTTAACAATCCGATTATACCATATAGGAGACAAATTGAGATGGAGGTGGACTCAACTATAGAAATATCGTTTATGAACGAACAGAACTCGAAAAGAAAATAATGTTTCAAGTTTATTTAACTATTATATCCATATATTTAATTTAATCATTTAAGTCCACAAGGATAAATCTTGTGGACTTACGGTCTTGAAAAACCGAAAAAGACATTTTAATTAGAACAAAGCAGCATAGCTACAAAGTAATTAAATATCTAATTTAAATTTTTAACGTGATGTTAAATGACCAAGGGTTGTTGAAATATTTTTTGCATTCAATAAAGATTTTAATTACAATACAAAATAACAAATTGAAAACATTTTTTAATTATATTAAATGTTTATTCTGTTATTATATGAGAAAGGACTACTCTTTAATAACTAACTTCATTCAAAATACAATAATAAATAACCTTTTATACTAGGAAAATGTACAGCTGGCATTGGACGTTAGTGCCTGGACACACGCACGCCGTTAAGTACAATCCTACAAACGATTGCTCTATAAAGCAAATATACACTGTCGATAGTAAAGGTCCACGAGTCATAGGGCTGAAATAAATGCCATTTTTAATATTAAGCGCACGCTGAATAATTAGATAACTTAATTATCAGATATCATTATCCCATTTCAAAATTACTAGAACCGTAGGAGTATTTTTAACCGTTAGCAATGGGGTTCATTGCTTATATAATTGTAATCTAACAAATGGTAGGTTTATGTGTTAAAACTTTACTTTAAGAAGTAGTGGAAAATTATGTGGGATATTTATTTATTTTTCGTCATAAGAGAACGTTCTTCTATGACAATAAATACTATAAATGGTCTTAAAATTTATTCAATAGATAGTTCAATAGAGGTTTGTGATATTTTGGTCTGACAAATTAAACAATGAATTTTATTTTTTAATATATTTACCTACTATGTAGTATCTTATAGGGTAGATATAAATTTTTGTAATAACAATAATATATTGGACGTAAGACACCTTAGTTCTCCTGTGACCGCGATCACTGTAAAGTGTTCGAAACGTAGCGAAATTTAAAAATAAAATACCAACGCGATAGAATCTGTAAAAGTAGTTTTAATATGTGCACGTAAAATATATCTAACATGTTAGAAAGCCATTGAAAATTGTAGCAAATTTATCAATATGAATTCGTATTTCACTATGAATATACCGTATGAAGTTTAGCAAAGAAATATATTATATGTTCTATGATATTACTAACATCTAATAAACACAATACAACAAAGCTACATCATAAATACTAAGTTTTGTATGCTATCATAAAATACAGTTTACGAGACGTTAAGTACCTAGTACTAGTAACATGTTGACAGCACACTTTTATCTCACATCTAGATTGAAAATAATTGAAAATTGATTTCGTATATTTTAAATAAGACAGTCGTGATCGATCATAGTTTTTGTCTCTTTATTCACATACTCTTACACCAATTTGTATGTGGTCAACGCAGTACACTGTATTCTTCCTCTAATTTGCTCTAAAATAGGTGTATAACTTTTAAAACTAACTAACTCTCATTATAAGAGCAGGATGATGATGATCATCATCCTGCTCTTATACCTAATTATTTGGGATCAATGCAATATGTCCTCTCTTTAATACAACCCTATCAAAGGACATCTCAGTGGTCACTCTTTGTCTATCCATTGCATGTTTCACACAGTCTTCTCTTACCCATAAAGCCTTCAACAACTAATTTTCTCCATCAAGAATTTAATAGTTAACATCACGGTTCTAGTTAAAATTGACAAAGCTCTGTGTATAGCTCTAAATCATCTTTAACGGCATCCACGAACTATTTTCGGTTTATAAAATTCGTGACCGCTATCGCATAGCGTTACATCGATCATAACTTTTACTTATTCTTGATATATGGTAACCAATTTTAAGAACCATTTCTGCGTATACAAACATTTACAGAAATTCGTTGGATTATTTCGCGAAACATTGAATAAATGACATCATATTTTCTGTACGCTGACAGCCCTATTTATTAGAGCGCATGTCGGCAGCATGTGCCGCCACCGGGCCGATTCTGAACCAAAACAATTAGATCGCTACCAGCCGGCGGCCAACACATTCCTGATATGAAACTTTTGGTATACGCTACAACCATTCAACTGAAATAAATATATCATCGACTCTTTGTTATTTACTATACGTAAAAACATAAAAAGATACGAACGTATATCGTTGTTAAACTTACACAATAGTTAAATAAGGAACTTCGTTCCAAAAAAAATCGATTATAGTTCAATCACGACAGATGAAATAGGTTTATACGAAATTGAAGCGTAACCGATTGGTTAGGCTTTTGAGTCACACAAGCGTTGTTATTAAACAGCCCAAATGGCAGGTCAGTTATAAATGTCGCAGCAGGGAAGTCAAATTAATTAAAGACACGCAAAAATAACACACTACAAAATCTATCATAGTATATCTGAGTATAACTAAGCAATGATCATATTTAATAGTCACGCTATTGACAGTTCTCTGTCTACAGCCGCGGGCCGGTCTGTCCGAGGCAGTACCACACTCTCACAGAAGATCGACGTATGAGTAATGGCAATGTGCTATTGCGCTTCGTTCAGTGAGCGAGAGAGCCGGAAGCCTTCCAGCCAAGTTATACTCTTAGTATTGCAAAGGTCCATGGGCGGCAGTGACACTTACCGTCAGGTGTGCTGCTTTGCGGGGATAGAATGTCAATAGACGATCTCTCCGGCATCTCGTAAAAGCGCGGCAGGGACTGCTATTGGTTTTAGTGGGTATTCCGGCCGCCCCCTCCCCCGTCTGTCACCGGCGAGTCCCACATACTCCCCCGTCTGTCACCCGCGGAGAATAGTGAGCAAAAGCATTTCCACAGCGTTAACTAGAAAAAAAGGTGTGCTGCTAACTCGTTTGCCACCACTAGCAATAAAAAAAATTAATGTGACACAGTGCTGTGTTGACTATAGGTATTGTCCATGAGAAATCTAATTATACGGTGTAATTTGAAACATAAATTTATGTCACAGTAAACATCAATTACTCATGGAACTAAAATAGATTGCAAACGAACGTGATTGCGAGTTTTAAGAGTTCATGGTTAATAGGGCTACTGAGACAATACAATAACTTTAATAACAAATTAACAACACACACGTATATTAATTCCCAAGGAGGGTGGATGTCAGGCAGGTGGTCGGTCGTAAAACTGTTGCAAAAAATTTTTGCAATATGTATTATGAAAGAAGAATATAATATATATTGAGTCGCCCTAAGTAATTTTATTAGTTGCCATTGAAAATTTGTGTAAAATAAAAAATTAACATGCAATAATAATATGTATTTTAAATCTGCTAATCGACTGTGATCACGATAAGACCGGCAATAACAATCAAATGGTGGCAAAATTATAACAATGAACTGCGATCGCCAATTGGCAATCGCCATTTGGCATGTTGGCGTCCACGGACGCCAACATGCCTATGGATGGATGAAAGGATATAAAAAATAAAGATAAACTTCTTCTAAAGTAAACTATAAATTAAAATTTAATAGTAGATACTATAAATTAAACTATAAATTAAACTTCATGCTGAAAAAATATTAACCTGTTCTGTGATTTCTGAACAAAAATAACTTTTTTTTTATCAATATTTACTACAGTTCAATTTTTACTGTTTTGGGGAGGGCTATGTTCTGGACACGCCGCGCTTGTGCCGTCTGGGGCGCCTGAAATCCTGAATTGTGGGGTGCGACACCATAACCCACGTTATCTCTCTCATCGTCATGGAGTTGACCTCTGAGAACCATTCTTTGAACTCCGTGGCCTTCTTATTCGAAACAATATCTAACATATTAAGATACAATTTAATATTTTTTATTAGATCACCCTCATATTTATAAACTTTGAATAAAATCGTCGCTACATTTCAAGTTTCTCAACAGGTACTCAGAGATTCAGAAACTTCAGACAACACTGAAAATAATAGAGGCCTCGAAACAAAAGCTTTTGCCCAACAACTACCCAGACCACTTACTAGTTCATAATCCTATTATCATGTCTTGTATAAGACCACATTAAGTCTAACAAATAATTTTAGAAATAAATATTAAAAATAAGATAGATAATAAGATAGATAGATATCAAGTAAATCTATATATAATATCAATAGCCACCTAGACATGATCTAGACGAAAGATACTAAAATAAGCCGAAAAGATACGGCTGGTTTTAGAGTTAATTTAAAACTGTTAATTTGTTAATTCGTTACGCAAAATCTAATTAACAGATTTTAAACTCGGTCTAGTTTTAATTCAATCCTTTCTTTTTGGACAGGCTAGGGACGCACCTCGTCCGTTCCCTCCGGGGTGACGAAAGGCCGCCGGTGTGCGGCTCCATAACCCACCGTGTTCCCTCTTCATCGTCGTTGAGCCGACTACTGATATCGATGCCATGACATTCGTGACAGGCCCGGATAAATTAAATCAACCCCAAGAGTAATGTATAAAAAATATCAATATTGTATGATAGATTTTTATACACATACGTTAAATAAAACTAGTGTTTAATAAAAATAAGGTACAACTTTATCTCATTATTGTATGAATTTTAACAAAAAATAATTGTATTTGTTTATTTAGAATGTAATAAAGCTTAGTTTATAAATTAGCAATAAATAACCGTCCACTCGAATTAAGATGCGAATGGCCTTATTACCGTCCAAAACTCTTGACAGCCCTCCCCTTATAATGTCTCAGGAATTCGCATATTTCAATGTCCTAAAAATTAAGTTAAATATAAGTCCAAATAATCAGACGAATGAGTCTCAGTATTTTAAGACATTACCAAGTTTCATGACGGCAGAAGTTTGTGATAAACTTGTACAGGGCAATGCAAACTGGAACTTCTTCCTCATTATCGTGTTTAACTAACCAAAATATAATAATTTTAAAACCGTGTTTAAGAATAAATATGATGGTTACAATAAATTGGATAGCTTTTTTCTTTATACGCACTACTAGATATATAATAACAATTGTAGGTGTTTTTAGAGAGAATTTCTTTTTCATCATCATCATCATCACAACCCATATATGTCCCACTGTTGGACTCGAGCTTCTTCTGTAATGGGAGGGCAATTAACCTACTATACCACGCTGGTCAAACGTGTTGGTATAGGGTTTTGTTTCGAGTTTTCCTTCTCTTGCATAGAGGATCACACACCCACGTTAAGATAGAGGGTGGTGAATTGTATTCTTACTCCGTCACCACACGGATAATTTTATTTTATTTTATTTCTTTTCACTATTTTTGTATTTAACTGTAATGGACAAAAGTATAACACTAATAATAAACCGTTTTGTCCAGAATTCGCGTGCGGGCAACTAGCGACTAACGAACTATGTAAAACTTAAATATATATTTTTGGTATACTGCATATTATTATTTTCAAAATTTTGTATAACTGTAATAAAAATAATTGAAGTCGTTATATTCAAAGGCCGCTGGGTTGCGAAAGTTACTATATCGATTAGGGTCACATAATAACAATGTTGGAGAAAGGTGGGCCTTTCAAATATGTAAACAGTGGGCTCAGTCCTATCGCACACGGCTTTGTTTACCCATGCAGATACACAATAACCATTAAGACATGAAACCCTTCAACGCAAAAATTGAACGAAACTCTTCTGAACATCTTAATATATAAAAATTACGAGTCACGTTGTTTGTCCGCGATGGACTCCTAAAGTATGTAAATGATTTTGATCAAATTTGCACAGCATGTGTACTTTGATCCAACTTAAAAGATAGGATAGCTTTCTTCTCAATTTATAGTAATATTATTTTAATGCAAATTATTTGTTTATTATTTGACATTCACAATTATCTGTTATCTCCAAACGATTCTAACAGATGGCGGTATCTGTTAACTGGATTGAGTAAGTATTTAATAGATGGCGCTATGTTAAACGTACAAACGTTTCATATAAGCTACAATATATTAGCATAACCACAACGGGTTACTGAGGCTACTTTAGCCACAGCAACGCGTGGCCAAGTTTGCTAGTAATCCTATATATCTTTATACAAAACTAATACGGCTATAAGGGCTCCAACGATTTCCATGCAATTTAGTATGCAGGAGGTTTCAGCGGTGACAAGATCAATTATAACTAGGTTTTATTAAGATAAAACCGCGTTGCAGACAGCGAAAAAAATATAATTAGAATATGTAAGTAAATTTAGCCACTGTCACAAGAATAAAAATAGCTCAGTTGGGAAATCGAGCAGTCCCTTAATCCAGACAGTTCCAATTCCATTCTTAGCTGTTTAACTTTTTTATTTCATTTCGATTCTTAGTTCTCCCTTTTTTATTAATTTTCCCTTTTTAAAGAAGATTAATTCTTTATCATATAGATATTATTCTTATCATATATTTTTATTTATGTTTTCATTTAAATAGTTCATATCCTTATTACATCGATAGGATATAAATATACGTAATTATGAAAATGTATTTTTTATCTAAATATACTCAGAAACTTCGTAACATCCCTTTAACATCTAATAAACACAATTTACCAAAAAAAAATGTGCTAAACTTAGTCATCCAGATCTTTATCATCAGTTAACTGGTGTAAATTTATAAACTGGGCTTCGTCTATTTGAAATCACATTCATCAGTCATCACAAGAGATGAAATGAAGTCGAAGAAGAAATAAATTTTAAATCATAAATTAATTATACACTAATATACACAAACTGTAGTAACTAAACGTCACTCGCAAGAATCACAGAGAACAGTCAAATTGTAGAACGTAGATAGACCCTGTCCTGTATGTTAAAAATTAATAAACTTTTTGTATCTTATTTCTTTTTGTTTGGAAATTTTAACTTTAATTACTTGTATTCATTCTTCTTCTTCCGTTCAAAACAGAAGCAGTGATGATTCCATTACCTAAGGGATACATTCAGATCAGATAAAACATCAGTAGATTTTTAGTTCTAAAATATCTGGCAACTTGTTGAAAACTTCTGGAACCTCGCCATCTCCCTGCATCAATCATGGTTTGTTGGGGATTTTCTATCCAAGAATCACTAGGTTACATTTGACCCATTTTTTTACCTTTACTCAAATTTTGTGAAGATATCGATTTAAGGCGTGTAGTGTGGGATCTCTGAGACAAAAAATATTAGAGCCGCACAGAAATGGTATACTTTTGTATGACTATATTAAAGTTGCTACATTACTATCAACAAAAAAGAATCTGTCTTTAAAAACACTATTTTGCTAATGATCTACAATTTGTATTGTCATATAAATTTCAAAGTTATCTATTGTATATATTACCTCATTATTATACCTATCGTATTCTCTTTTAATATCAACTAGATAATTATTAACATCGTAATCACCGTCTCTATATTTATTCGAGCAACACATTACTAAATGCCAGCCAGTAATAATACAAGGATAAAAAACTACTAAAAAGTGACGATAAAAAATGACTAAAAAAAAACTTCACTAGATGATAAAGACACACAGAGATCTTTATACTAACATATATCTTGTCTTGAAAGAACTAATAAAATTGACTATAGCTGTTGACGTGATGATATCCCACATCCCTATGTAATGAATTCCACAGCTCCCACATCCCTCACATAAGTTGTGATTCACCATTAAATTATGGCCATGTATGGCAGATTTATTTTCAATGAAGTTTCTATTTTCTATACAATGTGTCATTCATATAACATTAAAATGTAAGAGGATTTTAATGTTACTATAAAAGTAAAATTGCCTATATTCATGCCTCACATTATATTTCACTTTACATCTACCCACACGTTCGATGCAAAATACAAGACGGAAATGTCTATGTGAAATTTTATTCGTTAGATACACTAAAAATAACTAATCATACAAAACGAATGATTATTGATTTTAATTATTAATTTCTTTTTACTAATAGTTAATTATCAACTTAAAATTTTAATTAAACAAACTGCCCGAGGGTCTTTAATATATTTTACATTTAATCTATCGCATCCGGAATCCACTTTTTACATGTTTTAAGATGCTCAGCTCATACCAATTATTATCCGAACATCAAGTAATTACGTTGAAACATTTTGATAATTTAAATTTATTAACTGCTAAACTTGTTTCTAGAATAGCCGAGAGACATGAAACAAGACATAAAAACGAGACAGTTGACATGACAAATGGTCGGAATCGCATGGCAATAGTCCCAATAGAATAAGCGGTCCCTGTCGCACTAGTTGAGATACGAAATTGCACAGATCCTTATAGTTTGCAATTTATTCGAAACACGGTAAGCTTGTAGATTTATATCGTTGTGGATTGCTGGCGCGCCTCACGCGATCTCTATACACCGAAAGCAATTTCGACGACGCGTCGGCCACATCAGTTTCGACTCGCAACCGAAAGAATATTAACATTGATATGCTTCAATAGCTATGTTATTGTATATCTACACAACGATGCATTACTTAAACAGTATATCCACATTGTATTTCGTTTTTATCAAACTAAAAATTACCAGAAGAAACTTGAAAACTATTACATACACATAAAAATCAAAGTCGGTTGAACGTGTCATAATAAATTCTTTCGCTAGCTTTAACTGTCACTACTCAGAATAGAGGGACTATTCATTAAGTCTATTTTAGTGGTTGAAGACCCAAGTTACTCTTCGCCGAACTTCTATACATTACTTTAAATTTAACCCTCAACTTCGAGGTCATTCATTGTATCAACAAAGGCGCTTACAATTCCAAAGTTTCATGCCAGGCTGCTGTAATAGCGCAGTAGATGCTCAGTTTGAGTTTTTGTAAATGGTTGACGAGTCGATAAAATAAAACTATATTAAAAACAACGAACGTGGCAATGCGCGATGACACGCGTTTTTATGATCGCTTTAAATCAATTTGAACCTTCAATCTTGACATTCAAAATTCGTAAGTAACCCCAAAAATGTCCTTCTCATCGTTACGAGCTCCCGCTCTTTCAGTATAATTTAAGCCCTAAGTAAAAATAAATATTAAAACTCGCATTTCGTTGAGATGACGGGACACTAATTCATAATACCAATTTGATCACCATTAGGGCGTAATTACGTACAAATAACATTAGTTACATATCATCAAATCGTTACTACATAATAAATTTATTTCATTGTAGCTAAAAAGATCACTATATAACTTAATTAATATCATTTATACAATAATAATCACAGTACTAATATAATGGGACTTAATATAAACGAAAATTAAGTCTTGTCGAAGACTATTCTGTAAACACGCCAATGGATTTCATCGGATCGTCGGAATAGTAAATTAATTAATACGTTTGTCGATTGACCAGAGCGGCACAATTTCCTCGGAATCGTTTCCCCTATAAGTTCCAATGAATAGGTATATCCTCTATCGCATCATTGCACAAAGGAATATATAGTGCTTGTAAAACGTTTATGAATGTCTTTATGAGTAAAATCTTTTTAGAGCGTAAAAGCTAATTGTACAATGTGTGTTACCCGAATAACAATAAAATATTAGGTACATTTTAAATGTTATATTGACAATAACATACATACATACACATACATATCATCACGCCATATCCCTTGCAGGGTAGGCAGAGAGAACAGAGTGCCAGAGAACTCTATCTCTGCATACTTCACTCGCTTCCTCAACATTCATAATTCTCTTCATACACGCTCGCCGGTTTCGGAGACTCTTGACTCCACCTTCCTTCAGTACCTGACCGATCTGGTCCAGGTAGGTTAGTCTCGGTCTCCCTCGGTACCTACATCCTTCCACTTTCGCATTGTATATCTTCTTAACCAGACGTTCGTTCGGCATTCTTTCCACATGTCCGAACCATCGGAGCATTCCCTTTCGCATCTTTACACCAATACTCTCTTTCATACCTACTCGCTCTCTTACGTCGGCGTTACGAATACGGTCGGTCAGCCTAACTCCACAGATTTTCCGAAGAGATCGCATTTCGACCGCATTAATTTTACTTTCATACTCTTTTCTGCATACCCAACTCTCGCTTCCATACAGTAATGTTGGGACAAGCACTGCGTTATGTATTGCTACACGTGCCTTCTGGCTGAGGTGGTGGCTGCCGAGAAGTTGCCCCAACGCTCCGTTCACTCTATTTCCCGCATTCACTCTTCGCTCTATATCAGTGGTGTACCGTCCATCTTGGCTAAATCCACATCCAAGATATACAAATTCATCCACTTGCTCTAGTACATCGTTACCTATTGTTACTCTTACATCTGTTCTGGCTTCATCTCTTTCAAAGACCATTATTTTGGTTTTGCTCACATTCACGCGTACAATAACCAAAGAGGATTAATTAGCATATTATGCTGGAGAATGTATAATCCATTTAAAACTATATATCAGCACATTCTGGTCAATAATTTGGCAGCATTGTGGCGGAGATTCGTACCCAAAAATCTTATCTTAGGTAGACCCTTAAAAATAAATTGTTTCCCCAACGTTACTATTTACTTTATACAATATTCTTAAGACGCAAAATTGCCTTAACGATTCATAATAATAACATTTACCAATCTTTGTAGCCATTTATCAAAGTAAACTTTTAAAAAACGCGTATTGTATACATACCATTTAAAAATTTATGGTTTATTTACCAGTAAAAATTATTTAAGGAATAGAGACGAGTTTGAAACCGTACCAACATGTAAACGCATTAAACGCAAAAATTAACATCTAATTTTGTCCGTGTATTTTTGTCTTGATGCTATTCAATTTTTAGCCCGTGTACATCCTACTAATGGGCATATATGTATACTCGTATTGTAATATCATCATCATTAATCAACTCTTATCCCAATTACTTGGGTCGATACAATATGTACTCTTCTCTCATAGTACATATTGTAGAAGTTATTGGCAATAACTTTATGACCGGCCGCCTGCCAAACGTCGTTTGTTGACCAAACGACATCAGATGGATTTGCCCCAGGTCGTTATGAGGCTCTTAGTCGTCTTTTACGACATCCACGAGCAAAGTAAGGGTTGGTAGTATTCGAAGCCGCTACCACACAGCTATTATGTAGTTTTAATATGAGATGTAATCAAAATATGTACTAGAGCAAGTGGATGAATTTGTATATCTTGGATGTGGATTTAACCGAGATGGAAGGTACACCACTGATATAGACCGAAGAGTGAATGCGGGAAATAGAGTGAACGGAGCGTTGGGGCAACTTCTCGGCAGCCACCGCCTCAGCCAGAAGGCACGTGTAGCAATACATAACGCAGTGCTTGTCCCAACATTACTGTATGGAAGCGAGAGTTGGGTATGCAGAAAAGAGTATGAAAGTAAAATTAATGCGGTCGAAATGCGATCTCTGCGGAAAATCTGTGGAGTTAGGCTGACCGACTGCATTCGTAACGACGACGTAAGAGAGCGAGTAGGTATGAAAGAGAGTATTGGTGTAAAGATGCGAAAGGGAATGCTCCGATGGTTCGGACATGTGGAAAGAATGCCGTACGAACGTCTGGTTAAGAAGATATACAATGCGAAAGTGGAAGGATGTAGGTACCGAGGGAGACCTAGACTAACCTACTACGAATTATGAATGTTGAGGAAGCGAGTGAAGTATGCAAACATAGAGTTCTCTGGCACTCTGTTCTCTCTGCCTACCCTGCAAAGGATATGGCGTGATGATATGTATATATGTAATCTTATATTTACAACTTTAGAATAACAACCACACCTTAATTCTACTATATTGTAATATCAAAACAATAAAATACGTAAGACAGACTTTTACAGTACTTTTAAAATTACCGAAGCTCCATGCGTGTCCTATATATTTTTCTAAATGATTATGTGATGTTAATTTTCCCATGGTATATGTTCTACATATAAATTATCACATGACGCTTTGGTGTATTCCATCTGGCGCCCGAGCTTCGTACCGTCGCATGAAGAGGGTGTGACAATCGTAAAATTAATTTACCATCTAATCTACTAACACGATCTTATCATGGCTCACCTAAATCTAAAGTGTGTGTTGTTTGCCCGCATAGTCCGTATTTGATAGATTGTTAGATCAAGAATTATTTATGAGTCTTATATTATGTGCTTGGTAGTTGTTATTTTGATATAATAAGCGTGACCTCTTTACCCCTTTACCTTAGAAAGACGTCAGTTGAAAATTTAATTAATTGTTTTCATAGAATCTTGTCCGTGTGGTGACAAAGTAAGAATACAATTCACCATCCCCTATCTTACCCGTGGGTGATCGTACGAGACGACTAAGGGATATAAAACGCATATAACATCTATGTGAGAGAAGGAAAACTCGAAACAAAACCCTATAGCAACACGTCTGACTAGCACGGCATAGTAGTTCAATTACCCTACCATTATGGAGGAGGCTCGAGCCCAACATTGGGACGTGTATGAGCTGAGATGATGATGATAATAGACTGTTACATACATACATATCATCACGCCATATCCCTTGCAGGTTAGGCAGAGAGAACAGAGTGCCAGATAACTCTATCCTTGCATACTTCACTCGCTTCCTCAACATTCATAATTCTCTTCATACACGCTAAATAGATAATATAATAATAATACATAATTCTCTTTTAATAGACTGTTAAATTTTAGATAGTAAATGTATCCTTTTGTAATTTAATTAATGTCTCCATATTGCACCCTATCCCTTAAAGAATAGCAGTAAAATCAAGATATTTTTCCTCAACATATTTATTTCACTTGAAGATGATTTCAATTAATACACCATGCGATGGAGAACAGAATCTTGTATTGAAGAGGCGTAAATTAAATTCAGATTCAGAAAAAACTGACCTCATTACAATCTGTGGCTTCCATTTACATTATTACAATGTAGAATGTCAAGACATCGAACAGCAAAATAATTCAAAAAAAATAAGTTAGTTAATAGTAGATAATAGTTTACATATAATGAAAAAAAAAAGATTTAATTCAGGTAGATCCTAAAAAAAATATTGAGAGACATTATTATTAGAATAGCAGAGATTCAAGCCAATTTACATCATAGAAGTTGATATGATAATTTCTTTACGCGAGTATTAATCATTTGAAAAAACTATTTTTACGGTTTTTATTTTACGTTTTTTTTGCGGCGGGCTATGGTTTTTTCTTTTTTTTTTGTGTGTCTTAGTTGTTAGCCTCAGATGGCTATGACAACTTTACTCGGACTGTGGGTGAGCACTGAGGGCTTTCAACCTGTGCGGGCTATGGTCTGGTCACTCCCCGTTAAATCCGACCGGGGCGACAGATGAAGCGGCGCGCGACCCAATAAACCCGCCCGCAATGTACCTCCCTACGCCGTGCGAGTGGGCCACCGGAACCCGGTCTTTATTGTCGCTAGATGTCTCACGTCCAACAAGTCATCGTTATTACAAAGATTTTTATCTACCTTATAGAGCATTAGTTATTCAATTCTGACCCAAATTTTTGATAAAAATTCAGAAAGAAAACGATTCCATATAAATGTTGATTATTATACTATGACAATTTGCTAGTTTAAAAACTAATAAATCTATTAAAGCTACCATCGAATCGGAACACGGCCACACTGAGAAAGATCTGGCAAGAGTTTATTTGATACAAGTGTATATTTGTAATACATAAATCGTACTTGTGTAGAAACTAACTATTAATTAGATAAGTGACACAACAGTTCATATAGCAGCGTGTCATTAGCAGCATAATATAATTGTTAGTGAAACTATTAATGAATGAATTATTGTTTGCAATCGTCTCATATTACGCGCAGTAAATCTTATAGGTACCTTCAAAGCGTTTGGAAATTCACAATCATGAATCAAAAGTATTATTCTTTTCGTCGTTGATATTCTAGCCGAGTGTTATCAATTAGCATCAGAAGGGCTCCTTGTTCGTCTGCCAACAAAGGCAAAAAAAAAATCTATAATTTATTTTTTCAAAAATAATTTTAAGTCATTTAAAGTTTCTTTACATCGTTTATAATTATGCATTTGAAATTTGTACGATATAAATGGACCAAGTAGGATAAATTGATATAAAATTAATCTATTTTCTCATCTAAGCTTTTGATAAAAAGGGATATCTATTTAATTTCGCTGTATTACAAGCCTTGAAGTTGAAAACCTTTCGTTTCTCTGCTCGCTTGATAATGCGCCCAAATTATTAGTAATTGCAATTAATCAGATCAATTATGAAATTTATTTTATTATAAGACACCCGTCAAATATAATATTTCCATTACATCACCCAGTTGATTGAACAAATTAATGAGACTTTTTACTATCGATTGAAGAAATTAATTAGTTTTAGGTTACTGTATGGCTTCAATATCGTATTTCCAATTAGTAATAAAACGAAAAGTTTAATATTCATCAAAATAACAATATTATTCGCTTGTAATTCGATATCGCTAAGCGCCGGGAAACATTTTTATCGCGTGGGAAACAACACAATCGAGCAAATTCATTATAAATTATAACACTTCATATAAATGAAACTTACATTTTTTTTTCTATCATATGGTTTATTTTGCAGTATTCAGGTCAGTAGGAAATATACACTTCAACATGCTTATCTCTTATCGTGTAAACAAATTTTAACGCATCCGAATACGATAATATATTGTTATCTATAAAATCTTATCTTTTTGTATGTTGATGGAGTAAGAATACTATGCGTGACCACCAACTTCACGCATGTGATTAGAAATGATAACCTTTTTTGACACATTTTTTGCTCACTACAATCTGACGTACAATTAAACGTACGTTTAATTCATGAGGCAGCTCTATTTGTTTATCAAAGTAAGTAATAAAGATATATTTGCGTGCTTGTGATATTGTATGTTTTTGTAGTAAGAATACTATGTGTCACCACCCCTTCACGCATGTGATTACAAAGACAACCTTTTTAACACAACATTTTTTGCTCACTACAATCTAACCTCGTTCATCAATAACGTTGCCTAAAAGTTGACGCCCCACCCGATGACTACCCAAGAAATCAAAATCATGAATTAGAGTCAAAATTTTTGATATAATAATTGCGATAACATTGTTTACAAATAAATACCCAACTTCAAGTACCCTAAAATAACTTCAAAGTCGAAGCAACACCGATTAAAGGAAAATAGATATTTATTAAAATTATCTAAACTGCCTCGTAATGCATATGTATGTATATAAACTCTTGAGATTGACTCGCGGTAAACTATACCCAATTCGAACGATAAGGATGCTCATATTGAAAAGAACGCAGGTTAATTATCTAAACAGCCAATGATGATGATTGAGCAAAGCTTTCGTTGTTTTGTATACTACAAGCCACACGGCTTTGTTGCTTTTGACGTACACAGCAATAAATTAACGACAATTGCGCTAATTGTGCAGCTAATGGCATGGTTTACTGACGTTCCTGAGGCATTGTCTAACTTCACCATCCGAGCATTAATTACCGCGCTGTCCGGAAATATTTGACACGTGAAAATGGCTCCGTAAGCTTTTATCGCATTGTTAATATTGGGGTCGCATTATTATCTTTATTACGCAGCGATTTATATGACTAGTGGAGAGACACTCGAGAATTTTTACCCCAATAACAAATTAGATATCTACATATTTATAACCAATTAGCTATTAGTAGTATAACTAAAGGTGGCAAAGAATCTCTTTTATAGCTATATTTAAATGATTTATAGAAATATTTATGTCAATAACAAGTATAGCCTCAATTTAAATATGTACCTGCTATATTATATCTAATACATATATGTATCTCATCATTTTCCTACTCTTATCCCAATTACTTCGGGGCGATACAATATGTACTCTGCTTTCATAATACATATTGTAAAAGTTATACGTCAACCCACCTTGGGAATATAATTATTGACCAAACGGCATCAGATGGTGTTGGCCCAGGTCGTTATAAAGCTCTTAGTCGTATTTTACTATATGCACGAACAACGCAAGGGTTGGTAGTATTCGTAGCCGCTACCACACAGCTCTGTACATATTGTAATACATATATGTATCTAAATGACTAAAACTATTACCACTTGTGTTTATAAATATTATATATCTAAAAACTTGAACTTTTCGTGCATAATGGTTTATTTTATGTATTCGATTACAATCTATGCATCAGTCCATCAACGTCCGCTGCTGCTTATATGGAGAATGGTCACCATGATCCGTAGGTGAGATAGAAATAGGTCTTATAAATTTCTTAGAACAATTCTTGTGCACAGTCTCCCAATGCTTGTGTCCCTTAATTGGATTTTACATTAACCCTAGCAAACAAAAGAGGTAATGACATATTGTATTTTTACTTGGGCACTACGCGAAAATTCAAAATTTTATTCAATATAAAAATAAAATTAAACTTCAATATAAAATTAAACTATTTCTAATCTTTATTTACTACTTTGATCATGGGATGACCATGATCACTGCAGTGTTCGAAACGGTGGGCAATTAAAAATCAAATACAAATCCGTAAAAATAGTTTTATTTTAAATTTGTAAAATCGCAAAAATATAAAAAAACTAACTTTTACATAATAAATTGAAGAAATTCCTTCTTTTTTTTTTCAAATAAATTGTCATTTTCAAAAGCTATCAAGACATATTACAGATTAATAAATAATGTATTTCACTGTTTGCGTTTTATATATAAAAGGCTATTACATACATACATACCATCACGCCATGTCCTGTACAGGGTAGGCAGAGAGAACAGAGTGCCATAGAACTCTATCCTTGCATACTTCACTCGCTTCCTCAACATTCATAATTCTCTGCTATTTATGCTTAATGTAGTCTACATATATCTTTCATCCGAGTCCATAGAAAAAAATTAAAGACGAAGTGATATTTACTTATTTTAATGAATATTTCATTCATTTCGAATATATTGATAATACATTAAAAAAATGTCCTTGAAAATAAATTATTCTGCTTATAATCTGATAAGAATTCAACTGTACATGTAAATATTAGAATCCATCTATAAATTATTTAATATATTAAAACTGATTATAAATTATACGAAAAACGCTGAACATTCAAAACTGCATTATACCTAGGGTCGATCCTCTCTGAATGTCTCCTTGAAATATCAGACATCAGCGATTTTCTACATTTGTAGTGTAATATAGGAGCTTTATGTACCCATCACCCTCGGCATTTGCCCCCACGTACTTGTGTACACCTTTCCAATTCAGTGAAAAGATTCTATATTGACGGTGCATTCGAGCGAAATACGAAAATGCACAAACATTACTTTGAAAGTAATGTTAATGAAAGTACTTTCGTATATTTTTCGGAAATGTTTGTGCGTAATATTAGTTGCAATAGTAAAAGTTAAAAGTTTCTTAAAAACAATCTGTTACATAAAAAAATTACTTATTTTTTTTTTATAAAGGACCCTGCACTAAAGATAATAAGCCTTATATTGCGGGCTTTATAAAAATGCCATTAACGGATACAAATTACACCTAAACTCGCCTATCGAATCGAACCCACAGTACTGAAATGGTACATTGGTATTTTACTAATAAGCGATGTGTGTAGTTAATTTAATAATTATTATTTCGGTTATTAATAACAATTATTTTGGTTAATACTCTTAAAATATATAACCATATTTGCCGTGTGGTGACGGAGTAAGAATACTATTCACTACCCCATATCTTACCCGTGGGTGATCATACGAGACGACTAAGGGATATAAAACGTATATAACATCTATGCGGGAGAAGGAAAGATCGAAACAAAAGCATATAGGGCCTATACCAACACGTCCGACCAGCGCGGTTTAGCAGGTTAATTTCCCTTCCATTAAAGAAGAGGCCCGAGCCCAACAGTGGGACATTTATGGGCTGTGATGATGATGATATAACCATAAAGATATCAAATGTTCATTAAACTATTTGAGATAGGTCGCCATGCTCAAATGCTAAAGGAGTAATGTATACAAGGCTAGCGTTTCACAATTGCAAATACAAAGTATCATCTCGTCTAAATAAGCAATATATTACATACATACATATCATCACGCCATATCCCTTGCAGGGTAGGCAGAGAGAACAGAGTGCCAGAGAACTCTATCTCTGCATACTTCACTCGCTTCCTCAACATTCATAATTCTCTTCATACACGCTCGCCGGTTTCGGAGACTCTTGACTCC